>JAWNNH010000224.1:1200000-1831320 GCA_035043045.1 Hirtodrosophila alboralis | reverse complement strand
GCCTGGGCAACATGCAAATTGTAACAAGACACCAGCTGTAGCAAACATTATGCATGTTTTGCAAAAGAAAAAATAAATAAAATTAAAAATTGTATATACATTTGTATATACTCATATGAAAAATCACGATGGCAAATGAGTATTTTTTGCATGCATGCACATAAATTCCATTTCATTTAGCTGTTAATTCAATTTTATTCCCACCTGCGCATTCAAATATAGTATTGAAAGCCTCTGTGGTCCATGGAAATGCAAATTAACCCAGAAACGTTTTCGTGCATAAAATGCCAAAAATGTTAACTAAAATTATGCAGCTTTTGTTGTCGCAAAAATAAGTCAAATGAGCGCGACACTCTCTCTGAATAGCAGTCAGCATCTCGAATTTTGCTGCTTCTCTAAAGGCTGGGTCCAAGGGTTAAGGGTGTAAATCGCTGGAATGCATAAAACGCTGATTGCAGGCGGAGCCCCAAGTCTCTCTGTTGCCGTTGAGAACGTGACTGAGTTTACATGCAAATAAATAAAAACTCGGCTCTTGTGGCAACAACAACAAACATATAAATAGTAACAAAAAAATCAAATAAGAAGATAAAAGTTGAAAGTTACCGATTGAAATATACTCTGTTAACAGACTGCTTACAATGGATATTTGGTCAAAATAATAAAGTTTCTTTTTACCAGTTTATTTAGCAATTATCTGGTTCTTTATGGTATAATATGTTCTTTGTCGGCTTAGATTTGTTTTTAATGTTTGAAAAATGTTATCTATGGTTATCACATCAGATTTGGTTGTTGTGGGTTGGTCTTGGCTAAAACTTTATTGTAAAAATCTCTTAAGGAGATCTACTTAAGTCCAAATATAATAATATCAAAATTTCTCGACTCTGGCTATAAAGGTCTAAGATATATAGAACCCTGTTCCGTCAACCCTTTTCGGAAGTAAATAATTCTTGCATAATGAAGCAACTTTACATCAAGCTTGCCTTGAATTAATTGAAAAAAAATCAAATTTTTTAGTTTCAACGAAATAATAAAAGTCACCCGAATATGGAAATATTCACTTCCACAAACTTTTGGTGGAAACAAAAACAGATCTAAAAAAATTTGATAACTTACGAGGCGGGGTGAAATGAATAAAAACTTTTCCGGTATAATCTCACAATAAGGTCATCAGTAGTCTCTAAATCAAATATACTCCTTATCCACTTTTAAAAACAGTGTATCAAAAAACCACCGCAACTAAAATGCGAACCATGCATAATAAAAATGTGGGCTATGTGGGGTTAAGCAATGGCAACAACACAAATATGAAATGCGGCTGCCAAAACAAATGCAATTTATTTGCAGTGAAAGTTTCTTTTTCTCTTTATCCACCGCACATCCCTCAACCCTCTGAACTTCATGCTGCCATAACTTTATCACGCGCCAACGCCAGGTGGCGCTTTGCAGCCGGCAACCGTCGCGAACCGGAAACGGAAACGCTGTCAACAGGCCTGCTGCCTGCTGCCTGCCTGCACTGCCTGCATGCCTGGCAAGTTAGGAAGCTAGCAAAAAGCTGGCGTGTGAAATCTGACGCATTTTTATCTGAATTCCTTTATTTTTCGCTTGCATTTTGCATGCATTTTTAAGGATGTCAGGGGGAGAAAAGAACAGAAAGAAGTGCGATAAGTTGCGCTCAGGCTTATGGCTTTGGATAGAAGTTGGAATTACCTAATGGTTGCCTTGGCTGAGTGCATCGATAAAGATGTAGACCGTAGAAAAAACAGAAGCTAGTCACTTTTGGTATTAGTTGAGTTTAAAGTTGAAAGTAAATCGAAATATTATATTGCGAAATTGTGACCATATTCCAAAAAAAACTCTTAATCTCAAGTAAAAAATGCAGCAGTTGGATAATACAAAATCCAGCAATATATAGATTTTTAAAATGAATTTGTTCTATAGTTGAAAAAAAAAAGAATTGCAAAATGTCCTAAGAGTTAGGGAAATGTAAATTGAAATTAGTTAGAATTAAGGCTGTGAAAATGTCATGAGTGTATCGACTTAAGAAAGTACAAAATTAACCATATTTGATATTTTGCTGTATGTATAGATAAAATATAATAAAATTAAGGAAAACCCACAATACTAACTGAAATGATATCTAGTTTACAGTAAATACGAGTGTGTGCAAAATATAATTTTTTTTTTGCTGTGATACAATCGAAGATTTAGTTTTAAGTATATTTAAATAATTCAAATCAATTTAAGTAAATTTTTCTATTGTGGAAATATTAAATAATAAAACTTTAAATTTTGTGAGCTCTATATTTCATAAATACCAAATTTTCTAAATTTTTTATTAACTAACTACCAAATTCCTTTTAAAAAAGTTTGTTTTGTCTCTCCACTCTAAGCGAGGATTAACGCTAATGGTTTGATAACTTCAGCAGTCAAAAAGTTCTAAGCGCATTCTGTTTAGTGGCCACTTAGCGTTATCCTTGACGCATATATACACACACACTAACAGCTTTTCATATATCCTAGTTTTCGGTTTCATTTGTAATCATCAAGATCTGTGGCGGCTGTGTTCGGGTCTGTTGCTGATTTGTTGGCTAATTTATGCGCTTTGCTTTGATAATAAATTTTATATTTACGTTGAGGAAATACAAAAATATCAGAAAGTATACATATGTTTGGCCTTGCTCTCGTTTTTGGCTGCTCTCGACTTTTGTTGGCCAATGACAATATGTCATTTGTGCCACATTCGGCGCAGTCCTTCGTTCATTTGTATTGCTTTTATTTTATTTATTTATTTTTTGTTGAGATCAACCTATAAATATATTATATTCATTTTGTTGTTGTTTCAATTCCAAACCATTTGTTATCGAATTCGTTTTTCGCTTATTTTGTATGCCAGCCAGAGCGTTGCGAGCAGAGAGCAGACAAGAGGCGCGGCAAGTGGCAGGCAACATATGCCCCACTAGGCAAACATATATAGACACACATACACCCACATCACCATACACGAGATAAACTCGTATGCATGTTAATTTGCTGTGATTCAATAGGTTTGCATTGAGTTATGTTGGTATTAGCCATCGGATCTAGGATCTTAGGGATATATATGATGTACATACATGTGTTTGGGGAAACAAATGTTTTTTGCGTTAGTTAAAGTCTGGCATTGTTAATGGTGTTGATAGAAGAGAACAACATATGGTTTTTTTTAGTAGATTTTAATAAACAAAATACAGTTTAATATTGAATCCAACATTTTTGGGAATATTTACTAACAGTTTTCCAACGGATTATTAAATTGAAATAATTGGCTTTAGTCTTTTTTAAGTATTATTTGTTGATGCGGCATTTTTAATGTTTTTAAAATGTGCATGCATAAATTAAAAATATGATTCACTCACTTTATTATTTCGAACTAAACCGGTTTAATTAAAATCACAAAACAGAAGCAGAGCTGAAAATTTTGTCAATTTGATTAATTGAATTATTACATTCTAAACATTTAAACCAATTTATAATTTCAAAAATGTATTTTTAGTTTGACCGCCAATTGTTGAATTACATTTGCTTGTTTTTATTGATTTACTTATTAATATATTTACATTAAAATAAACTTTAATATTAAATATAAAATACAGTAAAAACCACTTTACAAAATTTCATCAAATTATGTTTAACATGTTCAGGAAATTCTTATGCATTTCCGTTGCGCTCGTAAATAGAGTTGCCGATCGAAAAACAAAAGCTTATTGAAAACTTTTACCAACTGCTGTTATTCCCTTGGGTATTTTATCTTTATGTTGCCCTGTTGGCCCCTGCCCTGCCACAAGGTTGCCACTATCTGTGGCAACAACGTGACTTGAGTGGGTTGGCTGTTCCTACGGTCTCAGGGTCGAGTTTCCTTTATTTGTTTACAGCTTGTAGTTGGGCCTTGACTGTGGGCACAGTTTGACTTTGCTTTTGCTGCCTCTGCCTTTGCTTTGATTGGCAAAATATTGTGGCAGGCAGAAGTGTCTGTGGGCTTTTGGGTTGGTTTGGTTGTCATTGGCAGCACACATGATAAATATGCCAGGACAGAAGGAAAACACATATATACACACTCGATTAGGTGCATGGCAAAAAGAAAGCTTTGCCGCATTCGTGGCAAACTTAATTTATACAAATGTTGCTTCAACATTTGATGGCAGCTGCCACACTATAAATGTAATTGATTACGCACGCAGAAGACACACACAGTCCAACATAAAATTGCACAACATTATAATATACTGAGTGTAGAGTAGAGTTTGTTTGAGTTTGTCTTTTTTGTGTGTTACCCAGAGATCTCGACCATCACATTTGCATATGCAACACATGCCACACGGACACGTTTATCTCCCAACAGCAACACTCACAACAAAAATGTTGCATATTAATTTTATGTAAGTTTTTTCTTCTGGCTGCTACTGCTGCCTGTCCAACATTTTTATTAATTTCCGTTTCAAGTTGGTAACGTCTCTGGCTCATATTCTACCCTTTAACCGCCTCCCCGCTTGTCCCGCTGCATGTAATGTTAACTTTTGTTTAAAACAAACTTGCAATGTCATATGATGGACGGTCAACAATTACAAGGGTAACACAAACAACAGCAACAAATGGGCTTATACATATGTAAATTACTTTGAGAACATGTGTGGCCAAATGAAAAAAAATGCACTTGTGGGTAAAAGGGTTAAAATATATATTTTGTGAAATACTCAAAGGTTCTTTGAACACCGTTTAATCAATAAACACACCGATTTTTAACGAGATTTTCTTTATACTATTGAATGTGAAAGTTTGTCATGTAATGTTAAAATGATCAACATTAAAATTGTGTAGTTAACAGTTGCATGCTTAAGAATGCTCCACACTGAAAATTTGTATTTAGGGTATTAAATGGCCTAGCAATTTTGGATCGTTGCAAGTTTGCAATACCAACTATGTTTCAATATTGCTCAAATTATGCATTGGACAGTGCTCTGTAAATTTTATTTATTATTTTATACCTGGGCTATCCATAAGGACATAAATTACAAAAGAAGAAAATTGGCTTAAGAAAAAATAAATAAGAAAAAAAGAAAATGATTTGAAATTGCTTCCAAATGTTGCGAATTATAAGCGCGTATAACTCGAAAATGTCAAGCGCAGGAACAGAACATAATCAAAAATATAAAAAAAACAAAATATTGTAGTGTCCATTACATTGAACTTTGATTAGTTTACTGTTAACATAATAAAACAATTTGTCTAAATTAAATTAAAAAAAGCTCGCTTAGCTGATTTAATTAATATTTCAATATATATATAATATAGGTCTCCTATATTTCGCATTGATTCAACATAATTATTTAACAAACCTTTCAGCAGTCTTTTAACATGTCATACAAATGTTAATAACAATTCGCTATAGTCAACATTTTTGTTTATGTTCATGAACATTAAAATGTTGTTAACAAAACTTTGCTTTTTGTGACTTTCAAAAATGAAATCTTTAGCTTTTGTTTTTGCATGCAAAAAGCTTTGCATTTCATTTTGTTAAACTAACTTGGTTTTCTTGCTAGACCGCCTTTGAACTTGGCTTAAAATGCACAAAACGTGAGAGTGAGAGAGAGAGAGAGAGTGTAAAAACATGGCCAGTTGTACGTACTACTGTCAGCAGCTCTAGAAGTTGCCATACCAACTTAACTCAACCCATGCAAGTTGCAACATGCCACAAATCCAACGCTTTATGTTTGCGTTAACGTGTGCGAAATCTGATGGCTGCACTAACTTGCGGATTTAGGTGTTGAAAATTATGTGTAAAATGTGACACAACTAAGCTTAGCCATGTTCATGCAAACCAGGCCAAAAGACCCGATTTGAGGGGCATGGCCTGAGCCTGGGTCTGGGCCTTGGCCCAGGGGCGACACTATGGCGTGGCAAGTACTAAATGTCGCCCAAAGGCAAGCAGAGTGCGTGGAACAAAATTCAGCAGCAGGATCACATTTTCATATGCAGAGTTGAGTATGCATGCCTCTGTGTGTGTGAGTGTGCGTGTGTATTGGTGTTAGTGTACTATGCGTGTGCCTTATACAAATGAGTTTATGCGCTTTTGGCCAGGCCAAAAGCTCAATGTTGCAAAGTTCCTAGTATAAAGTTCAACCAGCAAGTAACTAAAAATCTTGCAAAGATTTCACAGTTGCCTGCAGCAACAACTTACAACTTTGTCAATATCCTTTTGACGACACAGTCTTGCAAAATGTTGACACATTCTCCGGTAAACCTTAAACCAGGTGACCTGAAACCCCAACATGACCTGCCTCTTAATTAAAATATTTATTAAGCACTTTTGGCGCATACAACAAATTAATACCAAACAAAAAATACATAAACCTGATCCTGAGCAGCGTTCATAAAACCAAGTTAAGGATACAGGCAGCACAAGGCAGCCAACCCTATAGCCTGCATATTTTTGCAGTTGCTGTAACTACCAGTTTCCACACCCTCTCGACACCCTCCCCACCACTCTGCAAAAGCAGCGTCAACATTGCAGTTGCCGCATGCCAAGTTGGCCAACAAGTTAGGGGAAAAACAAGGGGGGGGGGGGGTTATGAGAAGAGTTAGCCGTAACAACAAGCGTCAGCCGGATGAACAGCTTGCCGGTTAGGCTGGCAAAATATGCAGCTGCCGCCATTCCACACCCTTTCCCACTCCCCCCCTTTTATCATCGTATGACACCAAATGGCAACAACTAAAGTCTGACGTACAAAATCTAAAATATTTATGCGGCCAGGCTGGCAGCGTCAACGCCTCCTGCCTCAGTCTATAGGGCTTCTGTATATCCTTACCAACAACCCCCAACCCGTTGCCTCTGTTGGGCCAACAGTTTTTCGTCAAAACTTTGGCTGCCAACACAAAATATATACACTTAAAAAGCGGGTACAGAGATTCAGAGGCTGACAAAAAATAGAGCAGCTGACGAGTAGGAAAAAATATAAATTCAATAAAAATTTCTCAAAATATTTTATATGGAAATGCTTTACATGACATATTTTATGTTAAATAAATTATAGAGAAAATCTGACAGCAAATATAACTGATAACTAGTGTCCCGATTTGTGATGTGGAAAAATTTAAAGTCTTTCATAATAACGCTTTAATAAGGCTTCCAGCTTAATTTCAAAATATTACAATTCAAAACTGTTCTACGCAAAATCGATTTTTCGAAACTAAATTCAGAATTATGTTCAATTGGTTATATTGCAGATTAGTTTCTGTTTCAGGCAAAACAATTTAAATACCAAGCTCAATACTATGAACAATCTTCGAGGCAATACTCTCACTTAAAGTGGGCTGCAAAAGCGAAAGGTTTACACGATTTGGTGCACCAATACTCTTTGTATGCCAATTTGCTAGTACATTTCTCTACAACAGGTTCAAAACTAGAGATGGGCGCCTGTTGAATATCACGATGGATACTAAACACAATATTCGCACACAGGTAACTTTTTCAAAGTGAAAATGATTTTTTTTCTAAAAGGAATTGCACTCTGGCATCTTAAATCCGTGTTCGAATTTTCGTTAAGATGTAGAAAATCAAGAAAGTAATAAGATAACGCTTTCAAATATCTCAGACTACAACAAAGCATTTCAAATTTTATTTATACATTTCGATATGTACAAATATATTTAAAATCGGAGATTGAAGTGAAAGAATATGTCGGCTCAATTCCCGACTATAAATATACAAATTATCAAAATTTTGCTGAATGGCAATTTATTTATTTATTTTATTAATTTATTTTATCAATTTATTTTATTTTATTTACTTTATTTATTTCCTCATAAACAAATATAAAAAGAATAATATTTCAATACACCAATAATGTAGCTAAATAAACTCTTAGAATTTTTTTTTTCAAGTTTAAGCGATTATAAATTTTTTTATATATATTTATTGATTTTTGTAATTTTGTGTTTATTAACATACTGTTGAGTCAAGATCTTGGGCTATTATATCAAACTTCGTGTCAAATAAGAAAAACAGACACGTTCTCATCTCTAAGCCAGGAAAATGAAGTGGGGAAAAAAAAGGGAGTAAGGATAGTGGTTCTAGTGGCAAAACCCGTGTGCATTGATGCGTTGTGCAAACCGACTTGGCAACAATTTGCATTTGGTCGAACTTTGGTACTGTTGTTGTTACTCTTACTTTTACTGTTACTGTTACTGTTACTGACATCGACCTCCTTCGACCGAGGATACTTTGCGTAATCCTGTTAGATAATTACCGCATGTTCTGGCGGCCAGTTGGCCAAAAAGGTGAAGTTTGGTTTTTGGGCCTGTCGGTTTAGTGAGACGTTTCTGTTGCATGCAACAAGAGCTGCCAATTGCCGCGTGGTGCTGCAATTTCTACATCTTTTGCTGCCAATTTAAATAGTGAATAGCAAAGCCACAAGCTGATTAATTTAAAATGCCAACAAAACATGTAGTTAATTAGTTTTGCTTTTTCATTTAAATATATCAATAATTAATTTGAAAAAATACCAGCCAATTAAAGTTATGTGGCTCTAATAAATATATATGTATATTTTTCATTGATTTTACGGTTCATTGTCTATTTTATTTATCGAACGGCAAAAAAAACGTCACCCCATATAAACCATAACCATCTGCGTGTTGAGGGATTTCAATTTCGCGCTGCTTGAACAAGCCAAATGCATTTCCAATGCACAAATTACCATAAATTTATTGATATAGTGGTAAACGAGTTGAACATAGTCCGTTTAAATTATTTATGCTAAATGAGCATATAAAATAAGAGCGAAAAAGACTTCCAACTTAATGATTGAATTGCATTCATTGTGTTTGTGTGCCTTCAATTGGAAAACAATTATCATAATTATGAAACCCATGAAAATTATGAGAGGCGTAAAAAAATTTTAAATAAGCTGGCAAAAAGTGCAAGTTGCACTTAATGATACTAGTGTATAGGGTCAGTGTGTTCATTTTTTTTTTTTTAGTTAATTTTTCGCTTTTAACTTTTTTTTCATCATTTACATAATACAAATTGCAATTGTGGATTATATGTAGCTATTTAAACTTGCTTTCAATTATATATAATCGTCTCTATGTTTTTTGTTTTGTTTTATTAGTTATTTATTAGGCCTTGTGAAATATTAATGCATATCTATATTAAAATATATAAACCTATTTTATTCAATTTGAAAATAAATCAATTTATTGTTCTTATTCAAAAAAGTCACCAACAAAATAACAGAACTAACGCTCAATGTTTGTTGTTTATTTAGAATCTAAAGTTTAAACATTGTGATTTATATCGC
Organism: Hirtodrosophila alboralis; assembly: GCA_035043045.1. NCBI lineage: Eukaryota > Metazoa > Arthropoda > Insecta > Diptera > Drosophilidae > Hirtodrosophila > Hirtodrosophila alboralis. Next base: position 1,821,985 of record JAWNNH010000224.1, on the reverse strand, counting down.
TGGCTTTTATACCCTATACCCATTAAAAAGTTATAAAATAGGGCATAATTGAATTGTCGAAAAGTATGTAGCAGGCTGAAGAAGACTCCTACTCTAGAATTTTTAGTGACATTAATTAGTGATATGAAATTTTATTTATGGAGTTTATTATTAGTCATATACAGAAGATGGTTTGCATTTTTAATACAGCTAAAAACTTTAAGTCAAAATTAGCTTAGAATTTAACAAAAATTTGTAAATAGTTTTTAAATAAAGAGAAGAATTGTAATTTGAACTATCCATTTGTATTTGTTGTATTTAATACATAAGTAAAATATTTATCTACTTTGTGTAGGGTATTTTCTACAGAGGACAGTACAGGATAATAGAAAATTCTTTGCTTGTTGATTTTTCAGTTTTAAGCATACAGATGCAGAATCTCAGTTGTCCAAAAATCCAAAACAAATACAATTTTTATGCTCTACAGATGCACATGGGAATTTTATTTGGTTTTTTTTTTTTTTTGCTTTTTTTAAAAATATTTTTTTTTTTATTTTTGCCAACGGCAACCCTGAAAATGCGCATCAAATGCAAATTTGTCATGTTTTCTGCTCTAAATATCCTGTACGTGTTAGCAAATGGGTTATGTTGTCCTAAAATAATGGAAACAAATAAAATTAAGGGCATATTTTACAGAAATAAAATTATTTATAATAAGTCGATAATACTCGCCTATAGAATATTTTAAAAGGTAGATTTTCTGTTTGTGCACTGTGTATTTTGTATTTTGTTTGTTTGGCTGTTTGGTCTATGGATAAGTGTGGTCCATATACTTCACAAATATATATGTACATATATATACCTGCACACAAACAAATGTGTATATATTAGGGTTGTATCATAATGTTCAGAATAGATTCACTTAAGAAAACAATTGAACTATTTGACCGATAATCGTTTAACTAGCTCTTTTTGTTCATGAAAGTTGAAATATAGTTCGTTGTAATTACCTGACTTTTTATTGATCATTTTAATATAAAAACTAAATTGTTTTATATGTACTATTATCGAATTTAAAATATAATGAACGAAAGTATATATTTTAATTGCAATAAGTGAACGAGAAGAAGATTATACTTTTATAAACGAACGAACGATTGAACTGAATTAATGAATTAAGGCAACAAACGAACGAATTAAAAACGGAACTTAAAGAATGAATAAACTATTCGATCGCTTAGTAAGTTTAATAAAATATATAATTTTTTTATTATGAATTTATTTCTGATTCATTTAAATGAACTACAATATACAACCCCAGCATAAAAGTTATGTTTATGCTATTCCCATTGGCAAACAAATGCAAATTTTTGTTTACCATAATTCTTTCCATCCGATTTCCCTCTGCATTATCCTGCATCTCTGTGTATCTGCGACATAAATGCAGCTTGTAAATATATATAAGTATATACAAGTATTATATGAGCCATATATATTAAAATCTAATATTGACAGGATCAGCATTGGGGCTGGTTATTGTGGGTGATATTTGGTTGTGCTTATTGCCGATGCTGTTGTTGTTTTTGGGGTTTTTGTGGCAACGATTTGTGGTTTTTGGCAAATGTTTTGTAATCGGATGACGGTTTTAATTGATTTTTCATGTGCGCATTGCATTTTTACATTTTTTTTATTGTTTTTAATGAACTGCAATTAAATTCTGTGTGTGTGTGTGCAAATGTAATTTAGAAATTAACAAGCAAACACATTTGAATGCAAATATTGTAATTAGAAATGAGGTCAACTTTCGTAAGCAAAATTAAGGCCTTCAATAAAAACAAAGTCATGGACATACGGCAAACACTCATAAATCGGCGAAGGCAGCTAAATAAACCACGTCAAAAATCAAGTCAAAATCCTAGACAAACACACTTGTTAGCTTATCATGTTACCCGTGTTAGGCGTATTAATGGCAAAAAACAACGAGGATGCGAATAAGGACGAGGACACAAGGATGCGACGTCGTCTCCTGGCAACAACAATAATAATAACAAAAAGGCGTCAAGGCGGCTGCCAGGCAGGCAGGCAGGCAGGCAGACAAGCCAAGCCAAGCAAACAAACAGAACAAGTAAAATATTAATAGCCAGATACTAAAATAACAAACAAAAAATGCAAACACAAAGATCCAGAGAGTTTTAGTGCTACGTGGAAAAGGTTAAAAGCTGTGGAAAGTCTTGTAAAGCTGTAGGAAAATGGAAGGAGTAGCTAGAAGTTTATTTCAGTCAAGGCCAGACATTGACAGTCATGGGTGTTGAGTGTGTCTGTCTGTCTGTTTGTCTGTGTGTGTATCTGTGTGTGTGTTTTGATATCTGTGTAAGTTAATCTTCACCTCAAAATTGTGTACTCGTGACACACAAGTGGTTTCCTATATGTATGTCGATTGTGTATGCACTTATGTTGCTCTCTAAGGAGATACTTGAGCTGAACGATTCTGCGGTTTGTTGTGGCAGGAAGTTTCGTTAATTATTTCGCAAATTTCTCAGAATTTATTGAATAATTTTTAAACAGTCCTTTAATTTAAAAATTCAAAGAAATTACATTCAAACCTGTTATTTTACAATTAATTCTGTTGAAATATGCAGAACATAATTAAGGCAACTCAAACTCATTCAACATCTAGAATCCCACATATTTTTCGCTGTTAAGAATCATAATACTGCTACGTAAGGTTGAAATTAAAAGGAAATCTGCTGTTTCAACCTTACCTTTAGTTGCAAATTTAAAATTAATTAAACCTTGGCAAAATGCTGAGCTACTAAATACAATTTCAGCTTTAAATTATGCTACACTCATTTGTGTAAAATTAATTCGATTAGTTGTATTAAAAATTGGCAATTTTCTCTCATATTTTAATCATTTTGAATGCCACGTACAAAGCATTCAATTTGTTATTGGATTTTTTTGCTTTACTATCATATTGAACAAATGCATAAATTCTGATACTTTGACAGCGTCCTGATCCGATGGGCGTGGCAATTTGTCATGTTAAGCGATGAATACAACAAACTTCATACATATTGACATATTGCCTGGCGTATTTAAATGGATCCTGTTCTGATTCTCGATTGGCCACCAAGTGACCGCGCCATAAAAATAATCAACATAAATTGTGAAGACCTAGATGGGGGACGGGATGAATGCTGTGGTGTTTGTTTGTTGAATAGGCAGTGGCATTCAGAGAAACAATAACCATAAAAATAATAAAGTAAAACAATGACTGAATATTTATGGGCACTACGTTGACTACACACCCAACGGCCTCAACAACAGCAACAAAAAAAAAACAAAAAAAAAAACAAAGATTGTTATGCGCCCAAATGACTGTGAAAAACCAACAACAACAATAAGAAAAACAACTACAACAATAAAAGCGACGGACGAGAAACGTTTGTTTCACACCGTCCCAGCCCAGCACTGCCCCTCTTCCCCCCTCATTCCCTTTAAATGTGCAGCTGCGTCTGGCAATGTAAGCAAATCAACAGCCGGCAACTGCAAACAGAGCAAAAGCCAAATGCTGTGCTGGGAATTGAAATAGGCCGAGAGAACACCCACACACACACACATACCAGGCACCCATAGACCCACACACACACACACACATAAACACACCCACCCAATTACACACGCATCGTTGGCTCTAATGGTCGTTACCTAGCATACATAGTTGGCCCAGTTTCAAGAGAGAGATCTTCAAACTTATTCACTTTTTTGTTGGCGTATTTGTATTAGCTTTTTTTTTTACATCCTATATACAATTTATTTGTAACCATTTTGGAATACCCCCTCTGGGAGGGTATATTACATTTATCATGTCGTTTGTGTTGCTTAAAAGATAACATTTTTGATAAATGACAGAAACAAAGCGGTTTGGGATCCTAACTGATCAGTTAAATTTATTACCATTATATTTCAACTTGTTCTCAACTCCAGTTTCTAAGAAATTTCAGAAAGTTGAGCTTATTCGAAGGGAATACTATAAAATTTATAATATTAAAAATTCTTATCTAATAATATTTGCACGTCGAATAAAAATATAATAACAAGAATTTTATATATTTATTTATTTTTTTTTTTCTTTTACTGAATACGATTTTTCTAATGGTATCGCATACAACACAAACAGGATCTTAATCTTAAGATTTAGTATGCTCAAAAGAGTTGAACTTTGAAATATTTTGAACTATTTTCTAAAAAGGATATTTGTAAAAAACAATGAACAACATAATTCGTAGAATTTATTATTCAGTTAGATATAAAATATAATTATTTTAAAATACCATTTAATAAAAAGAATGAAGTATTTATTCTTATTTATAAAAATAATTTGTGTTATTTAAATATATTTTTATTTATCATTTAATTATGATGATAAGTATAAGCAGATATATAAAACAGATAGAAGTATTTTTTCAAAAAAAGAGTATTAATTAAATTAATAAAACAATTTTAGTAAGAGAATTTGTATATCGTTGCAGTATATTTAAATAATTTTGATATTTTCTTGTTTATTTTATTGCATGCTTAAAACTTATATAAAAAAAATATTTTTGACTAAGCCGTCAAACAACAAAAGTCACTTAGCTGTTGCATACTTATGGACAGCACTGTGTGCGTGTGTGTGTTTGTGTGTCAGCTGCAAACAAATTATAGAGACTGGGAGGCAGAAAAAAAAGTAAATAAATAAATATGCAAATGTAGTTGTTGCTGTTAATGTTTGTTGCCGCCTTGTCGCTGCTGCTGCTGCTGCTTTGGGGTCTGATCTCTTAAGATTTTTCTCCGTTTGCGGTTTTTATTTTGATTTCATTTTTTATATTTTTGTATGGCAGCCTAAAAGTTTCTTTATGTAAATAAGAAATTTATTTTTATGTTAGCGCGCGCCTAAAGTTGTAAAATTGTATTTTTTTTTTGTTTGCTTGCTGAACTTCATCTCTCTACTTGGCTTGTTTTATTACCATGTGCCTTAATTTAGTAGTTTGCTCTGAAGTGGCACAGTTCGTTGCAAGTAACTGTACTTTTGGGATTTGGTTGTTTGTTGACTGATGCCATACTCTTTTTTAATATTTTGTTTAACCTTTTGAGTTTAATTTACATTTTTATGCCTCTGAGAGATGATTTGCTGAATAATAATAATAAATATGTTTACTTAAGGTGGGTAGCAAAAATTGGCAAATAGAAAAGAAACGAATCAAGCGACTTCTAAGAAACTTGGAAATAAAATTAAAGAATAACAATAAGCATGAATACGCAATACAATATAAACAAACAAGAACTCTACTGTCATTATAATTATTATATTAAAGTTCTCTGTTTAGCAATTCATGTATTTCATTATTTTTCAATAGTCATAACAATTTTCACAATTTCGCATGCGTCTTTTTTTATATAGCATTTGAATTTGCAGATTACGTTTTATTTTTAGTATTATTTCCTATTCATTTTTCGTTCACAATAAACACCCATCTAATTACGGCTTTCAGCCATTTCGTAGCCTTAAGCACCTAATGGCAGCTGATTCCATTCTCATCACACGTATGCATGTTAACAGAACAACAAAACAGTCTCATAGATTTTCATTTACATATATGCTTGGTACGAAACGTGTAACTCACACACGCGAGGGCATAAAATTTTGTTACCTACTGTTGTTATTTTTTTGTTTTGTTTTGAGTGGGCGTATACAGGAAATCGATACACAGGGATATACGGCAAAGGACACAGACAACTGAATGGCCGCAATCAAAGTAAAGTAGTAAGCAGGAAAACAGAAGCAGGCAGCAATTGGCACTTCATCACTTAAGCACCTGAAAAGCATTTTTCACTTTCAATTTCAGCGCGGCATGCCATAAAATCAAGCAAAATGTTGATAACACGCAAACCCACACTTACACATTTACATACATACATACACTCACACACACATGTATATGTACACCTAAATATATACAGTGACTGTCAATCGAGCAGCTGCTGTGCAATTTACACGCACAGCTTCAAATTGACAGCAGGAAGACAGCAACATTTGTTGTTTTTTTTTTTTTTTTGATTTTTTATTTTTTTTTTTTGGCTGGCCCTTGTACGTGTGCACTTTGAGCGCAATCATAAAAAACAATTGAAATGTAAAATATAACATTCGTTTTGTATAGTATTCGCTGCCTTATGTCACCTGGCAGCAGTCGTCATTGTTGTTGTTGTTGTTGTCGTCATGCTCTTAGCAATCGCGCGCTGATTGCGTATACGTCGAGTTATCCAAATGCACACGCAGCAATTTCTATTGTAAATTGTGCGCATTTCTCACAAGCCCAACAAAAAGGATAACCGCATGAGTGTGGGTGTGTGTGTGTGTGCCTTGCAGCTTCTTCACATACTTTGGCTCAAGGCAGGCAAACAAATTTCAGGCGTTGCCTTTTTTTCTTGTCTTTGTTATACACTTGCAGAGAGTATGATAATTTTGTCACGTAGTGTGTAACGTTTTCAACAAGGCGTGTGCAAATCCAGATAGTACTTATATGTACATATTTATTTCTGATTAGCTGCAACAGTTGCGGCGATAAAGTTCAGTGTCTTTGCCAACTACTCAGTCAAATATAATGATATCTTAATAAAACTTGGTCCAGTTGCTTCTTTTTACAGCAGACAGAACATATGCATTTCATTACCTCCCGAATCAGAATACTATTTCATGTAGCTGCCAGAGTACCGATCGTTTATAAATTAACTTAAGTTTATTAAATTTTCCCAACCAAACTCAATTTACTGCTGTCAAAGTATCAAAATTTCATAAAAATCAATTTACTACTTTTACCTTCTACTGTCAGAGATACGATCTGTTCAAATATGATTTTTTGTATGATAAATATTTTTGTAAGGGTATATAACATCGATATCAAGTAAGTAGCTGTTCTTTTTTGGTAGCATTTTATTTTGATTCTTTTTTTGGCTTCTGCTTTTTTTATTTTTTTAGCTTTGTCTCTTTGTCGCCTGAAGCGTCTGTGGAGACGCCGCTGCGACATGTTGTCAATAAATTGACAGCAATTGAAGGTTTATAAAACACTTTTGAGCCCGTCTGAGCAGCCATGTGTGTATGTGTGGCTGTGTGGCAAATATTTGAAAAACCCAAAAGCAATAAATTTTATGGTAAAAATGATTTTGTGCACCTTGTTCAGAGTTACCTTCATTTATCGTTCCAGTTTTTCTACCATTTTTATTGTGTGATAACCTTAAATTGATTGAAAATGTCTGCAACCGATTTAAATCTTAAAGAAATTACGCTTTTGTTCGCACTTTCAAATTCTTGCTTAACATTGTTCACTTTGGGCAAATATTGGCACACACGCACACTTTGTGTGCTGTTGCTGTTGCTGCTCAGAAACCAATTTCACAAAAATTAGCCTCCTGCTCGAAATTAAAGCGCATTTCTCTGCAGAAATCAAAGCGACACACCCAGCATCCGGCCTGCCCTTCTGTGCTCTGCCCTGCCCTGAACTTGCCACACTCTACCATTCCCTTTTCACTACCATATACAGGCTGCCGGCTTGTAATAAGTTCCTTCGAAATTAACATGTCACCGCCGAGAGACATTAGCGTCAAGGAGATTGGGCTGCTACCCCAACAAAATGCAAGTGTGGGTTTGTGTTTCTACAGTGGAACGCATGTGGATTAACATTCGAGCGCTGTTAACATTACTCCTGCTGTTGTTGTCACTCTGTAAGCTAACACATTCGAGTTCGAGCGCTGTTAACATTACTCCTGTTTCTGCTTGTGGTTTCTATCAGGAGAATATTTAAAAAATATTTTCCCCATGTTGAAGAGCATGTTATTTTAATAGAAGATAAACAGTAACTGTATGAGAGTATTTAACAGAATATGTCTTGAAGCAGTTTAACTTTCTTAATAGCAAGAGAGATTGTCTGTAAATATTTAAAATGTATTAGAATAGGACAAGAATTTCAGTTTAAGAATATGTAAATTTCAATAACTTTAAAATTGGATATTTTGAAAAGAAAACAAACATTAACATAATAAATAAGTAAATAAAATAAATCGCTAGACGATATGCAATTAATAAATAAATTTAAAAATATGTCAATATGAAAATGTTTGAAATTAGCTTTTTGAATCAATTCTTTATAAAAATATACTATATTATATATACTACGTGAACAAATAATAAATAAATTTCATTTTCATTATAGAAATATACTACGTGAAATAACAAATAATAAATAAATGTAATTTAATTTTAATGTATTCTGGTTTTAATAGTTATTTTTTTAATCTACAATATTTTTAAGAATATAAAATCATATGGACATTTGTCTATAGCAAGAATTCCTGTCATTATTTCTTTGTCTGTCAAATATAACTTAATTTATCCTGCACTTAACCCTAACCAATGTTAATTATCTAATCTCGACTTAAGCCATAAACTTGAACCATTTCGTATTAAATTACATACATATAAAGTTACATAACCAAAACAAGCATAATGCTCAAGTGTCAAGTGCCATTTAAATCAATCTTTTCAAGTGCTTCAGCCCATGCATATATATTATGTATAAATAAATCAATCCCTCCAATTAACCTATATGTGTTTGCGTAAAATCTCAATAACAATTGTTAATTGAGGACCACACACACACAAATACACATCATTAGGTGCATGAATCACGCAACTTCCGACAATTTGTAATTAATTTTGCATGTTCTGCGCGAGTTGAAAACAATTAGCACCCCGAGCAAAAAAACATGAACCAAATTTTACAAAATAATTGGCAGGCGGCAAAGCACTTAATATATATATAAAAACCCAAAACAATTTAGCAAACCTCAAACCAGCTAATATCGTTTGTTAATTAAACACTCAAATTTGCCAATCATCAAAAATGCATGCAGGCATTATTATTAAAACAAAACAAGGTATAGAATACAATTAGTGTATAGGGCAATGTTTATTGTTGGGATTTATTTATTGAAATATACATTGTATTGTTTTCAGCACATTTAGAAGAATGAACTTTTAAAGCTATTTTTACATCCATTTCTGTGGAAATTGATGCAAATCGTAGCATCCAAAATGTTCTTCGAAATTAATCTATAAAGTCCACAATTGCCAAGAATATAACAAGAATAATAACCTGAGCAATGTATCAAGCAATTGCCTAGTTCTATTTGCATGTGCATGTGTGTATGCACACACCTACACTCAAATGCACCCTACATATGTATAAATGTAAATTTATATATAGACACACTGTAGTTTGTTATATTTGCTAAACGCTTACTAACAACACACACAAACACACACACAACACATTTACGCAATTGCAGAACGCAGCATGGGGCAATTACTAGCATCTCATGGCATGTGGAGCTGAAATGGGGCGAAATTTAAGCTACCACGCCCACTAAGGCGATTTGCATGAATATTATTGGGGAGCGCCAAAACATAAAGCTAATTGGATGCATTCGGTAATTCATATTCAACGCAATTTCGCAGAGGTTTGAGAATATGCACAGTGGGCTAAATTCAAATATAATTTGTTACAAAAATGTAATTGCAAATTTTTAAATTAATATATATATATAATCTCATTCAAGAAAAATACAACAATAAGTTAAATTTATTTTTTCACATTAAAAACAGCTTTTGAAACTTACAGCTGTTAAACATTTTACTGTGTTCAAAATGAAAAATTTCATGGCAAAATAATAAATTTTAAAACTATTAACAGGTTGTTAAATTAAATATACTACTGTTATTATCTTTTGCCACGAATATTAAACCAAAACTGTTAACTTAACAGCTGTTAAGTGTAGATTTTATTCATGATTAACAAGATTTTAAATTTGGTTTGCTTACAACTGTTAAATTCTTGAAATAAAGAAACTTTAATTTTATTTAAACTCGTAATAATTGTTTTCAAAGAGTTTAATTATAGAAATTCATAAACGTACAACCTATATTTGCCGCAATAATTGTCAACTTTTCCCATTGTATTTTTAATGTTATACTTTTTGTAACAGCTGTTTAATGAGCGAACTACTACGCATAAAATGTAAATTACCAACATAATTGTAATTAAATTTTGTTGCCAAATTTTATTGTATTATGAAAAATTTATTTATTTCCGTAGCTTGAATATTTAAAAGTCTCTCGAGCTACAGTTTCCTGGAACAGTTTACATTCTGACGATATTTGGGGAGGAATGAGATTGCAGAACATTATCATAACCAGTAAAGTTGGTCAGGTTGGTGAGTTTGGTAAGGGCAATTCAACGCCAATGTTATGGCAGCGTTTTGGCCAAATTGCCAAATGTTTTGTGTATGTAGGCGGGTGTTGGTGTGTGTGTGTGTGTGTGTATGCGCCCAGGAGTCAGGACATCTCGTACTCAGTCCTTTGTTGTCGTACAGTGGTTTTAGTTTGTTGTTTTGTTGTCTGGCTCCACTTGTTTGTCATTTGTTTGCAGATTTTTGTTTAGATTCTGTGGCTGCTTTGGCGCTTGTTTAGTTTATTTATTGTTGGCATTGTTGTTGCAGCCAAGGTATGTCAAGGTGTGCCACAGGAGAAACATAATTTTTTTTTTTGTTTTTTTTTTTTTTTAGTACTTTCCTTATTTTTTGTGTTGGGGTTGTGGCCAACCTTAAGCTTGAGTAATGTTTTTTTGCAGCCTTGTGGTTCGCAGCGGCTCAGTTTTTGGTGGCATTGTAAATAATAAAGACTTTAAGCTGTGTGAAATTAGCGCGATTTTGTTGTTGTTGTTGTTAGTACTCTTGTTGTTTATTTGTGTGTGTGTGTGTACCTGACGTTGTTGTTGTTTACCTGACGTTGGCATAATGAACTTAATTCGGTTTCGTAATGTTTGCCACAGATGTGTCCCTGAGTTATTTTGGGTGATGCAAATGTTTTGATTAACATATGGAAGCTTAAGCAAGAGTAAAGAAATCGTATTTGGTGTATATAAATCACATAAATTAATTTTTAAATAGTATAATAATACTGATTTGTGTGTTTAATTAATTTAATTCAACTTGGGGAGAGAAATTTTCAATTGCAGAAGCTCTTTCGGCAGTTAAATTTTAACAAAATTTGATAACCGTTTTTTTTTTATTTATTGATTTTTTGAATTTTGACAATTTTTGATATTTTTTTAAATTTATTTTTTGATTTTTTACATACACATTATTTTATTTTTAATCGTTTGAGGGCACTTAAATTAGTCTAAATTATTGTGTTAAAATTCTTTTTTTTAAAAACTTTAATTCTTATTTCAAAAATTTAATAAAAATTTATTAGTTAACTTTTAATTTCAAGTCCTTAAAACTGAGTCGATATTCTTACAGAGATTTTTCCATGCACATATTTTCGTTTATGCTACTAACAGTTTTTAAACATTATTTATTTCCGATAATATAATTTTTACTAATAATCTGGTTGAGCTTTTGGGGTCAGGAAAAATTAATAAATCAGGTAAATATTTTATTTAAACAATTAATAATATTTAAGGGCAAATTTTCTGCATAAAAGAAAACATGGAGAATAAATCGAGTGTTTTCTGTAGGAATATTTTATCTGTATAAAAAATTTACTTTTCTTATACTCAAGTAGAGCATTTCTGCTTTTTTTCAATTTGCGTACAGCTCACATTGTTTTAAATATTTGTGCGAAATTAAAGTTTATCCCACTTTCAACTATTCAGTCATCGCTGGTTATAAAAGTGTTTTCTTAATTAATCTAAGGCTTAACACACCTGACAACTTTAGATCTCTAACTACAACGTATGCAAATTGATTGTTAATCCACTACAAAAAGCAGTTGCTCATACTTGAAAGGATTACTTAACCGCACTACAAGAGCTCTTGACCCGATTTGAACAGAGAAGCATGGCTCTTTGAACTAACCCCAACTATTTGCTATGACAACCCATACTCTATCTTTTTTTAATACTTTTACTATCCCTGACCCGTTTTTTTTTGCAACACATTTCAAATGCAGTTTGTTTCTTTTTAGATACATATACAAATATTGTGGTTTTTTCATTTTCACTTTGCAGTTTACAATTTTCATATGATTTTATTTTATATGTATTTATGTTTATTTGTATGTGTTGACACGCGCGTTGCCTATTATTTGTTGTTATTGTATTATATATATTTTTGTAGTTTTTTTTTTCGTAAATTTAATTTTGTATGTGCTCTAGCCGAATACATATTTGAGATTTCTTTGGCGCGACCTTCACGGCATTTGCGGTTAGTAACGGGGATTGGTGGGACTTAACACAACTCTTCTAGCACTATCCCCTGGCACGTTGTCTGTTATCCTGGCAGTGTGTCCTTGACGCTGCTGCTGCTTCTGCTGCTGTAACAGAACGCTTGAAGCTGATGTCGTTGTCGTTGTCGTTGTCGCTTTCCCCATGTCGACGTTTATTTATGCAAATTTAATTTCCATACTAAACGTTCTCTCTGTGTGTGTGTGTGTGTGTCAAGGATATGTGTGTGTGTGTGTGAATTCTACGAAAATTCACTTTGCTGTGCCCAGTTGACTTGCTTTTACTTACTCATTGTTGTTGGGGCTGCTGTTTGGGTGGCAAAAGTATTTTTTCCGTTATTGCTTTTTATCAGAGCTGATAAGTGTGTGGGCCCCTTCAACAATCCCCCTCACTCTTCAACTCAGCTCATCTCATCGCTTAGTTTCTATGTGCTACACTGTGTATGTAGGCTATTTTATTATGCTGCGGCATTAAAATTGTTTGCTTGCTAATAGAAAATGCTTTTTTTTCGCACACTTCATTTGCATTCTTTGGACAAGGGAGCAATGTCCTTAATTAAGTGGCAAGCATAGTAGAAGGGCAGATAGGAACAATGCCTGCAGCTAAGTTGCTTCTCATATATATTCTTGTTCCGCTGAATCACTCGCATCATAAGCTAATCTCACATTTTACTTTTATAGTTTTTCATTTTTTTTACTTGTTTTAGCCAGAAATCAGTTTTATGTAAATGGCAACCGTTTTTTTTTTTTGTATTCGCCTTGAATTATTGGCAAGCATACAAAAGAGCTTGGCAACCGAACATTTTCCAGTCCAAACCACCTACATACACACACATACGTTTTTCTATTGACCAGGCCAAAGTTTTCAATGTGGCCCATTTTGTGGTGCGCCCTAACGATTCTACGTGGTTAGTTCCATCATTTTGGTTTGAGGTTAAAAAAAAATACGCAAACATTTCAAAAGCTGCTGGTCATTAATTTTACAAAAAGAAATTGTATAGCATAATTCTTGAAACATGTGCATGAAAGTAATACATGGGAAAGTTTTAAAAACTATGATCTTTTGGTATTGAAGTTTTATAAGAAATTTAAACTAAGCATAACTTAATTGTTGACACTGTTTGATCTTTAAAAAGGTGTTAAAAATAATTAAGACAGTTAGGAAAGAGTGTTTGATCCTTTAAAGTATATATGCAAGTTGTTTCCCAGTTTTAAGGAGACTTATATTAATAGAACTTTGCACAGATGCTTCTTCTACCTGTAGATAGTATTTATGTAGAAACCGGCCGATTTGGATTATTATATCATATAACTCCCATACGAATGATCGTTTTAAAAATTTGTTTTTATAAGAAATAAATTACTCCAAGCATATAAATCTTTTACACGCCAAATATAGCTCCTTTTACTATATTTTATTTTTATTTTTTTAATGCCAATTTAATAGAATTCATCACGCCACGAACTGGCAAACTGCATTGAATTTAGTTGCATAAAATATATTATGGATCTGAGCCAGAATAGACGCCTTTGGCAATCTCTTGGCTTTATAATAATTCACAAAGAGTAATGAGCACTTGGCCAAAAGCAGCTGCCTGTGTTGGACATTGAACTTGGCCAGATCTCTCAATGGGAATCGCAAAGCATACAACATGTGAGTTGAGTTTGAGTTTCCTGTCTGTACACACAGTCAGCATGGGACTTTAAACACATATCCTGTAACAAATTTGAAGTTTGCTTAAAGCCTGCATGCGGTCTGTAAACTAAATTGGGGTAAAAAGGAGTAACATCTGTGGGAGCATTTTAGACAGCGGGTGGTTTCACGTCCTTCTGTTGTCCTGTGAAAAGTTATCAACGCTCCATTTTTGCTGGCTGCTTGAATTAATTTTAGAGTGCAGGAGGCAGCAGGCAGATGGCACTGAGCTGAGCAAAAAGATAGAACGGAAATGCTGCCATAACGCATAGCAAACCGGAAGCAGCAATAGAAGCTCCTGTTTGCCAGCATTGCCAGTGTCGTCGCGTGAAAAGAGCTTGGCTAAAAGGATTCCGCCACAATTTGTTTGATGTTTGCTACGTGTTTTCAAATAATTCTTTAGTTTTATGTTATATTTGCTGTTGCTTCTGCTTCTGCTGCTGTTGCTCTTGTTTGCCTTTTTATTTTTTGATATTTTGTAGGATGCGCGTGGCGACAGTTGGTGGCCAAAATGTGGCAACTGCTGTGGATATTCTGAAGAAAATTGTTGAATGTTGTTTGGCCAAATAGTTTTTATACAGACTGTGCTAAAGTTTGGATAAGAAATGAGCATTTTAAAAATAAACAAAACTTTCGGGCTAAGCTCTTATAAGTGGATTAGTTAAGACCCGCCGCCAGAATATATATTTTTTATTATTTAATTTTATTTTTATGGCCATATAAATAATAAAATAAGTAAAATATTTAATTTTACTCAGCAAACATTTAAGCAGCGCAATCGCAAACTTGAAATTAAAACTAAACATCTACATATATATATATAAATATAAAAAAGGATAAAGTAAGCCTGGGAAAAAAAATGATAACTTTGCCAGTTCGTACTTGCGGCTAATAAATGGTGTGAAATTTCCATAAAATAAAAGTAAACGTAAAAAATGCGAGCACACATACACGCGCACGCACATATACAGGAAGCGTCGGGAACACTGTTTATGTGTGCGTTCCGGAAATAGGAAGTAGTAAAATCTCTAATAGGAAAAGAAGGCAAAGCAAGCAGCCACACAAAACTAATTTCCCCAAGGCGCTGCAGCTAAAACAACAATAACAAAAATAACAAAAAACAAACGTACAGTAAGAACAAACTGACCGACAAACCGACAGGCAGGCGGACAATAAATTTAACAGACAGCATTAACAAGGGGCTGTAGATGGAAGGTAGAGAACGGACTGGGAGTGGGAGAAGGGCGGCATCTTTTTTTGCCATTTCATTTTGTGCTGTTTATCTGAGCTTTATCTTAGATTTTTAAGATTATAGCACTAACAAATGTCTTTAAGAATTATTAAGTGGCCTCTTTTCGTATACGCAATATTTTGAATCAGACTTAGAAATGTCTTTAAGAACTATTAAATAGCTTTTTATTTTGCGTTTTAGCAATATTTAAAATCAGACTTTTGCTCACACTGACATTTTAACTTATAATTAATGGGTTTTAGATTATTGTGCAGTTTCTGAATGGTTTTTGAACTGGATTTTAAATAATTTCTGAATATACGTATATTTAAAAAAAAAAAGAATTTTGAATCTTTTTATATCATGTTTTAGTTCGATTGTGTTCGAAATTATTAAAAAACTTAATATTTTTGCTTATTAATTTTTAATGCAAAAATTCAACGTATTTTCTTTGATTTTCATGAAATATATTATATATTTGTTTCTATTTTGGGCTGTAGATAAATTCCCTACTGAAATATTATTAAAATATTGAAATCACAATTTTGGTTGCACAATACTATAGTTTGGAGTCAATCAAAATAACAAGTAAAATTTAAATAAAATATATATTTGCAGAGCTAAAATGAGAAGTTTAAATTATGTGTAGAAGAATTTAATGCTAGAGTTATCAATCTATAAACACCATATTGAAAACTGTTCTATTCTTGTGTAGCTTTTTAAAAATTTTCTTTATTATATATATTTTTTTTAAATAAAAAAATTTAAAGCTTTAACCCCCAGTTACTACTCTGTGTTGCGGTTAACAATTGTAATTGTTGTGCATGTTGTGTTTACTTTGTAATTGTTGTTGTTACGTGAGTTGTTTTACGCCTCACAAGCTTGAAGTGCGACGTTAGGCAAACAAACAAAAATAAACAAACAAACGTAGAGGCATAAAAAAAAAAAATGTGAAACCGCTGAAAGAGAAAAAGCCAAAGCAGTTAGCGGGTGAAGTGTGCAAAGGGGCGGAATGCCATTAATATATGTTGAAGTATACTTATTTATGTACGTATGTATATACTACGTATATATATATATTAGCTTCAATTCGTCACTTGGCTGTTAAAGCTGATGATGTTGTTTGCCGGCGCGACGCCGTGTCCTCATTTCGTCTCGACTAAGTGTTATTAAAGCCCACTGACGACTGACGACTGCTGACTGTCTGCATTGACGTCTTGGCCGTCATCATCGTCATCGTTGTTGGTGTTGGTGTGCCTGGCAGCCTCTTAGCCATAATTGTTGCTTTACTTAGCCGTGCCTCATGCCACCAAACAGCCTTCAGTTGCCACTCACCTCACGCTGCTTGCGAGCTTGCACCTTTTGCGCTTTTCTCTGTAGTTTATTTCATTTGTCTGCTATATGCCACTCGGCAGCATTTTCACTTATTTCTGTTACATTTTTGTTGCTTTTATGACTTTTGGCTTTTAGTGGGCTCTTAAGAGGCTCCGAGTGTTTGTGGTGGTGTACACATGACGTATGAGTAATATCCCAAGGCAGCATCAACAAAGAGAAAGCAGAGAGGAAAAAAAAACACACACACAAACCTGCTGTATAATATTACTTATACGCACATTATTCCCGTGTTGCTAATAAACACCTTGTGGGCATATCAAAAATTATTCAACTTCATATAAAAAGTAACAGCAGAATGAGCCGAGCACACGCTAAATTAAGTGAATTTGTCAAGGCAATGTAAGAGGGAGAGGAGTATGGGTAGTTTCTTTGATAAATGAGTTTGTTTTAGTGCTACAGTTCTCATGTGTATATAGACCAGATATAATTGCATTTAAGTGATGCGTAAATACATTAAATGTAGCCTGAAATGTGATGAGTGTTAGGTACCTTAATTATAAAATAAATGTAATTACTTTATTTGAAAATATTACAAAACCAGTTTCAAATTATTCCTAAGCTTTTATAATACTGTAAAAATGTGTAACATGTGCTAATGGGTATTATAATTTTGTCACGAAGTGTGTAACGCATAAAAGGAGACGTTTGTGATCCTTTAAAGTGTATATATATATTTATCAAGCTTTAAGTTTTTTTTTTGGCACAGAAGCTTCTTTCTGTTTTTTTTTTTTATAATGTAGCCAATCCAATCAAATTTGATCGGACCACTATATCTTAAAGTCTTTATATAAACAATCATTTGACAACATTTTTGTTCTTAGAGATATCGCAGCCAAACTGGTTCATTCAAATTTTCATTTTCCTATAAATAATCTGATAAAATTTGATCAAAATCGGACGACAATATTATATAGCTGCCATAGAAACAATCAGTCGAATATTTAATTTTTTCAAAACATATTTGCGCTTGATTTATTAAACAATTTTTATTTTAATAAAATTTTTTTAAATAAGAGTTACATTTAAAGAAATTTTTCGTTTTTAATAAGACAAATGTTCAAAGCAATATGATTCTAATTACAATTAAGAAATCATTTATAATCTTTAGTGTAGACACATATGGAATGAAGTAAATATATTTAGAGGGCGTTTTAATTCTTTTTTTTTTCTTTTGCAATTTGCATAATAAATTTATTTCTGTTTTGTGAGTTAAACAAGTTCCATCAGCTGCTAGACATAAGCTGAAGTAAACATTTTAATGGCAATCTTCACATCAACAGCCTGAGCTACACTTGAATTATCTTGTGAGCTATTATAATTCAAAATGGGCACAACAACAACAACAACAACAACAAATCCAACTAATCTCACAGACAGGAACAACAACAATAATAACAACAAACACATGTCACAGGCACAGATTGAACAGATTTCACAACGAGGACGTCAACATAATGCATATGAGCATATTTACAAAATACATATAATGTAAAATAATGTTTGCAGCTAGTGTTTAGAAAAGGGAATATGCCAACATTATATGTACATATAAATATGTATATTTATATACATATAAATATGCTTGTGTGTTTGCTCGTCACATGTGCACTTGAGCTCTTGAGAAATTAATTTCAAGTGGAAATATTATAGCAGCAAAGGCAAACAAATAAACAAAATATGGTAGATGCCAACACAGAAGGCAGACGACAGCTGTAAATTTTGATAAGCCCCATAACAAGAGACAGACTGACATGGCTGTAAAGGACTTAACTTGGCTGGTAAATGGGATTGCTGCAATAGCTAAAATAGTTAGTGTTAGTACACAAAACATTCAGGACAACTGTGAAATGTTTAATAAGTTCCATTCAAGAATTTAGTTGAATAACATTTTTTATAAATTGAATAACTAAAGCATTTTGGCAGTTATGATAGGCTTTCTCTTACATATATACGGCAGCCTCGTAGTACAAGGTTCGTATTGTAGAAATACTTACATAAATAACTCTATACTTGGGAAACTATAGTCTCCAAAGTTATTGAGAAAAAAGTGCCTACTATCTCTTTCAATGAGACACATCTGATTGATAAATTGCTCCATTTATTCACTTTTCAGTGAGTATTCTAGCCAAAGCATGACTACTTATAAAGTTAGCATAATTTGAGAATTTAAGCCACTTATCATATTTGAATATCCTTAAACTAATATCAAAAGGAAATCCTGTTTGCTTGGCTAATCATCATATCCTGCATAAAGTTATTGAATTTCAAAAACACTTATTGTTGTAGTTTTTATAGCTTATTCTTTATGGAGATAATCGAATTGGCGCCATGAAGGCCCAAAACGCATTTAACAATGTCAAAGGTCATCGAATTTGCTTAGCATAATGCGAAAAATTAATGAAATTATTTTTGAAATCACTTTACAAATTGCCAAGAGAGCAAAAACAACAGCACACAAAACAAAATGATAAAAATATGCCACATTGTTGTCGTCTTATTCTAAGCAGAGAATTCTTGAAATATTCGATGGTCAAATCATTGAGTATCGAGATGGTCTAGAAGTCTTTGCGTATTGAGCATTCAACTT
Organism: Hirtodrosophila alboralis; assembly: GCA_035043045.1. Lineage (NCBI taxonomy): Eukaryota > Metazoa > Arthropoda > Insecta > Diptera > Drosophilidae > Hirtodrosophila > Hirtodrosophila alboralis. The sequence continues at coordinate 1,802,778 of JAWNNH010000224.1, read as the reverse complement.
GAAGGCAATACAATGCGCAACGAAGCGTTTATTTATTTCATTTACCATGAAGCACTTACGTATTGCCAGCAATTTTTCTGCATCAAATGAAATTGAACTTTGTTTTTTTTTTTTTTTCGCTATCAATATCCTGCCAGGGAAGTGAGAGCCAATCAACAAGAAATACATTTACTTACTTTCGTCCGCGTTTTTTTTTTTTTTTTTTGTATTTTTATGAAATCTCGCATGCTTCATTTCTTGGCCATAAAAAGAGAGAATGAAAATGGGCACTGAAGCTGCTGCTGCTGCTCCAGGGCTCAGAAGAGGGTTCGAAACATTTGTTCATTTCCCGTTTTTCACGACAATATTCATATTAGCGGCTAAATTTACGCTCAACTCCCGCCTTCCAATTTGAGATTGGTCTGGGCATTGGTCCATGATGATTTCCAATCTGCATTCGCCAGCTTTTGATGTGAGAGGCATTTTTTTGTCTGTCTGAATGTCTGAATATCTGAATGTCTTAGTGTCTTACTGTCTGATTGTCTGTCTGTTTGTTTGTAGCTTCCGAAATGAATTTGTAATACGGCAATCGCAGTATTATTTATAACGCATTTGTGCTGATGTTTTTGTATTTATAGCATTGTGCTGAGATTTATTTTTATTGCCAAGTTATTACGCATATCGATATGGTAATAAATTTTCTTTGCCCCAGCGCCACAAAATGCTGGCGAGGCTCAAGTGAAAGCAGCTCTCAAGGATTTATCCATCATACACACACACACATACAAATATTTCCAACCAATATTCTCAACTGCTCTCAACGAATAACAGTCAAATTTTTCTGAAGTGGATTAAATTTGATGTATGTACTATATATATACTATTTGCTTGCATTTTTTTCAGCTTTTATTTTATTTTTTTTTGTGGCAAAAAAAATAATAAATTTTGCCAAGTTTTAAGCAATGCTCTTTTAGCCAGCTTGTTGCCAATTCGGCAAAGCTTTTGAAACGAATTTTTGCAATTGGCCAAGTTATTGAATTTTTGGTTTCTTTTCTTGACTTTCGCTCTGGCCAAGTCGTTGAACTTACAATTTATTCAAATGCATTTATCAATTGGTTTTTTTTTTTGCCATAATTTAAGCCACATGCTAGATATTTGTTTGACATTTACCAAGAATTATGGAAAATTTGCATTTTTAATAATATTGTCAAAGCAAAATTATTATATTTCTATGCATTTGGCAACTTAATAAATAACTTAACAATAGAAAAGCTAAATATATTTGGCCAAGACTTAAGACAATGACAGAATTTAAAAGTTAAATACAATACAATGACTTAAAAGTCAGCAGCAAATATCTGTGCTCATAAATATTGAATTCTTTAATGGCAATTAATAATAAGATGTGATAAAATAAATGACAAAACGTTTATGGTCAGATTTTATGTGTTATAGCTTAAACAATCTCAAGAAATAATGGTTTGAATTAAGTAGTAGAGCAAATATAATATTTCACTTCTAATTTATGTTAAATGCACACAACTAAATATTTTAAACGCCTACAAACATAGCTAAGATGTAAATAGAGTAAATAGATTTGTAGTTTTGAACGAAGTTTTGGTTTAAATTGTTATTTGAAGCAGATTAAAACTAAATACATTAGATTTGTACTACGTATATTTTAATATATAGACAAATCTATTTTTGCTTATATCTACGGCATTAATTTACAAGTGAATTTTTAGAACAATATTACTTAGTTTATAAACAGAAGCACTTAGATATAATGCTCTTATATTAGCTCATAACTTTTGGCAATGCCATTTCTCTGGCAATAAAATAACAAAATAACAATTCGACATACTATATTAATGTACACCCAATGCCCAAATGTCTAATTAATTTGACTGTATAATAAGCTGTTGTGCAATTTTAATGGTCATTATATTATACGTACGTATAATGGCAAAGCATGGCCAGCTCATTGAACTCTTGACCTTTTGGGTAGGCCACATTGGCAGCATAACTAAATTTCAATTAGGTCCTGCACGAGCAGGCTATCACCTACACGTTGAATGTGCAATGAATGTCCTGTTCATTGCGGTCATAGATTTGAATTAGTTGTATGAGAATGTACGATATTAATGCGTAATTATGCTAACAAGTCAATGCAAAAGGCGCCACAATTGCAGATAACACAGAGGGGCAACTAAATCAGTTTAATTATAAAAGATTAACTTGGCAAGTACATTTTCTGGCCTGTCTCTGAATCAGACATGGAGAATGGAAATGGAATGAGGATGAAGGGTGGCTATCCTTAATTGAAATTCCACACGAACTCAATTCAAATCCAATAACACAATGCAACACAGCAAACGGAACTTGATTAGAACTAATCCCAGATGATTAACGAAAATGCGCGTGAAAGTGTTGTCTGGATTTCGATTTATTCAGCCTAAAGGCACATAATTCAATGTGGCTTAGATAATGTTGTTGATTTTGTTGTTATTGTTGTTGTTGTTGTTGCTTTGCGTGTGTCAATATTGAAGAAGTGACTTTATGTGGTGTGTGTGTGTGTGTGAGTGTGTAAATGTGTGTGCGAGTTTGTGGTGTGCGTGCGGAATTCAATAAAAATTCTAATGGCTTTCTGATGATAATCTCATGGCTGCAAAATCAAACAGCAAACGTTGCCCTGACAATATTTGCACTTTGGCTTCCAGTTTGAGCTTTGGGGCTTGTTGCCAACTCGATTTTCCTGTTTTTCTATACCCTGTAGTCATTTAAAATTAGATTAAAAAGAGTATTGTAAAGTTGTTACAGTGCTTATACAGCATCAGTTTTTTTAGTCGGCTGTGAAAGTTTAAGCGAGATGTAGATATATTCAGTTTGGTTTGTAGGCGTGTATATCATCGATTTAATATGAAAATTAAATAAATATGATAAAAAATTAATATAGTCAACTATTTGTTTTAAAAATTAAAGCCTATTTTTAATTTTGCATTCCAATCAAATTATTAGAAATGTAAATTTATTATTAATATTTTGTAGGTAGAAATACATACACACTTTCAAACAATTAAAAAAAAATTAAATTGGCTAAAAATTATTACAAAAATTCTATTGAAATCTATTTAAGAATAAAATCTGTTTGCTGTGATTGATACGTGACTTTAGGGTATCTTCAAGTCAAGCATTCTAAATTAAATAATTCCTACTTGTTTTTATATAAATATTTGCTACGCTCAATGCTGTCAACTAGACGAGGACTTCGATTGAATTCCTTTATATCTTGCTCACCCGGCTTTGTTGTCAGACTGTCTGTCTGTCTGTCAGTCTTTCTGTCTGTGTGACTGTTTGTCTGACTCGCTTACGCCGTGTGTTTGTTTGACTCTTGCGACTCCAACTTCACGCTTCGTTAACTGTAAATTCCAGGCAACCAGAACATACGTTTGACTCACCTCACCTATGAGACAGCACCCTGTCCCCCACATCACTTCTGGTAAGGCTTACATATTTGTTAATACCTATGTAGTATATATACCCTGGGCCCCTGACTACACTAAACTCGATTGGCTTTCATCCTATTTTCCGCATTTGCTGCTTGGTTAGATTTTTTCATTTTGCTTGCAGTTCTTTTTGTAGGATTCCTTAAATCTGTTTCTTTCTCGCTCATTGCTTCTAATTCTGTCTCGCTTTTTCTGTGTAATTCGCACTTTGACATTTTGATTGGCATTGACAACACACTTTTGTTTGTAGGAATTGACTTTCACATTAGATTATTTTACTTGTTGGTTTCCTCTGTTACCTGTAAATTGAAAAATAACACAAGCAGCTTAAGCTTAAAAATCTTTTCAATTTTGGTCACATTGCGTATGCGTAATTTTTTAATTTATGTTGATTCCTGGCTGTATTGTAATTTATGAAAACAACCGCTGGTTATAGACGTCTAGATGACTTTTTAATGGAACAACGTGAAAAATGTTATAAAGTTATAAATTAATGCAATTTGTATGCTTTTGTTAAAATCTTATAGGTGGTTGTGATAGAAATTTTACACTTAAAATGTGGTTTGTTTTATTTAGATAGGTTTCCATTTTTGTTTAAGTTGTGTGCAAGAATTGCTTATAAAATCCTACGGTAGATAATCTGTTGCTTATACGGTAAACTATAAAAGTAACACGAAAAAACAACACAGTTTATTATTAAGCTTTTTTAACTTTACAATTGACTTATAATTTAATTTAAATAATTAAGTTTATTTAGCTTATATTTAAATATAAATTTAAATAAACAGCTCGTGCCAAGCACAATAATTAATTAGCTTCTGCTTGTCGTGCGGGGAACCCCAATAAATAAATAAATAAAAAAAGCGTGCGAGAATTTTAAATACAAGTACAAGTATTACTCTTCATATTAAATAAGTTTAGTTTTGTATTAAACAGTTTTCACCACTAAAAAAAAGAGTTTAGTTTGCCATATATAAGTTCTATCAACTTGACCTATATACACGTTACTTTCACTATGCTCAGTCACCACAAACACTTGCCACATGTGTGAACTTATAAGTGCTAAAAAGTCAACCAAAAAGTCATTAAACTTGAACTCTGAACTTTGCCATGTGCAAAACCAAAATCGACAGGCAAAAACTTAACGTTGATATGGCTTGAAGCGGCATTTAATTCCATTTCTTGGCAATAGGAAGCACATAAGTACTACACACAAGTATACACTGAGTGTATCCTGCATCCAATGCGAATTATCTGAGTGCTTGCAAATAGCCAAACAAATTAACGATAAAAACTTTGCGGACGCCGCAGTATTGCAATTAAAAAACAAACTACAAAATGCTTTTGAGCGCCAAAATGGGGAATCCGAAATCAGCAAATAGCAGCTGTCCAAAGACTTTTCGGGGTTACTGTTAGTTGCTCTCATATTCAATTTCCTGCAGCGTTTAATTTTAATGAGAGCCAATTAAAAGCAATGCTTGCTATTAGCGCTAGCCAACCTACCCTTCCCTTCCCTACCCTACCCTGTGACATACCCTCATTGTCATTAAAATGTGCACACGCACACACAAAACACAAAATTGTCGTGTGGTTCTCAACTGTCTGGGCAAAACAAGCCACACAGCAATCTTAAGCAGTTTCTGCTCCTCTAATTGCTATACGGAACTACAAATTTTTCATATAATTTCCACTCTCATTTCGCTTGAATACAGGTCAGCACAGAAATGAGACAGACATACAATTTTTGTTGGCTTAAAACAAAGTACACAAAGTTACAAAGACAGTTGTGGAGTAAGGGGAAAATAAACGCACTTGAAATGCTCTCGAATTTTTAAATTTTAAATGCTTAACAAGCTTTTAATTATGTTAATTTCAAATAAATTTCTTAATTTAAATGAACTTATTTTAAATTCAGTTAGGCACATTTCCTTAAAGCTGCTGAAAGTTAAAGTTTGAGTTGCAGACAAATAATAATGAACCCATTGTGGACTTTAAGAATGCGACAGCATCTTATCGATAATTTTGTTTACAGAAAAAAATCAGTGATTATAATTAATAACTTTATTTAATTAAAATTTAAATTGAAATTTTATGTGCCAAACAATAAACTTGTAGTGAATCTTTTTTTATTGAAACTTGAAAAACAAATTGAAAAATTGCTATCACTAAATTCACAAATATATAGTTTGATTATAACTATTGTTTTGAGTGTTCTCTCGATATTCAAATTAGCAATAGTATTGCTTTACATATTATATATTGATTTGTTGAAAGTTTTGCGGTCATTGTAAATATTTATGGTGAACTTTTTTATTAATATTATTACGAGTTCATGAATATTTATATTGTTGCAAACATTATACTATTTGCGCATATTTTTCTTACATTTTTGTGTGCACATTAATTGCTCGAGGCCAGAGAAAACATATTGCACAAACTAATGTTTGTTGAATGCGGTACACAGATGAATTTTTTTTTTATACATATATAATCAAAGATATAAAATTACCTATTAAAAATCAATACTCATGCTCTAAATATTTAATATTCTTACATCAATGAAAAATGATGTCGCAATCGCAGGAGAGGGCTAATCATTATTTGCGTTACATTTATATGAAATTATAAATATATCCTCTTCCCACTTTAAAGATAAATATATTTGTTGGCTCTGAGCAACGTTATCAAGGACCTTTGATACGTTATGGCGATACCATGGCAAATCAACTGTTAAATAGTAAAAGCTTCTTTTGATTATCAGTTGGCATTTGCCTTTGGCTAAAAAAAAACAGCAGCTGACTAAAAATTGCTGTTCTTTCACCTTGCTACGAGTTTGGCATATTTAAATTTCCATTTAAAATTGGCAACACACACATGCAGACAGTTAAACAGACGGCAAGCGAGCAAAACCTAACCAGAAGACAGCTGTTACAATATTATTGACTCATATCGCAGTCACCAATACACACATACAGAGAAAGAGAGAGAGAGAGAGAGAAAGAGAGAGACACACACAGGATATTCTCGCACAGCTGTTGGCTGTCACAGCGCGTTCTTCCTTCCGCTTCCTTTGATTTGCCAGCCTGTTGGCACATTTTGAATGCGTTGAACTTGGCATAAAATTAAGTGCTCCATTTTAATTGAATTGACTGGGAATGCCTGGCTGGCTGGCAACCTACGTTCCTTTTCCGTTTTTCAACTTTAGCGGCTACATTTGACAATCTGCTCTTAATAAATGGAGCGTGTGTATTGGCCATATGTTGCCAATTTTTGGGCCCTGTCCCCTGCCTTATTATACCTTATCGACAGTTAACACAGATACTGAACAAATGAGCGTCCATTTTCAGGCACGTTTCTTGCCCAAAAGTTTCCATTTTAAAGTGGCAGCTGTTATCTGCTTGAATTATTTAATTTATGGTATTTTTACTTTTTTGGTTTTATATAATTTTTAATTTAAAATTATATTATTTATTTATACTATATATAAAGAGCATACTAAAGCAAGAATTTAAACTGTAAGCTAGGGCCTGCAGCGCTTAAATAAATAAGCTTAAACGTGACATTTACCTACGAAATTATTTAATATACCCTTTCAGATAGCATTTAATTTTTTCTTAATCAGGATGAGTCGATATGATTTCTGTTTTTTATACATTTTTCCCAAGAAAAACTAGTCCCTCCGGCTTAAAGGAAAATTGAAAAAATTAATTACAGAAGATTTCTTACACAAATTACCATAAAAACGACCGGTAAAAAAAATTATTGTGAAAATTCTTTTTGTGTTTTTCTAGATATTTAATGCAAAGTCATTTTATGATAAATAGAAAAATTTGATTTATTAAATATAAAAATAAATAAAATATGACTTTTGCAATTATTAACAAAACCTTAGCTTGTAGCACTAAGACAACAAATTAATAAAAGAAAATCGCTTAACTATCATATACACAATTCGAAAACCTAATTTGTAGTGTTGTTTTAAAAGAAATTTAATTTCGAATTTTGCAAAAATATTAGATCTCAAAAATAGGGGTGCCATTTTCCTTGTCAACATCTAAAGTATAATTAAAATAGTTTCAATTTGTATTTCTTTTATGTACCTAAAATAATACGTTTCAATCAACAAGTCAGTCAGAGCAATTCAAGCACATATTTTGTCTATCATCTATCAGTTTAACGCCAATTGAAATAAATCAGTTCATGAGACAAAAGTCTGCACTTCTTAAAAATAAAAAATAAAACACACAGCTTTTTTTTCTATAAATTTATTAAAAATTCTTGAGAGAGAAAATTGCGCAAGTTTCTCGTATCACTTCGCTGTGCGTGACATGTCACAGAAAAGTTCTTGCCACTTGCCACTTGCTACTTGCCACACCGCACAAGCGTTAACGCCTTGACACTTTTTGGGGGCGCTTAAACTGTCAGATAACGATGACGTTGCCAATAACGTTGATGCGGCTGTTGATGTTTAAAATGCCGTTTACGAATTTTACGGCGTATGTGTTAAAATTGGATTTAAGCGACAATTGACAACAAGTCGAAGCGAGTCGAGACGAAAAGTTGCAAAAGTTGTCAATCAGAGGGCAAACTTCAGCCAACAACATAATAAACATGCGAGTACCAGGCAATACTACATAATATCAACAGAACTCTCTCTCTCACTCTCTCTCTCTCACAGTTCTGTTGACATTCTAGATAATGATGTCAAGCGTGTTGTACTTAACAAATGCCACTTAAACGCAACATGCCACGCCAGTTGCGACCCACTGTGTCAGCTTTTGAATTTCAAAAGCTTCAATGTCATCCACAACTTTCTTGTTGAGTGTGTCGCTAACCGATTTGCTATAATATTTTACTTTTAATGATGCTGAAAATTTAGTGCTTAAATTGTGTGAAAAGTTGCGAGTCACTTAATGGTAATTAAATATGTTACAATGTTTTTCATTTAACCATTTCAGAAACGAAATTGAAAGGAACTCTGTAGATATGCTGAAAGTTGGGTAAGTGCTTTGATTGTTTTGATTGAATAAAACAGTAATAGGGTTATAAAATACTTATAGTTTTTAAACAAAAATAATTATAATCATTCTATCATAACTAAACCATGTTTAAATGTATAAAACTTTGATTTTAACTTCCAGCTCACATAAATATTTTCTCAACTTTCATAAATATGTATTACTATCTAATTTTTATTCCACATAAACATGTAGTACTCCAATTCATTGCTTTTAATTAAATGCACATTTATTTTTCCACTCTACTGCTGGCTATTCAAAAACTAATGTTCACTCAATTTTCTATTGTGTTCATTGTAGCACAGATTTTTCATATTACTTGTATTATTTTCATATGAATTTGAGCTTAACTCCTTCACTTTGTGTAACAAACTTTTTTCAAATTGTGCAAATCGGGAACGCAGAAAGAATTCCTAAAAAAATGTTTATACATGCATAAAAGTTTTTGGATAATTTGTAGCACGTACATGTAAATGTTTTTAGTAAGTTTTGTACACAAATATACATACACAGAAAGATATTTATTCTATTAAAAATGTGTTGACCATACCAAAAGGTATGCATAAAAAAAAACCTAGAAATTCAAATGAAATGCAACAGGAAATACAACAAATTTAAATTCCCGGAAACAGATTTTTCTGTGGTTAATATTAGTTGTATTGTGTTGGCAAAAGAAAGAGTATATTCGATTTATGTAATGAGTAAAGAATTTAATACTAATTCGTGCTAAATTTCCACTAACGTTTAATCAATGAATTTTACTTTCACGATATTTTGCCAAAAGTACAAATTAAAGTTGTGCCAGAAAAACTTAAAAAAATTTAAGATGGATTTGTGTTTTTTGAAATATGAACAACCAAAATAAAAGACTTAGGTAAAGAAAATATACCGAAAACAGAGTATAAACCAGCTGAAATTATTTTTTCTGTAAACTTTTTTTTTGTTTTGCATGTTGGCTTTGTTTTGTTTTAAAAATTTTTGTTATTTTATTTTTGAACATACACTCGCATATAAAACGAAAAGTGAATTAAATACACACACACACACACCCACACAGCTGGCTAACACAAATAAAATTTATTAAAAATGTTTTCGTTGATGTTATTCTGAGTTGCAATATGTTTTTATTTTATTGCCAAATGGTACACAGGATGTGTGTGAGTTATATATGTTAAAATTGCATTGAGAAATATGTCAGAAACTAGGCAGGCAATTTACATATGGGTGTATGTCTGCGTGTGTTTGTGTGTGTGTGTGTGTAGTCACACTAACACCTGTGTGAGAAACGTTCATGTCAACTGTTGACGTTCTACAATACTGAATTCTAAAACATTTTTGGGAAAACATTTTATGTGCCTTGTCAGCACACACATACATTTCCATAAAATATAATTAAAAATAACAAAAGCCAGGAAGGTTGGGATTATGTAGAGTGGGAGTTGGCAAGGGGAAGGGAGCAGCGGTTGTCTAACAGCTGCAAATTTGTGTAGAATACAATTTGGGACCAGATTTCTTGCATATTTTGTGGACAATGCTGTTGTTGCAACATATTTGTTGGCTTTGCTTTAAATGCAATTATTGTTACGATTATTGTGTAAATGCAAACAATAACTAATAATATCTCTTCTGTGGATATGTACAAAATAATTGCTTTACTTTATTGTTGTTGCAGTTGCTGACAAATGGTCTGCGTTATGTTTGCTTTACTGTAACTATATATCTAATTGGCAATATCAACACTTGCCACATACAACTAAAGCCTTAATTTAAATGATTTTCATTTGCATTTGAACTGCAGTTTTAAAGCAAAAATGTCAGTGCTTGGCAAAGAATCAAGTATACGCCCAGTTATACAAAATGAAAATCATTGATGCTTTGTTTTAGAATTGCGAAGCCGACTATAACCATTGACTGTTAGCCCCAAAAATTTACGCTCGATTTGAAGTTCATCTCGTGGTCGTTGTCGTCTATCAGGCACAGCCAGAGACAGAACCAGAGGCAGAGTCATTGCCAGAGCCACAATCAGAGCCTTTACTAGTAGCATGGCACACGTAAGCGACAGTTGAATGGATCTCATCTCATCTCAATGACCTAACAACATTCAGTCAGGCAACATCCTGCACCCTTTCTCTCCTCCCACACTCATTAGATAACGCCCACTGGGTGGCTCTCCCAGTCCACACAGGAGCCGACAGGCAGCAGCTTCTGTCCTGACAGCGTGCTCTCATGATAGCCTCCCTTCCCATCCGTTCGACTGGTTTCTATTTTGTGTTTCTGAATTTTGGCACTGGCTGGCTATATCGTCACTTAGGAGCCAAAACCATTGCGATATTGTTTTTGCATAACGTGCTGTCCTCTCTCAAATGCTGGGTGTTGTTTGGCCTCTCGCAGGCATTGCCTGCAAGCTTAGAAATTTTGTTTTCAATATGGGTTCTGTATGCCCTGACTTTATGATTGTTGCTTTTGCAACACAGAAGCCAAAGCAGCTCGATAACCAACACAAAGGTTAACCAATTTTAAGCTATTTGCGGAAAATGCTGTTCCTGCTTAATGTTTATGGCTGCCATTGTTTAAAATTTTTGCAAAATTTCATTGAAGATTATACTAATTTGTGGCAAATTTTTAGGTGCTTGAGTGCAAGGTAAAGCTTTAAATGCATGTGAAAAAAGTTAGTTAACTATATTTAGTTCCTTCTATTTAATGCACACTTTAGCGGGATTATACTAATCCTGGTAGTTTTTTTTATAACAAATTAATAAAGTTGAACTGTGCTGGGTAAGCGAAGCAAATTTGCCAGACCTTAGCCTTAAATTTTAGTTTTCTGGTTGAATTATTTTTATTCTAAGTAGTTGTTTTCTTAAATAAAATCTTTACACACAATCTACATTTATTGTTTTTATCACTATCATATATTAAGCTCAATTCTCGAATATTACTATGTCAAAGTTTGAATTATCATATTAAATATTATTAACCTTTAGTATGCATAACTATTGCCTTTTACTTTAAAACTTTTGCAAACTTTATGTTTGAATTTGGTTAAAAAGACAGAAATTGTAAATATTTGCTGAAGTTTAATGAACTCCCAAAAATAAAATAGGCTTTCGGGCATTTTCACTAACCTCTACTCAAAACAATAAGATATTTTGTAAATTAAACTTTAAATTAGACTTCAAAGTCGTTTTGCTTGTGAAAATACCTTAAAGGTAAATTTTGGAATTAATTTAAAAGCTGTCATTACTTTTAAGGATATAAGTTCAGATATCTACTCTTAAATTTTGAAGTCATCTCGCACATTTCATATGATTATCTCTTTTCTTATCCCAGAAATTATTTCAGCTATTATTAACCGCGCTTAAAGTTGTTTCAATCGTAAACATTAAGCTATTCAAACAAGCTCTGTCAAGTTTTAGTTTAATGACCCCGTCAGCTATTTGCAGATGCCTCTACTTGTCATCTAATGAGATTATGGAATTATGCATTCATAGAGCCAGGAAAATGATGTCAGAGGATGACTTAGACAATGGGTTAGGCGACAGGCAAATAAAAAGGAATCAAGTGAACAGAAGACAAACGCAAATTGCATACAAATGCAATAGAGGCTAAGAAGGACCTTTAACTGTCCACGTTCAAGTCGTGGCATCTTAGCGCAGTGCTTAGTTTAATGTATTTCCCCAGTTGCCAGGATTCACAGGACGCACTCCTTGGACCCGGGCCAGCTTACTTCCGTTACATTGCAGCCATTTTATTTTGCAAATATTTTTGCTATAGCAACGTCTGCCTGCCCTTTGTATATATATGCGTAGTTCTTGTTTGTAGTGTTTGGAAAATGATAGAGAAAACTAGCTTCCCCAGAGGGATAGAGGAAATGTAGTTAGAGAAAAATACAATGGTGTCAGCTGATAAATATGCTGTGCATACTTTGAAGTCGTAGATTAAAGGACTCTGTATAAAAATAATGTGTAATGTCGCTGCGCCTTCAATCAAAGTTAATTAAGCTAAAGGCACGGCCTAGTTAGCACAATACTAAGTTATTGGCTTAATTTTTGTGCATTTTACAAAAGTTTTCGCATAAATCCAAAGTGACGCGCCTTGTAAATTCTACTTCAACTCTAAAGTTTTGGCTTTTGTTTTCTGTTTTTTTCGAAATTTCAAGTTCTGTGACTTACGATTCTCTGCAGCATTCCATTTGGCGCATTGCCTTAAAGTATGAAACATCATCATAAGTTCCCTTAGGTCGTCTGTTGAACTCGAAAAGCATGAGAGAGAAAGTTTAGTATACTTTTAGGCACCTTTGCGACCTAATTGTTAAACTAGTTAAGCCCAGTGAAAGATGTTTAGTTTAGATAAGCGTCGAAAAGTTTTAATTGAATTTTTCGTTCGCTTTAATTGCCTTTATTCTTTTCTTTTTTTTTTTGTCTTTTTTGGTAGCCTAAACAAATTTGTAACAAAATTCCGAACCTATATAAATAACAATTCAATTTGGCAGCATATTTCTCTCGCTTTCTGTTGCTCTCTTTATCTAACTTTCTGTTTCTGGGTGGAGAACTATTATTGAACATTTGCCAGTTAGTAAATTAGAATATTATAAGTTTTGGCACGCGGCCGCATCCTTTGCATAATTTAATTATGCGTCTCTCATGAATATTTAATGTAAAAGCTTTTAAACGCCTCTTTATTTATGTATTTTGCGTACAACACGCAAATTTATTTGTGTTCACCCGAAATTATTTTTGTTATTGAAAGTGCCAAGAAAGATTTTACTTTTGTTTGCTCCCCTTCTTTCAACTCTCAACACTTTCAAAGTGTTTTTCTAGAGCATTTTAATTAAATTTGCATTGCCAGAGCTAAAATTAACAAAAAAAAATCAACAAAATATATAAGAAAAATTTAATTACGAAATTACATTTTTGCTAATTGGCCAAAGCGAGTTTTTCCCCAAATCTCCATAACGTACAATGGACAATCATTGATTTTCAATAGCTGACCAAAATGGGACCCTGGCCGACATCGTTTTCTGGGCTGCGGCTGTCGTTTAGATAGTAGCTACAAAATTGATAAACAAACGTATGCCATATATTACCCATCTGCATACACTAGGAGAAATTCATTCTGAAGGAAATGAATGGTGTGTTTCATTTTAGTTATTTTAAAATCGTAACCATTTGGTATATTTTATTTTCCGAAAATGCTGAGGGGATATTTGGCGATTCACGTATGCCTCAATAATAAATCTATCAAAAAAAAAGAAAAAAAAAGAATATGTTATTTTCCAAAAGCTTAAATAAAACTTAACGAACAATAATAACAAAAACAACTTAAAAAAAAAGAAAAAAATTATGTCCGGCTAATTTGGTATTAAAGAATCAGTATTTGTCAAATTTTTTGTAACTTTATGTATATATAAATACTTTTTTATATTATAACAAAGGTTATTATAATTTGGCACAAAATAGAGTAATAGAAGTTGCATAAATCTTGATCAGCCCGATAAGTTAACTCTTACTAGTATTTTTCTGTTTCTATGCCAACTATTCTCTTAAGTTGTGGAACTAGTATAATTTTATATTTGTGATTCAATATAAAAATCATTACCTGTTTTTTTTTTAAGTGTATTTATGCACACATGTTGACATGCACATACATACATATATTTGCATCTGTTTCTCCGCGTAGGCGTGCGCTTTAAAAAGTGTTCGAAAGCCAGACTATTGATAGCATTTCCCAGGCGGTAAGCGTTGTTAGGTGAAGGGGTATAGCGGGTATATTTCTATTGCTCCAATTACAAAAGTGGCATGCAAAAAAAATTCTCACGATATGTAGAAATTTGGATGACCACGTTCACGTCGAGCATTGCTGGTTAGTGCCAACTGGCAACTGGTAAACTAGCAACTGTTCTGAATACGAGAATTCGGGGAATTTTTGTTTGGGTTTCTGCATGTTCTCTATACAAATGTACATATCAATTTCGCTGTGGTGGAAAACCTCTGTGTGTTTGTGTGTAGTGAGGCATGGATGCGTTTATTCTGTGCTTACTGATGCCCAATAGAATTTCCATGTTCAAGTTGATTTTTGTGAAAAAGTCGTCAAATAGTATTGAAATTCAGTAAAAATATGCATATATTGACAATGACAAATTAGTAATTTAAAGTTGTAAGCTAATGTCATATAAACATACGATATCATTGTTTAAAAAGATAATCGTAGAGAACAAGAGAGTTTGAAAACAATTTCGTACCTTTTAAAATATTTAAATTAATTAAATACTGTTAAAACTATTCTACTGCTATTAATACAAATATGCACAAAATCAAAATTTAGTTTGTTTTTTTTTTATTTTGATATAAACAAAGTTTTATTAAAATATTTTACTTCTTTAAAAAATGATTATTATTACCTTACAGAAGGGTATTGTAATTTTGTCTCGAAATGTGTAATGCATAAAAGGAAACGTCTCCGAACCGATAAAGTATATATATTTTTGATCAGGAAGACGAGCCGAGTTGATATAGAAATGTTCATTTGTCCGTCTGTCTATTCGTCTGTCCATCTGTTTCTATGCAAAGTTTTGGCTTTATCTCTGAGCTAGCTTTATGAAACTTGGCACAGATGAAGTTTGATATTGTAAGTAGTTTGTATGTCAAAATCAGCCGGTTCGGAGCACTATATCATATAGCTGCCATAAGAACAATCGCAGACACTTCATATTCACGTAATTTGGCATATCGATGCATATTTACGATTTGTACAATCTGACCAAGTTTGAACAAAATCAGACCACTATATCTTATATCTCCTATAGGTACAATCGGTCGAAAAGTGCTCGTTTGAAAAACTTTATTGTTTTTTGAGATATCAAAACCAAAGTTGAAATTTTCTTAGGTGATAATGATTTAAATACTCAATTTCCACACGTAGACAAACCGTCAAGTAGTTGACATGGAAAATTGTGGTCCTTTATACCCCATTTCCACTGAGGTTGCTGTATACGCGGAGACCAAAAAAGACTCCGGCGTGGTCCCCAGGCAGTTCGTAGCCATATATAATCGTGTATATTAGCTTTAAATTCAGATGACCGCTGGAATGTCGGCCAACAGATTTCTGCTGCGGCCAAAGGACGAGTGAAACTAACTCTAACGGTAGCCCACAATTGATAAGGTTGTAAAGTATGCAACTTGCAGTACGTCAAAGGACTATGAAGTGACAAAGCTTGTTTGTCCTTAAACAAGCGTTTGTCCTTAAACAAACTTTGCCACTTCATAGTACGTTGACTTACATACGTTACAACCATTTCAATTGTGGGCTTCCGTCAAAGCTGGCCTAATTTACCAGAAGAATGCAAGTTTGCGTAAAAATCTGGTTGCATTATGTTGACGCTCGTTCTGCATAAATTAGCTTATGTATAGTAAACGTATGGACTTCAGTTTTTTTTTTAATTTTGGATGTGGACATAGCCACGTCCAGAACATTTTATATTGGATTAATAGGTAAATTATTTCCGATCTGGTAGTCAAAGTGGGGTTACACCCACTGTTTGCTTCACTTTGAGCCTGTGTGCTTAAATGTCAACAAAAAATTTTTTTTTATCTGCTGTTGTTTGTAAAACAACGTGGTAGCTGATGCCCGAACGTGGCATCACAAGTGGCTATAAAAAGGCGCGTGAGCCTCCTCGAACTGCACTTGCAAATTAAACTGTGAACGATTCGGACGCTCAGGCAAAAAGCATTTTGGTCTAATCAGTGACTGTAAAAAATAAAAGTAAAAGATAAAAGTTTGGAAACATTTATGTTTTAAGGAATAATACGAATTTCAAACAAATTTATAAATTATCTTATTAAACTAGACCCTATTAATTTAAGACTTTTTTAAGCTTAAATTGTTGTATTTAAACTAATTTAAGGCTTATTAAAGTTTTAATTTACTTTGGGCTTACTTCGTTGGACAGTTCTTAAATAGAGGAAGAACTTTACAAAAATTGCCAAGTACACAGCACTTCGCGGATTTTGTTATGGTGAGCTACAAATAGATATGTGAAGTTGCAAAAAATATACGAAACACCACAGTATTATACAAATAGACAACAATATTGAACAATATATTATGACGAACTGTTTACTTTTATTGCAATGCATTGTTTAAATGTTTACATGTATATTTCTTTAATACTAATAGTAATAACTGTAAGCTTAGCCAATTTGCATTGTACCTGATGAGTTGATATGCAACTGAAATTTCCTGGCTAATTAAAAACCAGAGAGTGAAAGGTTGAGCTGCATTGAATGCAGCAGACACAAATGTGAAAAAAGTTAAATACAAAAAGCATTGCCTATTTATTAGGGCGAACTATGCTATTGGCTTGTGTGTGTGTGTGTGGGTGTGTGTACGGGAGATTGTGAGCATGCATGTGGCATTCAAATTTATTCAAAACAATTTTATTCAAATCGCAAAAAACTAATTCGAGGCACGTACGAACAGCAACAGCAACTACAAACGTTTGCTAATAAAAGGCTTCCCCAACATGTTTTGGTAGTAAATTCATATATCTACATTTCTGTCTGTGTGTGTGTGTGTGTGTGTGTGTTATTGCGAGTTTAT
The DNA here is from genome assembly GCA_035043045.1 of Hirtodrosophila alboralis. Taxonomy (NCBI): domain Eukaryota; kingdom Metazoa; phylum Arthropoda; class Insecta; order Diptera; family Drosophilidae; genus Hirtodrosophila; species Hirtodrosophila alboralis. Next base: position 1,785,680 of record JAWNNH010000224.1, on the reverse strand, counting down.
TTGTATTTGTTGTTAGTTTTTGCCAACGTTTCACAATAGTTTTACCCAACATCTCCCAGCACTTAACGTGAATATTTTGTACACTGCCCAGCAAATTATGCCATTTCGCATATGTATCGCACTTTGTGTGTGTTTGCATTGATTGTATTAGTTTGTGTGTGTATGTGTGTGTGAGTACGTTCGTTCGTGTTGGCAGTTCCCTTGTAATTATGTCTAATTTTATTGCCTACCCTAACCATTCCAAAAAAAAACAAATACAATATGAGGGCACTATTGCCCAATGAACTGTGGAGAATTTGAGCAATTTTTTTGACTAAATTAATAGCTTAAAGATTAAACTACTTTTTGGGCTAAAGCGTTTTGTCAACACTATAGGTGAAAACTTTAAAAAAAAAATTTGTTTTGTCCAATTTCTTTGTCTCTGCATAAAAATTACTGTTCTAAATTTCTAATCAAACACAACAATTTGCATATCTGTAGTTTCAAGACTATGGAATGCTGCGAAAATCTTAAAACTCTATCCAAAAATACTATACTTTGAAAAAAATGTTAAAATGTTAAGATTATATTAATTTCACCAAAGTTGCTTGTCTAAATATTTAAAGCATTTTACTTTATTAAAACATTACTAAATTAATTGAAGCACTTTATGTTGGTTTGAAACAGCTATTTAAACTTTTCCTAAGTTAAGAGTAATATTAAAATTTTTGGTATATATCGTTGAAGTTTGATGAATTTATAACTGTAACTGTTATGAGAAATATACGTAAAAATTTTTTTTAAAAGTTATTGAAGTGGTCATTTACATTGATTATTGTCGACGGATACTATAAAAGTCAATAATAACTTTTATTTTAAATTTTTATGTTTAAGTCTCAATTATACATTTTTTGTCATTCGCAAAGATTCTCAAATTATAAACAATTTGGTGTAATTAAAGCAAAAATTAACCTTCTACTTATACCCAATTTTTTAAATAAAAATTTTAATCTATAACTGTTAGTTTCGGTCCCTGACTTATAATGTATTAATAAAAATAATGCCGACTTCAAATAGTGAATTTTTTCTAAAGAAAAAGTAGTTAAATTACCCATAGTACATTGGTCAATCGGGTGGTTGAACATTTTATGATTGTTTGTAAGTAGTTGTTGTTTATGTTGTTGTCGCATTGATTTTGTATTTTTGTGTGCTAATTGTTGTGTGCCATCAACTATATACATATATTGATTTTATGCCTCCATGGCCATTGCAATAGCTGTTAATTAATTGTTTTTGAGGGCTAAATTATGTCAGAAAATCTGATGGTTACAATTTGTTGCAACATGTCATTTAAATGTTTAAATTTTTGAGTTTTATATTTTTTTGACATAGTGATTTAAGGAGTGCATTTAATAGTATATAAATGATTTCTTTTCTTGAATTACAACTTAAATAAAAATACTAAGACTGCGCATGCAAATAAATCCTATTCGATTTCTTACTTGTCTTAAATTAGCAAAAAATCTTGAGTATACTTTGTCATATTTTTGCAAAAGTAATAATAGATAATTTTAATTTTAATATGTTTTTAATTTGAATTACATTTGATTTCATTTGTAATTGTTCTCTAATTTACTAATTAGTTGCATAAACAATCTAAAATTTTGTTTTTATAATTTTCTGTCAATTTGTGTTAGAAATTTATTTTAACGAAATTTTGTTCAATTCAATTAAACATTTACTAAAATAATTTTAATTATAATTATTTGCAATTGTTTGCTGATTATTTTTTTATAATAGTAATTTTTTTTTATAAAATTTTCATCACTTCAAAAATGCAAAAATTATACAAACTGTTTTGTTATAATTGCAATTAGTGTGCGTTTATTTTTTGATAAAAACAATTAACAAAATATTAAAATAAAAAGATGAAAAAATAAAATTCGTGTAATGTAACTGAATGACATTAAATTTACTTCATAAAATCAAATAACAACAGAAAATATATATATGGGGGAAATGTTGTTGACAGCTAACAAAGCACATAATACACACACACACACACATACATATATAGATTGTTTGTGTGTATGTGTTTGTTGGCATTTAGGTGCGCGTTAACAAGCTAAGAGCGTGTATAATATTTTCTAATTTCTCAATTTCCTGCACATTGACATCCGAAACTAATAAAAATAAATCGCACTTTGATATCCGCTTTGCAGTGCATTTGTTTTGTTCGACTTTTATATACATACATATATAAATATATATATATTTGGTGTCGCCTGTTCTGGTCCTATTCAATAATCGCTACACATATACAAAAAAAAAAAGAAAATAAAAATAGATATAACTGCTGTCATAGCCGGCTGCCCGCCTTTGGTCAACGCCACAATTTTTATATCATTTTTAGTATTTCATTGTTGTTGTTGTTGTCCCCTTCATTGTTTTTGCCACACTTTTGGCCTGTCGAGTTAGCGCCAACAATAAATAAATGCGCGCACAATTTCACCAGCTTTACACACAGACACATATACACATATATATACGGCATCGGAAATTTATAGATCTGGCCGGATGTGCGTCTCTCTGGTGACATACACAGATACCAGTAATACCACATGAGATACGAACAGCGTACAAACTTATAACTGCTGCCGACTCTATATGTTACAGTCTCTTGGTAATGGTGTGTGTATGTGGGTGTGCGTGTGCGTGTGTGTGTCTATGCTCGTGTCTATTACAAATACAAATAACAACAAAATGACCAACTAAATAAATAGTTTTCTAACCACACATGGACAGGAAGTGGGGCTATGCGGGGATTTTAGTTATGTGTGTGTGTATATGTGAGTAAATGGAAACCCCATACTCAACGGGCTGCAAATGTGCAGAAATTTTTACTTTGAGTGTATATATGTATGTATATACGTGTGTGTGTGCGTGTCAAAAACTTTAGCGAGCTGCCAAACTTTAAATGAAAGCACAAAAATCATTTAATTAGAACATTAAAAGAATTACCTAAGTGTTGGATATTCATTAAAGTGAAAAATTAAAAAAAAAAAAAAATAATTGATTGGGGAAAAGCTTTACAAGATATTGAAAGAATTGCTCCTAATTGATAAAAAAGCTAAAACCTAAAATAAAAAAAAAACCTTCAAAGAATTACCAAGATGTTGGACTTATATTAAAGCGAAAAATTTGTATAAAATATAAATGACTAGGAAAATGCTAACAAGACATTAAATAAATTGCCGTAATTAATAATCAACAAAAAATTGGCAAAATTTGTTTAAAATTTTAGTTTTGCATTAATTTAGCTGATTCTTTATACTTAAATTTAATGATCTACTAAAATGTGAATGTGAAATTTAAAACAGTTCTTAAATTCTCAATTGCAAACTATATAATTTACTTTATTAACACATTTCTATCATTTTATTTATATATTTTTCTTGATATTTTTTTCTACAATTAATATAAATATACTATTTAATATTTTCACTTTATATATCCATTAAAAAGGTTTGTCTCGTTAATTTTCCACATATTTTTGAGGCACGTAATTTAATGACAAAAATATAGCTCTGGCAAATAGTTTTATATACTTCGTAAATGTGTAGACTGGTGACATTACTGGTCTTAAATTTGCCAATCCCTCCTCAACATTTCATTTGTACATAAGATTTATCCCAAGCTGCTCAATTTCTTGCCTGTTCACTCCATTCTGTAAGCCTTGCAGTCTCTTTCTAACCCATTTTGCTTTCATCCCTACTTCAAATAAAGACAGCATTGATGCTACTGCTACTGCTGCTGCTGCTGCTGCTGGATGCATCGTAAATCCTGAAAAAATATATATCGCACACAATACAATACAATATATACTTATAGCGAGACGTTCAGCACACACACACACTGCCATATAGACAATCCAAGTTGGGGCAAGCCAGCGTATTATTGCTTCAGTTTTTAGGTCGCAACAAAATAAAATAGATCAAGTTGATGATGGGGCAATACACTGATGTGTCTTTGTGTGTGTGTGTGTGTGTTCCCTATGTGGCATTAGATAGAGCTAACAGCAGCTTTTTGCAAAAATACCTCCCCGTTTCACTCGGGGGCATCTACTGCGGCAAATGCAACAAAGCTGCTTATCGTTTAACGCTCAGTGTAATGCGTTTAAACTTGATGATTGATTCCGGGGATTCGGAATCCAACATTCGCCTTAGCTGCAACTAAGTGCAGAGTGGCCACTGACTGTTAATGGTTGTAAGTTTCTTGGTCAAAACTTTAATGGAGAGCACATTTCTAGGCCTGGGACTATGGCTCTATGGCTGCATAGTATGCCGTGATAGCCAGGCGCCATTGTTCGTCGTCGATTTTATGTTGTCTGCCTGCGTTTTATTGACTCAATGTCGGTGGCATAACGACGTTGGCCGCCATTGTGCCCTAAAACTAAAACAAAGTACTGTTAGAAACGCTTTATGTATATGTCACACTCTATATACACAATAGAGATGTACATTTTAGTTCAACTTAGGCGTTGGAACGAACGAATTTGTTTTTAACTTGTCATATGGTTGTTCAAATGAAGAAATAATTTTATTAATTTAATTTAATTTTTGCTGTGTTTGTTTATTTGCTATAATTTCTTTCATTAACTCAATTGTAATAATTATCTTTTATTTTACCTTTTACGCTATTCAAACACAGCTTCAGTTAGGAAAATCGCAAATATTTACATTATTTTAAAATACGAACACAAAACGGAAACTTTTATGAATTGAAAAATCCGAAGAGATCTGTTTAACTTTTTTAATTATTTAATTTTAAGAACTATAAACTGTTATAATTTGCTCTTTTTTCAGTTTTACGATGTGAAGAAAAATATTGTTTTTTCGTTTTTGGGTCTTTTTAATCCCATAAACATAGATTATTAACTAAATGGACTTTTAATGCTGCAAATCAGACTTAAAATTAATATTTAATGCAATTGAAAATTTCGAAATAAATGCTCTTCAGCCACACGGACAAAACTATTAAATTCGGGTTACAACTAACAAAGTTTTCAGTTTTAATTCTTCTTAGTTATCGTTATCGTTACTATCGTTGTCGTTGTCTAAATGTTTATCGAAATGGGGCGGTTAATGTATTTTGGGAAAGGCCCTGCATATTTAAGGAAAATATCTGCGGAATAAAAATAGTTAACTAATTGATATAATTTTTTAACATGATATTTTAAAAACAAATATTTGTAATTTATTAAATTTTTATTTTAGAATGTTTGAAAATATTAATTATTTACACCAAGTGACTAGTATCATTAAAAATCAGCTTAATCTTGTAATACTAGAATAAATCATAATAAATAAATTAAATAATATGGTAGAGAATATTATTTAATTTATTTATAGCAAGAATACATAATAAGAAAAAAAAACAAACTAAAATCAGAGTCCAATAAATTGATGGACTTATAATTGAATTTAAATGAACACACCATATCCAGGACATTCAGTGATGTATTTAGTTCTTTTGTTTTGTTCAGTTTAGTTCAATTCAACTAATTCTGAATGATTTTATACAACTCTATTATATATATTTATATGTGTGTGTGTGTGTGTGTTTGTTTGTGTGTTTATACTAGAGTGTTGGTTATAGCTCGTTATATGCGTGCGTGTTACTGCGCAAAGATGGCTCATAAATTTCGCGCGTTTTCGCCTTCAATTTTTTTTGGCGTTATGTCGTTTCGACATTTTTGTATTTTATTTCGTTTTTTTTCGTATATTGCACAATTATTTTTGTTGCGCAAAGTTTGGTTTTTTCTAAGTTTAATGACTTTGGCAGCACTCGGCCAGTAAATCAAATTGTTACAGTATTGTTTTTTGTAGATATCATTTTAGCAGTCGCTTAATTTAATTCATCTCTCTAGATGCCAGTTCAAATGTGTTTCGGAAATCATTTGCTGTTTTGCTCTTCTGAGTTTAAAGCAAAAAAAAAAAATTGTATACTCAATATTTATGGGCATTAATTAGCTCCAAAAAAGCTGTTAGGCAATCACCACATGAGAGGCACGGCACAATCTAATTGGAAATGAGACACACAGAGCACCAGAAACAACTTTAACAACGATTGCCAACCAAAGGCATCCAAGGAAATCAGAGCAAATAAAGGGGGTCGGAGGTGACAGAAGTGTGCCAGGAAGGCAATGTGAACTTCCGCAGTGCAGACAGGGGGAACTTCAAGGGACGATGACAAAACCAGAAATTGAACTACAACAGGCACATATACATTTATATCTAGCATAAATATATATGTTATATATATATTTTTTTTCATAAATGCAGAAAGATATGTATGGAATGGTGAAGTGTAAATGTTGCTGAAATATGCACACATTTCTGTAGGTTCGAATTCCCAAATAACATTTTCAACATAAATATTGGGAACTTGCAGGTGTAAACCAATAAAAGCTATTAAATACAGTGGAAACTTTCTATAATACAATTTTTAATAACAGGAAATATAATCTTTATATAATTCTATATAATTCAGTTTTTATTAATTTAATTTACCACTATTGGTGCAGTTTTGAATCAACAATTTTAATTGGGTAGAAAGTTTTATTATTTTCTGGAAAAATCTCACACTATTATCTTTTTATTTAATTTGATTTTGCTTGTATATTATTTTAATATATATTTTTTTTATACTTTTAATTTATTTTAAGAATTTACTCAGAAGGAAAACTACGGAATTTTAATATTTTCAGAGCCGGTATAGTTTTTACTCTGCCAAAATTAACCAAATTGAAGAAAATTTAATGAAAACTTTCTGTTTTATGTGTGATTTAAACTATTTAAGCAAATAATCCAACGACTTTTAATAATTATAATCGATTATAATCGATATTAAATTTTTAAGACTCTTTTAAATACTAATATGCAGTACAGAAGATTTTTCTCGCAATTGACGGAATGGTAACAAAAAATCTTTGTGATATATACTCTTTATATTGTTTTAACAAGAACTCAGAATTTACGAACCCAGTTGACAGTTGAACAGACCACTTTACATGCACTCAACTGTTGCAAGGATATTGTAGGACTGCAACTGCAACTGCAACCGTAACTGCACCTTTACTGTAAATGGCGTTGCTTGAATACTTTTAGGCATTCCGGTTAACACCGTTGCACATACGCAAAAGCTGACCACAATGCAGAGGCGTAGACCCAAAGAAGGCTTATGCCCATGCAATAGAGGGGCAGTTGGACACTTTATATGCTCGCATTTCCATTTCCACATTTTGCTATATATTGTATATTTTTTTTTGTATTATTTTTGATTTTTCCTGCTGGTGCACACTGAAACTGACGGGGTTCAGGTGGCGTTAACACTTGTTTAAAAATTTGTTATTGGAATTCTTTGTTCGCGTTGTTTATTTTTGCTGTACTGTGCAGAAGGATATGCTAAAGGCCAGGTTTTCCATATAGGTCAGGAGCTCTCGGAAATGGGGCTCTGTTGTCACTTTGTGTTGGCTTTATCGGATTGCACGTAATATTGCTGACAAATTGAATACAATTGCGTTTAAGCTGAAAAGCTCATTAACGAAATTGGATAGCGACGAACCATCGGAAATTAAGGTTGCAAAATTAATTTAAAGCGGCATATGCAGGAAAAACTATGGGGGAAAAAAAATTAAATACAGTACAAAATGGCATTGATTTGTGCCGTTGAAATTGCCAGAGTGCTTGTGCACAAAAAAATGTTAAGCTGATCAGCGCTGTCCATTTCAGCCAGATATATATACGCTATATTTATGCGATTTATGGCTACGTAATGAAAGTATCAGTAATTTAATCGTTTCAACTTTTAATGTCTTTTTATACCCTCGCAAATGGGTATTTTTATTTTTTCACGGCGTGTGTATTAATGGCAGGAGACGTCTCTGACGTCATAAAGCAGAGTCCATATAGCCATGACAGTCTGTCTGTCAGTCTGTTTCTATACAAACTTTTTGTGTTTGTATATGAGATATTTTTTTATGTGTTTCAATCAGCCCGATTGCACTAATATATTATTTATCTGTCATATCGGGGACACCTCCTTTTTTTTTTTAATCATACATTAAAAATTAAAAATCATATCTTTTATTGAATACTTTGATTTTTTAAGACCAATGGAAAGATCGAATATCGATATTTTTTAGAAGTCGTATAGAAGGGTATACAGATTCGGCGTTCCAAATCTTTGTTTTGGTTTTTATGTTGAGAGTGAACAGTTTTAAAATGCAATTACAGCAAGCTGTGAGTTAAAAACATTCTTGAGTATAGCACTAATCTAATAATCTAAAAAATTTAAAATATATTTTTATTATTTTGTTCAACTACAATTTTTTTATACTTTTTATTTAAGACTGTAGTGCAAATGCACAGAATTTTCTGAGATTCTATAAATAAATACTTAGTTTTGCTTTTAAAAATATTTTTATCTCGCTATTGAATGTTATCAGACTCTGTAATATTGTTCATGATTTGATATATTTGACAGTGAAGTAAATTTTATAATAATATAGCTTTGGACAATCTCGTTCAAGTATATATGGCAACTACAAACAATTTATGTAAATTCCAATTTTCCACGAACTGATCTAAAATTTTTTAAAGTTTAATTAAACAAAAAGTTGCAAATAAATAAAAAACAATAACTAGATAATAATATCATTTTATCGCTTGTTTTTAGTGCTACTAAATAAAAATAAAAGTTAATTGCTTTCAAATTAAAATCTAAACTTAGTAATGCATTATTGAATATTATTTATATTTAAACCGTATTTAAATTAGACTGAATCATGCTACCTTGTTTAATTATGAAATTTCTGCAGCTTAAATTATTAACTTAGTTAAGTTTTCTATTGTTCTTGTTTTTGCTGTATTTAAGCGACATAAATGAACATATGAGATGTACAAGAGCCAACAAGTAAATTAACTTAATTACAAGCAAATGAAATATGAGAAAAGTTTGCATTTAAATGTTGCAAATGCATTCATGCAAAGTTCAACGTTGCCAAGGACCTCTACTCTGGGCACTGACTACAATTTGTTGCTGTTGTTTAGTCTGGCTGTCATTAGAAGTTGTTTTGTATAATATAATCTGTTTTTGGAGTTAAAAGGGTCTATATTCGGCTTGTAGACATGCTTAGTACTTTTAGTTACTTATTTAAGGAAGAAGTGTGTACTATTTTCTTAATAAGCATAATATATTGGGGTATTATGTAACGAACTTATTGTACTCTGTTTCTAAAGGTTAAATAAACTTTTCTATTTCCCTCTTAATACCTCAAAAGAAAACTTATACATGCTTAACTAGAAACCGATTGTAAACAGAGTATAATATAGTCAGGAAATTTTGATTGCAACTTTTATTCATTTTATTGTTACTGTTTGTCCGCCCAACATGTTGCATAATATTTGCGTATTAAATTGTTGAGAGGCCCACGTTTTACACTTCAACAACATTTCCGTCTGTTAAATGTTTGGCCATTACAATGGCGTAAAATTATTTTGTTGGTGAATTTAAAATGTCCCCCTTCCCTTCGCTGTCCCCCACCCATCACAGCATGGACACTGAACAGCTGCGCGTAATTTTAATGAGAATATTCATTGGAGCCACAATTGAGACAACCAAAGCAGAGTCACGTGAATTCACATGAATTTTGCCCTCCTTTTGGGATCCTGTGGCTCTCTGGTTTTTCCTGGTTTCCTGCCAGTTGAGTGGTTGGGCGGTTCCGTATCGTTCTGTAGTAGAGTTAGTAAAAGATTGGCCACAGCTCTTTCCGGTTATGGTAGTCAGCAGCCCATCCAGAAATAACAGCAGCACTTAAAGTAATGTAATTTTATGCTTTCGGTTAATTATTCACCAAATTTTAAGCGAGGGTTTCAACGGTGGACAGGGTGTGAGACAGCTGTCACTTGATGTCAAAGTGCGTGGGTAGAATTTATTTATATTGCCGATAGGTTAGGTGAAAATATTGTGTCAACTAGTTGACAAGTTGTCAAAGCAAAATACAGGCATTGAAATAGCACTATAAAATAGCAATTAAATGATTAAAATTAAGCGTAATTCAAAAACCAAATCAAACAGGTTTTGCCTAAAAAAAAACAATTTATATTCGGGAATTTGTAATGTATTTTATTTGTTTAGCTACAGACTCTAAATTGTTAATAGTTTTTGTCTAAAATTGTATTTTTAAATATTTTATATTTCAATAATTTATTTGTTATACTTATATTTTATTAAATCAATTTATTTTTGCTCTTAGCTTTGATATGATTGCATATCTAAATATATACGAAAATGTATACATATTTAAGCATAAGTGAATGCGCGTCATATATTTCATGCTTCCTTAACTTTGTTCTAAGAAATCATTACCATTGCAACATGAAATTTCTAAATTTAGCTAATTTTTCCTCTTCTGTTAAAAATGTCTTTGATTTTCGCTCGCATTTGATGTTTATCCAAATTGATTTTATTTAAATGTTGTACGAGAATATGAAATTATTTGAAAATGTTCGTTTCCTTTCACACATTTGTGAGATTTTTATACATTATATATTTATATCATAATTATGGCAGATGCAAACAGTATGTGATATGAAAATTTAAGCCATAAACACGTGCAATTTATTTGAATTGTTTTATTTAATGGTTTAAGCATCAAGGCATACTTAAATATTATGAACTGCGTATATAACTTAATATTGTGAAATTTCAAATTGATTTAAACTTTGTCATTAAGCTGCAAAAAGGTGGAAAATCCATAAAAATTGCAATAAAACCTTCACTAAGCTTCATTTCGTGCTCTAAACTTTCGTGGTTAGCAAAATGCTGGACAGGAATAAAGAGTCCTGTTTAGTGCCATAATTTAGAGCCACGTTTTAAACGCCGTCTAGTATATATGGCAGGTGCGTGGACGAGCGACAAAGCTGCATTAACAAAAAGGCATTTAGGCACAGGAGCGAAGGCTGTTGACCACGCCCACTGCGGCTGCTGCGAAATTAAAAGCAAATTTCCGGCACTCGAGAGGACCTCTCATACCCTAAAACCCTCATACCCGTATTTGCCTTCGTGTCCTGTCCTGGCAGTTTTACGAGCCGGCTTTAAAATCACGTTAATGATATTTACAGCGTCGGCGGTCGTGAGAACTGATCTGCAAATTCGAAACTGGAGCAGCAGCAGCAGCAGTAGCAGGCAGAAGACGTATACGCGATGCAGGATGTGGCAACTGGAGCGGGATTAGGGGCAAAAAACAATTCCTGCCTTTGACCAAAAGCCTGACCGAAGTCTCTTTGCCATGGTGTTAACTGTGTGAATTTTTGCGTTGGCAGCGCAAGTCATTTGCATAACAAAGATGGCCACGCCCACTACAGAGTGTGCACAACACAACAGCCCCTCGGTTGGTATTTACAACATTTAAATTAGACATTAAATTTGAAAGATGGGCTGCCGAACAACTTTGCCTTTGCTGCCAGGTGTGTGAACTCAGTACCATTTTCCAAATATATATAGTATATACATACTATATATATACATTTTTTTATATTTTATTTAAGCTGCAGATAATTTCCTCAGTGGCATTTCGCTTTGTCCTTGATTTACTTATTTACTTTATTTTTATGGCACTTAAATGGCACTGGGCGTTGTTGTGTGTAATTTGGCTTTGTTGTCGAGTGTTTTTTTTGGACTTGATTCACATGATAAGGGTAATTTCTCTCTTCCCCCCTCTGTTTGTTTTTTATTTGTTTCTTGGTGTTGGCTGTTGCTTTTACTGTGTATTAACAACATTTTGGCCAGTTCATTTATTAACTTATTGACAACAATTACGGCCGATAACGGAGTTGGCATTAGCTCTCTTAAACTAAATTTATGACTATTGAAATTGTAACTTCTGTTTAGGTTGTATATATATTTATATTTAATGAAGTTGTTTTTTCTTGTTATTGTATACTAAATGTTTGTTTTAAGAGGCTGTTACTGCTCTTAAACAAATTTCATTAAAAGCAGTTTATATAAAATTAATCTAAACTTTAGCATATCAATTAATAAATAAATTTGAAAATCTCCTCACATTTTCAATTCAAATTGAATACTTCTTAATCTGAATTGTTAGCGGTTACAAATTTAACGTTTAGAATATTTGGTTTAAAAATATTTCTCATGGAGATTGTGGAATGAGAACTATGCGGAAAAAGCTTAACAAATGAAAACTATTTGGTATTTTTGTGGGGGGTGCACAAATCAGTAAATCAAACAGAATGAAAATTATTCAGAAATAGAAATATGTTCAAATATGTGTTCAACCAAAATAGAGAATTATCAGCTTTAATAAATTTAATGAAATTAGCTTTAAAAATTTTATTTAAAGCTATAAGTTTAACTTTTGACATTTCAAAATTCCAAAAATAAAGTCTTATAAAGAAAATTGTTTTTAAAATGTTGTACGATTTGTTGAATTTTATCTAATTTGTGGCAATTAGGCTTGTTCCAAGAAAAACAGTTCAGGTTTTCGATGAGAAACTGTTCCGGGAAATTCTGCTTTATGAAATGTTTCCCCTGAATGGTTTAATATATCTAGAGAATTATCCCATCAAAATAAAGGAAATTGAAGCAAATTTTATAAATTTTATAAATTTAATGAAATAAGCTTAAGAAAAATTAGTTAAAGCTATAAAATAAACTTTTGGCATTTAAAATTTCCAAAAATAAAGTATTTTTAGGAAAATTGTGTTTAAAATGTAGTACGATTTGTTGAATTGAAACTAATTTAGATGTCAACTGCATATGACAAGACTGTGTCAATTAGGCATGTTTTCAGAAAAACAGTTCGACTTTTCGATGGAAAAATATTCGCGGAAATTCTGCCCTATGAAATGTTTCCCCTCAGCTCGTAGCTGCCTTAGCACTTGCTCTCATTATTGGCGATTTACGTTTCGTGTTTTTTTTTTTCATAGCACCTGCTGTTATATTTGCATGCAACGTGTTGGCCAAGTGCCACACCCACCCACTGGGCGCCACCTGCTGGTGCTTGCCACCTAAAAACAGATTTTGTGGCACAAAATATGCCTACTTATGGCCATTAGGAATAAAAGCTCAAGAAAAATACAAGAAACGAGAGCTCAAATTAATTTTCATACAAAGTGTATATCGCATTTGCGATGGGGCAGCAACAGTAGCAACAATAAATAAAAACAACAACGTGCCACAATATGCCCCAACAACAACAACAAAAACAAGAATAACAATGAAATCAGCACATTTGGTTTTAACGACTATGTGAGTTTATTTTTTGTTTGTTTTTTTTTTTTTGCTTCTTAGAAGATGCTACAGTACAGTACAGTTTCGTTTTGTTTTTTATTTTTATTTTTGTTGTAATTTTTGCTATACATTTGTTGTTGTCGTTGTTGCTTTTTAATGTGCATTTGCGTTGCCGTCGGCGCCAACGTCGCCATTTGGAAATTTCAACATTACAAACGTCATGCCATTTTTTTTTGGAATGAGACGAGCTTTTTTGTGATTGTTGGTTTTAACGGAACTCACAAAAAAAAGTATGATGAATTTCAGAGAGGATTGGTAACTAATAACAGAGTGAGAAAAAGTTGAGTGTAAATTTCATTCATTTCATAAATCTGTTTTTTTAGTGGCTAATCATTTAATATAATCATAAAATTAATAGAATATTTTGTGAGTCCAACTAATAGACTGTAACACTTTATTTGTTCTGATAGTTTATTTTGATTTTTTACATTCTTTAACCCATTTATAATAATCATAGTGCATTTAAGGTTCGTCTATGCTCTATTTGATTATAATTTTTTTTTTGTTCTCCTGTTGTTTGTCTGTGAATTTGAGCAGCTGATTTTCTGTCTGCGAACAGATGAGGCCAACATCATTTCATATCCGCCATAGCAGCAGACACCAGACAACACATTCAACCCAACCCAACTCAACTCAATCCAATTCAACCCAAGCAAACCCAGCCACAACAGGATGAAAACAGAACGAGCTGAATTGTTATTATGCAAACAAATTATATGGTCGGAAAATTTTGGTTGTGCATTGTCGTTAACGTCTTTGCCATTTCAATGCTATGTTTCTAATACCCTGTACACAAAAAAGCCAAGTAAAAAGGGGTATAATTATGTTGCACAAAAGTAAAGCATTTTGAACTATTTAGAATATAAGCTTACATGTAGATGTCTTTAATGTCTTTAACATTTGCTGAAAATTTGTTCTTAATTTTGCATTGGCCGTGGGCTTATCCAGTTTGTTTAAAATTTAAGATAATCCTCCAAAGACAACCGAAAATCTTTAAATACAAATTACAGTCACAATTGCAGTAATCTACTTGCAATATTTATTCCGGCCTGAAAGTGCAAAGTATCTTTTAGTCATTTACTTTTCACAAACGCATTCGCAGTTGTTACTTATGTATCTTTGTATATTTTATGGCTAAATATATTATTTGGTAATTTTGACTAGTGTGTACCTCATGTGAAAAATTCTCTTTTGTTTACTGCTCATGTAATTAAAATATCCAATTAGTCCGAGTCGATGGTACTGTAGAATAAGATTTGCATCTGCTTTTGCATTTGTTGTGTATTAAAGCTGGGACTTTTATGAGCTGCTCATATAACTAATGACCATACAGCTTTGAACGTTTGGCCATTGTCCTGCCTTGGGTTTGAGTCCTGTGAGCCAGGGCAACATAAATTCCCTTTTGGGAAAAATTAATAAAAATGATTGCAGGCGGTCGCCCGTCGAGTTGGCTACAATGAATGAATGGCGCATGCCAGCTGTTGGCCAAACATGCTTTTGATTGCCAGCAACAACCACAATAACAACAACAATCGGCAATAGCAAAGCAATAGCCACAACAACAATGACCCAAACAACAACTTTAGGCAACAAAAAACAAGAACATTGCAGTTATAAATTCGATTGCGATATACTCTGTCCATTTTTCGAAAAAAAATTGTTAATATTCTCGCTTTTAGATAATCATAGTAGTCCTAAAAAACAAATTTGTTGGCTTTATTTTTTAAGTAGATAATTAGTAGTAATAATATTAAATGAAGTATGTTACTTTAGCTTTGAAAATGCGGAAAAATTTGCTTTACAGTTGTGGATCTATTTTTTCTGAAACCATCAGCAGTAGGGCAGAATTACAAACATAAATTCGAGAAATCTTCTTCAACAGCATTCAGGCTCTAAATTAACTAAAGTTGAATATAAAAACACATAAATAATAAGCAAAATAGTGTCAAAAGAGATCATATTCAACTGTAATCCAATATACCCCTTTAACTAACTAAAAATGAAAATAGGAAAAAAAAAAAACGTCTTTCATCAGCCTGTGCATAACAAGCGGGCAAGTCTGACTCTGGAAACTTGGACTATCCGTCCGTCGCTCACTCAGAACTCACACGATGGGAACGATGACGAGATGGCTCCAGTTTGGAGCGCTTCTGTAACCCATTTGCTGTGTCCTGTCCACGTCCTTCGTTTGTCGTTCCTGTCACGCCGCTGCAAAATGACAAACAGCGCGCAAAATGTAGAATTGTAAAAAAAAAAAAAAATATATACGATTTGTAACTGAAGCAAATGAACATTTAGCTGGCAAACCCGAAGTAGCTACCAAAAATACTCAAATGTTGCCTGCGGCTGGTGGCAAATTGCAGTGAAATCTGTTAGATGTTGCCCCCTCCCCACAGCCCTTGCTTATAAGCACTTCACATCTAATCAATTATGCTATCTGCACATTTGCTGCGGCTGCAGGTTCCTCGGACATAGAAACTGCCACACCAATGGCCACATAACATTTAAATATGCATGAAGGCTTTAAAGGCCATCAAAAAAAAAAAAAAAAAAGAAAACCAAAAAAACGTTCAAACGTGGAATATGGCCAGCACAAATGAAACTGCAACAGATACGCGGTGTGTAACACAAAACATGGTCGAAATAAACAAATAAAAAAAAGAAAATGAATCCTGCTAGAGAAACGGCATCAGTTTCTGCAGAAATCCAACAGAAACCGGAAAAACCAAAACTTTGAATCAGTACCAGAATCAGTCGTCCTGTTTGTATTGCTTTTACTCCTGTTCCTGCTTCTGTTTTTGGTGTGCTAATTCCGTTGGCAATTTCGCTTGCCGACGCAAAAGAATAACAAAAACAAGTTGGCAGTCAACAGTTAATATTGGCCAATTGCTCGACGGGGCAGATGCCCTCTAATTGTAGTTTTTTAAATAGTTGCCTTAATATACCTATAATCCTTATGGAATAAATAAATTCATTAAATCACATTCTGTACATTGACTGAAATATGAGCATATAATTTTTGCATCAGAGTTATTAGATATATTCATATAGTTGATCCTATTGAACCTCAAATATTTCTTAAATAAAACAGTTAAAAGTGGCTTTTAAAATTCTGTAATTCCGATTTACACTTTCGAATAATTTCCACTGAATTTTTTTTTCATATTTCTTGTACGATTTTTTAATTTTTTATTTTCTTAATTTATTGAAAATTATTTATTGACTGTATCAAAGAAATTAAGCAATTTAGTCGTAGTTAAAATTGTGAACATGCATATAGAAATTCAATATCGAAGCTGCAAAATCAAATAAATTGTTTACATTTTATATTTTCAATATACTGAAATCATAAATTTATTTCCATAAATAAATTATATAACAACAATGGTCTGCTGAAAACAAAACCATTTCATTTATATTCTAATAATTTCATATATCAAATTCATAAACAGGTATAACCTATTCAATAAAAGAGCTGTCATAATTTAGCACAATGGAATCATTGTGAAATTTATTTATGTTAATTTGAAATTCAATTATTATATTTTATTCATGTGATATATGATATATAAGAATGCACATATATATTTAAACGTTCTCAATTTAGTAGTTCGCAAATAAATATAAATCAAACTTTTTATAATTGATAGAACAAAAAGAAGGAAATGAATAGGTAACTAAATATTTAGGAATTGCTTTTTAATTGAGAGTATACTTAACATGTCTGGTAAATTATGGTAAAATGTTGAATCATTTTTAAGTACTTGCTCTGAGGGTATTAGCATGATATGCACAAGAGATATATGGTATAATATGATTACATTTGCTCGAGTTTACTTTGTAACAAGTTGTCTGGTAAAGCTCTTATACCCCATTTAAGGTGGAGAAGGCAAAAAACCCCTATGCATATAGAAAAGCAAATCTTGTGAGGCAATGAAAAACGAGGCGAAACTGCTTAACGGCTCCTGCAACTGCCAAATGTGTTGAGCAAAAGCAGCATTTGCAAAAAAAAAAAAAAAATGGCCAAAAGAGAAGAAAAAAATGGCCAAGCAAATTGTATTAGTGTGTTTTTGGTATAACCAAAATGGAAGTTTGGTGAGGGGGGTGGGAGTTGGGCACATCGTAACAGATTAACTTGCTTTACTGGGCTTAAGTACAGCGCAAACAGCGACAGGCAAGCAAAGAGATAGAGACATGAAGGGCCAGGATACGAGTATGTATGCATGTTGAGAGCTGGCCAAAAGTGGAGGCCGCACAAAAGCGACGTTAATTGCATTCAGGGTACACACAAGCCACGCCCACTCAAATGTTGTGGATCACCCTTACCCCTCCACAAAAAACTCCCACTTCCATATCCAACTCACTTTAAATAAAAGAAAACACACGCACTCGACTGTTCTCTGTGGGATTTTCTTGTATTTATTTACATTAATTGGATTTCAATGTGTTTGCCACACAGTGTGCAAACCATCAGATACATTTTGAAATACCAGTAATCCTCCCTGCCTCCATACAATACATCTGGCAAAAGGAATAGCAGTAGCCGACAAACTGCATAAAGAGATATTTTGTAATTTACGATTGACTCTTACATTCAACCGCTGGGCAAAGGAGCCTGAGATTGTGTACTATAGCTTACAAGGGATCAAAAGAAATTAAGCATTTAATAGTATTATTATTCTCAATCGAAAACTTTGATTCATAAATCCATAGAGGATCTATTTGAAGTCTTTTCACACTTTTAACTTTATCAAAAGTGATTTCGATTGTTTTGCCAATTAAATTGTATTATTGTCTGAATATGAGAGTTATTTAATGCATTTACAGTCAAAATATTGCGATTTCCATATGCCCTCTTTAGTGTTTCAAGTTTTATAATTTTGACAAAACTGAACCAATTTTTAGGTGAAAATTATTTAAAATGATTGTTTGTTGACCAACTAAAACCCTCAACATCATACATATTAAGAGAAATTTAGTAGAAAATACTATTTCAATATTTGTTATGATTTTTTTATGCCAAGTTCAACAAAATAAAGTTGCTTTCATATTAAATATGATTTCATCATTTAATTAATCATTAGTTATTCATAACCATATCATTATTTTACCCAAAATATTATTTTATAAAATTTATTTAAAGCTTAACATTTATAAACACAGTAATAAAGTCTTTTTTCAAATTGCCCTGCAACCTTAAAATAATTTAAATCGTAGCTGTCATTTGAGTATTTTAAAGCAGAATTCTAACAAGTCACATAATGTTTTATTCATTATGACTCTGTGTGTCCTTTGGCAGCTTTAACATTTCCATTTGTGCAACCTGCAACTGAAATTCAAGAGTTGAAGCTCAGGGCAAGCGACTTATTTTGAAGCACGCACTGTAGATGGTAAACAGAGCTAGTTGCAAATCATTTAATGTACTTGGTTATTGCCGACCTCTCTAATAATACAAACTTTTAAAGAGGGGTCGTGACTGTGGCAACAAAATGCAATCAATGGTTGCAATATTGCTGTGGCTGTGGCCTGATAAAAATGAGGCAGGCTTCTTCGTAAAAAGAGGAGCAAAAATCATTGGAAAGTAACACCAACATTTTCTGCAGCCAAAATTGCATTTTAAGGTATGCAATATAAAAGGGCCATGCATACATTTTGTTTTTCTTGCTTTTGGGGCAACAGACAAAAGGGCAATCCATTGAAGCACAAAATAAGATTATTAACGTTGTTAAAATGAACGAGAAACGGAAGGCAAGAAGCAACAGGACAACGGGGTTGTCTAGCGATTGGCTTTAACTCAGCACAGGACAACAACGGACGGTATGTGTTTTGTGGGGCCCAAAAGCAAATGCGGAAACTGTAAACTACAAAAAATTTATTTTAAGGAAGCCAAAACAACAATAAACACAACAACAAGCACTGAATGCAAGTAGAAATTGGAAAATGGCAAGGGGCAAACAATTTAAGAAAACCATTTGTTGGCTTAGCCTTGGGGCTGCTACATAAAAGCAGAACAAAAAAAAAACATGAATGAAACAGCTATCTTCGGCATGCCGAAAATATATACTCTTCTAAACAATTTAAAATTTTTGTCTAATCGTTTCTATGGAAGCTATATCATATAGTCCTCCGATTTTAATCAACTTATATCAGAATATCGAGAGCGAAATAAAGCTTAGAATTCGTTAGTTTGATTTAAAAATCTCTAAAAACAAAAAAGTCGCCCTTTTTTTCTTTGGAGAGTATAAGATGTAGTGGTCCGATTTTGATAAAATTTGGTTAAATTGTGTACATTATAATAAAACAGCGATCATCTGAGTTTGGTTGTGATTTCTTCAAAACAAAAAAGTTTTCCTTATCAGCAAACTTTTGACCGCTTGTTCCTATGGAGCTATAAGATATAATTTAGTTCAGAACAAAATAATATCGATTTGCTAAGTTTAGTTTTGATATCTTGGAAAAAATTTGATACTTCATTGTTTTGTCCGATTATTCGTATGGTAAGTAGGTAATATATTGCTCCGATCCGACTGACGGACCGACATGGCTAGATCTTGAATTTATATACTTAATGGGGTCGGAGAAGTCTCCTTTTATGCATTACACACGTCGTGCCAAAATTATAATATGCTTTTGCAAGAGTATAAGAACACACAAAACAAGCAGGAAAAATCTTTCTTTGGATTGCGGAAAATGTAATACACTTGCAGAGGTGTTAAGCAAATCTATGAAAGATCTACAAACAAAAAAAAATTCAGAAAGGTTTTTCCTACATAAACTTAATTCTTCACTTCCCTCGCCTATAATATAATGTTCCGATTTTGATATGATTTGCAAATTTAGGCGATCGAGCAATGTGAAAGCTGTAAAAAACATTGCATCGGTCTTAATAATATTTTTTAACTTTTGAAAAGCAGGCCAAGTTAGCTGAAGACCTATATTTTGATAAAAAATATATCGAGGCCGAATTTCATTATGCATAGGTAACTTTTGAGCTGAAAGGTTTGTCAGACAACTGTTATTCAAATCAAATGGATATATGCTTTAAAGCATCAAAAATACATCCTTCTATGTGTTACATTTTCTGTAACAAAATTATAATCCCCAGATTAAGAGTATACCTAAAAAAAATCACCATGCTGGGCTATGCACTGCAGAAATTGTAAAACGACAACAACAGCAGCAACAAGGCAAGTTAACAACATTTTAAGCCTTGACTTGGCCTGGCCAGCTGATAACTTCCGGCTATGCAAGGGGCAAGGAGCAAGGGGAAAGGAAAGGAACAGGCATCATAAACAGCCACTTGACACAATGGAGTTGAGTTTACTCTTTTCTTAGTCTTTACTTTTGTACAGCAACTACTTGACTTGATCCTTGGCCGTAGACATGATAGATGAACCCAACTGACGAACTGACTGTAGCTATTCCTCTCCTCAACCATAAATTGTCGTCCCATATACTATAGATGCAGCATATGTTGTCTAAGCAATGTCATCTTGAACCATGTACCGCTAAATCTTTGGGTTTTACGCTCAATATGCGCACGTCTACCGCACTCAGCTCTCCTTCTGTCACCCAACTGCATTGTCATTGTCCTGCTGAGACAGCTTTCATTTGTTATTGTCGCCACTGCACTTGGTTGAGGTCAAGCTGTAGTCCATTCTCTACTTGGCTTAAGTCCCACATCCTTACAAAGTGTGTATGTGTGGTGAACACCCATCAACGGCACTCTAAGGTCCTTTGCTTGTGCTGCTGCATGTTGCGGCTGCTTAATTAAATTCAGCTATTAGTTTTAATCTGAGCATTAAGTGGTCACATGATAAGTATTAAGGATGCAACCATAAATAATCGCATAAAAAGCTACCAATAAAAGCCAAACGGAAGTAAATCCATAAAACAACACATAAATGGCAAATCGCGTACAGAAAAATATATATATCAAATACACAGACCAACACATATATCAAAATCAAATAAAAGAATATAGCTGAAGGAAGCAAAAATTCTGAGAGTAGAAACGGAAGTCAACCAAACAAAATTGGGGGCAAAAATTCAAAGTTAAGCAAACCCTTAGCAGGTGAATGAAATCCATTTAACCAGCTGATGATAGCAAACTGTATACCGGAAAAAATTATACACCAAAACAAAAAACAACGTAGTAGAAAATATATACATAAAAAAAAGAAACCCAAATGGTGACTGTGTAGTCATCGAGTTGTAAAAAGTAACCGTGGAATAAATAAATAAAATCAACCAGCTATCCCTGATTTTGTTAGAGGATTTTCGGCCTTTTTTTCTGTTGTATCCCGATTTCGATCTTCCCTCTCTAACAACACAGGTGCGAATCAAAATGCAGCGAAGTGAAACTCAAACAATAAATGGCGTAGATAATGCCTTAAAATATTCAATTAGTTTATGACCATGTTTTGGTTATGTTTTTGCTGCCCAGCCAAAATACAGGAGCTTGGGCATTAGAAATATAATCAGCCAAAAATGAAATGAGTTTCGGCACGTTGCTCTTGTTATTATAATTTTATTTTATTTCATTTTTTTTTTCTCGTCGGGTTTTCAAAATTTTTCACGTGCCACAGCCCTTTTAATGGCCAGCCGGCAGGCAACCGTAAAAAATGTGCATTAAAATATTTTTATTGCCTTGCGAACAACGTACAAAGTGAAATTCTAGGATTAAAGAGCGTAGCTGAAGAAAAAAAATGCGGAAAAATAGGCATTAGATAATGAAGCTGGAATCAACATGAGCTTTAACGCCTCGTTAAATGAAGCTGCAGTATAGAGCATGGAAAAAAAAACAAAGAAAATAATTATATCAGCTATTAGTGTTAAATAGGTATTAACTATGCTTTTGACATTAAATTAAATTGCTGGGAGGCGTTTTATCACTTAAAATAGAAATGTGACGAAAACTATTAAGCAGACAAGAATGTTAAGTAAATCATTAAAGTAATGCTCTGTTGGCTCTTCAACATGAAATACTTTAAAAATAAATTTATTTTCTTTGCAATAAATTGAGATTTATTAATATAATTTGTTTGTTAACTTCTGATATGCTAGAGACTTTTGTATTATTTTGTTTGTATTTTAATTTAATTATTCTGAGGACACACAGTAAAAACCTAAAAATCAATATAAAGTTTAATGCAAATATAAGACTAAGCGAAAGGAAAGAAAATACTTAATACAAATAAAATAGGTATCCAATAATGATACGTTGGGGAACTATATTTGCCAATCTGTTTTATTCAGTGCCATTTTTATATACTGCAATTAAATCGAAGATTGTTTGGAGGAAAACTAAAACATGAAATCTGCAAAATTATAATAATTTATGTTCCGTTTCCGCATCAAGAATCCTTTCAGAATTATTCGAATAAATTATCAGATATTCGCTGTAAGAAATAAGTCTAGTCGCTCATCTCTTCAAGCTCCAGCTTCCACACTCGCCTAAAATTTATGTAATTGGCATTACGATGAAAATCAATAAAATGTTTAAATAATTTAAAGAATATCGCGGCTGTTATAAAATGATTGCCAGCATTCAACACCCAACAAACTTGCATCAGATTACTCAAATATTATTCAGTTTATAGTTGAGATAACAAGTTCTCCAATTCATCTTAGTTAGTCTAAGCCACAATGCAATCTGTACAAGGAGCAGAACACAGCTGCTCATTATTCACGCATTTCGCCTGCCATGCGACAAATTGCATTAGTCTATACATTTGCCAAGCTCTGACAAATTAATGCACATTTGCGACAACATCTTCAATTCAAATCACGCGGCATGTCACACATTTGTTGTTGTTGCATGTTGTAGTGCCATTGAAAATCAAGCAGCAGCTCATTTGCTGCATCATCTGATGCCACACCATGTCCTGATAGTCCTTCATTCTCATCTTCATTGTTGCTCTTGTGCCCAAAACTCTCATTTGTGCCCCTCGTCAGCTGTGTATGGCGTTGTCGCAAATGCGCAACAATTCGCTCAAGTGTAAATAAAGCATAGAGATGAGATGAGTCTGGTAGCAAGTCTGGGAGACTGCGACTACGACTGCGACTGCGACTGCGACTGAGACTGTAGCGTTAAAATGACAAAACACCTGCACATGGGGGAACTGGTAGCTGTTTTGTGGAGGGTTTATCTTTTGTCATTTTTTATAGCAAGTGGCAGCTGGCGCGTCACGCCCCCACGCCCACGCCAGCTGCATTGTCTTTGTATGTTTTGGCTCACCTGGGCTCTCCGGCTGTACCCGTACTCGTACCCGTACCCGGTGTTAATGTATTTGCCAGTGCCCAAGTGGCTATAACGGCGCGACAGCCAGAACCGTGGTCGTGGGCCTCGTACCAGTGCCAGTGCCTGGTCCTTGGACTAAGTAGTGATTACCCTTGCCAATGGTATTATAAATGTGTTATCAAATTTGCGATGCATTGAAAGGAGGCGTTCCAGATTTCATATATTTTTTTAATCAGCAGCAATAGTCGATCATTTACTTAATCGGCTTCAAATCGATTCCCTATTAAACTTGTTGCAGTTTTCAAAATTCTCCTTTGCCAAAAGTGAAAAATTAACAGATTAGCGTATTTTTAAACTATCTGGCAAACCACTAATCGATCTGATAAAAATTCACAACACTTTTGTCTTTTTAAGATAATTTACAGAACTAAATTATTAAAATTATTCTATAATTCAAATTTTCGGAAAATTATTTTATTTTTTTTAATTTTTTATATAAGTTACGATATTTTTTTTACATCTTATATAGGCAGGACAAAATTGAACTAATCCGTAAAACAAAAAACCTTACTTTACATCCGCTCAATTTCATTACAGTTCTTGTAAGGGTATTAATACTTCAACATCCTGAGATTGTTTTTCTAACTTGTTTTTGTCTAGTGTTACGGTATGGCGCCATTGCCAGCATTGTCAACTGTCGTCTGCCTGTGCATTTTGAGCTGGGCAGGGACTAGGCTATATGGGACCATGGGAGAGATAATAAGTCTGGCGTAAATTAGTTTGCCATTTTGAGTTATGAATGCGCATTTCAACGAATGCTGTAGAATGTGGGTCTCTACCCTCATTGCAGTGTGCAGTGGATCACAATGGATTAAAACCTGGTTGAGTATTACTTATGATTGTCTCTTTACGAAGACAAACTCTTATTGTTACAGATTGTTCGCGTAGAGTGCTGCTTGAACTATATGTAAATGCGTTTTGAGATTTATTTTGCTAAAATCGAAGGGAAATTTAGATATTGCAGTACAGTACTTAGAAACCTTTAAGTGCATGCTGATTACTTAATTTAGCATCTGTATGTAATCATAATTTTTTATTTGATAATAAAATCAAGTTTATTTGTTGTAGAAATATCATTATCCAAGATTCTAACAATTGTTAGTCATCTGTAAGTTCAAACACAAGGAGAATAATTTAATTTAGATGAATATTATTTTAGTTTTTTCATGCACAGAAAGAATAAAAAATTTAATTGGTTAAATAAATAAATAGTTATAAATATTAATATTTATTAGATATTATTTGATATTTATTGATGTTGTTAATTTCTGAATATCATTTTCTAACATTCTTACAATTACTAGTTGGTCATTTGTAATTCTATCAAATTTTTATTTAATTAAAGCATTTAAATTTATTAGAAACACAATGAAATTAATTTAATTTGAGTAAATATTATTTTAATTTTTTCATGCACAGACAGAAGATAAATTTAATTGGTTAAATACATAAATAGTTATAAAGAAGATAAATTTAATTGGTTAAATAAATAAATAGTTATAAATATTTCTAAATGATGTTCTAAAAACGTAATCCCAATTTACAGTTTAAACAAGTTTGCTCAGAAATATATTATTTTTACATTTAATATGAAAATGTATGTTCACTTAAAAACCTTTCTGTAAGATGATTAATATTTGACAACAATATTTTGCTGCTCATTTGAAGTCGGTTGTTTAAATTTAAATTCATTTTCAAGCAAGTATTATACATTTTCTACTTATTAAATTTTGCAATTACTTTAAGGCTGCGTACCTTACAAAACTTAAATATTTGAATTCAAATGGATTGTTTGCCAAGCATTTAAATTATGCCTAGCAGCAGAAACAGACTGCAAATCAAATATTAGCCAAGCAACTAAATTTAGCTAATAAAGCATAACTGAGTTGTTGCCCAGACACACAAACATATGTATATATACACAAATACACACACACACACACTCAAACACACACATTATAAGGCATAATTAAACATGTGATTGTAAGACAAGAGGCCAAAGCCAGGGCCGCATGACTAATATGCCCAATCATAAAACTAATCTTCATGAAAAAAGCTCATTAAAATAACGCATACGCCTCGTTGGCCCCTGTCAACAAGCCAGCCAAAGGCGAAGCATATTAAACAAGCCCAAACAACAACAAGGATATGTAACAAATGTGCAAGACTGATAGATGTAGTAACTGTAAATGCGTCTGGCAGTTGGTCTGACTGGGAAAATGAATTGGAAGGAGAAGTTGTGGGGATTGGGGCGGGGGTACAATGGTTTTTGCGGCCAAGAAGTCTAACCGAGCAAATTAACATAAATGAATTTGCAGCTGTCGCTCGTAAAGTTATTACACCGTACCAGACAAATGTGGGCAGCCCCAGAACAAATCACACTGACCTAGTAGTTAAGTGTGTGGCCAAAATGTGTGTGTGTGTGTCAGGCTGAATTAAAGATGAATGGAAAGTCGTGAAGCTGTAAACATGTGGCTTTAATAACGCCACATGAATCATTTATGCTATGCTAAATCCAAATACCAACGCCAGCGAGCATCGTAGGTGCCAAGCATATTAAGTAATACGCAGCACGTTCAAGAGAAAAAAAGAAAAGCCCGACTGACTTTAAGGACTATGAGGCACTAACCTACAACAATACGGCTCAAAACTGTGTCAGCCGAACACGCCGTAATATTACTTGGCGTTGAGAGTCAGCCCAGGACATGCGCAGTGCCAAATGCCATCCACAAACAATTCGAAACTGGCAAAACGACAGACAGAGAGAGAGCGCGTATTCTTGTTGCCTAACATTGACCAAGAAAAAGGACACATGCCGCAACAGCAGCATCCTGCGTCAGTCAAACGGCGTTGCTGTTAGCGTGCACAACACACATCCTTTTTGGAAAGGCAGCGTTGTCCTTTATTGTGTGTGCTTCAATTTCTAGCACTCGCAAGTCACAAACGCGTATATATTCGCGCATTTTCTGACCGGTTGCGTTTGTTATGAAAATTTAAAAAAATAATAATATAAATACTGCACGCTGTGTTCAGTCAGGCACAACTAATTTTTGCCTGTCAGTTGCCATTTGCAGCTTTAAATCAAAATCAAAATCAAATCAAATTGCCAGCTTAAGTGCCTGTTGCCAGTGGAGTGGAAGTTTCTTTTTGGGGCAGGGCAGGTCTAGGCAACGTTTGGTCTTTGACTTGTTGCAAAATTTGTGTTTGTTGTTGCTGTTGTCTCAAATTAAACTAAACACCACTCAAAGGTAATCGTATTGCGCCTCTCCCTTTGAGACATCTAATTAGCATTGTATTGAGGAGGCAGCTCAGTGTGAAAATAAATCAAAAATAAATAAGAAAAAAGAAAACAAATTCGTATTGAGTTTGACAAGTAAAGATCAAAGAAAATAAATCAAAAAATCAAATGATACAAATCAAATAAATGTCATCAATATACAATACATTAAGAGCTTACAAAATATACATAAACAATAGCTACTATAAATAACAATATACAAATTGACTAAAAATAAATTAAATATTTAAATCCAAAATATCTATGCTCCAAAAATCATAATACATATTTATATAATAATAATTGAAAACTAGTGAGGCAAATTAATCAAAATATATAAACAAAACCGCATGTTATATGTGTTTTCAATTTGTGGCATAAATATATATATATATATATAGATTCTAGTTCAGGCTTACGGCCAATTACTAAGTAAATAGAGTATGCAAATAACCAGCGAAATAATCAAAATATTTGACGTTTTGACCTAATTGCATATGCAAAATGCAGCAATAAAATATAAAAATGCCACAAAATTGTTACTAAAAATAATAAAAATGATAAAATTTCATATAGCAACAGCAATAAATTTATGAAAATAAATATGTGTAAGTGCTTTTAATCTATCGAATTCTATCTGTGATTCGAATCGTATACATCTGTGTGTGTTTGTGCGTTTTTAATATTTGTGCACGCATTAAAAGCAAAATATAAATTAATAACGTCCATAAAATATCACAAAAAAAAAAGTTATGCTTACATAATTTAGGCTTATAAAACATTTAAAGCCACGGCACGTTTTTACCCCAAAAAAAAGTAAATAAAATAAAAATAAAAAAACCGTGGCAAAAGTGCCATATATAAATTTGTGTGTTACATGTGTCTGTGTCTGTCTATCTATGTGCGTGCCAAATGCTTTAATTAAATGCTAGGCATAAACAAAACGCCACTTTTTTTGGATTATCAGTGGAAATTCTACTGGGAATCTATAGACCTGTAGCAAATGCGCAACAAAACTGGTAAGCAAAGTGCTTTGTAAATATTATTTATGTGTTTAAAACATACATTTCTGTTCCACAAACACATTTTAAATAATTTCATAAAAATGTTTAAATTAAATTTTATTCAGTTCGCAAAAGTAAGCCACATTTATTTCTGGGAAATTGATTTAAAAATGAATTTCTGAACATTTTTATTAATATACATTTGTATAAAATTTGCATAACAATAAATAAATTAAAAGAGAAATTTGTTTAACCGTAAAGAAAATATTGAATTATTAAATATTAAATTTGAAAATATATTTATATTTTTTAAGGCACAAAATTTGCATTAAAAGCGTTCATATGTATATTTATTAATTGCTCTTCTTTCAAGAGCATAATTAACAGCCACATCTAAAAATAATAAATAAATAATTCATTGTTTCCTTAATTAGTTGCCTGGTTTAATGTAGGCTGCGAAAAAAGAGAGAAAAAAAAAAATAAATCAGCCTGCCAAGTTAAGTTAACGCAATAAAATCATTTATAATGTAATTTTGTATTTATATTGCCTACGCATAGAAAAATCGAAATTAATTGATTCCTAATCTAAAATTGATGAAACCCAGTGAGCCGACATAGAAAGTAAACAGCACATTTGACAACTTTTGTTCGTTCCGCCTTCAGTTCATCATGTTGTGTATTTTTCCGGCGTATTTTTCGTTGTTGTTTGCTGAATCTTGGCTGTCAAAGTTCGCCTGGCCATGTTGATTTTGAGGCCAAGTCATCTTCGCTTCACTCGCACTCAACAATTTTGTTGTTATTGCATGTAATTAATTTTGGCTAGCAAAGTTGGCAGCGCAACGAGATAAAACATGAGCTAAGCTGAGCTACAATTAATTTAAATTAAGCTTAAATTGTTTTGATATATTGTGCACTAATATAAAATGACACAGCACTAAGAATCTACGCAATATCTTTTTGCCCTGCAGCAATGGATAGTTGTACCACGCTGCGTATTGTGATTTGTTTTTTGTGAAGCTCACATTCTGTGAAGAAATCTCATTTTCATTAGTTGATGCCCTGAGTTTCACTTAAGAGAATATTGCCAGTTTAAGAAGAAAATGTTGTTTTGAAATTGATCTCAAAAGAATTTTCTCAACTAGTTGTCAACTACAAAGTAACATTCAATGTTATTGAGTTTTTTTTTCCTATTATTCTATTTTTTTTTGTCCTGCTTTGTGCAAACCATTTTGTAAGTGGAGCGTCCGACAGCCTTGGGAAATGTTGGGATTGGACTTTTATTTCGCAACTGCATTTCGATGATGGACTAACAATCTTTTACATAATGCAAATTAAATGCTGTTTGCTTGCTGCATATCGATTTTCGTAGTCAATTTCCATAGCAATCTGGCTGTGATTGACATTGATTTATTACCGCATATTGTGTATATGAAATATATTATTTATGCTTGCCATATGTATGCTTATTTTTATAGCATATGGCTGATGGTATTCTAATTTTGTTAAGATATGCTTATGTAATGCATTGAATGTGCTTATCCTGCTGGCGCCACAAAAATGTATGCAGAGTTTCTCTTAGGTTTTTCATTGCAATACGGAAGTTACAGTCGAATCCTGTTTTCATAATAACAAATAATATATGTAAGGGAACATGCATAGTTTTTTCTTTCAAATTAATATATAATTGTCAGCTAATTCAACTACAAACTTGCAACTAAAGTTGAACCAACTGCAATAAAATAAAGTACTTTTAAAGTTCATAGGATTATGTTAATAAATATGAAATAGGTTATGATTATTGCCAGGCTTGTAGTATCAAGAAGATCTATAAGAGCAGCTGTGCATGTTGCAACATTAGCCCAGTTAAGTAAACTGTTTGCAATAGCTTACCCATAACTAACACACCCCGCGCTCCGCTCACCGAAAATGTCGACCTGTTCAAGTGTTTGACAAATATGGCGAGGTAAACCCGGCAAAAGCCCGCTCGGCAGACGCATTCGACTGGCAGCTGTTCCGGCTCTGTCTAAGGCTATAGCCATTAGCAGGACCGCAGCTATCTGTGGTGAAGTGTGTGTGTGTGTGTGTGTGTGTGTGTGTATCTGCATCTGCGGAAGGATTGTGGGATTTTAGGGCTGTGTGCACTGTTTAGCGTAAGCTGAAACCAAACGACGTAAACAATTTGTAAGTCATGTGTAAACATCATAAGTTACGCGCTCTCCCGTTCAAATTATAAGCACTTAATGTCGCACTAGGGACGTTGTAAGCGAAGACGCAGTCGAAAGACCACGTATACGCAATGCGCAAATATTACGCATACGCCACGTAACAGGGAGGCTGTCGTAAAACCAGACACAGCTGCTGTCTCTGCTGGCATTTCTCGTTACTAGTTAGTTAAACAGCAGCCAAGTAATTAGATTTTTCCACATGAAGGCAACGGCACAGACAACTATCCGTATATCTATATAACGTACGACTAAGCGTGCAAATAGTTTCAAGTGTAAACAAAGAGTCATGCCACGCCCACAAAGCAGAAGCACCATCAGCAGACACTACCTTCCCTTTCCTTGCAGCCGCCCATACAATTCAATTAAAAAGCAAACTCGCTGCGAAAACTTAATGCGTTTAATGCGTGAGGGGCAAGCAAATGGATTACAAGCAAGGGCGACACAGAGCACAGTAACCTGCTCGTTTATCGCAACTTCTGCTTGCTACTCCTCTGCCATAAACTTTATCCATATGCCACATGCCACATGCCAAATCTCCTCCAAAGTGTATGCTGCAAAACTCCGCGAGCTGTGCTGCCTTTTGGGTGTTTGCCACACGCTTTTCATGCTGATTTTGTTGCTGTTGTTGTTGTTGTTGCTGGCACCTGTCATGCCCCTGCCAAAGTTATAGAATATTCCCGGCTATTCCCGTTGTCGACGTTAAAATATATGCAACTTTTTCATATGCCCACCTCGAAGAGTCACGTGAACTGTAAAAGTTGTCGCTAAAAAATTGACACCAAACAATTTATTTTTTACTCTCGCTAAGGTTATTAAAATTTTGTCACGAAATGTGTAACGCATTAAAGAGGCATTTCAAGCCCATAAAGTATATAGATTTTTGTAACACATTGAACAGGCTCTTCCAACCACATTTAATAATATTTAACTTATTAGCAACAACAACGAAGTCAATTTAACCATAGCACTCTCTCAGTTATTATACCAGCTATTCCCAAAGTTATAAAGCCTAATAAACCCTGGTAAATAAAGTTCCTTTTGCTACACGTGGAAATAATTCACATGATATTTCCAAATTAAATATTTGCCATAAGACGGGTAATTGCAGCTTACAAAATTATTGCTCTGCAAGATATATAAAAAATTATTGTTGTGCAAGATATACAGTCATGACAACTTTTAATAAACTATCAAATTTAATCAATATAATCATTATACTATCACCACAATTGCATAGAAAATTAGATATTCTTAAAAGTTTTATATAAATTCAAATTTCTACTATTAAATCAGTATAATCATATTTTCCATAGAAACATAAGCTTAAAGCCATCAAAGTTAAACAATGGCTCAACGCAACATTTTTCAATGTTGTCAAAAAATTGTTTGATAACTTTTGATTACAATACGAGCACTGTACTCGTATATGAAAAGAATACAAGTTTAAATAACCTGCGGCTGCAAGTGCAGCATTTTAAGTCCACTTTATGCATATTTTAAATAATGTGGACTTTAGTTGCATATATAAAACTTTATGCTAACTATGTGTGTGTGTGTGTAGATAAAACGCTGTTGGCTTTGTATTTGGGCTCTGGACCGACAGCAAAGGACCTCCAAACAAAACCAAACCAAACCAAAAATATAGTATAGTCTTTGCTATGTGTGTGCATAGCAGATAAAACAGCTGCATATAAATCATGTCATAGCCAAGATAAAGAGTGCAAATAGCCAGACAAAAAAAAAAAGTTGGGGCTCTAAGAGAAATGCAGACTTCCACTTGAACTGCGACTGAGACCGAGACTGGAACTGAGACAAAGTCTGTGGCTAAGCCAGATATATGTATATATATACACCAAACTCACACACAGAGAGAGAAAGCAGTAACATTGCTTGATTTAGTCAGCTTTCTATTATAATGGCAGTATGCAAAAATAAATATAATTGAATTACCTTTGTGCAGGACACGCTGTATGGGCAAATAATAGACCTCTTTGCATGGAAATAATATTCAAGTCTGCGGGGGACAAAAGTTACCTAAAGGCCTTTTAAAATCTTTATTTATGGAATTTACAAGTGATAAATGCTTACTTTGCCCGTCAGCAAGAAAATAAATCATTTATTAGTAATTTATTAGAATTTAGTATTCATTCGCCACATAAGATTGCATTAAAATGTAAATTAAGAATTTAAATATCACATTTAAAAAAAAAGGTCAAACAATATTTTTATATAAGCATTGGTGGCTCATTCTTGGTATTTGATTATATTTTTATTAGAAACAAATCTTTATCATAAGCCGTAATTGAATTAAATTATCGTGTGAGCTTGGAATCATAATGCAATGCAAATTCTATATTTTCTTTCGAAAAAACATTCAATCGATGCTTCACCTTAAATTAATGTAAAATTAAAAAAATTACAATTTTAATAAAAATAATTTTTAATAAACCAATTGCATTTTTATGTTTTAAAATTATTTTTTACATATTTGAGTTGCTTACTTAATTTTTATCCTAAGAACCAAATTAAACAAAAATGATCAGTTTACTAAAAATATGGTCAAATACATAAGAAACTCAAAAAATAAAAAAAAGTCCAAGTTTTAAATCTACTTGCTTAAATTCTTTTAATTAATTAGCATCAACATACAAAATTTTGAAATTATGAATTAAAAATTCTAATTATTTCTTATTAATTATTATTTTAAAATAATTTTGTATTATTTCTTATCTATTCTGCATAATCGGATGCCAGTTGATTTTGAGAAATTAATTGATCTATATTTGTCCCTAAGAAAGTAATTTGTCGCTCTTCTCTTTGATATTGAACTTGAGGAAAATATATTCTTTTTTTTTAATTAGTACCTTGAAGAATAAACACTATCCAAATATGAAATGCTGGTAAATGGGAAAATTGCAAAAATAAAGCAATGTTTGTCTTTTAACCAAATATGTAATGATTATGGGTCATATGTGACCATGGCATACATGGTAGAATATAAGATATATACAATTAAAGAATAAAAAAGTTTGCAGGCGAAATCTAAACCACTTTAGGTAAGAGTTGCAGTTTATCCAGCGAATAATTCCTTTATCAAAACAAAACTTAACACAGTCACGAAGTTTGCAGATAAACTCTCCAAAATGTACCCCACTAATCCCCCAAGTAATTGTTTGTCTAAACGCTGAATGTCAATTTATTGACTTGTTCATCTTTATACTCCAGTCGCACCTGTCGCAGGTAGTTAACTGTTGGTGTCATTATTATTGCCATTACCTTTGATTTTCTATTTTTCTTTTATTTTCTTTTGGCATCAGCAAACAAGTTTTTTACTTGTTTTCTCTGCTTGGCTTAGAAGTTTGCAGAGCAGACGCAGTTAGCACGTCGCAAAGTTTCTCTACTTCAATTTTTATTATGCGATTTTATTTATTTTGATTTTACCCAAGAGAAACTTTGCCAGCCATATCCCCATTTATAGACAGCAGCGTATAATGATGTTAACAGCTAAAAGCTTATCCGGCAACTAAATCAGCTTACGATCTAATAAGTTTGGCTAAGTCTTGACTTTGCAGCCTTGGATAGTTGCCTTAAGCTGCTTCAAATGCTTAAAGTAGAGGAGCAGAAGTTTACTACTCAATCTTTAAGCCTATCCTTCTGTTACTGTGCTTAAGTTAAGTCCGTGTGCTTCAACTTAATTAATATCTAGCATCTGCTTTTTATGTGCCTCTTTTTGCCCATATGCAATTTAATTTTCTTATGCTGCATTACGTTAAAAGGAGCATAAGAAAAATGCAATTATTTTCGCCTGGCTTTCGCACCCACTTACAGCACGAACAGCACAATGGAGAAGCCAGAATTCCAATCAGTACAGTTCAGTACGGTAGGAGAGTACAGGAGAGCGTGTCCTGTTGCCGGACAGTGTCGCCTGCTTCCGGCGTATTGATGGTCATAAATTTTTAAACAACAGAAATTACAATTACTTGGGGCTCGCGCAATGGGAGAAAATGGCGAAAAATGCATAATGAAAGCAATTCATATTAAAATATAAATCACGCTATATGGACAGACGCAGCAGCATCCTTCTGACAGGATATCTGTGTGCACGTGTGCATGTGTGTGTGGAAACAATAATAATATGCCCAGCTGTCAGTCAGCACACCCGCGGCGTGTGCTATACGGCAAATAATTAATTGGCTGCATTATGCTTCTTGCAACAGCAGCCAACTGAGTGAGACAGCTAGCTAGTGTGTGAGTGAGACAGACTGAACCGGGTGTGGGGTCACATTTGAAGTGCGGCCACCTGTCAGTATCAGCTCCCGTTCCCGATCCCCTTTCCAGTTCCAGTTCCAGCTCTATCTCCAGTTTCATCCGGGCACATTATGGGAGAAGCATAATTTTCAACTTGTTGTGGTCGCCCAATTGCCGTTCATTAACAGCGCGTAATTGCGGCCAAGTGGTTTTTTGAAGTGGCCACCGCTTGGTACTCATCAAGGGATCGGCATGTCAGCAAGTTGCCATTCACATGCCGCTATTATTTTCGAATATATATTATTTCAATAAATATAGGTACTGTTAAGCGATTGTAAAAAATCATTTGAATTAAAAAGCTTATTTTGTTTTTTAATATGTATATTAAATATACGAAATTTCAGTGAATACATTACAATATCCCAATATGCTTAAATATGCATTAAAAAAGGAGCTTACAGCGAGGGTACTGAGGGGTAATCTGGAGATAAATAATAAACAAATTTATCTTAAAAAGCCAAAAGTCAAATGAATAATTAACAAAGGTTTAAAAAAAATTAATTGTGTTATCAGTTAAACAGAATATATTTAAAGTGTTTTTTTTATTATTTTTAATTGATTCTGACACATTTGACCTGTTTGATTCCTCATAAATGTGAAAAAATAGACTAACAGATATTTTCTAACGAATCAAAATCCAATTAGACAACAAATTGCAAGAAGTGGGTTTACGCAGATCTTAATTATTTTACTTAATTAACTCAACAGTTAAGCCAATTATCCAAGGACCTAAATAACTTGTGAATTCAGCAAAAAATAACTCTTCTGGGAAGACTAATAATAATTTATTTTATTACTTACTTACGCTGTAATGCGCTCTTAAGCCACTTTACAGCTAATTATTATACTGGTATTGTCTTTGCTTTAGTTTATTTCATTTAAAGTTCTTATTGAAATCCTCGCAGCAGTAGAACTGAGGCTGTGCCAATTCTTGGCTAGACCAATCCATAGAAACAGCAAGGATATTAGCCTGAATTGAGCACAGATGTTGTCATTGTCGCTGCTGTTGCTATTGCTGTTGCTGTAACTGTTAGTTGTTGCCCTTGTTTTTATAAGCTTTGTTGCATGTAATCAGTTAAGGATATTCATGGACATGACTATGATTTTAGTATATACACATAAATACATACTCACAGACTGGACCAACGTTTGGCGTCCGGCGCCAACTCACAGCAGGTCCTTGCGCGTGTTTCACAGAAGAAAAACAACAAAAAACTAAACAAGAGAAAAACTGCAATGTTATGCAAATCCTGCAGAGCAACATGAAGCTCTCAACACGACATCTGCTTGGTGATGGAAGCACTTGCTTGGGCCATCATCAACATGCCTCAGCTTGCCCGGGTCCTGGTCCTGCCCTGGCTCCGGCCGGGTTCTGCAATATATGGCGAGCAGCAGCTATGGCTTTAAGCACATAATCAGGCGATTTGCAGGCATTATGGCCAGTCAGCCGGACAGTCGGTCATTCAGACACAGATGTTCTTCATGACTGCAATTATCCTGCTATTGCTTAAGATTGGTTCTGACGTTTAAACATATATATAAGTTATTTTTTTAAACAAGTTTATTAAAATTAATTATAATAAACTTAGCTTATCCTAAAGTAAATTAATAATATCTACGAAACAGAACATCCAAAAACGAAGTGTAAAAAAGAGTCTGCATTTAAAACTTGTTTAATTTAAAAATCTCACACTTGTCTGTTTTTTATGGGCATAGTTTCGTTGAGCTGCTTTCCAAAAACTAAAAGCTACACGCAATCTAGTTAAAAGACTATTAAAAACCCTGTGACACAAGCCACTCAACAGAAAGCAGCTTTGATCTGTTCCCAGCAGATTTTCTTCCAGGGGCACTTGTATTTCAGTGCTTTTTGCAAACCGCTTTACTTGCCTCTAATCTAAGGTAGTCTTTGCTACTCAATGAAAAACACACATACACATAGAGAGAGAGAAGAACTATCATCTATCTTCTGCCATATGGAAATCCGTTTCTTTTTGGCATTACGCATATCTGCAAACTATTTTTTCTGTCCGTGTATGTATCTCAACCAAGTGAAGTACATATGCTGACATCTTGCACAATATTTCCTTGTTACC
Organism: Hirtodrosophila alboralis; assembly: GCA_035043045.1. Classification (NCBI taxonomy): domain Eukaryota; kingdom Metazoa; phylum Arthropoda; class Insecta; order Diptera; family Drosophilidae; genus Hirtodrosophila; species Hirtodrosophila alboralis. The sequence continues at coordinate 1,749,117 of JAWNNH010000224.1, read as the reverse complement.
CCCCACAGCACTCTAAATCCCTCTACCAGAGAATCAACTGGGTCCAATGTCTGGTGACAGTTTTCGTTCTCTGAACTGAGTTTTGGATATATTTTGTGTTTTTTGTACGCTTTTCATTACGTCTGGTTGCCATTGCCCTTATTTTCTTGTTACACTTGCCCAAAGAATTATTGCCTTTGCATATTCCAGAGATTCTTTTTTTTTTTCGTTTTTTTTGTTTTTTTTTTTTGCATTTTCCGCACTAAAGTGACAGCTGACACTTGCGTTTAACCGCACAGATTTGCTTGTGCATTTGGTATAACTCTCTCTCTTTCGCTCTATATATGTCTGTTGCACTCTTCTGGCCATCAAATTGCGGTACGTCTGTTTGTACGTTCATTTGAAAGCAAGCAGTAATTGTCGTTTGTATTACCACCGACGAAGTTGAGCGTTGGTTTTGTGGTTTCCTGGCCAGAACGTGGCCTGCATTGCCAACATATACTCAGCTTTCATTATACCTCTCTGTCTTTCTCTTTCTCTATCTCTTGCTCTCTTCTTTGCCTGCTTACCAAATGTGAAGCGAAGACAGTAAAAAGTCCATAAAAAAAAGTGAATGCATTTGACTTGACAGATTTATAGCATCAAAGACTGCAAATTAAAAACGTGTTTGCTTCAATTTCCCTTTTCATTTATTAATTTTTTTTCCGTTTATTTCAGGCAACTTTTGGTTGTAATATATATGCTAGAAGTTGTAAGTTATGGTTCAATTGTATAAATTAGTTCAGTTGTAAATTTGTGGTTTAATTGAATTTAGTTGATGTATTTTTTATGATCATATGGTGGGTTCTTTCGATCTTTTATTTCTTTAAATTATTTTCAGTGAATTTTCTCTTAATACCATTTAAGTATGTGTCTGTTTTTTATTTAACATTTAAAAAATTTTTGTTGATAAATTAAGAGCTTATTTTTATGGGTATGCTGAAAATATAATAGTTTTATAATAAATTTAATTTCTGTTGAAAATACGGTTGCTCCTTTAGATCTTTTATTTTTTTCAATCAATTATGAGTGTAGTTTTAATAAATTTTTTTGGTGGAACTAAATCATATTCTATTGGACATGGTGAAAATAAAATAAGCTAATTTTATTATAAATTCAGTTAGCTTTAATTGCTCAACATAGTTCTTGTAGAATTAATTGAAAAGTGATATACGGAAATCAACCCACGAGTTACAGTAGGGATTTGCTTATTTGAACCAACATGAACGAGAATGCCACTTAAGCAAATAATCCGACGGATAATCGTACTCAAATGAACAAAGTGAACCGCAATCAGAAACAGATGAGTGATAATTCTGAGCGATTGGTTACAACTTGAATATTATATGTATACTGTTTAAGTTGCCTGAAAACACAAAATAAAATTACTTTGAGTAGGGATTTGTAAACGATGCTCAATGTCAGCTGTGCGAACTGTTGGGTGTTGTTATTGTTACTGTTGTTATTGTTGTTGTTGTGGTTGTTGTGCCTGCTGTTATGTGCATACATTTGCATTCAATTTAAGTCACACAAATGGTCTGAGCATTTTGGGTTTACCACAAGTATTTCAGTTGTTGTTGGCTTTGTTGACTCGTCCTGATTAAATATTGGCTTACAATGACAGAAAGGCCACGAAAATTTACATGACAACCATTCCAATGTGCTGCCATGCCCAGTATTTGTAGCCTGTCCCACGCTGCGTATGCTCGATGTTCCCCCAATACTCAAACACCTCGCAATTTGTATTGTTTTATGTATTTTTCACGCAGTTCAAACTATCTTTGATATACGCTCTATAAATATTGTTTGTTTTTAAGCTTTTTTTTGTATCTTGTATTCCGAACGTCAAAAATTGTTTGCTCTATAAATATTCCGTATATTGTTCGTTGTGAAGTGGAAAAATGCGTTAAGTGGTTTTTTTTTTGTGTTCTGTTTGTTATAATTGTTCGAATTGAATTGCTGTTGCTGCCATGTACATGAAATATGATAAAGGATTTGTGTTGGCAGCCAGTTTTTGAGTGCAAATGGAATATGCTTTCAACTGGGGATTTGGCACGTTCAAAGCAGGTGTTAATATCAAGAAACAAAAATAAAATTTTCAGTTTTTGCTGACTATCAATTTAAACTTTGTTCTATTTAAATTGATTAAAACTATACGATATACGAGTATATATATTTTTAGTTAGCTTATTTAAACTTTTCAACATTTTACTGTGTAAATTTTCAACTGTTTAGACAAGATTAAGCATAATTTACTGGTGCATTTGGTTCAAGGCAAACTTTGTAATCATCCACTTTGGTTAAATAACAAAGCTTGGAAAATAAACATAAAATCCAAGAGCAAATGGTTTAGAAAATTTTCGCTAACAAATTGACATAAATAAGGGCGATGGACAAAGCCAATATGAAACAAAATAGAAAGAATTATCGACAGCAGGACAGCACGACAAGGATAACGCAATCTGACAATAAACAAATAAGATTTAGCTCAAAAATTTATTTAATTTCATTTTATTGGCTAAAGTCAAAGGCGGCAGACAAAGTCAGACAGCCTCAAAACAAGTGAATTTCGCTTTCAGTTTTCAGACACAAAAAAAAAATATTCTCTACTTCGGCGACAGTCCAATAAGAAATCATTAATCTTTTTGTGCTGAATCAGCTTTTCCATCCAAGTAGACGACCGAAACAAGTCAAATAGCCAATTTCAAGCACTGCCAAAATTTGCCTAGTCATTGTCAGCCAGAGACTCACATTGTTGGCCAATTTGCAAATGAGTCGGCGACGATGGCTACAACCACGACTTAATGGCTATCAAGCTATTTAGCCAGCCAGTCGGAATAATAGCCAAGAATCAATGTTCTTTAATGTTGAACAACTTTGCAGACACTCTATTTCAATTCCAGGAAAATAACAAATGCGAGTTTATATTACTGAAGAATTTCTAAGGAATTGTTAGCTATTTTGAATAACAAAAATTGTAGCTAATTTGAATTTTGAAATATTCATATGTATATTGTCTTTTGAATATTCAGAAATATTATGAATGAAAATTATTCGGATTGGACCTTAAATACTTTAAAATACCTTTATAATAAATCAGAAAAAATTTAAAAAAAAATTAAAATAGTGGCTGTAGTTATAATTATATTTTAATTAACCATCCACCATTTATTCTCTATATTTAATATATCAAACCCTAAATTCTTTACAGGGTAACGAAAAAAAATAATAACAAATTTGGCAACAATTTTGCTTGGTTCATTTAACGTAAATTTTGACAGTGTCTCTTATGTTGTTTATTTATTTGCAATATATTTGCGTACGCCTCGTTCAATTTGCTCAATTTACTTATAATTACTTGGTCTTGTTTGCTGACAACTTTCATATTGAGTTTTTGGGTTGCGCATATTTGGTGAGCTCTTGAAAGGCGTGGCACTTAATTTGTGCCTCCATGCAATTGAAATTAAAAATTTAAATGTAACATAAGCCCTCGGGCTGGCCGACCCCAAGGCCGCAAACAATAAAAATGAGAAATATGCGCCTGTTAACTTGTTCATTACCCTAATGGAGCGTTTTGGCCATGTATTGTGCGTGCGAGCATTGGGGGAAGGACCCTTCTTAGAAGAGGTCCTACTCCTGGTCCTGTTTGCCACTTCAATCCCATTGCTATTGTCAGTGCTGAGAGTCGAGTGTTGTCTGCTTTATGTTGAGTTCCTTGCTGCCTACTCTCGAAGGTTGCTCCTTGCTCCTTGAGTCGCTTCGCTTTTCTTTTTACTGCTCTTCGTTGCTGTTGTTTATTGTGTCCCTTTTCATGGGTGTCAGCCATAATAGAGGCACATTTTTCAGTGTTGTGTTGCCACGCTGTTATATTTCATTTAAATGACATTTTAATTAATGTCAACATTTTGTTATTGCGGCAACTTTCGCTTGCTATTTGGAGTATGAAAGAAAGGATGTGCCTGTCTCTCGTATTTTCAATTCCATTTAGTCATACTGAAAATTACATTTTGTTTTTTCTAATATGATTATTTAATTAAACAAACTCGCTCTTTTATTTATCTAATTCAATATACATATTTATTCATATGTATTTTGTTTTATTTGATTTATTTTATTTGCTGCCAAAAGCATTCTGTTTTATTTCATTTAAATAAATAATTTCTTGTTGAAATATTTCGATATTTATTTTATTGGTTAAAAAAATCTAAAAATAGCAAATAAAATAAATAAAAAAATTTGTAGGAATAAAATATTTTGAAATGAAAGGCTTGTTAAAGGCATTTAATATAACATTTCCTAATGCAAAAAATTGAATAACCGCGGTTTTAAATGTATCATCTTAATACAATTAAATCAAGTTTCGATATTGAATTTTTATTAAAAAATAAATTCGAATTATATTAAAGCTACTTGTAAACCGATTTTTATACGAATCTGTGTCTTAATTTGATTTTTGGTTAGGCATATATAAATAAATTCTTTTAAAATTGCAATAAATTATCTTGCTTAATATTTTTGAAATCAAATCTATTTTAATAAAACGAAAATTATTTAATAGTTCAACTTTTTATTGTCTTGCTATTCACTACAGTTTTACAACTGATGAAATTTATATTTTGTCTTATAAATTCACCAAACTAATACAAGATAATGCAACAAATATTTAACTTATATGAAAGCTTTTTTGAAGTGTTCTTTGACTTAACCGCAAATACAATGATTTACAAGAAAAAAAGCAAAAATTTATTGTAAAGGGGTTTTATACAAAAGTCAAAAGCAAGTCAACTACTAATCTTGAGCTTAATGTCAATTTTAATCCCCCAACAAAGTCCATGCTGACAGTTGAAACTTTGCCAAAGTAAAATGTCGAATTGGAGGATACACACACACACAAACACACACACACTTGTACAGCAACGCTCTATAAAATTGTACACAAGAGGGCAACTAAAAAAAAGAGAAGAGCATGCGAAACAGAAAAAAACTTTTAGTTACAATAAATTATATGCAACAGTTTAAAAAAAATTGCGAAAAGAAGCCAAAATAAAAAATAAAGAAAGATATATAAACCAAAGCGGAGAAACCAAAAGAGTTAACAACGAGGCGGCCAACTGAAATGTTTGCCAAATAAAGCACTTGAGGGAATTGTACATAAAACGAATGCCATAAGGAGGCTGGGAACAGTTACGTACGTTGGCCCCATGTGCCAGGAGGCCATATCAGAGGCCCATCATTGGCATGTGGTAAAAAAAAAGAAAAGAAGAAATTGGGAAGAAATCCTTTCATTTGGGAGCGTCCCATATATAGGCATGTGTGTTGTGTGTGTGCTCCAAATATTTGCAGGTAAAAATAGCAAAGCTTATGGGACAAATCCCAATGTGCCAGGCACTTTATTGCAATCCCTTTAAATAAGTTTTTTATTATTTGCTACCTGGCCTTGTGGCTGGAGAGCTACGTGCAAATGCGCAAACAAATGCGACTACTTTCTAAAAGTCCAACTCGCTAGTCCTTTTTCTCAAATCCTTTTTTCTTGGCCTTGCGCTATATCTCAAATAAAATATGGAATTACTTAACGGCAACGTCGGCGCGGGGTTCTATGCTGTATTTGTATGCTAGCTAGGATCTTTTGTGCTGACTTTAGCTAGGATTTTATTTGCCCTGATGTGATTTGTTTAGCAGCCGCCGCAGCCGCCGCCCACAAGTAGCATGAACCTATGAAGATTCTTACCCCGTATGTCAGTTTGTCTTTAAAAAACTCGAGTGTGAAAGGCTTACTTATTGTCAGGCAACCCTTAGAGAGATTTTGAGTGAGAGTTAGGAGTATGTAAGTGCTACATGTGTTTGCTGGGGCTTTAAAAGTAATGTTATTTTTGAGAAATTGTTTTTGGGACTTAAAGTAAACAGCGCATTCAAGCGTAGCAGCAGCTGTTGCTGCCGTGCTGCTGCCACGCGTCGTATGATTGATATTTGTGCTTTAGGGCAAGCGTCAAAAAAGAGATTTGCCAAATGCTTTAAAAGCAGCTTGTGCTTAATCAAAATAAGCAAGAATATTATTGTTACTGGCCATCAAAAAATATAGTCTTCGCATCACATGTGATCAATAATTTTAGTGCTAAATTTTATAGCCCAAATCAAAAACTTTGTCTAATCCTAACTTTAACTATCAAGAAATCATTCTCGTTGCTGCTCATTAAAAAACTTTTTGGCTGAATGCTGAAACTTTTCTATTAAACCGTTTTTCTAGATATCTTAAAATTTTGCACGCTTCATAAAGCCGCAGAAAATGTCACAGACACAAAAAAATAAGAAAGAAAATTAAACTCAGCCAGCAGTTGGCGGCTGATATAAGAATAATTCTAAAAATGAAAAAGGGTTGATTGTTCGTCCTCGTCATCATCATCATATATGTAATATCAGCGAGTTGAAAACTCATCAGAAATTCAGCTTGCGTGGGCGAATCTTATGAAAACTCAATGCCAGCCTGATGACATTCATTGTTTTGTGTGAAAATGCAAAAGATAGAGAGAGACAGACTGGGCCTTCAAGGCATTCTTTGGCCAAGGCACATGTATAATACTCGTGGCCATCAAAAAATATTTCAAGCATGCCAACATTTCATTTTCTTTTTTCATTTTTATGAAATTTTTCAGGCATTCAGAAACCTTTGCCTGCATTTTGTTCGGTGGTAAAGATGTGCTTTGTCTTCGCCTCTTAAAAATTTGTTATAAATTTCATCTAAGCAGAAAAGTGTCTTCAAGTTCTCATTTCCTGTTTGTTGTCAGGTGTTCTTTTTGTTGTTGAACAAAAGTTTTCAAATGAAAAATTTAGCTGCTGTCACATTTGGATTATGTTTTCGATTTATAAAAATGCAGCTGCATAAGCTTTAAGCTGAGTGAAGCAACAGTCTTAAATAAATTTATATAAAATATTGCTTAATTATTTAAATGAATAAAAAAGGGGCTACAATATTACAATCTGTAAGGAGTTTATAGAATTTAAGCCGATTACAGTTTAATTTTATTTTATTTTAAGCTTTTTAAACTTTGATTTATTCTTGTACATTATTCTGGCTTGTCTTCATCTTCAATCTACAGTGTTGAAAGGACTTTTTTTTGGCCAGGCTGCAATTTCATTAAAGCCTATCAACCCTCGGACAATTTATTAAGTGTCGAGCGTTAAGAGTGACCCCACAGCCCCCCTCCCCACCATACAGTCATTCATTCATTCAACCAGGCATGACTTGCAGAGTGCTGGACAGAATGAAGCAATTTTAATTTGCTATAGGGGTAGTAAAACATCAACAGCAACAAGCAAGTCTTCGAGAGAAACCAACCAAAGTTTTTGCAACCCAAATGCAGTGGGCGTTACCATCCAAGTGTTGCGTCTCATAAATAAATGGGAAGGTGGTGGAGAAGGGGAGGGGTTGGCGGAGTAAAATGGATAGCAAAAGCAGTAAACTATGAGGCAGCTCTTGGCCAGTGTAAAAGCATATTTTCTGCTTTTAATTGCAATATATTCTTTTAGACAAAATGACTGATGATGGCCAAGTTGGTTGGCCAGCAAAAATATATTGCCATGAAATTTGCAGAAGGCAGGAAACGGAAAGCCAACGGAGACAGCATCGTTGTCCTCGTCGCCATCGTCGTCGTCGTTTGACTGCTAAATGAACAAGGCAAACTCATCCGCCCCGTTGGCCTGGAACTGAAGCTGGTACTGGAGCCTGAGCATTGTGGTCGCCAGCTTTGTTGGTTATTGCGGTTAGTTGTTGAATCCCTTGCATTTGAGATACAAATAACCCTGGCAAAGCTGCAAAGCTTTGTCTTAGCGTCAGTTCCTTTACCAACGCCATTTTGATGATGAATAAATGAAGGTCCTTGTATGCCTGAACGTGGCCAAACGAAAATTTACCACTTTCATTTAGACGGCGCGAGTGCACTACTTATAACTTGAAAATGGAATAATTAAAATGCTTTTTTGTGGATTCTTTTGTTGTTTGGTCCATTTACTTTTGTAAAGTCCCACAAATCTTTAAGCTGAAACTTGTCGTTGACCAAATTCATGGCCATTACTCACACAAGTGTGCCAAATATAATTCTCTAATTTATTTAGTACTGATTCAGTTCAAACTTTGCGCAGCTGCCATTCATTGGCTGTAGACACAAGCTGCAAATTTGCTGAACTGCACCAAAAAGTAAAAAAAAAAATACACTCAGTTATCTCATAATTTTGCTTCCTTTTTTTTAACCAGCTGCCACGCTGTGAAAAGCGTAAATTTTATTATTGGCATTGCCAAATGCAGCGGCAACAACAACAGCATTTCATTTCTCTAACTATTGATTTTCATTATATATTTTTTTTCTATTTTTTTGTGCACTTTTCAACAAACTATGCAAACTCCCACGCTTCGAACAATCGTCCACTTAAAACAAAATGATTAATGAAGCTCTGAAAACTTGAGCACAAATTTAATCAAGCGCAAAAGCAGATCGTAACAATCGTAAAAAATGAAAAACTTATAATAAGCTGGAAATTTGTACAATATGCTCAAAGAGGGCAAAAAAAAAACAACAAAGAAGCACTATGAATATAAAAGTGCGATGGGGCTTAGAAAATAAATTATATCCATTGGTAGCTATGCTGTTTTTTAGGCTGCTGTGATTTATTACGCGATTTTTGACATGTATTTATTCAGTATTGTTTTAGTATCCTGCAGGAATTGTGGTGGCACAGGGGGCATGAAGTGTAATGAATTGCTTCTTTACAAATTGTTGTACATAAAAAAAATGGAGTTTTTATGAACATGCTGTTCTATAATAAATTTATAGACATAATTTAAACAATAGCTTATAAAATGAATTAGTTATATGGATACATTTTTTACAGCTTAAAAAATAGGCTTTTTGCTAGTGTTATTTAATAACCTAATAATTTACTCTATTGTAAATGTAATCATTTCATAGCTTTGATTTTACTGTTATATTATTTATATGAATTTAAAAACTTTCATTGTCTGTTATAAATTCTTACCTTTATTTTCCGCACGTGTTGCCAGTCAAACCCAAAAAGAAAAAAAATGTAAATAAAGCAAAGGCAAATACCTAACTTTGGCCAATCATAAGACATTCATCATGGCTGTCAGTTTTATGTTAAAAATTTCATTAAACTTTTAGCCGGTTGCAAAAGTAGCCCCATTTCAACAGTGGACATCTCTCAACATGGCAATCTAATATAATCAAGTGCCCATTTCATGCGTATTTGTTTCTGACGTATTCATGAGCTCCAAAAACACCATCAATTTCGTGAGCAGCAGCAGCAGCAGTTGGAGTTGAGTTTGAGTTGAGAACATGACAGCAACTGGGCACCCAAAACTAAAGTCTGACACGCCTTCACTGCTAAATTTTTGACAGGTCCAGTCCGTATTGACAGGCATGGGGAAACCAGAAGTCGGCGGCCCCAATTATTATCATAAGCCCCAAATGAAGATGACATTGACATCGATGGGTGAGAAAGTTTTAATGATACTGTTAAGGTCGCTGCTGGCACAACTTGAGGGGCAATTAATCACAGACTCTGACTCTCTCTCAACTGAAAATCAGTTTCAGGTCTCCGTCTCAGTCTCAACCTCAATCGCAGTCTCAATTGAGTGTCACTTAGTTTTTATGGGTCCCGAATCTCGCGGCACGTTCAATTGTTTTATGCCATCTGTGCTTTGATGTACTTTATGCCTTTATACTCACTGTGCCGCCCACAAAGGACAGAACCAGGCTTCTTTGGCCGCTTTATGATGTCCTTGCTGATTGTTGTTGCTGTTGCTTTTGCTTGAGCTATTTTGAGTGCTGTAAAACTTTGTGCTTCCTGAGAACGTCAATTTGGCTCAAAATATATATATATATGTAAGTACGTTGGCTTGTAAGTACTTGCCAAGAGGTTTTTAATGGCCAGTTCGAGGCAGTTTATGCAGCTGCAGCCCCACAAATTTCTCTTTGGGTGTGTGTGTCTTGGCCAACAAGACGTTCAAAGTTGTTTGTTGCTATTATTAAATTAGTTGCGGGCGATTTGCGGTAATTAAAGTGAAATTTTATGGCCCTTTGAACTTATAAAAGGCCTGTCCTGTTGTAGATAATGTCTGTTGTTGACATTTTGAATACATTATATGAATTGTGCATGGCGTAAATATTAATTTTATGCAATTTGTGCAACGATGAAACTTGTGTAGCCAGAATTGGGATTATGCATATAACTAAAATTTGGGTTAATATATTGGTAAACAATATATTAGAAAAGGAAGAAGAAGGAACTCTAGAGTTTGCGAAGATTAAATGCCCTTTCCTATACAATTATTATTTATGTATTATTATTATATACAATATATAATATTACGCCAAATATAATTTATGGGATGCAAGATGCTATGGCCTTCGGCGTCTATATGCATATAATAAATAATGATTACGAAAACCCCTCGTTCAATATGTTACACTTAACATAACAATATTATAAGGCCCTCTGCAAGTACATGGAAAATTTGCAGCTCAAAAATCTACAAGTACATAACTGCAGTACTCTTAATAAGACCTCAATTCAAATTTTAGCGCTTATCTCATCTTGACAGTGTTGCCGTTCATCTTCATCTTCATTTTGCTGTCCTTCAGCCTGTCCGCTGCGTGATGTTGAATCTTATCCCCAGCATCATCAGTTATTTATGCTTGCCACAGCACTCGTATCGTATAGTTGCCACGCCACGCATTCAGGACGCACTGCCCAGCAGGACGAGGCAGCAACATCCTGACAGCGACGACAACACCTGGCAAGATTCTGAATGTTGAGTTGGCTGTGGATGCAATTCGTGTGGTTGCCGGTGTTAATAACACGTCAACAGTAGAGTATATCAAGCATACGTCGTGTTGTACGGCGGGCATGTTCTACAATGTTGAATGAATGGGGTAAATGGGTTTGCACTGTCTGGTTGGCTCAACAGCTACACACTAAACGCACTTTATGCCTCACGTTGCGCTCTTCTCAGCTGGCAATGAGCCATCGACACACTTCGCCTTGCAAATTGCAATTAATTAATTGAAGTACTTAAGCGTCTCCCAACGTTGCCAGCCAGAAACTGCTGCAAGCCATCCCTATTAATGGCCCAATGGAGCACAAATGGCACCGCACAATGCTGAGCTCCGATTTTAAATGGGTGTCACGTGTCTCTTCACAGTATCTCAATGTCTTGCAAGGGTGTGTGTGTGTGTGTGTGTGTGTGGCAACCCACTGAGCCGCCTTATTAATGTGGCTACACGATGCAGCAGCTATTAGAGCTACTCGTCACCCATTAGCAGGCGAACGAAGCATCCTTGATGCCACTTTTAAATTTATACAATTTCTTAAGAATATATTTCAGATGTATGGTGTATATCTCTCTTGTATTCATTGCACATTCAGGTTGAATAATTGACATAATTATTTTCTCACAATACAATATGGTTAATTAACGTCTGAAAAATATGCATAAAGTTAAGGCAGGCAGGTGAAAGAATTGCTCATAAATATTGCAATGATTGCGCCTGACAGCAAAGAGTTGGTAAATGAATTTTAAACATTTCATTTAAGTAATGTATAAAATGAAAAGAGCATGAATGAATAATTTCATTAATTTTCTGAATCAATAAAATATTGCAATAATAAGATCAGACCATTGTGCATTTGTAAGAAATTCTCATGTTAATATATCTTTAAAATAATTGTATTTTTCTTATTCATTTCGATTGGGCAACAAAAATCTGCAATTTAATAATTTAATAATTCAAATACATATGAGCAATCTGATAAAAATACAAAAAGGGAAACTTCAAAAACAATATTTATTGTAATTTGTTTGCATTCGCGTAATGATAAAAGAAATGGCAATGTGAAAAGTAAAAAGTAAATAAAAACAAATTTTAAATGTGCTCACATTTAATATTCATTGAAAATATTTTGTAACAGCAATAATAATGTGCAATGTGTATAGGCAATAACAAAAACAAGAGCAAAAATAATACAAAAAAAACACCAAACGTGCTTTATTAAAAGGACACAACCATACCAATCTATATAATACATATGTACATACATGCATATAAATGATATACGAGGGTTGCTCAATAAGTATTAAGTGTATTAAAGAAATAAAATTGAAACTTTAATAATTTACTTAAATGTAAAAAAAAATATTTTTGCAAGTCTTCTATAACTTAGTAATATTTTTGAAAATTAACCACAGATTAAAATTATTATTTTTAAACCAAGCATCAATTTTAAATCAATTTTAGAGCATTTTTTATTTTTTATAAAAAAAATTACATATAATATATCCTAGGGGCTATTAATTTTAAATCCTACTTAAAAAATAGGTTGAGAAATTGCTTCTATTTGTGTTATAAATCTAGCAAAAGAGGTGTTTATATTGCAAGTAATTATAAATCTATTAGTATTTTATTTGTTTGGATATCAAGATAAAAAGTCGATTACTTATCAGCCTACCCTCGTAAAAAAAATACAAATAATTCGAAATGGCAAACACGTCAAAAAGGCCAAAAGGTTAACCCAAACGTGAACGTGTTGTTTAAGGAAGGATAAAGTTAATTCCCGATTTAATGTGATTCGAGGCAAAACATTGCCAGGACAAAGGACAATTGTGAAACTCATATATCATAAATAACACTTATCATAAATAAGTATATATACTTTAAGTGTTCTTATAAAAAGTTTTGGATAATTTTTAGTTAGAACAAATTATAGTATTATTATGTTAATTTAGTTTCAGTAACTTTTTGGCACATTTCTAACTTCATTAGGCAACTTAAATTCTTAGCAACCCCTAAGATATTTAACATGGCAAACATATATGGGGCATTTAATCAAAATGGCCATTTGAAGCACATGCTTATATACAACATGCATATATCAGCCATAATGAATTCAATTAATTTACTTGTGCCGAAATATTCCCATCATGCTTTTTATGCTCATTCCCAGGACTTCGACCTCGTCTCGGCATCATTATGATGACTGATTATTGCTGTCAGTGTTTGCCCCTTATAGTGTGTGTGTGTGTGTTTGCGTGTTTCTAAGATTCACTTTTCCCTTCTTTCTATTTTCCTTTTTTTTTGGTTTTTTTTTCGCTTTCTTTTGTTTGGTGCACGTTCCTGCGGTTTTATTAATGTGTGCTAAATGTGCCGTCAAAGACGTCGTCTACTTATAATATACACACTCAAATACTTCTTCACATTCATAAACCCACTTGTGAACGAACTTTGGCTCATTTTTATGAACTTGATGATGAGCACACAAGGTGGCAGGACAGCCCCCAGTTCCCTCTTTCTCCACAACTTTGTTTCTTCTTATATATGGTTTATTTACTCAAGCAAACAATGCAAGTCAGGACATGCCAAGGCCATCCATCTATCTAAAGTGTGTTCTATTTGTACGTAGTAGTATGTTAGTATGTTTATATCTCAAGTGCCAGTAATTTTCATATGATTTTTTCCCCCTTTGTTGTTCCAAGAAATATCTCCAAATTACAAGCAATTTTTAACGTTCATTGAAACATGTCAAGTGGTGCTTAAAATAATTTTTTTAATTTAATTTTTGAACCCTAACCATGGCCTTCTAACAAATTAACACATAATTAAATAGTTGCAGTTTCATTGCTCAGGCGATTGTTTTGATTTTAGTTTTATTTTTTTTTCCAACCAGCGGGTTTACATATTGTTTAGTTTTCCACGCAAACTCGCAACAGTTTTACGATAAATTTAGTCGCTGTAAATTTACTCAAATTTATACAATTAAAACTTTTCATTGGCTACAATACCAAAACCACGATATATGTTAGCCATGTTGAAGTTAATTGGCAGCACATTAATTTTCCAGTACACACAAATTGCATTTTTCAGTGTAAAACTCTGAAAATTAGATTATGTACACACATTAGATGGATAGATACATATATATTTGGGCATTAACCAACAAGTAGAGTTTGAATAAATCGAAGTTTTTTTGATACCATCGATACCGAAAGGATCACTTGTTTTAATTGAAAAACTTAAGATTTAATGACTTAAAGTCAGTGATCGAAACTTTTAAAAAATTTATTTATAAAAATCAAGAGTAAAGAATTATTTAGGGATATTTTTGTATTTTGAAACGAAAAAAAAAATTTATAAAGAATATTATTTGCGATACAATAGAATTTGAAATTTAATTATAATTTCATAATTTTATTTTTTTTTCGTAATTTTTTTTTATCGTAAAATACAAGTCGAAATTTAATTTTTTAATAAATATTGGTAATAAAAATTTATCAGTATATAAAAGATATTCTAATTCATCTTAAAATTGTTTTGAGGCTTGATTTTTTCGAGCTCATATCTTTCTTCTATTCGCGATTTCTGCTTAAAATATTATTACTCAAAAATAGCATTATAATTTTGTCGTGAAATGTAGGCCTTCAATGACATAAAATACGCATGCTTTTCAGTATTTGTCAGGGTATCAGTATTATGGTTATTGTGTTTCATAAATATTGCATAGATAATTTTTATGTTTTCCCAGATATTCCATATATTCAAAGATTTATTAACTTTTCTAAAAGAAGATTTAAAATTGATTAAATTTTGACTGCGTATCTTGTAGTTCCTATAGAAACAAACATTTGAAAAATAAGTATAACTGTGATATATACAATATAATCTAACACTGTTAAAAGTAATACTCTATCGCTGTTTCGACAACTCTACCATTTCCATTTTTCAAAGACAAATAGTTGGCATAAAATATATTTGGTTTGTAAGTGGCAAAATTATTTTCTGGCTCTGGTAAAAACCGGCAAGTAAACATAATGCGTCTATTCGCCACTTAATGAATATTTCAAACACAGCTCTTAAGTTGCCTTGTCCATACATATACTATATATATAATAAGTAGGGGCGGCATTTTTGAGGCGTGGCAGCAAATGGCAAACCTGTGTTTTGTTCTGCGCCAAGTTGGCTGCCAAGTTGGCAACTTTGGCGAGCGCCTTTTTGCAAGTGGCAAATAAAGTAACACCGAGCAACTTCTTAGTTTTTACTCAACTTTTTTTCATAGTTCTCTGTGCTGTGTTGCATAAAACAAATAAAACAAGAAAAAAAAATAAACACAAATAATAAAAGTGACTGGTAAACAAAACCGTCGACTGTCGCAGTGCAAAAATTTCCGGCTCCGGGGCCTGTGCCAAGTTAAATGTAATTGTAATTTTTAATTTTAAGTGCTTGCCAAAAATTGTATGCAAAAGTAGTTTGTGCCAGCAATGCAAATGTTAATTGCGCAACACATAACTCATATAGTAGCAACCAAAAAAAAAGAAATGGGCTAACTGTAGATAGACCCAAAGATACTTGCTTATATAAGTGCTATATGCTGCAATGAGGGAGAACCCAGAACACTGTACACACAACACAGACACCCAGTAATGACTTGTGCACCATCATAATTGGTTTTGCTGCAAAGGAGGGAAGAGGCAACATCAAATGTTGCCAGTTGCAGGTTCTGTTCCTGCTTCTGGTACAAAAGGAATAACAACTTCTGGCGTGTTCCATTAAATTCTTTCTACAATATTTCTTCAACTACCTTAAGTAATTAAAAGCTTGAGAAAATTCATATTAAAAGGTGATATTCTTCCAATTTTTTGAAAGATAAACTTTTATTGGAATAGCTTTTATTTTTGGAATTCGTTTAATAAGGTCGTTGTGTTTCATTTTAATTAAATGATTTTTATTTAATAAAAATTGTGCTTTTACTTTTCGGTACTTTTTAGTACCTTTATCAGGGAGTCTGTAAAAAATATTTAATTTATTTTGCACGTAAAATTAAAAAAAGAAAAATAAAAATTACTCTCATATTTCTATAAATTTAAATTATTGATCGTGCTTGAAAAATAGACTACAAACAGAGTATATCGAATTTGCAGCTACAATGTTTTTATTTGATTTCAAAATTAGTATAAGCATATATAACTTTAGTCAGAAAATTTATATTTATTACTCATGAGAACAAGAAATTTTTTTTCACGTTTTCTGCTCTTAGAAAATTGTGCATAATTATAATTAAACATTTTTTTTTCTCAACTAAATTTATTAAAATTAATAAACTATTTAGAATTTCTTAAGTGTCACCAACATCAAGTTAAAGAAATAAAGAACAGTATTTTTAGAAACTTTTTAAAAGAACACTTGCAATGTTGCAATGTCCATGTCCTTTGCACGACTCTCGAGGCAAGTTACAATTGGCAATTGTCAACGAGCCCGTTAAAAACTGACCATTTTCCTGAGTGAATGTGGGTGTGTGTGTGTGTGCTGATCCTTGTGTACCCTGTTTTGTATGTTGTATGCTGTTGGGTGGCTATGTCCTTTTTGCGTTACTTATGTGCGGCATTGTGTCTGATAAATGCGAAGCATTTGCCGGCCGTTTGTGCAGCCTGCAGGACAATGCATAAATTTGAGCCGTGTTACTGCTGCTGACCACTGCCCACATACCACCGGAGCGTTGTGCTCGCCATTGTCCTGCAGAGTCCTTTTGCGCCTCGCTGCTATTGCAATTGTTTTGTATGGCACCATCGATGATATGGTCATGACTTTGCGTGTGTTATCTTAGTCATTTGACCCTTGCCACATTCCTGTGGCAAACATTGACTCGTTGTTATTGCCATTGCTCCGTTTAATTTTCGCTCTGTTGCCTCACAGGGCAAATAGTGTATGTAATATTAATCAGCCTGAAATCGTTGATTGTCTGCTGCTTCTGTCCCTGGCAAACTGGAGGTGGGTTACTGTATCTGATTGCCTGCTAAAGTTGATTATCGGTTGAATACATGGCTTTGGTCAGGCAGTAGTCCATTCATTCGGTATCAATTTTCAGTTTATTGAAAAGCAATCATGAAATTATCAACAGCATCATCATCTATCTGTGTTGCTGCAGCCAGAAACGCACTAATCGTAGCTCAGACAATCAAAGCCATATTAAGCGTGGAAAATACAATTAAAAATGCTCAAAACCAATTAAATAGAGTTGAAGGTAGTCTTGAGGTTCAACAATTCTATTTAATTTTTAAATTATAACAATAATAATAATCATAAAAATTATTTCTATTCAACTTGCAACTGTTTACAGCTGCGTGACCGCTTTGTTGCCATGTGTCCTTTCAACCATTTTATGTATGTCCTGCATGCACTAAAAATTGCATGCACATATTTGTTGGCTTGATAATTATGGAATAGCTTTGGTCGGATGTGGTAGCCACACTGCGTTGCTTTGGTTGCCAACCAAAAAATTATTCCTCACTGTCCAAAAATTCAATATACGCTTACCATGTCCTGTGGCCTGTGCCCAGCCCGTGTATCCTGCGTGGGCGGCAGCTTGGTCAATTTTTCTGGCTAATGATTTGGTTTCCGCCAGAGTTGTGTGTGCGTGTGTGTGTTTGTGTGTAGCTAACACCATGTGGTTAGGTGTGTGTTAAATTTATGGCCTGCCAAGTGGTTGATTGTCAATGGCAGCATGCGTCGACTGCCGTTGAATTGTGAATATCCTTGTGAATGTGTTCCTGCTGATGAGAAACCAGAGCAGGAATATTCGCTGAAATGGCAATTGAATGGTGAGCAAATGTGGAACGAAGGCATAAATTATCATCATCAAAGAATTGTGCTGTGAAACATTAAATGAAAGTAGCTGCAGAGATGGAAGATTTGAATAAGTTGATTGTGAGCTGCTTCTGCGAAATTAACCAGATCGTATTCCAAAGACTTTATTATCTGTAATTAAAAATTAAAACTGAAATAGATTTTCTATGCTTAATTTTAAAGAAATATCTAATAAGTTCATTTAATATCGGAGCATGTATGTTGGTCTGACGATGTAAGTTCCTAATTAAATATTAATTTCCAATAGTATTCTGCTTTATGTGTTGTCATAAGAATGTTTATTGTTCTCTTGATTTAATAAAAAAAATATATATTAAAAAACATAATATTTTTTGTATATCTTCCAATATGAAAGTTTGCTCAAAAAGAAGTTTTCATTTTTTTTTTTGTAAAATATCAATTCAGTATTGTTACTATTTTTTAACATGTGCAATCACAATATTGTCTTTTATTCATTAAAATAATTACTTAACATTGGTAGTCTAGTATTGACCACTTACATAAATTATTTGTTAATATGCCAGTCTTTAAATACATTTTTTTTTATCGACTGAAATGTCTCCATACAATCTAAAATTTATTGTTTCACATTCAGAGTCAAACCACTTAAATATATATATATATGTTTCTATTTGCAAAACATTAAAATAATCCTTTAATCAAAGCGAAAAGCCACAAAGCAGGCGACAGCTTGACATTAAATTGCGTCTGGCAAGTCAAATAATAATAAAACACTAAAGTAAAGTTTTCTAAATATTATATTTATTAAGCTCTTTTCAATGTTTTTGCCCTATTAGCAGCCATAACAAATTCAATACATGTCCAGCCAGCGGTTTCAATGCTAATGAGACCCCATCCTATTCCAGCACAATTGTATCCTGGTGCCGTGGAAACATTTTTGGTAATTTGTGTGATATGTAGTTGCCTGGCATTTTGGTTGAACTCTGAAATGCCACCTAATGAGCAATCCCATTAAACTACAAATTAAATCCCCAAACTAATTTCACAAGCTCAACAGGAGCTGCACGCACAAGAGTCCTTACTCCAACTGGCTACAAACACACATTAATACTTGTAATTGTGTGCGTGTGTGAGTGTGTGTGTGTTTGAGTGTCCCTTTTTGGAAAAGTTGACAGTTTCTGTTTCGGTATTTAGCAAGTGCCGGCTTAAACGAACCACAATCTGCACAGGCGATTGAATCAATTAAAAGTTGACAAAGTTCAACACACTAAAAATGCAAATGCATGCCAAAAATAACTGAAGCGAATATTGCACATTTTGTGAGAAATTCCCAATAGCTGTACCAAAATTGTGTGTTGTGTGTTGTATGTTGTTTGGTCCACAACCAACTTTATATTTTATAGGTAATGTGCACAAGTTGTGCAAAATATTTTGAGCACACTTTATTGACCTATATGCGAAGATGCCAGTTGCTGACTGTTGCACTCTGTGCTCGAAATTGTAAACTTTTCTCGTAATATAAAGTTAGCAAACATATTTGCTGATGTAAAAAATTATAAATACCAAGCTAGAGGCTTAAAAACACCAAAAATGGATTTTTTTTTAAAACTTTCTTAAAGAATTTTTACAGTTTGCGAATTGGAAAGAAAGCAAATATTAATGCCAGCAAAAAGTAACTAAAAGGGAGGAAACAAAAACTTTTTAGAGAAGCATATATAGCAATTTGTAGAGTAGATTAAATGATTTTTATTTATTTTACTTTAATTAAAGTAATATACAGTAAAAACAACGGACACGTTTAATAGGCGCACACTACTCTTTGACGCACATTTTCTCTTTAACCATATTGAAAAAAATTAAATAAATTCCCCTCTATAAGGCTAACATTCCTCTTGAGCGAACAAAAATGTCCCGACGGTCGCTGTCCGCCCAAAAGAGTTTTCACTGTATATAATTAAATGTTAAGGTCACGCTCCCATTGGTAATGCAACTGTTAAAACATTCGGTTGAAGACTGTTTAACATAACAGTGCGTAAATACTTTAACATATTTATGTTAATAACAGCGGACTCACAACTGTAGTTTGAAAGGGGTAGGCGACCGTTTCTCCTCCCTATAGCAGATTTGTTAATGAAAACAGAATTGAAACAGATCGTTTGGGAAAATTCTGCAAAATTCGAAGAAATATTGTTAATTGTTAAAGTTTGTTAAATCTTATGGTTGGTATTTATATATCAGAATTTAATTATGTATCAGCCCCTATCCCCTTATTTGATTTTAGCTGCTCCTTCGTGGAAAGCGCCCTTGGTCTTTGCTTTAAACTTGCAGATACACACACACTCTTAGACGCCGTTTTTCCCACTTAAGTCCTTTCCTGAGTAACTTTGGTTTTTATTGTCCGATAATTATAAAATATTAAGATGAGCGTAAGAATTTTACATGCCTAAAATCAAAACCTTGGTTAATTAATTGTGGAATTTAGAAGTACCGGGAAGCAACGTATTTACCAAATTTTGTGCCTTACCCTATTATATTCTCGGCCAAACAGACAGACGGGAAGGACTATCTATTAATTTATTGTGGATGAAAAAAATGCTGCTACGTAGATAAAACGTTATAAAGTTACTTAATTTTAATGAAAAAATAGATAAAACCTATTGATATTGACTAAGGCGAATTTTCCAGTTTGGCCAGCTATGCCACCACTCACAGCCAGCTTACAAATTGACAAGATTTGGCATTGCAACTAAATAGAAAAGAATTAGTAAGATCAACTTACAAATGCAAAAAGATCAATAAAATAACATTAGCTACATTTTTTTTTTTATCGTAATAGCTCCAATTATTTTAAGCCATAACCAATTGAGAATGGAAGGATTTTCAATAAAGTGTAATACATCGGATAATATCAACTTTGATTTAGCAACTGGAACTATAATGAAATTCAAGGAGCTGCACACACCCACACACAACACACACACACAAATAGGAAGTAATTGGCATGCAATAAAATGGTAGAAAAGAAAATTTTACTGCACAAACTGGAACTGTCACTATACACACACACACTTATACACTTATACACTTATGCACACACGCCTATACACTTATGCTTGTATTCAATCTATTTTCAGTAAGTGTTCGTTAGAAAATGTTTGCATAGCAGCACTCAACGTCATTCAAAACACATGTAAAGCAGCACGAAGTGAGCTGCTTGAACGCAGCCAGGCACACACTGTAGCGTGTGTGTGTGTCCGTGTGTGTGAGTGTGTTTATGCAAAGAAAATCAAAGAAAATCAATAAAGGCAAATTGTCGTAGGAAAACAGAAATGTGCATCATTTTCACTTTATGTAAATTGCAAAATGTGTGATGAAGTCGACATCGAAGACGTTGACGATGCAATGAGCATCACAGCCACTGAGCTGTATGAATGAAATACACATATACTGTTGGCAGTAACTGTGCTGCCATTGCTTGCACCTCCCCCCGGCCTTAACACCCTCAGTGTATATATTTGTGTGTAAATGTGCACGGCTGACAAAAGGCATTTGCATATTTAATGTTATTACGTTATTTTGCATACCACACAAAAATTTATGATTGCATTCTGGCATGGCGAGACGACCAGTTTTCAACTTTTAGCTTACAACACTCCATGCTCACATTCCGAATGTGCATATACACATTTACTCCTACTACTACGTTATTCGTTATATTTTCCACAAATTTTACAATAATTCCTTTACAACTTTTTAGCAGCACTGTCGCACAGCACACACTCCGCACGGTTGTGTCCCTTCACCTTGTCCTCGTCATCATCATCACCATAAATAATAAAATTATTTTGCTGCCAGTTTGAATTTTATACGCCCACTGCAGACCACGCCTTAGACCAAAGGCAAATATTGAAAATTTGTAACGATAAAATTGCATAAAAAGTGCCATTAAAACCTCGTTTTATAGAGAGAGAGAGCAAGTTATAAGTATATCAAAAATTAAGTGTTCAAATATAAACAGAATTTTCTGCAATTATTTTTATTTTTTAGTCATGTCCATACAAAAAAGACTTAACATATTAAATATTTATAGTTGAGTATTAAACTTTCATTGAAGGCAATATAAATATTTATTTTTTATTAAATAATGTAAGCTTATAAAATGCAATACTTTGTGTATTTTGATATTTCAGTTTTAACTTAAATAAAAGAAAATCGACATTTTTGTTTAACAAAAACATATTCATGTGTACATACATAAATATGGTGCTTGATTTAATATTTGCTTAATAATTTCATAAAACGAATTTTAACAAATTTCTTTCGATTTTTTTTATACAATTTTATAAAAATTTATTGTTATATATCATGCCATATTTAATTAAAAATTCCTTATATATTCAACTTGTAAAAACACTGCAAAAGAATATTTATTATTTTATTTAATAAAAATCATGTTTAAAACGAAAAAGAAAATAGACTTTATTAACAAAGTGAATAATAAAATTTTATGCAATCTCTGGTGCACAGCTTAAAACCACAACTGCCACATGGCAGCAGAGATTGACTATTCCAAAGAGCAAACAATGAGCTTGGACAAAATCTCCTACAAGAGTGTAATTTACAGTCACTTGAAATGGCCGGAAATCAGAAGAGTCAAAGTCCTGCTCACAATATTGTATTTTGTACAGCAGACAACACGGAAATGCTGAACAGCAACACCTCAACACATACTAACACACAATGACATAGATACACACACATGTACATTAACGTTTAGTTGACAATCAGGACAACCGCAAATCATCATAGATATTTCGAAAATTTCATTATACTGTTGGTTTGGTTGCCTAAGGTGGATAATCCTAAGAGCATTTGGCTGAATGTTATCTACAATACAGAATGCTGTCAATGAATGTTTAGATGAGGTGTGTTCTGTCCTATATATATATATATATATATATATATATGTCTATTTGTGGCTTACATAACTTTACTCATACACACACAACACACACAAACACACACTGACAGTCAAATGGTAGCACGCAGTTAATGATGGCCTCAGATACAGCCTCAGCTCGTTCTATGTTTTTCCCAGGCTGGCATTCAGCAGTCGACTTATGGGCGCGGCTTTGGCTTGCCTCTGCTTCTGACGAAACTCGGTTATATTTATACTCTTGCTAAAGGTATTCTAAAATTGTCATTACATTTGTAATGCTTTAAATGAGAAAGTTTCTATGTCTCAAGCATCATCAGAAGCTGAGTCGATGTAAACATCTGTATCAGTTTCTAATCAAATTAGTCGATCAGTCTTAGTTTTATAAAATTGGCACAGACTTGGAATACGATTTAACTCAACCCTTTTAATTGACAGCTAACTTAATTTGGTTAAATAAGGACTACTATATCTTATGTCTTGTCATTGGAAAAATCGTTTGAAAAATGTCTTAAACTTGCATCAGCAATAAATTCATGATTTTTGCAAGGGTATAAAATCTTCGACAATCCTTTAGACTATCCTTTCTTGTTTTTATTTGTTGTTGTTTTCCTGTGCCATACTACATTGTTGTTGCCGCGTCGTCGTCGTCGTCGTCGTCGTCGTCGTCATCGTCGTCTATTGTCTCATTGTCTGTGCGGCCATGTATGATTTTTTATTATAAATAAGCTTGTAGGCATGTGTCGGCCCTGTATATGCCAACTAAACTACAGCCGTAATCTCAAATGGCAAGCAGCGGCAACAAAAAAAAAAAAAAAAAAAAACAACAACAACAATAACAACAATGCCTGACAATCATGTTGTTGCTCTGACATCCTTAACATGCCATACAAAATGTTTTTGTGCGATTAAACTTTAAGATTTAAGGAAAACATTGATCGGAATTATGAGTATATTACATGAATTGTTTCTGGCTTTAAAGTGTTGCAACATTGATGAGCTCAAGTTACTTTTATTCTTTATAAATATAAAGAGTATGAACTATTTAGCAATGTGCATTGATAATAAATTAATTTTAACTTTTCTCTCTCTCTCTATTGTTGCAGGTCAGGCCTAAAATAAACGTTGATGTGGTAAGTGCGGAATGTTATTTTATTTTATTTATTTAATATTTATTTTAAAAATTATTCTATTCTTGCTGAAGGCAATTCAAATATTGCCTTACCTACATTTTAAATGAAATATCTTTAATTGTTAAAATCACATAATATTCAATTTTGACAAACGTTTTCATTCTGTATTTGAGTAGAGCTAGAGCTTAATAGCTGTGTCAAAATCCAGTCAGTTTAAAAGACAAAAAAATACAAACACACCCACATTTAGATCCATCCAATCATCTACTCACTTGCATACTACGTGTCTATTGAAACCAATTTTGGTTTAGCTTATATTTAGAAAACAACAACACACACACACACACATTGTTTACTAAATCGCAAACAAATTGAACCCAAAGCCCCTTCCCTTTGGTCGACAACCCCTGCAAAACAAAGGAAGTGGATGCTGCTGTTTCTGCAAAAAACATAAAAAAAAAATAAAAAAAATAAGATATTTACAGGTTGCCTGCCTGAGGCTATTTGTCGGTATTGTGCAATGCAAAACTCTGCTCAAGCTTAGGTTTAAATGAATAATGTCAGGCATCCTTAGTCGGTTTAGCTATAGCAATGCCAGTTTTTCTGCCACCTGCAGAGAGTGGAATCTTGGCCAAGACGACGATGGCTGAGATTGAGGTTGTGTCAATTCCATCAGTTGATTGCCATTATGTTGTTAAGGTGAAAAGCGCAGTGTCCTTGTTATTTTACTTTGGTGACACTCAAGAACTAGACAATAGATGCAATGAATTGCATGTTGTGGCCTCTTGGTGAGTGGAAAACGAGTTTACACTTAAGTAAATCATTTGCGTTTTTGCAATCTTAAATCCAATTTGAGGCGTCCAACAAAATAAACATAAAAAAAGTTTAAAATTATATTTTTGCACGTCTTACAGTATACACAATGTGCAGCGGGACCATTGTTTGCACCCTCATGACTCTGACCAAAATCAAATTTGTTTTCAAATTGGCTATTGAAATGGTCAAGTCCAAGGCTGACACAAGCAATTTGTGAACTAATTTAATATGCAGACGGCAAAAAACCCTGAAAAAACACAAAAACAAAAATAATAAACCTATGATATAATGGCGTAAGGCGTAAGGAATGGGTTACATAATTGGATTTACAAGTTATTGTCAAAGGTTTTTTTTTTTCAACACACATTTGCCATTTGATATATCGAAAAAGTTTGCCCTGTCCCACAAGAAAATTTACTTTTGTTGCTTTCTTGGATATGGCACAAAAAATGGTATGGTTCTGACTCGTTTCAAGATATTCAATATGTACTACATATGCATGTTAACCCTTGGCTGACCAAGCATACTCTTAAAACTTTTAAATGACTTTTGCCTACTGCTACGCAGACATTTCTATTTGCACTTGCACTTAAGTTTATTTCTCATAGGGGCCAATGAATATGAAATAACAACAAGTTTTTGGTATGCAAGTTTAGTTTAATTAAAAACAAAAAAAAAACAAAAAAAAATGAAAGAAAAGAAAATTGTCAGCTCTTCGGGCAAGTTTTGCATGCATTTTGTGACTTGTCGACAAAACTATTTCAATTTATGTAACGTTGCACATTTCAATTGAAAGTTTTTTGCCACGCGTTGACAAGAAATTTATATAAGAAATTTATATACATACTATGTTTGTATGCTTGATAAATTTTACTGGCATATAAAATGCATATATTGCATTTACTGACTGTTAAATTCCTAAATGTTTTTACTTTGGCCAATTATTGAGTTTATTTTGTCAAGTTGTTCACTGGAGTTAAGGAATTTGTGCACATGTTTTGTTGTAAGAGCTCTAAATTAATATATATATATATGTATATATTTCATTTGAATTTTCTTACTTTATGCAGTCAATTATATTTCATGCAAATAGTATATTTTTGGGTTATATTTATTTGAAACCAATTTCCTTTTTTAGATTTAATTAAGTTATTGTATATTGGGATATTATTTTGACATCTTAAAAGAACTTCAAACAAATGTATTAGCATTAATTTTTTTTATAAATTTACTAGCTCACCCGGAAAGTTTTGCATAGTTCATTTTTCCTACAAAAAATATAAATATAATAATTTCTTTTATTTAGTTTGAATTTTCTTTGGGCTTTAGAAGTTCTTGTTATACTTTGATTGTTATCCAATAAGTATGAGATATTTCTGAAATGAGTTATAGTCTATTAACGTCTTCTAAAATTTCATTTGGAACAGTCTATTAATTTGGTAGTTGAACTTCGGTGCGTATGCATACAAAGATTTTATTACTCAGTTTAATATATATATATATTATTTATATTAATTCAGATTAAAGTCAGTTTATAAAATTACAAGCAACATTTAATTAAAAACGTCAAAAGAAGATTAAATGCTAGACGCAAAAAAATGAAGGATTACCAAACGAAAAATCACAACATAAATTTTTTAAAAATAGTTGGCAAATTTATAATTATATGAAAAAAGCATGCCAAAGCATTTAAAAAGTTACCAGACGGTAAACTAAATGGTAAAAAAGTAGATTTCGTAATAAAAAAAAAATATATATTATAAAATACAAACATTTAATAAGCATTGTTTTATGCATGGCAGAACTTGTCATCTGCAGAAAATTTCATTTTCAGCGATAAAAAAAAAATGGCTTAAAAGTTTTAGCAACTTTTGTTAGCCTCAGGCGGAAGCACACAAACATTATATAGTATATATTTCTTGAAACAATCTCGTTTATAAACGATACTCGACTATAATATTTCCATGACGCTCTGACAGACGTCTATTCAGCCTGTTATTGCTGTATCCTGTCTGATTTCCTATTTTTTTTGTATACACCCTGTATACAGGTTGTTAACAAGGTGGTTGAATGCGCTGCTGGCGTATGCAACGTTGGCAATTTTCATGCTAGGAAATGTTTAATCTTACTTACTTGCTGTTTATTAAAGCTAAAAATTCCTGAACGATATCAGTTTTGGCATTTCTTCTAAATAAAAATATATGATGTAATATTTAACTAAGGACGTGCACAATTGTGTAACTAAATACTTTGTTTTTTGGAAGTATTTTGAGCTGCGTTGTTTTATTTTTTATCATTTTCAAACAGTTTTGTTAAATAAATTCCGCCGCATAATTTCCTGCCGCCAGTAACAAAACAGCAACAAAGAGCTGTCATTTTTGTTTATATGTTTATAAACAGACACACACTCACACACACATACAAACACACGCATACACACATGCCAACTCGCTTGTTTGTAATGAAAATGTATAAGTTGCAAGTTTTTAGCTTTGCAACTCGTATACTCTATCGCATGTGTGCCTTGAACCTGCCACCTTCCGTTGTAATTCAAAACAGTTTGTTGGCAGTTTGATAACAATGTATATATATATATATGTGTGTGTGTGTGTGTATGTTATCAGCTGGTTCCTGTTGTTAAGTTTTGTTGGCCAACACTCTTTCAGCGTAAAAAACTAACTAAAAAGCTGGCATGCAAGTCAATTTTGAATTTAATGCCACATTACACAAAATGTTGCATAAAAATCAAAATGAAAATCAAAATCAAAACCAATTCAATTTAAAACCCACACACAAACACAGATACAAAATGCTGATGCTTATTGCACACTCAGAGTGCTCTGCATTTGACTGTTGCAACAATTGCAAGTGATAATAAAAATCAAATGTTATTGAATGGGGCAGTCATGACAGCAAACAACAACAGCAACAACAACAACAGCAGCAACGTGCAACGTGCAACAACCACAGATGCAAAGTAGTCAGCCAACAGCAGTAAAAACTCAATATGCCACTGGTGCATTACTCAAGTAGGTAATGTTGTGGAGCTATGCATGAAAATGGCTAACTGGCAGGACCAAGGATCCTTTTGCCACAGCCTTCACAGACTTTCCAGCTTCTCGGCTGCTTCTGCACTCTTCAGGCTTCTTTGGCCATTGCCCGTTGCCAGTTGCAGCAGTTGCAGTTGCAGTTGCTTGGGGCAACCAACAGGACGAAGACTTGCTGCAATTTTGCTTTTTCATTTTGTGCAACATCTTAGTTTTTAGCCTGATGTTGCCTTTTGTTGTTAATCGTCTGCAAAAAGCAATGTACTCAAGTGGCAAAAGTTCAACCAGGCAGCTGTAAATGCAAATAGATTCTGTTTCTACTTTAAAATGTGGTTTTCACAAGATGCACTTACAATGCTTTCAGGTTGACTGTCAAGTTTATAAGTTCAATGGATGCATATCTAGTCAAGGGCTTAAAAACATAGATTGTGCGTTAGAAATGTTATTTTAAATAAAATACGACTATACATATGAAGTTATGCCATAAAGAAAGTGAAAATACAACTAGTTAAAATTGAAATTTCTTCAAAAGACGATGAATCTAAGTCTAACCAACTTTTATGCTAACGTCAAAGTTGATCTATATAAAGACCAAGTTTATCTTACAATAAAGAACACACAAAAAGAATATTAACAATGGTGGCTTTGATGAGTAGACAGAATTTGATATTTTGACCTAGATATATTTATTTACAAATTTCAACAAAGGTAAATACTTTTGCTCACAAAAAGGCAAACATCATAAATGTCAAAGTCAGCTGAGGATATTTAAGAAATCATCATCAAGTTTGAAAGCAAAAATTGTCAATATTGAATATATATTTTAAATATGCTCGCATTGATACAATTTCTTCATCTTGAAAAGAGCATTTGTTCACAGTTCTAGGAAAAGCAATAAAGCAACTTTACATACCCAGAATAAAAATTACAGGACACGTGTTCTATTTTTTTTTATTTTTTTATATTAAACATATACTTGTTATAGTATATACAAATATTTATACACTGAGCCCACGGCATATGCTTGTTATTTTTAGTTAGACCACATATTTGTTTTATATAGAAATCAAGTAAATTAAAATGATATTTTTAGCAGAAAGCAGGTGAAAGTTAAAGTTCATCAATATCAAAGCAATGTTTTACCTTTTAGACAAACAACAAGCCCACAAAAACAAAGTCGGACATGTGCTGACTGTGTTATTTGAAGTGGCAACCAATGAATTCCAAATGTGTTTTGTGCCCAGAAGTTTGTGCCATTTCAAGTGTTGAGTTGTTGTGGTTGCTGATATTCCAGTTATCATTGTTGTTTTTGTTTTTGTTGCATGTACAATAAATGAACGAAAAGCTATTAGGACTTGTCGTAAGTTCAACAGTTTATTGGCTGCTTACCCAGTTTCTATTGCCCTGCAACGGGGTAAAGTGCAGCCAAATATTTTGCCTTACTTAATTGAAAATGCACTTGAGCTCGTGCTTTAGCTCTACAGTTCTCAATTCTCAGCTATCGCAGCTTCCAGCTGCCAATTGCTCGTCTGGACTAGATTCAACTCAACTCGACTCTCGAGCATTTCTAATGAGCACTTAACAATTACGGAATTGCTTCGTCCTGGGCGAATCCATTGCATTTCCTTCTTTTTTTTGTGCTCTGCTTAATAAATTCTCTGCTGCAAAAGTTTATCACATACTTTGCTCTAGTTTATTTAGCAATGTCCTTTTAATCAAAGCCAACTTGACCAACAATAAGGACATCGTTGCCAGCGTTGGATTTACCTTTTTAAAGTGCACTTAAGATGCACTCGTTTAAATGGAGTGTACCTCAAAGTGAACAAGCTGTGATGTTGAGTATCTCGCTTTTGCATTGATTGGGCTCTGTGTAAATGTTGGTTCTTTTAAGATTTAACCAAATTGAAGACTAACAGCAGCATAATTGCATGGCAGCAGGACATTCGACAGGCCAAGTGAAAAGCTCAACAGCATCAGGTCCTTTCTATTGGCCTCGCATTATGAGTTGGCCAGCTAAGTGAACGGCTTCCTAACGACCTGGCCACGTTAACGTTTACGTTAACAAGTGGCTCCCATCGCATGTCGCTGTCGAATTAATAAACCAGAAATGGCACCCAGGAGCACTCAGTGGCTACCTTAACCCACCACCCGCTGTCAACCAACTCCCTCGCCATGCCATTATGGGCCTAAAACCAAACTGTGATTTTATTTACCCTGTAGGCCATAATATTGAAAGAATGGGTATAATAAATTTATATAATTTTTATAAGACAACCTAGTGTCGAGATAAGTAGCTCTCGGCTCTTGGTTAATTTCAATGAGCATCTATTTTTATTTAACAAAATGAAACTTTAACCAAGTTAAGTACTAAGCCAATAATTTTGAAAGTTAAAAATAAATATTTATTATGCCACTTTTTTTTTTTAGCTATATAGCTTAAAACTAAAAAACTAGTTATGGCAGTCACATTGAAATTGAATTAATTTTTAAATAAATCATTTTTACAAATTTGTATGCCACATTAGGTAAAATAAAAATTTATAAGAAATTATTAATATATTTCTTGATCGATGAAAAAATCTTTTTAAAAAAATAGAAAGTATTAGATAATAGAAGACTTTGCAACAACAAAATAGAGATTGTTATACTATGATAGTGAAAGAGCTTTTAAAACCATATAAAAAGGCTGTAAAATTATTTTTGCTTAAATCATTAACAGGACCTAATTTTTGGGTTTGATGTGTTTATAAAGGTGGAACTTTAGAGTATTTAAAACAATTTTGGCGAAGTAGGTTTTTCGTAAGAACCAACACTAACAGAATTATTGATCGACGAAAAATGTGCTATCTGTAAAAAAAATTCCTTTTTTTTCGACTTGCAGAGTGTACTTAGTTAAAAACCTTAATTCCAGGGTATTTTGTGTCCATCACACTTAACTGAAACATTTCCTTTATTTTATTCCTTTTCTTTTTTTGCCATATCACGACGAATTTATGCGGCTTGCAGGTTAATGATATGACCAAGTCGACTTGTGTGTGCGCACATGTGCGCGTGAATGTTTTTATGTCGTGGGTCAGGAGCAAAAAGCTTCTGTTAATTATGCACATGTGTGCAGGGAGTGAGGGGGGGTAGAGTCGCAGTAGTTACATTAGTTGTACGGTTGTGTGTTATGATAATGAGCACCAACAATTAATCGTATAAGACGCTTGCAAATGCGATAAAGCCAAATGAAGTGGTATGCCAATGAAAAACACAAAATAAAACCAAAAAAAACCTAAAGAAAAATATATTCGAAAAATGCGCACACATTAACACTACTCAGCTGTTGGCTTTAATAGCTGTTGCTAACTAGTTACATAACGTTACATACTCTTAAGTACCACACACACACTTACACTCACATATATAGGTAATGATGCTCGTGTGAACTCTTTAGCCATTGTTCCCATTGTGATTATTGCAGTATATGTATAAGCGATATATACATATATAATATATATATAGTACACAGTCATTGCCTTTATTATAACGCTTTTTACACTCGATTGTTCTTGTTGCAAAAATACATAATTAAATAAACCACCACGCCCACACATACTTCGACTATAGCGAATTTAAAAAATGCACTTAATTTTTAATAACAAGCTGTTAAATTAAAGGGCAGAGCCATTAAGAAAACTGTACACTCGTTTGCCTGGTAAAGTAGACGGTTCTGTTTAATTTTCACTTCATCCGTATGTCATTACTTGGGTCAACATGCAATCAATCTCATATTACAAGCCAATTTTTAATATAATGCCAAGTAATTGCTTTTCATTTACAAACTGTGAATGGAAAATGTAATACCATAAGTGGAACTGCAACAGTATAGAGAAAACGGTTTGGCTTATTATATATAATATATTAAAAAAGTTATGGTATGATATGATGCTACGTATTTATTTATTGTTAATATAATCATAATATGATAACATAAATTGTAGGTCACAGGATTTTTTCAAGGGACTGGTGTGTGTATAATGTTGCATTTTTTGTACAAAAGCAATATGATAGGGGATAGCTTAATGACACACAAGTTTGTGAGTTCAATAAGAATACTACGAATACTTAAAATATTTTGTTTAAATATATTAAGGAAAAGTTAATTTGCAGCACTTGTTTATAAGAACTGTTAAAATAAGAGGCATTTAATCATACCATCATATATAATGTTTGTTTCTAGTCAATAACAATTTTTAATTTCTAAAAAAAGGTGCTAAAATTTTATCAAAATTCGAGCTCTTATAGCTGCCATGGCTGCTAATAGTTTGAAAAATTGCTTTTTGTTGTGTTTACCAAAATATCGCAATGGAATTTAGCAATTTTATATTTTTATTATGCGGTCTTTAAGATGGGATGAGTTTAATCGATTTAGGATCACTTTATCATATCGTTTCCATAGGAACAATCGATCCAAAAATATAGCAGCAAAACCCATAAAACACAATTTTGTTGCGATAGCTTTGGTTATTTATAAATGGCAAAAATTCTTTGACTCTTATTGTTATAGAGAGAGCCTTATTAAATGTTTTATATTTAAAATATATTACGTTTGAATTGCTCAGATTTGTAGCATCTGGGATATAAAAAATTGAAATTATCTGTAAAAATTCCCTCTGCTTTAACAAGTGTCTAAAATTTTATAGTAATTTTGTGAAATACATATTTTTGTTTTTGATCTGTTGTAAGCAAAGTTTTTCCTAACCCAGCTGTCAGTCCTGTTTTTGTATCTCTATGTTATGATTAGAATTTTCTAATATTCTCAAAAAATCAGCCTTCCAAATTTATAGTCTTCCTTGACAACCAATCACTTACTCAGTATAATGAGCATTATTTATTTCTCCGTAAAAGCATCTTTCTTCTTCTAAAAAGAATTATAATGTTAAGTGCCACTTGCAATATTTCCAAATAAAAATATAACGAAAAAAATAGAAAAATAAAGAAAAATACGTTGATCACGTAGCGCTTTGCAATTGATTGTGAAATGTGTTGAGTTGGCATCGCCACTTGGGTCAGTTTTCGCAATTGGGAGCACCAAAGTTCCGAGCACGCTGAGTGATTTCGTAATTAACACAAAACGTTGGTATGGGCTCAAAGGGGGGCAGGGGAGAATGAACCGGGAACACTTCACAATCACACAATGGCAAACAGGCACGTGAGCATAAAAAGCCCCGGACACGCATCAGGCTCAGGAACCTAGAAATCTCCCCAACTCCCAAACGAACATACACATTCACCAATGTGGGAGTCCAGCACAACTTTTGGCCCCCAAACAGATGTCATTTGGGTGCAGAGTTTACTCTCTCTGAGTTCCTGCTGATGGCACGCATTTGAGCGATGTCGACGTGACAATAAAGCGCCGAACCGTTAAACTATTGTGTACCATAAGGATTAATGACATTTACATAATTTGCTTATGTGCGTTAGTACCTAGTATGTATATGTGTGTGTGGGTGTGTGGGTGTGTAAGGTGTTGCCTCCGTCGTCGCATAAAACCAACAAAACAACAACGGCGAACACACACACACATTGGCATTCGGCCACTCGCACGAACAGCTGCTGCAACATGATTGAGCTTTCAATTTGTTGAACAACCCCCATACCTTAATCCCAATCCTGCCCCAATCATTCAAATCCAGTAACCAGCCCACGGGCGTGCAAGTGTCCAACAATTTTAGTACATTGCCACGTGGTTGCTCCACGCTCTCAGCTCTCAGCTCTCATGTTCATTTGCCGCACTAAGCCACTGACAATGAGTTGAATTTTAGGACGAGTAGAGTGGGTTGACTGGTTAGTTGGGTATTTGGGTGCACTTTGGACAACGCCCACTCAATGCATTCAGTTCGGCTATTTTCAGCGTAAATACACAAAGTAAGTTGTGACCGGGATTTTTGCATTTGAAATTGCATTCGCAATCATTCATCTAGTCCCAGACTTGTCAATCAATTTTTTAGCTCACAGACATGCCATATAACTACAAGCTTATAAAGAATAAAGCCTTATTTATTTGGAAAATTTAAAACATTTAAAATTTAAATTAAATTGAAAGTGCATCTCTTTATTTATTCAACTGGAAATTATTTATAAATTGCTGTTTATTAAACCAATTTTAGATTTTCTTTTGCCTCTGTTAACTCAGTTTATGATTTTCTTAGAAATTTTATTAAGAGCTTTGATAACTGAAGCATTTGGATTTTAATTTAAAGTGCATTAAGTCGCAGTCTAATGCCATGTTTTTGAACTCTGTATGCAGAGTTGAATGTGTCAGTCGGTTAGAAATTTTGACAATTACAGAAACAACCGCAGGGTATTCGCACTCTTCATATAGCGAGTGACTCATTCGCATGCGAAAATATCTGGGGAATTGTCAGCAGCAACGGCAGTACGACAACAAGAAAAAAAAATGAATAAAGAAAGAATGATATGGATGCTGTCTAACCACAATGGAGTCACTTGCTCTATTCGTGGATCACTCACGCGCATGGTGGCTTAGCTATGTGTATAGCTTATGGCATTTGGCATCCCTACATTTTCCCTGCCGTATGCATCTACTGCAACTATATCAAACTGACATACATATCTCAGTAGCGACAATTGCATCGAAAATTGGATTAAGCCATCATGCAGCCAAAGAAACTATTGTGGCAGCTGCCTGTGTTATAGACAAGTTCCGGTTGATGCGACTATCAGTTGAGTTATTTTATTTATTAAAAATTTTGACAAGATTTTTTAATGTAGTTTGGATATGTGGTACTCAGTTTTGTTATTGTTTATATTTCTAAAACTGGGCTAATAATGTTTCAATAAATTTTTATAATTTATTTAAAATATTTTCCTGCTACTCTTCGGTACATTCTATTTTATATTTTTAGCAAGTCTGGGAAAAATTAAAAAACAAATTTTTTTGGCTGATTAGATAGTACTATTTCGACTGCTACAAATTATTTAAACATATTTGTTTTAATATTGTACTAAAATTTTGTAAATACTTTTTCTGATAATTTGATTGATGAGAACTACCTGTGATGAAATCTGATAGTTTTATAATGACACTTTGATAAAAATGTACCATAAATATATAAAATATACGATCCTTCTTAAGGTGAAACTCCTGAACTCAAAGTGGACTCCTCGATGGGTGTAGCATCAGCATAAACTAAGAAATATCTTATTCTTTTTTTTTTCTTCTTATTTATTTTTTTTTTAATGAAATTTACAGAAAAGCATTTGTTTTTTAAAATATAAACTTAATTTCCAAGATTTTTCTATTATTCATATATAACTAATTAAAAACCATGCTCAACTATTTGTTTTACCCACATTGAGATTACCTTAAAAGTGTAGCGCATTCTAAAAATTATTTGACATGTGCAACAATTTCACTTCACTTATTCCCAACTGCCGCTGACGAAGACACATCATGTACGTAGGAGTATATATAGGAATATATCGTTTTATTCGACATTCGACATAGTTTGCTGTCGTCACAGTCAGTCATATTTCATGGTTTGTCCGTTTTCCCGTTCCCTTTATAGTGGAAAATTCTATAGTCGCTGCTCGTACGAGTTTTCCTGGTATTTGAGTTTGCGTTTCGTTGACGCGACGTGATGTGGCAAGACTTTTGCCTCGTTGAGCATGACAATGCCAAAATGTCCGGCCAATGTTGGCAACAGCAGCAGAATCATCGTCTAGTCAAGTTTTTCTATATATATATATTTATTCAGATTATATATATATATATATATATATATCATATATTGCTGGATTACACGTGTCAGTGGCCATGTCAATTGTCTGTATGAGTTGGCTTTTAATATGAAGATGCAATGTCTGGGCTGACTGCAAAGTGGTGACTTCTGTGGCCCAAATAAATCATATACCATTGATATATATACTTTTTTGATGATGTGCCATTGATGGGCGGAGTGTACATATATCCATTAAGCAAACAAACTGTGGATAAGCCACTCGACACCACAATATTAATCTGACCATATTATAACCACTAATATATGTATATATAGTAGACTTCTGGCGGCCCTTATATATATACATATATATGTAGAGTTGCCATGGATTTACGCCCATCATCATCGTCCTGATTATCGTATTCGTAACAGCGTATCATCAGCTTAATTATAATAAGCCACATACTGATTAAACCAGCCCACACAATCATAATCAAAAAGTTGTCGACCCGTTATGAACTCTCTGAACTCCGAAATTCGCGACATGTGTGTGGCATGGCATTTAACGCTAATGAAAGCGAACACTAGATGGCGCCAGTTAATAATTTTTACATTTATTCTTTTGCTTTTTCGCTTAACTTTCTTGCTAGTCAGTTTATCCTTTTACACTCAATATTTCTCCATTTCTCTTTATCTCTGTCTGTTCTCACCAATGATAATTTCTTCTTGTCTCGATAAATGCCGAAATCGTTTAATGTGCTTAAACTGAGCGTAAATTTCGGTCCAACTAATTTGATGACGACAATGATGATGCCCTCAAAGAGGTGGGATGATGATGCAGCAGCTTGGGTTAGAGAAATTAAGTATGACTGGGAACACGTTGCGCATTAATAACTTGTGATTTATAGAGGTGGTTGCCCCATCATGGACACATCTGCTGCAAAAAATGGCGTCAAATTACTCGTAGTTAGATAAAACTTTTGTGATTCACCTTTTTTTTTTGGTGTGTACGTGTGAGTGTGTGTTGGAATGTTTGTGGCAAAAAGTTTTGTGCATAATTGGCTGCATGTGCAAAATAGTTTCGTTTAAAAAGAGATGTTGACTGAGGATTGAATTTAATCTAAATGTCTATGAATTTTTGTAATATACTTGCATTAACAGAGATTTAAGAAATCTATATTTATCTGTGAGCGCTTGCTGCACAAGGATATGCATATGCAAGACAACTTGAGAAGGTTAAGGAGATAAAAAATCACATTCTTTAATAGCTCTCTCGGCTTTAACAATTTTGAGTTATCGATGTTGGGAGGAATATTAATAAAATAATAAAAAAAATAAAAATATTCTTTAAGACAAAAAAGAAGCGATGCAAAGCACGACAGCTAAACTAGTTCATATATAAAAAATATATATACATTATGGATATTATTTTCTTTAATAAACCTGTAAAAAACTAGGTTTGTTACAACAAAAAAGAAAAAATAAAATAAAATAAAATAAAATAAATAATATGCAACAACTACATAATACTTATTTTGTTGGTATTAAAAAAAGCTTAAGGAACAAAACATTTTAAGCACTTGTTAAGCCACACATTCTGAGCTCACAACATTAAAGTAATACTTTTAGCCCTCAGCATAATCGCTGCAAAACATTTCCATATAAGTACTCAGCTTATGGTGCTTACGTGCGTAGCCCAAAAAACAATGAGAATGCCAAGGCAGAGTCTCACTGATTTCTAAACTGCCTTTTGTTGTGTAAACAAAAAAGCATTAAGTATATGATAACTCATCCCTTGCATTCATCTACTACTACTACAATACATACTACTACTATTTCTACTACTAAACCCATCCAGTATAATCCGTATCTTCCCTTCAGCTGGGTTAGCTGCAAGTTTTGCAACAATGCACAATTTTTACGCGCTCTACTTCATAAATTAAATAGCAGACGAGTGACATGGAATTGCGTCTGTATGAGTGTGATTCTAACTGTGTGTGTGTGTGTGTGTGTCTGTATTGCGTAATTTTCTACACACAGACATACTCACTCATAACGCCATTGTCTTTTGTGGTTGTTGGCAAACAAAACGTCAAGAAAAGTAATTCACTGTACAAAAGGGACAAGAACAGACCAGACGAGACGAGACGAAACGAGATGGGACTCAGCGATGTAATCCCCCGGACTTGACAAAGGCAAATGGCACCAACCGATCCTTATCCCTCTTTCCGCCATATCCCTCTCTACCCGACATAAGTGCAATTTCAATAATAATACAAGAAAAAAAAAATGAAGAAAACTGTCAGAAATTGACAGCTGTTCTCTGTACGCTTTAAAGTCTCAGTTTAATGACAATTTCAGAAATTTCTTTGTTAAACAAAAGTGCTGGATATTAAAATTACTTTTGCATATAACATACATATGTATAAATGAATATTTTAATATTAAAAACCTTTGACTTGTAAATACTATTTACAATTTGCTTTAGACTTAAAAAATTGCATTTTTAAAAATAATTAATTATGCTAAAGCAAATGTCAACATACGGTAGCATTACTTAACATTCAGCTGCATCAGTTTTATTTTTATTTTGTTTCCAATTATTTAATAATTTTCAGTTGTATTTATCACATTTTAAGTCACACTTAATATTTCAGTTTGTCACTGCATACAAAAAATGTGCAATTTAATTATTTGCGCTTGTGCAATATTTATTATGACAATATTAACCAGAATGTTCAGATCAGCAGCATTTAACCAATGTGAGGGAAGTGAAGGCAACCTTTGTATTCACACGCATAATTAACCAGTAGAATCGAATGAAAAAATAAATACAAAAAATATACCATATATCAATCCATTGGCTTTGTTTTTGTGCAAAAGTCAAACTTTATATGATGTTTATTTTAATACGAGAGTTTTTATATATATGGCACACAAAACGGTTTTAAATGTGAAATTAAATGGAAAAATGCAATTGAAAGTGTAATTTAATAAAAACTTTCAATATAAAATATGATTTTCCATTTAATAGATCAAATGTTAAATTTTCCATCAAATGCAGTGAATAAAATTCTAATATTTTTGTTATCTCTTTTTCTTTCTTTACAGCTTAAATAAA
This sequence comes from Hirtodrosophila alboralis, assembly GCA_035043045.1. Classification (NCBI taxonomy): domain Eukaryota; kingdom Metazoa; phylum Arthropoda; class Insecta; order Diptera; family Drosophilidae; genus Hirtodrosophila; species Hirtodrosophila alboralis. Next base: position 1,710,656 of record JAWNNH010000224.1, on the reverse strand, counting down.
ATAAAACAGGATTTCAACCTTAGCTTGCATTATATTTCCATTAACCGCAGATAGATAGAGAACGAGACAAAAAAAAAAGAACGAAAAATTTAAGCAGCAACAGCAGCAGATAAAAGAAGCCACTTTGATTGCAACATAAAATTGCCACAGAAAATTGCATAAAGTTGCAGCACATAGACAGAGAAGGCCAAAAACGAAAAAGACGACTATAGACGAATCTAAAACGGGGTCAGTAATTTGCTGCACGATTGCGAGCCGAGCCAAAAGCCCAACGAACTGGAAGTTTAATTGCCTCTGCTGTTGTTGTTCTTGTCTGAAGTGAATGCAACAATTAAAGCCAAAAAGTTTCGGACAAAATGCTGCTGCCTACGCCAGGATGCCAATTCGCTGAACAAATCCAAAGACAACAATTGTCCAGTGCATAAGAATATACCCCAAAAATTCTAGAGAAAAAGTAACAGAGCAAAGGACGGGCACGCAGTCGAGGAGCGAAGCAAACAAATTGTCTGCTTCTAATTTGAATGGACTCAACAGCATTCGACATACAAATGCATATTTGGAAACTTTTATTAATTGGTAAGTGACAGTCCATGCTATTTTATGCTCCGACGAAAGCGAAAACTTGACCCAGTCCCCAAAGCCCCCTTTTCAAAACTCTCAGTCAAGTTGTTTAGATTGTGTACAGCATTAAATGAGAATGCTAATTTCCAACTTTCAACGCGCTGCATTCGTTAATTTAAAGGGCAACAAAAAGAAAAAAATAAAATAAAAATTAATATGGAGCAAGGCAACTTTTAGAAAAGGGTTCAAAGTTGCAGGCCACGTATTTCTCGGCTTGTATCTACTTCTCTTTGGCCTTCATATTTAACTTGGCCTGTACCAAGCAAAGATCCTGCCAGCCACTTTCCGCTAGGACCGCCTGGAGTATCTATCCTGCGTTTTTTTTTTACACCCTTTACCAATAAATTAAGTGTAACGGGCATATTAAAGCAGATGGAGGCATTTTTGATTTTATTAAGTACGAATTTATATTCTTGAACAGTATCAAAAGCAAAATTTTGTCTGCTTGTTTCTGTGTCTGTCCGAATGAATTTGTCTATAAATATAAATAAATATAATATATAAATTTAATATTTAGGCTCTTGAATACTTATCGCAAAATGATAGTTTCTTAATTAAAACGGTTTTAATATTAGTAATTTTTGAATTCATTTTAAATTTAATTTTTTTCTATATATATATATATATATTTAAATTTTTCTTGGTGAGTTTAATGTAAAAAATATTAAAAAAAACTTGGAAATGTTATTGATTATTAAATGTAAGTACAATGGTTATGAAACAAATATGTATTGCCCATCGTTTATATGATTTCTTAGATGCTGACATCGTTTTAAATTGGAAAGGAATTCCGATAAAGTTTGCTTTATTATTGCGACTATTGCTAATTTTAATTGATCATCTGCAAGGAAAATTTCCAGTTTGGAAAGTTACTTACATTAAGGGAGAAATATTTATTCTTCATACGTTCACAAGTCTCTGTTTTCTAAAGCCCTCGAATTATATCATTTAATAACGACCGCATATGAAATAAGCCATATGAATAAAAATATATAAGAAATTTGATTTATGTAGAAAGAAAAACTATAAAAAGCTCAATTTATTTGCAAAAATGGAGTTTTCATTTTCGTTATTTTTAGGTTTTAGGTATCTTTTAGGTAGGCCAACACTAACTATTGCAACATTGTAGCTTTTATTTCTTTTCCTTATTTTTTTAACATTTTATTTATTTATTTTTTTTCCAAAGGCTGATTTAAATAGTACTCGCAGTTTTGCCTACTCCTTACCAGCCTCAAGTTGACCAACTTTTGGTTGCGTTTCCTTTCGTTTGTTGCGTCAAGTATACGTCGCCCAAGTGTAAAGTGTTGAGTGTTGCTTGAGCTTGAGCAGAGGGAAGAGGAGACGGGAAGGGACGTTCAACCGTCTTTGAGGTGTTTAATTATGAAGCCGCACAAGCTGCAACTTGTGGTCGCTTAGTTAATTTGTTTTAAAGTTTTAATGTTGACTTTATTAGGTTGAGTTATAACATAATTTTCAACAGTTGCTAGGAAAAATTAATTGCATAAAATTTGAAAAATGTGCAGCGCCAGATGCTTAGATATTCCAGAACTCAACAAGCTGTAAGTTTTAAACTAATGTATTTTAATAAAGCACTTAGTTTGATTAGCAGCCACAATAAACTAACTTAAACTAAAAATCGTAATTTCTATTAACTTTATTCCATTTCAGATATGTATTCCTAAAAGAATTATCTCTTAATTCATATAATTAAAAATAAATAGTATTTCTAGCAATTTTTTTATATTAAATGCACTCTCTAAAGCCATTTAAAATTAATTTAAAATTGCTTTATTTGTTTGATCAATTTGCAATAACAAAGGCAATTGGATCGGATTAATGACAAGCACAAAATATTTTCCAAGTTTATTCAAGCTAAATTTCAATTTCAATTTTATGTCCAGTGCAGATTCTTCAATTGCAATTTAACTCATTTATGTGTGTGTGTGTGTATGTATGTGTGTATTTCCTTTTTATCTTGTTTAGATATTTCTATAGCAAAAACTTTTGAAAAGACATCCTTGAGGGCAATGCTTGCACTTAATAAAGTTATATATCTGAAGCATTTTAGTACCAAGACGGAAACTTGAGTATGAGGTCAAGTCTTTGACTTACTCGTACTTTGCTTTCAAGTGATTGATGACATCGATAAGTTTTTATAAATTGCACACATGTCCTGTCGCACTGGACAGCACTGGCCACATCCTGCCAGATAATACAGAGCTAAAACATTTTGCAGCTACACTAAATTAGGCACATATATTATTTATGTCAAACAAATTTGCGTTCCATGACTACAAAATTCTCTATCCTCCTGGGCTAGACAATCTTCCTTTTTTTTTCTGTATTCGCATTAGCCAACACTGGATAATTATTCTTCCACGCAAAGAACAACAACAACGAAATTTCAACTCCACTTGAGACCTTAGCTTAGCGGCTAGGGAGAGCTGGAATGAAGAATATACAGAGTGAGAGCTTGAGTTTCAGTTTGAGTGTGCTTTCATTCAGGAACTGTTGAACTTCTCTCACAAAAAAGCATTTAATGAGTGCTTTCTCGCACATTATTTGCACATAAGTATAAACCATACTTGTACTTTTAAGCGAGTGTTTTGGGGGTAAACAAAAGGCAAAACAAAAGTCAGCAGACAAAAAAAGAAAAATAACTGAACAATTAAACTTTGCACAGAGTTTTGCATGTGGCAGACCACACGGTTTTTATAATGAATAAGAAAATAATAAAAAATAAATATAAAGCAGCTGAAAATTGTCTGTCTATTAGTACATGGGTGTGTATGAATATATTTGAGTATTTGACACTTTTCAAACAAAAAACTAATGTTTCGCTTGACTTGTTTATTTTTAGAGATATTTTTTAAAAGTATAGTAATGGGAATAATAGTTTCTAAAATATAAGACTAAAATATAAAATCTTTTTAAAATACTGTATACTACGTAGAAGAGATTCTTAAATTTATGGCACAGAACTTTTAAGAAATATTTATAAGATGAGCTTATACTTATATTTCCCCCTGGGAGCTTTATGTCTTATATGCCACACACTTATATATTTATTTATCACAGACTCCTTTTGAGACTTATATTTTTATACTAATGCAACTTATACTAGAAAAATAAGAAATTGCTCCGAATTAAAAATACCCTTATTTACTTGAACTGAGCTTCTTTTTTTGCCACACATACAACGCGGCGACAATTCATAGTATTTCCCACTTGTATTTAGAGCTTCATATTACTTACTATAAATTAAAAAATAATTTGAACTGTTATACTGACTCTTAAGAGAAAATATTAGCAAATGTCTTAAGAACTTAACAGTTGCATTTAAATATTTAATTTGCGCTTGTGTTTATGGTATTATAAATCACTGTCTATACTAAATAATTTTTCTATTTATATTATTTGTGTATTTATTGTAAATCATTTTTTTTTTTTAATTATTTTCGTAAATAAATTAAAACAAATTTTCAATATTCGATTTTTTACAAGTCAATTTCAATATTATGCAAAAGCATCATTGAGATGAGTAGATTTTAAAAAAGTATAATGATTTATAATTGTAGTTTCTATTATGATAAATATCAATTTAATCAGTTTGCCGCATTTTTTTTTAAGCCGACTCATAAATGTATTCAAGCGATATTGTATGGAAATTTCTTAATTCAATTTTTAAAACATTGAAATAATAATACAATTTGTCAACCAAAAATGTCATCCATTATTAGTAGATATTTAACAGCAGCAGCGGCAGCCTGAGCACAATTTGAGTTATGCACGCGGTTAATTTGACTTTGGTTCCTTTTTTGGGTGCCATTTGCGATTTAAACGCAGTTTAATTAAGTTGCGGCCTTACGGCCAAATGCCATTGACAGTTCCAAGATATTTTTAAGGCGTCCTGTGAAAATATTCTTGCCTGCCAGCAGTCTGCTAGTGTTGCCTATAATGCAGAGCAAACAATCAATGTAGCACGTGGCTCTTAGTACCAAGCAAACAAACAAATATATTTTTTTTTATCACAACACCCAAAGACTGAAAAACTTAAATAAAGCAAACAAATTTGCGTACCATCCACACAAAGTGAAAAAGAAAACATTTTTTTGGCAAGCTAAAACTGCCGAAAGCATAATTTATTGGGTCCAACATTCATCAGCAGGACGAACTCATCAGACTGTAATAATTTGATATCAGAGTGTCACGAACGAGCGCCAGCCAAAATGAGCCAAGGCAGTGGCAAATAGTTGAAACTAAAATAAGGATATGCAATGGAAGCGTAATGTCAAGTGTGCGGAAGCATAAAACAAACTCCAAACGGGAACGGGTTAGCTGCCAAGTCCTTTTTTCTCGCTTTCATTTTCTGTGTGTCTGTCTCTGTCTCTGTCTCTGTCTATGTCTGTGTGGGTGTTTGTCTATGTCAAGTGTCAACATTTACTTGATGGTAACACAAATTGTATCTCTGGCCATTTTAGCACCCACAAGCAGACACTGAAAAAATTTAAAATTAAAATTGAATAAGTATATAAATGAAATTTAAAAATATGAGATTAAACTGGCAGAGCAGCAAAACGTTTTGAAAAGGCACAGAGATAGACAGGCATACTAGAGAAGTTAACTAGAAACTCATCTTAGAGCTAAAAGTTTTAATGTGCTTTTAAAACTTTATTGGAATAATATGATTAATAAGCAATATTTTTAATTAAGCATAAAAATATATTTCTCAATATATTTCCTAAATATTAATAGATATATATTTAATTTAAATCAATATATTTTTGTATTTGAAGCAACATTTGCTTTAAATATATATTTGCTTTTAAAAAAAAATTTAACACTGTATTAATCCGAATTTTAGGCAATATTTTTAATATAGCAGAAAAACAGATTTCTCACAACAAAAGTTAAATTGAAATATCAGATTTTTTTAAATAAATATAAGTAATTTATTTATTTATTTTGATTAATTTTATTTGAGAAATAATCGTTAATTACAATATATTCTTACAGCCAGAACATCAAAAGTCTTTAGACAGAGATTACTATCATTTATTTTAATATATTTTTTTATATTTAAACAACATTTCTTTTTAACATATAATTTCTCTCAATGTAACAATATTTTTAACCCAAGAGCCACAAGTGTTGTGCTCACTCTTCGAGTAATACGCATCCCGTTTCGTTTTTTTGTTTGTTTTTATTTTTCTCGTGCTAATATTTTGCAGGGTATATGTAACTACATAAACATACATTTATATATATAATATATCAAGTGGGTGTCCAAAGTGCTAGAGATTTTTCATTTTAGATGTGCCTACTCTCTTCTCTCTTCCTCTCTACACTCTTTCTCGCTCGCACTCTTATTTGTTTCTGTTGGTCTCTTTGTACATAGCAAATGAAGCCACAATAATAAAACCAGGCTCACATGTGTTTGTGTGTGTGTGTGGCTGTGTTTGAAGGGGGATTGAGGGGTGTTCTACACACAAATTATAGTTTTTAGCTGACTTTAGCTTCTGGTTCTATCTCTGGTCTCAATTGTGGTTGGTTTTTGCCTCTGTTATCGTTTTGCCTGTTAACATTTTGTTGGCTTAATTCTAGTTGTTGGTTTGGTTGGCACTCTAATAATTTCTAATTAGTTTATGTTATTACGCTGCAATAATTAAATATCTACTAATAATGGATGACATTTTTGGTTGACAAATTGTATTATTATTTCAATGTTTTAAAAATTGAATTAAGAAATTTCCATACAATATCGCTTGAATACATTTATGAGTCGGCTTAAAAAAAAATGCGGCAAACTGATTAAATTGATATTTATTATAATAGAAACTACAATTATAAATCATTATACTTTTTTAAAATCTACTCATCTCAATGATGCTTTTGCATAATATTGAAATTGACTTGTAAAAAATCGAATATTGAAAATTTGTTTTAATTTATTTACGAAAATAATTACAAAAAAAAATGATTTACAATAAATACACAAATAATTTAAATAGAAATATTAGTAAATATAGAAAGTGACTTATAATACGTTAAACACGAGCACAAATTAAATATTTAAATGCAACTGTTAAGTTCTTAAGACATTTGCTAATATTTTCTCTTAAGAGTCAGTATAACAGTTCAAATTACTTTTTAATTTATAGTAAGTAATATGAAGCTCTAAATCCAAATGGGAAATACTATGAATTGTCGCCACGTTCTATGTTTGGTAAAAAAAGAAGCTCAGTTCAAGAAAATAAGGGTATTTTTAATTCGGAGCATTTTCTTATAATTCTAGTATAAGTTGCATTAGTATAAAAATATAAGTCTCAAAAGGAGTCAAGCTTATACTGTGATAAATAAAAATATAAGTGTGTGGCATATAAGACTTAAAGCTCCCAGGAGGAAATATAAGTATAAGCTCATCTTATAAATATTTCTTAAAAGTTCTGTGCCATAAATTTAAGAATCTCTTCTACGTAGTATACAGTATTTTCAAAAGATTTTATATTTTAGTCTTATATTTTATGGTTTATTTTTCACAACTTATAAAATATATTTTATAAAATTTTGTAGAACAAAAAGCTCTTCGAAAAACTCTACGAATTTTATGGCAAAAAGCTTGCCGTTACTGTTCGTTAAGTTTTGATAGGAAATGGCTAAAATTCGTTCAGTTTATATGCGTATTTGTGTAGAGTTTCCGGTTGTTGTATTAGGAGCTTACTTAATGCTTATAAACTCTTCTAATTTAGAAGAGTTTTATTATATTTATGCGCATAGGAAAAAAAAATAGTTAAATTCAACTTGAATTAAAACTTTTAAAATTGTATAACTTTTCGTACTATATATGCACTTTGCCACATGAAACTATTATTCCCATTACTATACTTTTAAAAAATATCTCTCTAAATAAACAAGTCAAGCGAAACATTTGTTTTTTGTTTGAAAAGTGTCAAATACACATATATATTCATACACACCCATGTACTAATAGACAGACAGTTTTCAGCTGCTTTATATTTATTTTTTGTTCATTTATTATTATTTTCTTATTCATTATAAAAACCGTGTGGTCTGCCACATGCAAAACTCTGTGCAAAGTTTAATTGTTCAGTTATTTTTCTTTTTTTGTCTGCTGACTTTTGTTTTGCCTTTTGTTTACCCCCAAAACACTCGCTTAAAAGTACAAGTATGGTTTATACTTATGTGCAAATAATGTGCGAGAAAGCACTCATTAAATGCTTTTTTGCGAGAGAAGTTTAACAGTTCCTGAATGAAAGCACACTCAAACTGAAACTCGAGCTCTCACTCTGTATATCCTTCATTCCAGCTCTCCCTAGCCGCTAAGCTAAGGTCTCAAGTGGAGTTGAAATTTTGTTGTTGTTGCTCATTGCGTGGAAGAATAATTATCCAGTGTTGGCTAATGCGAATACAGAAAAAAAGATAGATTGTATAGCCCAGGAGGATAGAGAATTTTGTAGACATGGAACGCAAATTTGTTTGACATAAATAATATATGTGCCTAATTTAGTGTAGCTGCAAAATGTTTTAGCTCTGTATTATCTGGCAGGATGTGGCCAGTGCTGTCCAGTGCGACAGGACATGTGTGCAATTTATAAAAACTTATCGATGTCATCAATCACTTGAAAGCAAACTACGAGTAAGTCAAAGACTTGACCTCATACTCAAGTTTCCGTCTTGGTACTAAAATGCTTCAGATATATAACTTTATTAAGTGCAAGCATTGCCCGCAAGGATGTCTTTTCAAAAGTTTTTGCTATAGAAATATCTAAACAAGATAAAAAGGAAATACACACACAGACATACACATAAATGAGTTAAATTGCAATTGAAGAATCTGCACTGGACATAAAATTGAAATTGAAATTTAGCTTGAATAAACTTGGAAAATATTTTGTGCTTGTCATTAATCCGATCCAATTGCCTTTGTTATTGCAAATTGATTAAACAAATAAAGCAATTTTAAATTAATTTTAAATGGCTTTAGAGAGTGCATTTAATATAAAAAAAATTGCTAGAAATACTAATTGCTTTTATTTATATGAAATAAGAGATAATTCTTTTAGGAATACATATATGAAATGGAATAAAGTTAATAGAAACTACGATTTTTAGTTTAAGTTAGTTTATTGTGGCTGCTAATCAAACTAAGTGCTTCCATAAAAATACATTAGTTTAAAACTTACAGCTTGTTGAGTTCTGGAATATCTAAGCATCAGGCGCTGCACATTTTTCAAATTTTATGCAATTAATTTTTCCTAGCAACTGTTGAAAATTATGTTATAACTCAACCTAATAAAGTCAACATTAAAACTTTAAAACAAATTAACTAAGCGACCACAAGTTGCAGCTTGTGCGGCTTCATAATTAAACACCTCAAAGACGGTTGGACGTCCCTTCCCGTCTCCTCTTTCCTCTGCTCAAGCTCAAGCAACACTCAACACTTTACACTTGGGCGACGTATACTTGACGCAACAAACGAAAGGAAACGCAACCAAAAGTTGGTCAACTTGAGGCTGGTAAGGAGTAGGCAAAACTGCGAGTACTATTTAAATCAGCCTTTTGAAAAAATAAATAAATAAAATGTAAAAAAAAACAAAGAAAAGAAAAAAAAGCTATAATGTTGCAATAGTTTGTGTTGGGCTTAAAGATACCTAAAACCTAAAAATAATGAAAATGGAAATTCAATTTTTGCAATTAAATTGCGATTTTTATAGTTTTTCTTTCTACATAAATCAAATTTCTTATATTTTTCAATTCATATGGTTTATTTCATATGCGGTCGTTATTAAATGGTATAATTCGAGGGCTTTAGAAAACAGAGACTTGTGAACGTATGAAGAATAAATATTTCTCCCTTAATGTAAGTAACTTTCCAAACTGGAAATTTTCCTTAAAGATGATCAATTAAAATTTGCAATAGTCGCAAAAATAAAGCAAACTTTATCGGAATTCCTTTCCAATTTAAAACGATGGGCAATATATATTTGTTTCATAACCATTGTACTTACATTTAATAGTCAATAACATTTTTAAGTATTTTTTTTATATTTTTTACATTAAACTCTCAAATTTTAATGTATAAAGAGAAAAAATTCAAATTTAAATTGAATTCAAAGATTACTAATAATTAAACCGTTTTAATTAAGAAACTTACAATTTGCGTTAAGTATTTAAGAGCCTAAATAGTAAATTTATATATTATATTTATTTATATTTATAGACAATTTCATTCGGACAGACACAGAAACAAGCAGACAGAATTTTGCTTTTGATACTGTTCAAGAATATAAATTCGTTCTTAATAAAATCAAAAATGCCTCCATCTGCTTTAATATACCCGTTACACTTAATTTATTGGTAAAGGGTGTAAAAAAAAAACGCAGGATAGATACTCCAGGCGGTCCTAGCGGAAAGTGGCTGGCAGGATCTTTGCTTGGTACAGGCCAAGTTAAATATGAAGGCCAAAGAGAAGTAGATACAAGCCGAGAAATACGTGGCCTGCAACTTTGAACCCTTTTCTAAAAGTTGCCTTGCTCCATATTAATTTTTATTTTATTTTTTTCGTTTTGTTGCCCTTTAAATTAACGAATGCAGCGCGTTGAAAGTTGAAAATTAGCATTCTCATTTAATGCTGTACACAATCTAAACAACTTGACTGAGAGTTTTGAATAAGGGGGCTTTGGGGACTGGGTCAAGTTTTCGCTTTCGGCGGAGCATAAAATAGCATGGACTGTCACTTACCAATTAATAAAAGTTTCCAAATATGCATTTGTATATCGAATGCTGTTGAGTCCATTCAAATTAGAAGCAGACAATTTGTTTGCTTCGCTCCTCGACTGCGTGCCCGTCCTTTGCTCTGTTACTTTTTCTCTAGAATTTTTGGGGTATATTCTTATGCACTGGACAATTGTTGTCTTTGGATTTGTTCAGCGAATTGGCATCCTGGCGTAGGCAGCAGCATTTTGTCCGAAACTTTTTGGCTTTAATTGTTGCATTCACTTCAGACAAGAACAACAACAGCAGAGGCAATTAAACTTCCAGTTCGTTGGGCTTTTGGCTCGGCTCGCAATCGTGCAGCAAATTACTGACCCCGTTTTAGATTCGTCTATAGTCGTCTTTTTCGTTTTTGGCCTTCTCTGTCTATTTGCTGCAACTTTATGCAATTTTCTGTGGCAATTTTATGTTGCAATCAAAGTGGCTTCTTTTATCTGCTGCTGTTGCTGCTTAAATTTTTCGTCCTTTTTTTTTGTCTCGTTCTCTATCTATCTAATGTCTGCGGTTAATGGAAATATAGTGCAAGCTATGGTTGAAATCCTGTATTATTTTATTTAAGCTGTAAAGAAAGAAAAAGAGATAACAAAAATATTAGAATTTTATTTACTGCATTTGATGGAAAATTTAACATTTGATCTATTAAATGGAAAATCATATTTTATATTGCAAGTTTTTATTAAATTACACTTTCAATTGCATTTTTCCATTTAATTTCACATTTAAAACCGTTTTGTGTGCCATATATATAAAAACTCTCGTATTAAAATAAACATCATATAAAGTTTGACTTTTGCACAAAAACAAAGCCAATGGATTGATATATGGTATATTTTTTGTATTTATTTTTTCATTCGATTCTACTGGTTAATTATGCGTGTGAATACAAAGGTTGCCTTCACTTCCCTCACATTGGTTAAATGCTGCTGATCTGAACATTCTGGTTAATATTGTCATAATAAATATTGCACAAGCACAAATAATTAAATTGCACATTTTTTGTATGCAGTGACAAACTGAAATATTAAGTGTGACTTAAAATGTGATAAATACAACTGAAAATTATTAAATAATTGGAAACAAAATAAAAATAAAACTGATGCAGCTGAATGTTAAGTAATGCCACCGTATGTTGACATTTGCTTTAGCATAATTAATTATTTTTAAAAATGCAATTTTTTAAGTCTAAAGCAAATTGTAAATAGTATTTACAAGTCAAAGGTTTTTAATATTAAAATATTCATTTATACATATGTATGTTATACGCAAAAGTAATTTTAATATCCAGCACTTTTGTTTAACAAAGAAATTTCTGAAATTGTCATTAAACTGAGACTTTAAAGCGTACACAGAACAGCTGTCAATTTCTGACAGTTTTCTTCATTTTTTTTTCCTTGTATTATTATTGAAATTGCACTTATGTCGGGTAGAGAGGGATACGGCGGAAAGAGGGATAAGGATCGGTTGGTGCCATTTGCCTTTGTCAAGTCCGGGGGATTACATCGCTGAGTCCCATCTCGTTTCGTCTCGTCTCGTCTGGTCTGTTCTTGTCCCTTTTGTACAGTGAATTACTTTTCTTGACGTTTTGTTTGCCAACAACCACAAAAGACAATGGCGTTATGAGTGAGTATGTCTGTGTGTAGAAAATTACGCAATACAGACACACACACAGTTAGAATCACACTCATACAGACGCAATTCCATGTCACTCGTCTGCTATTTAATTTATGAAGTAGAGCGCGTAAAAATTGTGCATTGTTGCAAAACTTGCAGCGCAGCTAACCCAACTGAAGGGAAGATACGGATTATACTGGATAGGTTTAGTAGTAGAAATAGTAGTAATATGTATTGTAGTAGTAGTAGATGAATGCTAGGGATGAGTTATCATATACTTAATGCTTTTTTGTTTACACAACAAAAGGCAGTTTAGAAATCAGTAAGACACTGCCTTGGCATTCTCATTGTTTTTTGGGCTACGCACGTAAGCACCATAAGCTGAGTACTTATATGGAAATGTTTTGCAGCGATTATGCCGAGGGCTGAAAGTATTACTTTAATGTTGTGAGTTTAGAATGTGTGGCTTAACAAGTGCTTAAAATGTTTTGTTCCTTAAGCTTTTTTTAATACCAACAAAATAAGTATTACGTAGTTGTTGCATATTATTTATTTTATTTTATTTTTTTTGGTGTAACAAACCTTGTTTTTTACAGGTTTATTAAAGAAAATAATAACCGTAATGTGTATATATTTTTTATATATGGACTAGCTTGGCTGGCGTGCTTTGCATCGCTTCAATTTTGTCTTAAAGAATATTTTTATTTTTTTATTATTTTCTTAGTATTTCTCCCTCCCTCTAAATATAGACTATAACATCGATAACTCAAAATTGTTAAAGCCGAGAGAGCCATTAAAGAATGTGATTTTTTATCTCCTTAACATTCTCAAGTTGCCTTGCAAATGAATATTCTTATGCAGCAAGCGCTCACAGATAAATATAGATTCCTTAAATCTCTGTTAATACAAGTATATTACAAAAATTCATAGACATTTAGATTAAATTCAATCCTCAGTCAACATCTCTTTTTAAACGAAACTATTATGCACATCCAGCCAATTATGCACAAAACTTTTTGCCACAAACATTCCAACACACACTCACACGTACCCACAAAAAAAAAGGTGAATCACAAAAGTTTTATCTAACTACGAGTAATTTGACGCCACTTTTTGCAGCAGATGTATCCATGATGGGGCAACCTCCTCTATAAATCACAAGTTATTAATGCGCAACGTGTTCCCAGTCATACTTAATTTCTCTAACCCAAGCTGCTGCATCATCATCCCACCTCTTTGAGGCCATCATCATTGTCGTCATCAAATTAGTTGGACCGAAATTTACGCTCAGTTTAAGCACATTAAACGATTTCGGCATTTATCGAGACAAGAAGAAATTATCATTGGTGAGAACAGACAGAGATAAAGAGAAATGGAGAAATATTGAGTGTAAAAGGATAAACTGACTAGCAAGAAAGTTAAGCGAAAAACCAAAAGAATTAATGCAGAAATTATTAACTGGCGCCATCTAGTGTTCGCTTTCATTAGCGTTAAATGCCATGCCACACACATGTCGCGAATTCGGGAGTTCAGAGAGTTCATAACGGGTCGACAACTTTTTGATTATGATTGTGTGGGCTGGTTTAATCAGTATGTGGCTTATTATAATTAATCTGATGATACGCTGTTACGAATACGATAATCAGAACGATGACGATGGGCGTAAATCCATGGCAACTCTACATATATATGTACATATATAAGGGCCGCCAGAAGTCTACTATATATACATATATTAGTGGTTATAATATGGTCAGATTAATATTGTGGTGTCGAGTGGCTTATCCACAGTTTGTTTGCTTAATGGATATATGTACACTCCGCCCATCAATGGCACATCATCAAAAAAGTATATATATCAATGGTATATGATTTTTTTGGGCCACAGAAGTCACCACTTTGCAGTCAGCCCAGACATTGCATCTTCATATTAAAAGCCAACTCACACAGACAATTGACATGGCCACTGACACGTGTAATCCAGCAATATATGATATATATATATATATATATATATATAATCTGAATAAATATATATATAGAAAAACTTGACTAGACGATGATTCTGCTGCTGTTGCCAACATTGGCCGGACATTTTGGCATTGTCATGCTCAACGAGGCAAAAGTCTTGCCACATCACGTCGCGTCAACGAAACGCAAACTCAAATACCAGGAAAACTCGTACGAGCAGCGAATTTTTCACTATAAAGGGAACGGGAAAACGGACAAACCATGAAATATGACTGACTGTGACGACAGCAAACTATGTCGAATGTCGAATAAAACGATATATTCCTATATATACTCCTACGTACATGATGTGTCTTCGTCAGCGGCAGTTGGGAATACGTGAAGTGAAATTGTTGCACATGTCAAATAATTTTTAGAGTGCGCTACACTTTTAAGGTAATCTCAAAGTGGGTAAAACAAATAGTTGAGCATGGTTTTTAATTATATATCTTTATATATTTTAAATAACAACCGCTTTTCTTTATATTCAATTAACAAAAAATTAAAATAGAAAAAAAATATTAAAAATATGAATAATAGAAAAATCCTGCGATTTAAGTTTGTATTTTAAGAAACAACAGCTTTTTCTTCATTCAATTAACAAATATAACAAAAAGAAAAAAATAATAATTAGATAATTCTTAGCTTTTGCTGATGCTAGCGTATCAAAATATATATTTCAGAAAATAAAGCAATGCACTTAATGTTCAGAGTCCACTTTGACTTCAAGAGTTTCACCTTAAGAATGTTTGGGTATTTTATATATTTATGGCCCATTTTTATCAATGTGACATTATAAAACTATTAGTTTTCATCATAGGTAGTTCTCATCAATCAAGTCATCAGAAAAAATGTATACAAAATTCCAGTCTAATATTAAAACAAATGTGTTCAAATAATTATTACTGATGAGACTTAATTGGCAGAAATCGAAATAGTACTATCCAACCAGTCAAAAAACGCATAAAATGTACCAAAGAGTAGCAGGAATATATTTTTAATAAATTATACAAATTTATTGAAAAGTTATTAAAACAGTTTTAGAAATATAAACAATAACAAAACTGAATACCACATATCTAAACTTCATTTAAAAATCTTGCATGATAGAATCATTAATAATAAGAATAAGAATAAGAATATTTAATGTAATAGCTCATCTGATAGTCGCATCAACTGAAACTTGTCTATAACACAGGCAGCTGCCACAATAGTTTCTTTGGCTGCATGATGGCTTAATCCAATTTTCGATGCAATTGTCGCTACTGAGATATGTATGTCAGTTTGAATAGTAGTTGTAGTAGATGCATACGGCAGGGAAAATGTAGGGATGCCAAATGCCATAAGCTATACACATAGCTAAGCCACCATGCGCGTGAGTGATCCACGAATAGAGCAAGTGACTCCATTGTGGCTAGACAGCATCCATATCATTCTTTTCTTTATTCATTTTTTTTTTCTTGTTGTCGTATTGCCATTGCTGCTGACAATTCCCCAGAAATTTTCGCATGCGAATGAGTCACTCGCTATATGAAGAGTGCGAATACCCTGCGGTTGTTTCTGTAATTGTCAAAATTTCTAACCGACTGACACATTCAACTCTGCATACAGAGTTCAAATTCATGGCATTAGACTGCGACTTAATGCACTTTAAATTAAAATCCAAATGCTTCAGTTATCAAAGTCCTTCATAAAATTACTGAGAAAATCATAAACTGAGTTAACAGAGGCAAAAGAAAATCTAAAATTGGTTTAATAAACAGCAATTTATAAATAATTTCCAGTTGAATAAATAAAGAGATGCACTTTCAATTTAATTTAAATTTTAAATGTTTTAAGTTTTCCAAATAAATAAGGCTTTATTCTTTATAAGCTTGTAGTTATATGGCATGTCTGTGAGGGTAAAAATTGATTGACATGTCTGGGACTAGATGAATGATTGCGAATGCAATTTCAAATGCAAAAATCCCGGTCACAACTTACTTTGTGTATTTACGCTGAAAATAGCCGAATTGAATGCATTGAGTGGGCGTTGTCCAAAGTCCACCCAAATACCCAACTAACCAGTCAACCCACTCTACTCGTCCTAAAATTCAACTCATTGTCAGTGGCTTAGTGTGGCAAATGAACATGAGAGCTGAGAGCTGAGAGCGTGGAGCAACCACGTGGCAATGTACTAAAATTGTTGGACACTTGCACGCCCGTGGGCTGGTTACTGGATTTGAATGATTGGGGCAGGATTGGGATTAAGGTATGGGGGTTGTTCAACAAATTGAAAGCTCAATCATGTTGCAGCAGCTGTTCGTGCGAGTGGCCGAATGCCAATGTGTGTGTGTGTTCGCCGTTGTTGTTTTGTTGGTTTTATGCGACGATGGAGGCAACACCTTACACACCCACACACCCACACACACATATACATACTAGGTACTAACGCACATGAGCAAATTATGTAAATGTCATTAATCCTTATGGTACACAATAGTTTAACGGTTCGGCGCTTTATTGTCACGTCGACATCGCTCAAATGCGTGCCATCAGCAGGAACTCAGAGAGAGTAAACTCTGCACCCAAATGACATCTGTTTTGGGGGCAAAAGTTGTGCTGGACTCCCACATTGGTGAATGTGTATGTTGGGGAGTTGGGCAGATTTCTAGGTTCCTGAGCCTGATGCGTGTCCGGGGCTTTTTATGCTCACGTGCCTGTTTGCCATTGTGTGATTGTGAAGTGTTCCCGGTTCATTCTCCCCTGCCCCCCTTTGAGCCCATACCAACGTTTTGTGTTAATTACGAAATCACTCAGCGTGCTCGGAACTTTGGTGCTCCCAATTGCGAAAACTGACCCAAGTGGCGATGCCAGCTCAACACATTTCACAATCAATTGCAAAGCGCTACGTGATCAACGTTTTTTTCTTTTTTTTTTGTTATATTTTTATTTGGAAATATTGCAAGTGGCACTTAGCATTGTAATTCTTATTAGAAGAAGAAGAAAGATGCTTTAACGGAGAAATAAATAATGCTCATTATACTGACTAAGTGATTGGTTGTCAAGTGAAAAACTGTAAATTTGGAAGGCTGATTTTTTGAGAATTTTGGTAAATTCTAATCTTAACAAAGAGGTAGAAAAACAGGACCTTTAATTAAAAAAAGGCATGCTAACAGCAAATAGTTTAATACATTTATAGTCGATATTGAACAGATCAAAGAAAAAAATATGTATTTCAAAAAGTTACTATAAAATTTTAGACACTTGTTAAAGCAGAGGGAATTTTTACAGATAATTTCAATTTTTTTTATCCCAGATGCTACAAATCTGAGCAATTAAAACTTAATATATTTTAAATATAAAACATTTAATAAAGCTCTCTCTATAACAATAAGAGTCAAAGAACTTTTGCCATTTATAGATCACCAAAGCTTTTCCAGAAAAAATTATGTTTCTTGGGATTTACTGTCACATTTTTGGATCGATTGTTCCTATGGGAACGATATGATATAGTGATCCTATATCGATTAAACTCATCTCATCTCGAAGACCGCATAATAAAAATATAGAATTTCTAAGTTTCACAGCGTTATCTTGATAATCACAAGATTTTTCGTACAAAAAGTAATTTTTCGAACGATTAGCAGCCATAGCAGCTATTAGATTAGAGCTCCGATTTTAATAAAATCTTAATAAATTTTTGTTGAAATTTAAAATTTATTTTAACAGTTCTTATAAGCAAGTGCTGCAAATTAACTTTACTTTAATACATTTAAACAAAATATTTGGAGTATTCGTAGTATTCTTATTGAACTCACAAACTTGTATATAATTAAGCTATCCCTTATCATGTTGCTTTTATACAAAAAATTTAACATTATACACACACCGCTCCCTTGAAAAAATCCTGTGACCTACGCTTTATGTTATCATATTAAGATTATATTAACAATAAATACATACGTAAAATCATATCGTGCCATAACTTTTTTAATATATTATATATAATATACCAAACCGTTTTCTGTACAATGTTGCAGTTTCACTTATGGTATTACATTTTCCATTCACAGTAAATGAAAAGCAATTACTTGGCATTATATTAAAAATTGGCTTGTAATATGAGATTGATTGCATGTTGACCCAAGTAATGACATACGGATGAAGTGAAAATTAAACAGAAACGTCTACTTTACCAGGCATACGAGTGTACAGTTTTCTTAATGGCTCTGCTCTTTAATTTAACAGCTTGTTATTAAAAATTAAGTGCATTTTTAAAATTCGCTATAGTCGAAGTATGTGTGGGCGTGGTGGTTTATTTAATTATGTATTTTTGCAACAAGAACAATCGAGTGTAAAGAGCACCATAATACAGCCAATGACTGTGTACTATATATATATATTATATATGTATATATCGTTTATATATATACTGCAATAATCACAATGGGAACAATGGCTAAAGAGTTCACACGAGCATCATTACCTATATATGCAAGTGTGTGTGTGGTACTTAAGAGTATGTAACGTTATGTAACTAGTTAGCAACAGCTATTCAAGCCAACAGCTGAATAGTGTTAATGTGTGCGCATTTTTCGAATATATTTTTCTTTAGGTTTTTTTTTTGGTTTTATTTTGTGTTTTTCATTGGCATACCACTTCATTTGGCTTTATCGCATTTGCAAACGTCTTATACGATTAATTGTTGGTGCTCATTATCATAACACACAACCGTACAACTAATGTAACTACTGCGACTCTACCCCCCCTCACTCCCTGCACACATGTGCATAATTAACAGAAGCTTTTTGCTCCTGACCCACGACATAAAAACATTCACGCGCACATGTGCGCACACACAAGTCGACTTGGTCATATCATTAACCTGCAAGCCGCATAAATTCGTCGTGATATGGCAAAAAAAGAAAAAGAATAAAATAAGGAAAATGTTCCAGTTAAGTGTAATGGACAGAAAATACCCTGGAATTAAGGTTTTTTTACTAAGTACTCTGACAAGTCGAAAAAAAGGAATTTTTTTTACAGATAGCACATTTTTCGTCGATCAATATTTCTGTTAGTGTTGGTTCTCACGAAAAACCTACTTTGCCAAAATTGTTTTAAATACTCTAAAGTTTAACTCTTATAAACACATCGAACCGCAACAATTAGGTCCTGCAAATGATTTCAGCAAAAATAATTGACGAATCGTAATTTTACAGCCTTTTTTATATGGTTTTAAAAGCTCTTTAACTATCATAGTATAACAATCTCTATTTTGTTATTGCAAAGTCTTCTATTATCTAATACTCTCCATTTTTTTAAAAAGATTTTTCCATCGATCTAGAAATTTATTAATAATTTCTTATAAATTTTTATTTTACCTAATGTGGTATACAAATTTGTTAAAATGATTTATTTAAAAATTAATTCAATTTCAATGTGACTGCCATAACTAGTTTTTTAGCTTTAAGCTATATAGCTAAAAAAAAAAAAAGTGGCATAATAAATATTTATTTTTAACTTTCAAAATTATTGGCTTAGTACTTAACTTGGTTAAAGTTTCATTATGTTAATTTGTTAAATAAAAAAAAATAAAAATAGATTCTCATTGAAATTAGCCGTAAGCCGAGAGTTACTTATCTCGTCACTAGGTTGTCTTATAAAAATTATATAAATTTATTATACCCATTCTTTCAATATTATGACCTACAGGGTAAATAAAATCACAGTTTGGTTTTAGGCCCATAATGGCAGGGCGAGGGAATTGGTTGACAGCGGGTGGTGGGTTAAGGTAGCCACTCAGTGCTCCTGGGTGCCATTTCTGGTTTATTAATTCGACAGCGACATGCGATGGGAGCCACTTGTTAACGTTAACGTTAACGTTACCGAGGCCAGGTCGTAAGGAAGCCGTTCACTTAGCTGGCCAACTCATAATGCGAGGCCAATAGAAAGGACCTGATGCTGTTAAGCTTTCACTTGGCCTGTCGTATGTCCTGCTGCCATGCAATTATGCTGCTGTTAGTCTTCAATTTGCTTAAGTCTTTTAAGAACCAACATTTACACAGAGCCCAATCAATGCAAAAGCGAGATACTCAACATCACAGCTTGTTCACTTTGAGGTACACTCCATTTAAACGAGTGCATCTTAAGTGCACTTTAAAAAGGTAAATCCTACGCTGGCAACGATGTCCTTATTGTTGGTCAAGTTGGCTTTGATTAAAAGGACATTGCTAAATAAACTAGAGCAAAGTATGTGATAAACTTTTGCAGCAGAGAATTTATTAAGCAGAGCACAAAAAAAAAGAAGGAAATGCAATGGATTCGCCCAGGACGAAGCAATTCCGTAATTGTTAAGTGCTCATTAGAAATGCTCGAGAGTCGAGTTGAGTTGAATCTAGTCCAGACGAGCAATTGGCAGCTGGAAGCTGCGATAGCTGAGAATTGAGAACTGTAGAGCTAAAGCACGAGCTCAAGTGCATTTTCAATTAAGTAAGGCAAAATATTTGGCTGCACTTTACCCCGTTGCAGAGCAATAGAAACTGGGTAAGCAGCCAATAAACTGTTGAACTTACGACAAGTCCTAATAGCTTTTCGTTCATTTATCGTACATGCAGCAAAAACAAAAACAACAATGATAACTGGAATATCAGCAACCACAACAACTCAACACTTGAAATGGCACAAACTTCTGGGCACAAAACACATTTGGAATTCATTGGTTGCCACTTCAAATAACACAGTCAGCACATGTCCGACTTTGTTTTTGTGGGCTTGTTGTTTATCTAAAAGGTAAAACATTGCTTTGATATTGATGAACTTTAACTTTCACCTGCTTTCTGCTAAAAATATCATTTTAATTTACTTGATTTCTATATAAAACAAATATGTGGTCTAACTAAAAATAACAAGTATATGCCGTATAAATATTTGTATATACTATAACAAGTATATGTTTTATATAAAAAATTAAAAAAAAAATAGAACACGTGTCGTATAATTTTTGTTCTGGGTATGTAAAGTTGCTTTATTGCTTTTCCTAGAACTGTGAACAAATGCTCTTTTCAAGATGACGAAATTGTATCAATGCGACCATATTTAAATTATATTTTCAATATTGACAATTTTTGCTTTCAAACTTGATGATGATTTCTTAAATATCCTCAGCTGACTTTGACATTTATTTTGTTTGCCTTTTTGTGAGCAAAAGTATTTACCTTTGTTGAAATTTGTAAATAAATATATCTAGGTCAAAATATCAAATTCTGTCTACTCATCAAAGCCACCATTGTTAATATTCTTTTTGTGTGTTCTTTATTGTAAGATAAACTTGGTCTTTATATAGATCAACTTTGACGTTAGCATAAAAGTTGGTTAGACTTAGATTCATCGTCTTTTGAAGAAATTTCAATTTTAACTAGTTGTATTTTCACTTTCTTTATGCCATAACTCCATATGTATAGTCAGGTTTTATTCAAAATAACATTTCTGACGCACAATCTATGTTTTTAAGCCCTTGACTAGATATGCATCCATTGAACTTATAATCTTGACAGTCAAACTGAAAGCATTGTAAGTGCATCTTGTGAAAACCACATTTTAAAGTAGAAACAGAATCTATTTGCATTTACAGCTGCCTGGTTGAACTTTTGCCACTTGAGTACATTGCTTTTTGCAGACGATTAACAACAAAAGGCAACATCAGGCTAAAAACTAAGATGTTGCACAAAATGAAAAAGCAAAATTGCAGCAAGTCTTCGTCCTGTAGGTTGCCCCAAGCAAGTGCAACTGCAACTGCTGCAACTGGCAATGGCCAAAGAAGCCTGAAGAGTGCAGAAGCAGCCGAGAAGCTGGAAAGTCTGTGAAGGCTGTGGCAAAAGGATCCTTGGTCCTGCCAGTTAGCCATTTTCATGCATAGCTCCACAACATTACCTACTTGAGTAATGCACCAGTGGCATATTGAGTTTTTACTGCTGTTGGCTGACTGCTTTGCATCTGTGGTTGTTGCACGTTGCACGTTGCTGCTGTTGTTGTTGTTGTTTGCTGTCATGACTGCCCCATTCAATAACATTTGATTTTTATTATCACTTGCAATTGTTGCAACAGTCAAATGCAGAGCACTCTGAGTGTGCAATAAGCATCAGCATTTTGTATCTGTGTTTGTGTGTGTGTTTTAAATTGAATTGGTTTTGATTTTGATTTTCATTTTGATTTTCATGCAACATTTTGTGTAATGTGGCATTAAATTCAAAATTGACTTGCATGCCAGCTTTTTAGTTAGTTTTTTACGCTGAACGAGAGTTGGCCAACAAAACTTAACAACAGGAACCAGCTGATAACATACACACACACACACATATATATATATATACATTGTTATCAAACTGCCAACAAACTGTTTTGAATTACAACGGAAGGTGGCAGGTTCAAGGCACACATGCGATAGAGTATACGAGCTGCAAAGCTAAAAACTTGCAACTTATACATTTTCATTATAAACAAGCGAGTTGGCATGTGTGTGTGTGTGTATGTGTGTGTGTGTGAGTGTGTGTCTGTTTATAAACATATAAACAAAAATGACAGCTCTTTGTTGTTGTTTTGTTACTGGCGGCAGGAAATTATGCGGCGGAATTTATTTAACAAAACTCTTTGAAAATGATAAAAAATAAAACTACGCTGCTCAAAATACTTCCAAAAAACAAAGTATTCATTTACACAATTGTGCACGTCCTTAGTTAAATATTACATCATATATTTTTATTCAAAAGAAGTGCCAAAACTGATATCGTTCAGGAATTTTTAGCTGTAGTAGACAGCAAGTAAGTAAGATTAAATATTTCCTAGCACGAAAATTGCCAACGTTGCATACGCCAGCAGCGCACTCAACCACCTTGTTAACAGCCTGTATACAGGGTGTATACAAAAAAAATAGGAAATCAGACAGGATACAGCAATAACAGGCTGAATAGACGTCTGTCAGAGCGTCATGGAAATATTATAGTCGAGTATCGTTTAAAAACGAGATTGTTTTAAGAAATATATACTATATAATGTTTGTGTGCTTCCGCCTGAGGCTAACAAAAGTTGCTAAAACTTTTAAGCCATTTTTTTTTTATCGCTGAAAATGAAATTTTCTGCAGATGACAAGTTCTGCCATGCATAAAACAATGCTTATTAAATGTTTGTATTTTATAATATATATATTTTTTTTTATTACGAAATCTACTTTTTTACCATTTAGTTTACCGTCTGGTAACTTTTTAAATGCTTTGGCATGCTTTTTTCATATAATTATAAATTTGCCAACTATTTTTAATAAATTTATGTTGTGATTTTTCGTTTGGTAATCCTTCATTTTTTTTTACGTCTAGCATTTAATCTACTTTTGACGTTTTTAATTAAATGTTGCTTGTAACTGTATAAACAGACTATAATCTGAATTAATATAAATAATATATATATATTAAACTGAGTATTAAAATCTTTGTATGCATACGCACCGAAGTTCAACTACCAAATTAATAGACTGTTCCAAATGAAATTTTAGAAGACGTTAATAGACTATAACCCATTTCAGAAATATCTCATACTTATTGGATAACAATCAAAGTATAACAAGAACTTCTAAAGCCCAAAGAAAATTCAAACTAAATAAAAGAAATTATTATATTTATATTTTTTGCAGGAAAAATGAACTATGCAAAACTTCCGGGTGAGATTTATAAAAAAAATTAATGCTAATACATTTGTTTGAAGTTCTTTTAAGATGTCAAAATAATATCCCAATATACAATAACTTAATTAAATTGAAAAAAAAAAGGAAATTGGTTTCAAATAAATATAACCCAAAAATATACTATTTGCATGAAATATAATTGACTGCATAAAGTAAGAAAATTCAAATGAAATATATACATATATATATATATTAATTTAGAGCTCTTACAACAAAACATATGCACAAATTCCTTAACTCCAGTCAACAACTTGACAAAATAAACTCAATAATTGGCCAAAGTGAAAACATTTTGGAATTTAACAGTCAGTAAATGCAATATATGCATTTTATATGCCAGTAAAATTTATCAAGCATACAAACATAGTATGTATATAAATTTCTTATATAAATTTCTTGTCAACGCGTGGCAAAAAACTTTCAATTGAAATGTGCAACGTTACATAAATTGAAATAGTTTTGTCGACAAGTCACAAAATGCATGCAAAACTTGCCCGAAGAGCTGACAATTTTCTTTTCTTCCATTTTTTTTGTTTTTTTTTTGTTTTTAATTAAACTAAACTTGCATACCAAAAACTTGTTGTTATTTCATATTCATTGGCCCCTATGAGAAATAAACTTAAGTGCAAGTGCAAATAGAAATGTCTGCGTAGCAGTAGGCAAAAGTCATTTAAAAGTTTTAAGAGTATGCTTGGTCAGCCAAGGGTTAACATGCATATGTAGTACATATTGAATATCTTGAAACGAGTCAGAACCATACCATTTTTTGCCCCATATCCAAGAAAGCAACAAAAGTAAATTTTCTTGTGGGACAGGGCAAACTTTTTCGATATATCAAATGGCAAATGTGTGTTGAAAAAAAAAACCTTTGACAATAACTTGTAAATCCAATTATGTAACCCATTCCTTACGCCTTACGCCATTATATCATAGGTTTATTATTTTTGTTTTTGGGTTTTTCTCTCGGTTTTTTGCCGTCTCCATATTAAATTAGTTCACAAATTGCTTGTGTCAGCCTTGGACTTGACCATTTCAATAGCCAATTTGAAAACAAATTTGATTTTGGTCAGAGTCATGAGGGTGCAAACAATGGTCCCGCTGCACATTGTGTATACGCACTGTAAGACGTGCAAAAATATAATTTTAAACTTTTTTTATGTTTATTTTGTTGGACGCCTGAAATTGGATTTAAGATTGCAAAAACGCAAATGATTTACTTAAGTGTAAACTCGTTTTCCACTCACCAAGAGGCCACAACATGCAATTCATTGCATCTATTGTCTAGTTCTTGAGTGTCACCAAAGTAAAATAACAAGGACACTGCGCTTTTCACCTTAACAACATAATGGCAATCAACTGATGGAATTGACACAACCTCAATCTCAGCCATCGTCGTCTTGGCCAGGATTCCTCTCTCTGCAGGTGGCAGAAAAACTGGCATTGCTATAGCTAAACCGACTAAGGATGCCTGACATTATTCATTTAAACCTAAGCTTGAGCAGAGTTTTGCATTGCACAATACCGACAAATAGCCTCAGGCAGGCAACCTGTAAATATCTTATTTTTTTTTTATTTTTTTTTTATGTTTTTTGCAGAAACAGCAGCATCCACTTCCTTTGTTTTGCAGGGGTTGTCGACCAAAGGGAAGGGGATTTGGGTTCAATTTGTTTGCGATTTAGTAAACAATGTGTGTGTGTGTGTATGTGTGAGTGTTGTTTTCTAAATATAAGCTAAACCAAAATTGGTTTCAATAGACACGTAGTATGCAAGTGAGTAGATGATTGGATGGATCTAAATGTGGGTGTGTTCGTATTTTTTATTGTCTTTTAAATTGACTGGATTTTGACACAGCTATTAAGCTCCTAGCTCTACTCAAATACAGAATGAAAACGTTTGTCAAAATTGAATATTATGTGATTTTAACAATTAAAGATATTTCATTTAAAATGTAGGTAAGGCAATATTTGAATTGCCTTCAGCAAGAATAGAAAAATTTTTAAAATAAATATTAAATAAATAAAATAAAATAACCTTCTGCACTTACCACATCAAAGTTTATTTTAAGCCTGACCTGCAACAATAGAGAGAGAGAAAAGTTAAAATTAATTTATTATCAATGCACATTGCTAAATTGTTCATACTCTTTATATTTATGAAGAATAAAAGTAACTTGAACTCATCAATGTTGCAACACTTTAAGGCCAGAAACAATTCATGTAATATACTCATAATTCCGGTCAATGTTTTCCTTAAATCTTAAAGTTTAATCGCACAAAAAACATTTTGTATGGCATGTTAAGGATGTCAGAGCAACAACATGATTGTCAGGCATTGTTGTTATTGTTTTTGTTTTTTTTTTTTTTTTTTTTTTGTTGCCGCTGCTTGCCATTTGAGATTACGGCTGTAGTTTAGTTGGCATATACAGGGCCGACACATGCCTACAAGCTTATTTATAATAAAAAATCATACATGGCCGCACAGACAATGAGACAATAGACGACGATGACGACGACGACGACGACGCGGCAACAACAATGTAGTATGGCACAGGAAAACAACAACAAATAAAAACAAGAAAGGATAGTCTAAAGGATTGTCGAAGATTTTATACCCTTGCAAAAATCATGAAAGTATAGCTCATGCGGGTTTAAGACATTTTTCAAGCCATTATTCCAATGGCAGCTTTAAGATACAGTAGTCCTTATTTAACCAAATTAAGTCAGCTGTTAATAAAAATTTAAGTTAACAGTTGAGCTAAGTCGCAATTTTGTAAAACTAAGACTGATCGACTAATTTGATTAGAAACAGACACAGATCTTTACATCGATTCAGCTTTTGATGATGCTTGAGACATAGAAACGTTCTCATTTAAAGCATTACAAATGTAATGACAATTTTAGAATACCTTTAGCAAGAGTATAAATATAACCGAGTTTCGTCAGAAGCAGAGGCAAGCCAAAGCCGCGCCCATAAGTCGACTGCTGAATGCCAGCCTGGGAAATACATAGAACGAGCTGAGTCTGTATCTGAGGCCATCATTAACTGCGTGCTACCATTTGACTGTCAGTATGAGTGTGTGTGCGTTGTGTGTGTATGAGTAAAGTTATGTAAACCACAAATAGACATATATATATATATATATATACATAGGACAGAACACACCTCATCTAAACATTCATTGACAGCATTCTGTATTGTAGATAACATTCAGCCAAATGCTCTTAGAATTATCCACCTTAGGCAACCAAACCAACAGTATAATGAAATTTTCGAAATATCTATGATGATTTGCGGTTGTCCTGATTGTCAACTAAACGTTAATGTACATGTGTGTGTATCTATGTCATTGTGTATTAGTATGTGTTGAGGTGTTGCTGTTCAGCATTTCCGTGTTGTCTGCTGTACAAAATGCCATATTGTGAGCAGGACTTTGACTCTTCTGATTTCCGGCCATTTCAAGTGACTGTAAATTACACTCTTGTAGGAGATTTTGTCCAAGCTCATTGTTTGCTCTTTGGAATAGTCAATCTCTGCTGCCATGTGGCAGTTGTGGTTTTAAGTTGTGCACCAGAGATTGCATAAAATTTTATTATTCACTTTGTTAATAAAGTCTATTTTCTTTTCCGTTTTAAACATGATTTTTATTAAATAACATAATAAATATTCTTTTGCAGTGTTTTTACAAGTTGAATATATAAGGAATTTTTTAATTAAATATGGCATGATATATAACAATAAAATTTTATAAAATTGTATAAAAAAAATCGAAAGAAATATGTTCAAATTCGTTTTATGAAATTATTAAGCAAATATTAAATCAAGCACCATATTTATGTATGTACACATGAATATGTTTTTGTTAAACTAAAATGTCGATTTTCTTTTATTTAAGTTAAAATTAAAATATCAAAATACACAAAGTATTGCATTTTATAAGCTTACATTATTTAATAAAAAATAAATATTTAAATATATAGCTCTCAATGAAAGTTTAATACTCAACTATAAATATTTAATATGTTAAGTTTTTTCTGTATGGACATAAAATGACTAAAAAATAAAAATAATTGCAGAAAATTCTGTTTATATTTGAACACTTAATTTTTGATATACTTATAACTTGCTCTCTCTCTCTATAAAACGAGGTTTTAATGGCACTTTTTATGCAATTTTATCGTTACAAATTTTCAATATTTGCCTTTGGTCTAAGGCGTGGTCTACGGTGGGCGTATAAATTCAAACTGGCAGCAAAATAATTTTATTATTTATGGTGATGATGATGACGAGGACAAGGTGAAGGGACACAACCGTGCGGAGTGTGTGCTGTGCGACAGTGCTGCTAAAAAGTTGTAAAGGAATTATTGTAAAATTTGTGGAAAATATAACGAATAACGTAGTAGTACGAGTAAATGTGTATATGCACATTCGGAATGTGAGCATGGAGTGTTGTAAGCTAAAAGTTGAAAACTGGTCGTCTCGCCATGCCAGAATGCAATCATAAATTTTTGTGTGGTATGCAAAATAACGTAATAACATTAAATATGCAAATGCCTTTTGTCAGCCGTGCACATTTACACACAAATATATACACTAACGGTGTTAAGGCCGGGGGGAGGTGCAAGCAATGGCAGCACAGTTACTGCCAACAGTATATGTGTATTTCATTCATACAGCTCAGTGGCTGTGATGCTCATTGCATCGTCAACGTCTTCGATGTCGACTTCATCACACATTTTGCAATTTACATAAAGTGAAAATGATGCACATTTCTGTTTTCCTACGACAATTTGCCTTTATTGATTTTCTTTGATTTTCTTTGCATAAACATACACACACACACGGACACACACACACACACTACAGTGTGTGCCTGGCTGCGTTCAAGCAGCTCACTTCGTGCTGCTTTACATGTGTTTTGAATGACGTTGAGTGCTGCTATGCAAACATTTTCTAACGAACACTTACTGAAAATAGATTGAATACAAGCATAAGTGTATAGGCGTGTGTGCATAAGTGTATAAGTGTGTGTGTGTATAGTGACAGTTCCAGTTTGTGCTGTAAAATTTTCTTTTCTACCATTTTATTGCATGCCAATTACTTCCTATTTGTGTGTGTGTGTTGTGTGTGCGTGTGCAGCTCCTTGAATTTCATTATAGTTCCAGTTGCTAAATCAAAGTTGATATTATGCGATGCATTACACTTTATTGAGAATCCTTCCATTCTCAATTGGTTATGGCTTAAAATAATTGGAGTTATTATGATAAAAATAAAATGAAGCTAATGTTATTTTATTGATCTTTTTGCATTTCAAAGTTGATCTTACTAATTCTTTTCTATTTAGTTGCAATGTGAAATAATGACACTGAGTAACCGGTCTGTTAGTGGTTGCATAGCTGGCCAAACTGGAAAATTTCCCTGCGTCAATGTCATCAATATTTGAAACGTATGTAATATCTAGAATTTTTCTATATTAAAATTAAGAGACTTTATATCGTTTTTATCTACTGAGCATAATTAAAAATCCTTCTTGTCTGTTTGTTTTTCCAAAAATATCTCAGAGTCTAAAATAGGGTAAGGCACCGAATTTGGTATATATGTTGCTTTCCGGCACTTCTATATTCCATAATTTAATAACCAACGTTTTGATTTTTGACATGTATAATTCTTACGCTCATCTTTATATTTCATAGTTATCGGACAATAAAAACCAAAATTACTCAGGAAAGGATTTACGTGGGAAAAAGCGGCGTTTAAAATTGTGTGTGTGCCTATAAGATTAAAGTAAAGAACAAGGGTGTAGCCTGTTTTCCAGCAGCTGAAATCGATTAAGGGGGTACGGGCTGATATATAAATAAATTCTGCTATATAAATACTGACCATAAGATTCAACAAACTTTAACAATTAACAATCTTTCTTTGAATTTTGCAGAATTTTCCCAAACGATCTGTTTCAATTCTGTTTTCATTAACAAATCTGCTATAGGGAGGAGAAACGGTCCCCTACCCCTTTCAAACTACAGTTGTGAGTCCGCTGTTATTAACATAAATATGTTAAAGTATTTACGCACTGTTATGTTAAACAGTCTTCAACCGAATGCTTTAACAGTTGCATTACCAATGGGAACGGGACCTTGGCATTTAATTATATACAGTGAAAACTCTCTTGGGCGGACAGCGACTGTCGGTCAATTTTTGTCTGCTCAAGAGGAGTGTTAGCCTTATAGAGGGGACTTCATTTATTTATTTTGTTTATTAATTTTCTTCAAAATGGTTAAAGAGAAAGTGTGCGTCAAAGAGGAATGTCCGCCTATTAAAGGTGTCCTTTGTTAGAGTTTTCACTTTTCAATTAATTAAAGTAATAAATTATTAAAAAACATAAAAATCATTTAATCTACTCTACAAATTGCTATATTTGCTGCTCTAAAAAATTTTTTTCTTCCTTTTAGTACTTTGCTAGCATTAATATTTGCTTTCTTTCCAATTCGCAAACTGTAAAAATTCTTTAAGAAAGTTTTAAAAGAAAATCCATTTTTGGTGTTTTTAAGCCTCTTGCTTGGTATTTATAATTTTTTACATCAGCAAATATGTTTGCTAACTTTATATTACGAGAAAAGTTTACAATTTCGAGCACAGAGTGCAACAGTCAGCAACTGGCATCTTCGCATATTGGTCAATAAAGTGTGCTCAAAATATTTTGCACAACTTGTGCACATTACCTATAAAATATAAAGTTGGTTGTGGACCAAACAACATACAACACACAACACACAATTTTGGTACAGCTATTGGGAATTTCTCACAAAATATGCAATATTCGCTTCAGTTATTTTTGGCATGCATTTGCATTTTTAGTGTGTTGAACTTTGTCAACTTTTAATTGATTCAATCGCCTGTGCAGATTGTAGTTCGTTTAAGCCGGCACTTGCTAAATACCGAAACAGAAACTGTCAACTTTTCCAAAAAGGGACACTCAAACACACACACACTCACACACGCACACAATTACAAGTATTAATGTGTGTTTGTAGCCAGTTGGAGCAAGGACTCTTGTGCGTGCAGCTCCTGTTGAGCTTGTGAAATTAGTTTGGGGATTTAATTTGTAGTTTAATGGGATTGCTCATTAGGTGGCATTTCAGAGTTCAACCAAAATGCCAGGCAACTACATATCACACAAATTACCAAAAATGTTTCCACGGCACCAGGATACAATTGTGCAGGAATAGGATGGGGTCTCATTAGCATTGAAACCGCTGGACATGTATTGAATTTGTTATGGCTGCTAATAGGGCAAAAACATTGAAAAGAGCTTAATAAATATAATATTTAGAAAACTATACTTTAGTGTTTTATTATTATTTGACTTGCCAGGCGCAATTTAATGCCAAGCTGTCGCCTGCTTTGTGGCTTTTCGCTTTGATTATAGGATTATTTTAATGTTTTGCAAATAGAAACATATATATTTAAGTGGTTTGACTCTGAATGTGAAACAATAAATTTTAGATTGTATGGAGACATTTCAGTCAATAAAAAAAAGTTATTTAATGACTGACATATTAATAAATAATTTATGTAAGTGGTCAATACTAGACTACCAATGTTAAGCAATTGTTTTAATAAATAAAAAACCATATTGTGATTGCACATGTTAAAGAATAGTAACAATACTGAATTGATATTTTATAAAAAAAACGAAATAAAAACTTCTTTTTGAGCAAACTTTCAAACAAAAAATATTATGTTTTATTTTTATATATATTTTTTATATTAAATCAAGAGAGCAACAAACATTCTTATGACAGCACATAAAGCAGAATATTATTTCTAAATAAATATTTAATTAGGAACTTACATCGTCAGACCAAAAATATGCTCCGATATTAAATGAACTTATAAGATAGTTCTTTAAAATTAAGCATAGAAAATCTATCTCATGCCAGTGATTAATGTCCTTATTGCAATTTTAATTTTTAATTAAAGAAAATAAAGTCTATGGAATATCTGGTTAATTTCGCAGAAGTAGCTCACAATCAACTTATTCAAATCTTCCATCTCTGCAGCTACTTTCACTTAATGTTTCACAGCACAATTCTTTGATGATGATAATTTATGCCTTCGTTCCACATTTGCTCACCATTCAATTGCCATTTCAGCGAATATTCCTGGTCTGGTTTCTCATCAGCAGGAACACATTCACAAGGATATTCACAATTCAACGGCAGTCGACGCATGCTGCCACTGACAATCAACCACTTGGCAGGCCATAAATTTAACACACACCTAACCACATGGTGTTAGCTACACACAAACACACACACGCACACACAATTCTGGCGGAAACCAAATCATTAGCCAGAAAAATTGACCAAGCTGCCGCCCACGCAGGATACACGGGCTGGGCACAGGCCACAGGACATGGTAAGCGTATATTGAATTTTTGGACAGTGAGGAATAATTTTTTGGTTGGCAACCAAAGCAACGCCGTTTGGCTACCACATCCGACCAAAGCTATCCCATAATTATCAAGCCAACAAATATGTGCATGCAATTTTTAGTGCAGGCAGGACATACATAATATGGTTGAAAAGACACATGGCAACAAAGCGGTCACGCAGCTGTAAACAGTTGCAAGTTGAATAGAAATAATTTTTATGATTATTTTTATTGTTATAATTCAAAAATTAAATAGAATTGTTGATCCTTAAGACTAGCTTAAACTCTATTTAATTGGTTTTCAGCATTTTTAATTGTATTTTCAACGCTTAATATGGCTTTGATTGTCTGAGCTACGATTAGTGTTTAAGTGTGTTTCTGGCTGCAGCAACACAGATAGATGATGATGCTGTTGATAATTTCATGATTGCTTTTCAATAAACTGAAAATTGATACCGAATGAATGGACTCCTGCCTGACCAAAGCCATGTATTCAACCGATAATCAACTTTAGCAGGCAATCAGATACAGTAACCCACCTCCAGTTTGCCAGGGACAGAAGCAGCAGACAATCAACGATTTCAGGCTGATTAATATCACATACACTATTTGCCCTGGGAGGCAACAGAGCGAAAATTAAACGGAGCAATGGCAATAACAACGAGTCAATGTTTGCCACAGGAATGTGGCAAGGGTCAAATGACTAAGATAACACACGCAAAGTCATGACCATATCATCGATGGTGCCATACAAAACAATTGCAATAGCAGCGAGGCGCAAAAGGACTCTGCAGGACAATGGCGAGCACAACGCTCCGGTGGTATGTGGGCAGTGGTCAGCAGCAGTAACACGGCTCAAATTTATGCATTATCCTGCAGGCTGCACAAACGGCCGGCAAATGCTTCGCATTTATCAGACACAATGCCGCACATAAGTAACGCAAAAAGGACATAGCCACCCAACAGCATACAACATACAAAACAGGGTACACAAGGATCAGCACACACACACACATCCACATTCACTCAGGAAAATGGTCAGTTTTTAACGGGCTCGTTGACAATTGCCAATTGTAACTTGCCTCGAGAGTCGTGCAACAGACATGGACATTGCAACATTGCAAGTGTTCTTTTAAAAAGTTTCTAAAAAAACTGCTCTTTATTTCTTTAACTTGATGTTGGTGACACTTAAGAAATTCTAAATAGTTTTTTATTTTAATTTAATTCAAATTTAGTTGAGTAAAAAACTTTTTAATTATGCACAATTTTCTAAGAGCAGAAAACGTGGAAAAAAATTTCTTGTTCTCGTGAGTAATAAATATAAACTTTCTGACTAAAGTTATATATGCTTATACTAATTTTGAAATCAAATAAAAAACATTGTAGCTGCAAATTCGATATACTCTGTTTGTAGTCTATTTTTCAAGCACGATCAATAATTTAAATTTATAGAAAGATGAGAGTAATTTGTATTTTTCTTTTTTTAATTTTACGTGTAAAATAAATGAAATATTTTTTACAGAATTCCCGATAAAGGTACATAAAAGTACCGAAAAGTAAAAGCACAATTTTTATTAAATAAAAATCATTTAATTAAAATGAAACACAACGACCTTATTAAACGAATTCCAAAAATAAAAGCTATTCCAATAAAAGTTTATCTTTCAAAAAATCGGAAGAATATCACCTTTTAATATGAATTTTCTCAAGCTTTTATTTACTTAAGGTAGTTGAAGAAATATTGTAGAAAGAATTTAATGGAACACGCCAGAAGTTGTTATTTCTTTTGTAACAGCAGCAGGAGCAGAGCGTGCAACTGGCAACATTTGATGTTGCCTCTTCCCTCCTTTGCAGCAAAACCAATTATGATGGTGCACAAGTCATTACTGGGTGTCTGTGTTGTGTGTACTGTGTTCTGGGTTCTCCCTCATTGCAGCATATAGCACTTATATAAGCAAGTATCTTTGGGTCTATCTACAGTTAGCCCATTTCTTCTTTTTTGGTTGCTACTATATGAGTTATGTGTTGCGCAATTAACATTTGCATTGCTGGCACAAACTACTTTTGCATACAATTTTTGGCAAGCACTTAAAATTAAAAATTACAATTACATTTAACTTGGCACAGGCCCCGGAGCCGGAAATTTTTGCACTGCGACAGTCGACGGTTTTGTTTACCAGTCACTTTTATTATTTGTGTGTTTTTTTTTCCTTGTTTTATTTGTTTTATACAACACAGCACAGAGAACTATGAAAAAAAGTTGAGTAAAAACTAAGAAGTTGCTCGGTGTTACTTTATTTGCCACTTGCAAAAAGGCGCTCGCCAAAGTTGCCAACTTGGCAGCCAACTTGGCGCAGAACAAAACACAGGTTTGCCATTTGCTGCCACGCCTCAAAACTGCCGCCCCTACTCATAGTATAGTATTATATATATAGTATATGTATGGACAAGGCAACTTAAAAGCTGTGTTTGAAATATTCATTAAGTGGCGAATAGACGCATTATGTTTACTTGCCGGTTTTTACCAGAGCCAGAAAATAATTTTGCCACTTACAAACCAAATATATTTTATGCCAACTATTTGTCTTTGAAAAATGGAAATGGTAGTGTTGTCGAAGCTGCGATAGAGTATTACTTTTAACAGTGTTAGATTATATTGTATATATCACAGTTATACTAATATTTCGAATGATTGTTCCTATAGGAACTACAAGGTACGTAGTCAAAATTTGATCAAATTTAAATCTTCTTTTAGAAAAGTTAATAAATCTTCGAATATATGGAATATCTGGGAATACATAAGAATTATCTATGCAATATTTATGAAACACAATAACAATAATACTGATACCCTGACAAATACTGAAAAGCATGCGTATTTTATGGCATTGAAGGCCTACATTTCACGACAAAATTATAATGCTATTTTTGAGTATTAATATTTTAAGCAGGAATCGCGAATAGAAGATAGATATGAGCTCGAAAAAATCAAGCCTCAAAACAATTTTAAGATGAATTAGAATATCTTTTATATACTGATAAATTTTTATTACCAATATTTATTAAAAAATTAAATTTCGACTTGTATTTTACGATAAAAAAAAAATTACGAAAAAAAAAATAAAATTATGAAATTATAATTAAATTTCAAATTCTATTGTATCGCAAATAATATTCTTTATAAATTTTTTTTTTCGGTTCAAAAAACAAAAACAACGTGGAAATATCCCAAAATAATTCTTTGCTCATGATTTTTAAATAAGAATTGTTTGACAGTTTCGATCACTGACCTTAAGTCATTAAATCGTAGGTTTTTCAGCTCTATTATATTTTAAGACAGGGAAACAAGCCATGACCCAATTAAAACGAGTGAGCCTTTCAGTATCGATGGTATCATCAAAAGAACTTCTATTTATACAAACTCTCTTTGGTTAATGCCCAAATATATATGTATCTATCCATCTAATGTGTGTACATAATCTAATTTTCAGAGTTTTACACCGAAAAGTGCAATTTGTGTGTACTGGAAAATTAATGTGCTGCCAATTAACTTCAACATGGCTAACATATATCGTGGTTTTGGTATTGTAGCCAATGAAAAGTTTTAATTGTATAAATTTGAGTAAATTTACAGCGACTAAATTTATCGTAAAATTGTTGCGAGTTTGCGTGGAAAACTAAACAATATGTAAACCCGCTGGTTGGAAAAAAAAATAAAACTAAAATCAAAACAATCGCCTGAGCAATAAAATTGCAACTATTTAATTATGCGTTGGTTTGTTAGAAGGCCATGGTTAGGGTTCAAAAATTAAATTAAAAAAATTATTTTAAGCACCACTTGACATGTTTCAATGAACGTTAAAAATTGCTTGTAATTTGAAGATATTTCTTGGAACAACAAAGGGGGAAAAAAATCATATAAAAATTGCTGGCACTTGAGATATAAACATACTAACATACTACTACGTACAAATAGAACATACTTTAGATAGATGGATGGCCTTGGCATGTCCTGACTTGCATTGTTTGCTTGAGTAAATAAACCATATATAAGAAGAAACAAAGTTGTGGAGAAAGCGGGGACTGGGGGCTGTCCTGCCACCTTGTGTGCTCATCATCAAGTTCATAAAAATGAGCCAAAGTTCGTTCACAAGTGGGTTTATGAATGTGAAGAAGTATTTGAGTGTGTATATTATAAGTAGACGACGTCTTTGACGGCACATTTAGCACACATTAATAAAACCGCAGGAACGTGCACCAAACAACAGAAAGCGAAGAAAAAATCCAAAAAAAAGGAAAATAGAAAGAAGGGAAAAGTGAATCTTAGAAACACGCAAACACACACACACACTATAAGGGGCAAACACTGACAGCAATAATCAGTCATCATAATGATGCCGAGACGAGGTCGAAGTCCTGGGAATGAGCATAAAAAGCATGATGGGAATATTTCGGCAGAAGTAAATTAATTGAATTCATTATGGCTGATATATGCATGTTGTATATAAGCATGTGCTTCAAATGGCCATTTTGATTAAATGCCCCATATATGTTTGCCATATTAAATATCTTAGGGGTTGCTAAGAATTTAAGTTGCCTAATGAAGTTAGAAATGTGCCAAAAAGTTACTGAAACTAAATTAACATAATCATAACTATAATTTGTTCTAACTAAAAATTATCCAAAACATTGTTTATGAACACTTAAAGTACATATACTTATTTATGTTAAGTGTTATTTATGATATATGAGTTGCACAATTGTCCTTTGTCCTGGCAATGTTTTGCCTCGAATCACATTAAATCGGGAATTAACTTTATCCTTCCTTAAACAACACGTTCACGTTTGGGTTAACCTTTTGCCCTTTTTGACGAGTTTGCCATTTCGAATTATTTGTATTTTTTTTACGAGGGTAGGCTTATAAGTAATCGACTTTTTATCTTGATATCCAAACAAATAAAATACTAATAGATTTATAATTACTTGCAATATAAACAACTCTTTTGGTAGATTTATAACACAAATAGAAGCAATTTCTCAACCTATTTTTGTAGTACGATTTAAAATTAATAGCCCCTAGGATATATTATATGTAATTTTTTTTATAAAAAATAAAAAATGCTCTAAAATTGATTTAAAATTGATGCTTGGTTTAAAAATAATAATTTTAATCTGTGGTTAATTTCCAAAAATATTACTAAGTTATAGGAGACTTACACAAATATTTTTTTTGTACATTTAAGTAAATTACTAAAATTTCAATTGTATTTCTTTAATACACTTAATACTTATTGAGCAACCCTCGTATATCATTTATATGCATGTATGTACATATATATTATATAGATTGGTATGGTTGTGTCCTTTTAATAAAGCACGTTTGTTGTTGTTTTTTTTGTATTATTTTTGCTCTTGTTTTTGTTATTGCCTATACACATTGCACATTATTATTGCTGTTACAAAATATTTTCAATGAATATTAAATGTGAGCACATTTAAAATTTGTTTTTATTTACTTTTTACTGTTCATATTGCCATTTCTTTTATCATTACGCGAATGCAAACAAATTACAATAAATATTGTTTTTGAAGTTTCCTTTTTTATATTTTTATCAGATTGCTCATATGTATTTGCATTATTAAATTATTAAATTGCAGATTTTTTTTGCCTAATCGAAATGAATAAGAAAAATACAATTATTTTAAAGATATATTAATATGAGAATTTCTTACAAAGGCACAATGGTCTGATCTTATTATTACAATATTTTATTGATTCACGAAATTAATGAAATTATTCATTTATGCTCTTTTCATTTTATACATTACTTAAATGAAATGTTTAAAATTCATTTACCAACTCTTTGCTGTCAGGCGCAATCATTGCAATATTTATGAGCAATTCTTTCACCTGCCTGCCTTAACTTTATGCATATTTTTCAGACGTTAATTAACCACATTGTATTGTGAGAAAATAATTATGTCAATTATTCAACCTGAATGTGCAATGAATACAAGAGAGATGTACACCATACATCTGAAATATATTCTTAAGAAATTGTATAAATTTAAAAGTGGCATCAAGGATGCTTGCTTCGCCTGCTAATGGGTGACGAGTAGCTCTAATAGCTGCTGCATCGTGTAGCCACATTAATAAGGCGGCTCAGTGGGTTGCCACACACACACACACACACTTGCAAGACATTGAGATACTGTGAAGAGACACGTGACACCCATTTAAAATCGGAGCTCAGCATTGTGCGGTGCCATTTGTGCTCCATTGGGCCATTAATAGGGATGGCTTGCAGCAGTTTCTGGCTGGCAACATAGGGAGACGCTTAAGTACTTCAATTAATTAATTGCAATTTGCAAGGCGAAGTGTGTCGATGGCTCATTGCCAGCTGAGAAGAGCGCAACGTGAGGTATAAAGTGCGTTTAGTGTGTAGCTGTTGGGCCAACCAGACAGTGCAAACCCATTTACCCCATTCATTCAACATTGTAGAACATGCCCGCCGTACAACACGACGTATGCTTGATATACTCTACTGTTGACGTGTTATTAACACCGGCAACCACACGAATTGCATCCACAGCAAACTCAACATTCAGAATCTTGCCAGGTGTTGTCGTCGCTGTCAGGATGCTGCTGCCTCGTCCTGCTGGGCAGTGCGTCCTGAATGCGTGGCGTGGCAACTATACGATACGAGTGCTGTGGCAAGCATAAATAACTGATGATGCTGGGGATAAGATTCAACATCACGCAACGGACAGGCTGAAGGGCAGCAAAATGAAGATGAAGATGAACGGCTACACTGCCAAGATGAGATAAGCGCTAAAATTTGAATTGAGGTCTTATTAAGAGTACTGCAGCTATGTACTTGTAGATTTTTGAGCTGAAAATTTTCCATCTTCTAGCAGAAGGTATTATAATATTGTTATGGTAAGTGTAACATATTGAATCAGGGGTTTTCGTAATCATTATTTATTATATGCATATAGACGCCGAAGGCTATAGCATCTTGCATGCCATAAATTATATTAGGCATATTATTATATATTGTATATAATAATAATAAATAAATAATAATTGTATAGGAAAGGGCATTTAATCTTCGCAAACTCTAGAGTTCCTTCTTCTTCCTTTTCTAATATATTGTTTACCAATATATTAACCCAAATTTTAGTTATATGCATAATCCCAATTCTGGCTACACAAGTTTCATCGTTGCACAAATTGCATAAAATTAATATTTACGCCATGCACAATTCATATAATGTATTCAAAATGTCAACAACAGACATTATCTACAACAGGACAGGCCTTTTATAAGTTCAAAGGGCCATAAAATTTCACTTTAATTACCGCAAATCGCCCGCAACTAATTTAATAATAGCAACAAACAACTTTGAACGTCTTCTTGGCCAAGACACACACACCCAGAGAGAAATTTGTGGGGCTGCAGCTGCATAAACTGCCTCGAACTGGCCATTAAAAACCTCTTGGCAAGTACTTACAAGCCAACGTACTTACATATATATATATATATTTTGAGCCAAATTGACGTTCTCAGGAAGCACAAAGTTTTACAGCACTCAAAATAGCTCAAGCAAAAGCAACAGCAACAACAATCAGCAAGGACATCATAAAGCGGCCAAAGAAGCCTGGTTCTGTCCTTTGTGGGCGGCACAGTGAGTATAAAGGCATAAAGTACATCAAAGCACAGATGGCATAAAACAATTGAACGTGCCGCGAGATTCGGGACCCATAAAAACTAAGTGACACTCAAATTGAGACTGCGATTGAGGTTAATACTGAGACGGAGACCTGAAACTGATTTTCAGTTGAGAGAGAGTCAGAGTCTGTGATTAATTGCCCCTCAAGTTGTGCCAGCAGCGACCTTAACAGTATCATTAAAACTTTCTCACCCATCGATGTCAATGTCATCTTCATTTGGGGCTTATGATAATAATTGGGGCCGCCGACTTCTGGTTTCCCCATGCCTGTCAATACGGACTGGACCTGTCAAAAATTTAGCAGTGAAGGCGTGTCAGACTTTAGTTTTGGGTGCCCAGTTGCTGTCATGTTCTCAACTCAAACTCAACTCCAACTGCTGCTGCTGCTGCTCACGAAATTGATGGTGTTTTTGGAGCTCATGAATACGTCAGAAACAAATACGCATGAAATGGGCACTTGATTATATTAGATTGCCATGTTGAGAGATGTCCACTGTTGAAATGGGGCTACTTTGCAACCGGCTAAAAGTTTAATGAAATTTTTAACATAAAACTGACAGCCATGATGAATGTCTTATGATTGGCCAAAGTTAGGCATTTGCCTTTGCTTTATTTACATTTTTTTTCTTTTTGGGTTTGACTGGCAACACGTGCGGAAAATAAAGGTAAGAATTTATAACAGACAATAAAAGTTTTTAAATTCATATGAATAATAAAAGTAAAATCACAGCTACGAAATGATTACATTTACAATAGAGTAAATTATTAGGTTATTAAATAAAACTAGCAAAAAACCTTTTCTTTAAGCTGTAAAAAATGTTTCCATATAACTAATTCATTTTATAAGCTATTGTTTATATTATGTCTATAAATTTATTATAGTACAGCATGTTCATAAAAACTCCATTTTTTTTATGTACAACAATTTGTATAGAAGCAATTCATTACACTTCATGCCCCCTGTGCCACCACAATTCCTGCAGGATACTAAAACAATACTGAATAAATACATGTCAAAAATCGCGTAATAAATCACAGCAGCCTAAAAAACAGCATCGCTACCAATGGATATAATTTATTTTCTAAGCCCCATCGCACTTTTATATTCATAGTGCTTCTTTGTTGTTTTTTTTTTGCCCTCTTTGAGCATATTGTACAAATTTCCAGCTTATTATAAGTTTTTCATTTTTTACGATTGTTACGATCTGCTTTTGCGCTTGATTAAATTTGTGCTCAAGTTTTCAGAGCTTCATTAATCATTTTGTTTTAAGTGGACGATTGTTCGAAGCGTGGGAGTTTGCATAGTTTGTTGAAAAGTGCACAAAAAAATAGAAAAAAAAAATATAATGAAAATCAATAGTTAGAGAAATGAAATGGTGTTGTTGTTGCCGCTGCATTTGGCAATGCCAATAATAAAATTTACGCTTTTCACAGCGTGGCAGCTGGTTAAATAAAAAGAAAGCAAAATTATGAGATAACTGAGTGTATTTTTTTTTTATGCAGCTGAGCAAATTTGCAGCTTGTGTCTACAGCCAATGAATGGCAGCTGCGCAAAGTTTGAACTGAATCAGTACTAAATAAATTAGAGAATTATATTTGGCACACTTGTGTGAGTAATGGCCATGAATTTGGGCAACGACAAGTTTTAGCTTAAAGATTTGTGGCACTTTACAAAAGTAAATGGACCAAACAACAAAAGAATCCACAAAAAAGCATTTTAATTATTCCATTTTCAAGTTATAAGTAGTGCACTCGCGGCCGTCTAAATGAAAGTGGTAAATTTTCGTTTGGCCACGTTCAGGCATACAAGGACCTTCATTTATTCATCATCAAAATGGCGTTGGTAAAGGAACTGACGCTAAGACAAAGCTTTGCAGCTTTGCCAGGGTTATTTGTATCTCAAATGCAAGGGATTCAACAACTAACCGCAATAACCAACAAAGCTGGCGACCACAATGCTCAGGCTCCAGTACCAGCTTCAGTTCCCGCTGAAGGCACTGTCGGCCAACGGGGCGGATGAGTTTGCCTTGTTCATTTAGCAGTCAAACGACGACGACGATGGCGACGAGGACAACGATGCTGTCTCCGTTGGCTTTCCGTTTCCTGCCTTCTGCAAATTTCATGGCAATATATTTTTGCTGGCCAACCAACTTGGCCATCATCAGTCATTTTGTCTAAAAGAATATATTGCAATTAAAAGCAGAAAATATGCTTTTACACTGGCCAAGAGCTGCCTCATAGTTTACTGCTTTTGCTATCCATTTTACTCCGCCAAACCCCTCCTCTTCTCCACCACCTTACCATTTATTTATGAGACGCAACACTCGGATGGTAACGCCCACTGCATTTGGGTTGCAAAAACTTTGGTTGGTTTCTCTCGAAGACTTGCTTGTTGCTGTTGATGTTTTACTACCCCTATAGCAAATTAAAATTGCTTCATTCTGTCCAGCACTCTGCAAGTCATGCCTGGTTGAATGAATGAATGACTGTATGGTAGGGAGGGGGGCTGTGGGGTCAGTCTTAACGCTCGACACTTAATAAATTGTCCGAGGGTTGATAGGCTTTAATGAAATTGCAGCCTGGCCAAAAAAAAGTCCTTTCAACACTGTAGATTGAAGATGAAGACAAGCCAGAATAATGTACAAGAATAAATCAAAGTTTAAAAAGCTTAAAATAAAATAAAATTAAGCTGTAATCGGCTTAAATTCTATAAACTCCTTACAGATTGTAATATTGTAGCCCCTTTTTTATTCATTTAAATAATTAAGCAATATTTTATATAAATTTATTTAAGACTGTTGCTTCACTCAGCTTTAAGCTTATGCAGCTGCATTTTTATAAAACGAAAACATAATCCAAATGTGACAGCAGCTAAATTTTTCATTTGAAAACTTTTGTTCAACAACAAAAAGAACACCTGACAACAAACAGGAAATGAGAACTTGAAGACACTTTTCTGCTTAGATGAAATTTATAACAAATTTTTAAGAGGCGAAGACAAAGCACAGCTTCACCACTGAACAAAATGCAGGCAAAGGTTTCTGAATGCCTGAAAAATTTCATAAAAATGAAAAAAGAAAATGAAATGTTGGCATGCTTGAAATATTTTTTGATGGCCACGAGTATTATACATGTGCC
This sequence comes from Hirtodrosophila alboralis, assembly GCA_035043045.1. Lineage (NCBI taxonomy): Eukaryota > Metazoa > Arthropoda > Insecta > Diptera > Drosophilidae > Hirtodrosophila > Hirtodrosophila alboralis. Next base: position 1,667,602 of record JAWNNH010000224.1, on the reverse strand, counting down.
TTGGCCAAAGAATGCCTTGAAGGCCCAGTCTGTCTCTCTCTATCTTTTGCATTTTCACACAAAACAATGAATGTCATCAGGCTGGCATTGAGTTTTCATAAGATTCGCCCACGCAAGCTGAATTTCTGATGAGTTTTCAACTCGCTGATATTACATATATGATGATGATGACGAAGACGAACAATCAACCCTTTTTCATTTTTAGAATTATTCTTATATCAGCCGCCAACTGCTGGCTGAGTTTAATTTTCTTTCTTTCTTTTTTTGTGTTTGTGACATTTTCTGCGGCTTTATGAAGCGTGCAAAATTTTAAGATATCTTGAAAAACGGTTTAATAGAAAAGTTTCAGCATTCATACAAAAAGTTTTTTAATGAGCAGCAACGAGAATGATTTCTTGATAGTTAAAGTTAGGATTAGACAAAGTTTTTGATTTGGGCTATAAAATTTAGCACTAAAATTATTGATCACATGTGATGCGAATACTATATTATTTTATGGCCAGTAACAATAATATTCTTGCTTATTTTGATTAAGCACAAGCTGCTTTTAAAACATTTGGCAAATCTCTTTTTTGACGCTTGCCCTAAAGCACAAATATCAATCATACGACGCGTGGCAGCAGCACGGCAGCAACAGCTGCTGCTACGCTTGAATGCGCTGTTTACTTTAAGTCCCAAAAACAATTTCTCAAAAATAACATTACTTTTAAAGCCCCAGCAAACACATGTAGCACTTACATACTCCTAACTCTCACTCAAAATCTCTCTAAGGGTTGCCTGACAATAAGTAAGCCTTTCACACTCGAGTTTTTTAAAGACAAACTGACATACGGGGTAAGAATCTTCATAGGTTCATGCTACTTGTGGGTGGCGGCTGCGGCGGCTGCTAAACAAATCACATCAGGGCAAATAAAATCCTAGCTAAAGTCAGCACAAAAGATCCTAGCTAGCATACAAATACAGCATACAACCCCGCGCCGACGTTGCCGTTAAGTAATTCCATATTTTATTTGAGATATAGCGCAAGGCCAAGAAAAAAGGATTTGAGAAAAAGGACTAGCGAGTTGGACTTTTAGAAAGTAGTCGCATTTGTTTGCGCATTTGCACGTAGCTCTCCAGCCACAAGGCCAGGTAGCAAATAATAAAAAACTTATTTAAAGGGATTGCAATAAAGTGCCTGGCACATTGGGATTTGTCCCATAAGCTTTGCTATTTTTACCTGCAAATATTTGGAGCACACACAACACACATGCCTATATGTATATGGGACGCTCCCAAATGAAAGGATTTCTTCCCAATTTCTTCTTTTCTTTTTTTTTTTTTACCACATGCCAATGATGGGCCTCTGATATGGCCTCCTGGCACATGGGGCCAACGTACGTAACTGTTCCCAGCCTCCTTATGGCATTCGTTTTATGTACAATTCCCTCAAGTGCTTTATTTGGCAAACATTTCAGTTGGCCGCCTCGTTGTTAACTCTTTTGGTTTCTCCGCTTTGGTTTATATATCTTTCTTTATTTTTTATTTTGGCTTCTTTTCGCAATTTTTTTTAAACTGTTGCATATAATTTATTGTAACTAAAAGTTTTTTTCTGTTTCGCATGCTCTTCTCTTTTTTTTAGTTGCCCTCTTGTGTACAATTTTATAGAGCGTTGCTGTACAAGTGTGTGTGTGTGTGTGTATCCTCCAATTCGACATTTTACTTTGGCAAAGTTTCAACTGTCAGCATGGACTTTGTTGGGGGATTAAAATTGACATTAAGCTCAAGATTAGTAGTTGACTTGCTTTTGACTTTTATATAAAACCCCTTTACAATAAATTTTTGCTTTTTTTCCTGTAAATCAGTGTATTTGCGGTTAAGTCAAAGAACACTTCAAAAAAGCTTTCATATAAGTTAAATATTTGTTGCATTAACTTGTATTAATTTGGTGAATTTATAAGACAAAATATAAATTTCATCAGTTGTAAAACTTGAGTGAATATCAAGACAATAAAAAGTTGTATTATTAAATAATTTTCGTTTTATTAAAATAGTTTTGATATCAAAAATACTAATCAAGATAATTTATTCCAATTTTAAAAGAATTTATTTATATATGCCTAACCAAAAAGCAAATTAAGACACAAATTCGTATAAAAATCGATTTACGAGTAGCTTTAATATAATTCGAATTTATTTTTCAATAAAAATTCAATATCGAAACTTGATTTAATTGTATTAAGATAATACATTTAAAACCGCGGTTATTCAATTTTTTGCATTAGGAAATGTTATATTAAATGCCTTTAACAAGCCTTTCATTTCAAAATATTTTATTCCTACAAATTTTTTTATTTATTTTATTTGCTATTTTTAGATTTTTTTAACCAATAAAATAAATATCGAAATATTTCAACAAGAAATTATTTATTTAAATGAAATAAAACAGAATGCTTTTGGCAGCAAATAAAATAAATCAAATAAAACAATATACATATGAATAAATATGTATATTGAATTAGATAAATAAAAGAGCGAGTTTGTTTAATTAAATAATCATATTAGAGAAAAAAAATGTAATTTTCAGCATGACTAAATGGAATTGAAAATACGAGAGACAGGCACATCCTTTCTTTCATACTCCAAATAGCAAGCGAAAGTTGCCACAATAACAAAATGTTGACATTAATTAAAATGTCATTTAAATGAAATATAACAGCGTGGCAACACAACACTGAAAAATGTGCCTCTATTATGGCTGACACCCATGAAAAGGGACACAATAAACAACAGCAACGAAGAGCAGAAAAAAGAAAAGCGTAGCGACTCAAGGAGCAAGGAGCAACCTTCGAGAGTAGGCAGCAAGGAACCCAACATAAAGCAGACAACACTCGACTCTCAGCACTGACAATAGCAATGGGATTGAAGTGGCAAACAGGACCAGGAGTAGGACCTCTTCTAAGAAGGGTCCTTCCCCCCATGCTCGCACGCACAATACATGGCCAAAACGCTCCATTAGGGTAATGAACAAGTTAACAGGCGCATATTTCTCATTTTTATTGTTTGCGGCCTTGGGGTCGGCCAGCCCGAGGGCTTATGTTACATTTAAATTTTTAATTTCAATTGCATGGAGGCACAAATTAAGTGCCACGCCTTTCAAGAGCTCACCAAATATGCGCAACCCAATATGAAAGTTGTCAGCAAACAAGACCAAGTAATTATAAGTAAATTGAGCAAATTGAACGAGGCGAACGCAAATATATTGCAAATAAATAAACAACATAAGAGACACTGTCAAAATTTACGTTAAATGAACCACGCAAAATTGTTGCCAAATTCGTTGTTGTTTTTTGCTTTACCCTGTAAAGAATTTAGGATTTGGTATATTAAATATATAGAATAAATGGTGGATGGTTAATTAAAATATAATTATAACTACAGCCACTATTTAAATTTTTTTTTAAATTTTTTCTGGTTTATTATAAAGGTATTTTAAAGTATTTAAGGTCCACTCCGAATAATTTTCATTCATAATATTTCTGAATATTCAAAAGACAATATACATATGAATATTTCAAAATTCAAATTAGCTTCAATTTTTGTTATTCAAAACAGCTAACAATTCTTTAGAAATTCTTCAGTAATATAAACTCGCATTTGTTGTTTTCCTGGAATTGAAATAGAGTGTCTGCAAAGTTGTTCAACATTAAAGAACATTGATTCTTGGCTATTATTCCGACTGGCTGGCTAAATAGCTTGATAGCCATTAAGTCGTGGTTGTAGCCATCGTCGCCGACTCATTTGCAAATTGGCCAACAATGTGAGTCTCTTGCTGACAATGACTAGGCAAATTTTGGCAGTGCTTGAAATTGGCTATTTGACTTGTTTCGGTCGTCTACTTGGATGGAAAAGCTGATTCAGCACAAAAAGATTAATGATTTTTTATTGGACTGTCGCCGAAGTAGAGAATATTTTTTTCTTCTGTGTCTGAAAACTGAAAACGAAATTCACTTGTTTTGAGGCTGTCTGACTTTGTCTGCCGCCTTTGACTTTAGCCAATAAAATGAAATTAAATAAATTTTTGAGCTAAATCTTATTTGTTTATTGTCAGATTGCGTTATCCTTGTCGTGCTGTCCTGCTGTCGATAATTCTTTCTATTTTGTTTCATATTGGCTTTGTCCATCGCCCTTATTTATGTCAATTTGTTAGCGAAAATTTTCTAAACCATTTGCTCTTGGATTTTATGTTTATTTTCCAAGCTTTGTTATATAACTAAAGTGGATGATTACAAAGTTTGCCTTGAACCAAATGCACCAGTAAATTATGCTTAATCTTGTCTAAACAGTTGAAAATTTACACAGTTAAATGTTGAAAAGTTTAAATAATCTAACTAAAAATATATATATTCGTATATCGTATAGTTTTAATCAATTTAAATAGAACAAAGTTTAAATTGATAGTCAGCAAAAACTGAAAATTTTATTTTTGTTTCTTGATATTAACACCTGCTTTGAACGTGCCAAATCCCCAGTTGAAAGCATATTCCATTTGCACTCAAAAACTGGCTGCCAACACAAATCCTTTATCATATTTCATGTACATGGCAGCAACAGCAATTCAATTCGAACAATTATAACAAACAGAACACAAAAAAAAACCACTTAACGCATTTTTCCACTTCACAACGAACAATATACCGAATATTTATAGAGCAAACAATTTTTGACGTTCGAAATACCAGATACAAAAAAAAAGCTCAAAAACAAACAATATTTATAGAGCGTATATCAAAGATAGTTTGAACTGCGTGAAAAATACATAAAACAATACAAATTGCGAGGTGTTTGAGTATTGGGGAAACATCAAGCATACGCAGCGTGGGACAGGCTAAAAATACTGGGCATGGCAACACGTTGGAATGGTTGTCATGTAAATTTTCGTGGCCTTTCTGTCATTGTAAGCCAATATTTAATCAGGACGAGTCAACAAAGCCAACAACAACTGAAATACTTGTGGTAAACCCAAAATGCTCAGACCATTTGTGTGACTTAAATTGAATGCAAATGTATGCACATAACAGCAGGCACAACAACCACAACAACAACAATAACAACAGTAACAATAACAACACCCAACAGTTCGCACAGCTGACATTGAGCATCGTTTACAAATCCCTACTCAAAGTAATTTTATTTTGTGTTTTCAGGCAACTTAAACAGTGTACATATAATATTCAAGTTGTAACCAATCGCTCAGAATTATCACTCATCTGTTTCTGATTGCAGTTCACTTTGTTCATTTGAGTACGATTATCCGTCGGAATATTTGCTTAAGTGGCATTCTCGTTCATTTTGGTTTAAATAAGCAAATTCCTTCTGTAACTCGTGGGTTGATTTCGGTAAATCACTTTTCAATTAATTCTAGAAGAACTATGTTGAGCAATTAAAGCTAACTGAATTTATAATAAAATTAGCTTATTTTATTTTCACCATGTCCAGTAAAATATGCTATAGTTCAATTAAAAAAAATAATTAAAAGCTAAGTTTAAAACTGACTTCAAGAGAAAGTGCAATCATAATTGATTAAAAAAATAAAATATCTAAAAGAGCAATCGTATGATCAAAAAAAAAAAATTTATTATAAATTTATTTTATTTTCAGCATTAACATAAAAATACGCTCTAGTTTTATAAACAAAAATTAATTAAGTGTTAAATTAAAAACAGACTTACAATATTAAGAGAAAATTCACTGAAAATAATTTAAAGAAATAAAAGATCGAAAGAACCCACCATATGATCATAAAAAATACATCAACTAAATTCAATTAAACCACAAATTTACAACTGAACTAATTTATACAATTGAACCATAACTTACAACTTCTAGCATATATATTACAACCAAAAGTTGCCTGAAATAAACGGAAAAAAAATTAATAAATGAAAAGGGAAATTGAAGCAAACACGTTTTTAATTTGCAGTCTTTGATGCTATAAATCTGTCAAGTCAAATGCATTCACTTTTTTTTATGGACTTTTTACTGTCTTCGCTTCACATTTGGTAAGCAGGCAAAGAAGAGAGCAAGAGATAGAGAAAGAGAAAGACAGAGAGGTATAATGGAAGCTGAGTATATGTTGGCAATGCAGGCCACGTTCTGGCCAGGAAACCACAAAACCAACGCTCAACTTCGTCGGTGGTAATACAAACGACAATTACTGCTTGCTTTCAAATGAACGTACAAACAGACGTACCGCAATTTGATGGCCAGAAGAGTGCAACAGACATATATAGAGCGAAAGAGAGAGAGTTATACCCAATGCACAAGCAAATCTGTGCGGTTAAACGCAAGTGTCAGCTGTCACTTTAGTGCGGAAAATGCAAAAAAAAAAAAAACAAAAAATACGAAAAAAAAAGAATCTCTGGAATATGCAAAGGCAATAATTCTTTGCGCAAGTGTAACAAGAAAATAAGGGCAATGGCAACCAGACGTAATGAAAAGCGTACAAAAAACACAAAATATATCCAAAACTCAGTTCAGAGAACGAAAACTGTCACCAGACATTGGAGCCAGTTGATTCTGTGGTAGAGGGATTTAGAGTGCTGTGGGGGGTAACAAGGAAATATTGTGCAAGATGTCAGCATATGTACTTCACTTGGTTGAGATACATACACGGACAGAAAAAATAGTTTGCAGATATGCGTAATGCCAAAAAGAAACGGATTTCCATATGGCAGAAGATAGATGATAGTTCTTCTCTCTCTCTATGTGTATGTGTGTTTTTCATTGAGTAGCAAAGACTACCTTAGATTAGAGGCAAGTAAAGCGGTTTGCGAAAAGCACTGAAATACAAGTGCCCCTGGAAGAAAATCTGCTGGGAACAGATCAAAGCAGCTTTCCGTTGAGTAGCTTGTGTCACAGGGTTTTTAATAGTCTTTTAACTAGATTGCGTGTAGCTTTTAGTTTTTGGAAAGCAGCTCAACGAAACTATGCCCATAAAAAACAGACAAGTGTGAGATTTTTAAATTAAACAAGTTTTAAATGCAGACTCTTTTTTACACTTCGTTTTTGGATGTTCTGTTTCGTAGATATTATTAATTTACTTTAGGATTAGCTAAGTTTATTATAATTAATTTTAATAAACTTGCTTAAAAAAATAACTTATGTATATGTTTAAGCGTCAGGGCCAATCTAAGGCAATAGCAGAATAATTGCAGTCATGAAGGACATCTGTGTCTAAATGACCGACTGTCCGGCTGACCGGCCATAATGCCTGCAAATCGCCTGATTATGTGCTTAAAGCCATAGCTGCTGCTCGCCATATATTGCAGAACCCAGCCGGGGCCAGGGCAGGACCAGGACCGGGCAAGCTGAGGCATGTTGATGATGGCCCAAGCAAGTGCTTCCATCACCAAGCAGATGTCGTGTTGAGAGCTTCATGTTGCTCTGCAGGATTTGCATAACATTGCAGTTTTTCTCTTGTTTAGTTTTTTGTTGTTTTTTCTTTTGTGAAACACGCGCAAGGACCTGCTGTGAGTTGGCGCCGGACGCCAAACGTTGGTCCAGTCTGTGAGTATGTATTTATGTGTATATACTAAAATCATAGTCATGTCCATGAATATCCCTAACTGATTACATGCAACAAAGCTTATAAAAACAAGGGCAACAACTAACAGTTACAGCAACAGCAGCGACAATGACAACATCTGTGCTCAATTCAGGCTAATATCCTTGCTGTTTCTATGGATTGGTCTAGCCAAGAATTGGCTCAGCCTCAGTTCTACTGCTGCGAGAATTTCAATAAGAACTTTAAATGAAATAAACTAAAGCAAAGACAATACCAGTATAATAATTAGCTGTAAAGTGGCTTAAGAGGGCATTACAAGGTAAGTAAGTAATAAAATAAATTATTATTAGTCTTCCCAGAAGAGTTATTTTTTGCTGAATTCACAAGCTATTTAGGTCCTTGGATAATTAGCTTAACTGTTGAGTTAATTAAGTAAAATAATTAAGATCTCCGTAAACCCACTTCTTGCAATTTGTTGTCTAATTGGATTTTGATTCGTTAGAAAATATCTGTTAGTCTATTTTTTCACATTTATGAGGAATCAAACAGGTCAAATGTGTCAGAATCAATTAAAAATAATAAAAAAAAACACTTTAAATATATTCTGTTTAACTGTTAACACAAATATTTTTTTTAAGCCTTTGTTAATTATTCATTTGACTTTTGGCTTTTTAAGATAAATTTGTTTATTATTTATCTCCAGATTACACCTCAGTACCCTCGCTGTAAGCTCCTTTTTTAATGCATATTAAAGCATATTGGGTTATTGCAATGTATTTACTAAAATTTCATATATTTAATATACATATTAAAAACAAAATAATTTTTAATTCAAATGATTTTTTACAATCGCTTAACAGTACCTATATTTATTGAAATAATATATATTCGAAAATAATTGCGGCATGTGGATGGCAACTTGCTGACATGCCGATCCCTTGATGAGTACCAAGCGGTGGCCACTTCAAAAAACCACTTGGCCGCAATTACGCGCTGTTAATGAACGGCAATTGGGCGACCACAATAAGTTGAAAATTATGCTTCTCCCATAATGTGCCCGGATGAAACTGGAGATGGAGCTGGAACTGGAAAGGGGATCGGGAAAGGGAACGTGAACTGATACTGACAGGTGGCCGCACTTCAAATGTGAACCCACACCCGGTTCAGTCTGTCTCACTCACACACTAGCTAGTTGTCTCACTCAGTTGGCTGCTGTTGCAAGAAGCATAATGCAGCCAATTAATTATTTGCCGTATAGCACACGCCGCGGGTGTGCTGACTGACAGCTGGGCATATTATTATTGTTTCCACACACACATGCACACGTGCACACAGATATCCTGTCAGAAGGATGCTGCTGCGTCTGTCCATATAGCGTGATTTATATTTTAATATGAATTGCTTTCATTATGCATTTTTCGCCATTTTCTCCCATTGCGCGAGCCCCAAGTAATTGTAATTTCTGTTGTTTAAAAATTTATGACCATCAATACGCCGGAAGCAGGCGACACTGTCCGGCAACAGGACACGCTCTCCTGTACTCTCCTACCGTACTGAACTGTACTGATTGGAATTCTGGCTTCTCCATCGTGCTGTTCGTGCTGTAAGTGGGTGCGAAAGCCAGGCGAAAATAATTGCATTTTTCTTATGCTCCTTTTAACGTAATGCAGCATAAGAAAATTAAATTGCATATGGGCAAAAAGAGGCACATAAAAAGCAGATGCTAGATATTAATTAAGTTGAAGCACACGGACTTAACTTAAGCACAGTAACAGAAGGATAGGCTTAAAGATTGAGTAGTAAACTTCTGCTCCCCTACTTTAAGCATTTGAATGCAGCTTAAGGCAACTATCCAAGGCTGCAAAGTCAAGACTTAGCCAAACTTATTAGATCGTAAGCTGATTTAGTTGCCGGATAAGCTTTTAGCTGTTAACATCATTATACGCTGCTGTCTATAAATGGGGATATGGCTGGCAAAGTTTCTCTTGGGTAAAATCAAAATAAATAAAATCGCATAATAAAAATTGAAGTAGAGAAACTTTGCGACGTGCTAACTGCGTCTGCTCTGCAAACTTCTAAGCCAAGCAGAGAAAACAAGTAAAAAACTTGTTTGCTGATGCCAAAAGAAAATAAAAGAAAAATAGAAAATCAAAGGTAATGGCAATAATAATGACACCAACAGTTAACTACCTGCGACAGGTGCGACTGGAGTATAAAGATGAACAAGTCAATAAATTGACATTCAGCGCTTAGACAAACAATTACTTGGGGGATTAGTGGGGTACATTTTGGAGAGTTTATCTGCAAACTTCGTGACTGTGTTAAGTTTTGTTTTGATAAAGGAATCATTCGCTGGATAAACTGCAACTCTTAGCTAAAGTGGTTTAGATTTCGCCTGCAATCTTTTTTATTCTTCAATTTTATATATCAAATATACTATATATGAGAAATATGAGATTTTTTTATATGCGGTAAGAATTTTAAAATTTGAAATGCCAAAAATATTATTTTATATACTTATCCCTCAATCATTACATATTCGGTTAAAAGACGATTACTGATTTATTTTTGCTTTTTCTCATTTACAAGCAATTCATATTTGGATAGTGTTTATTCTACAACGTACTTGTAATAATTTTGTAATCAAGTATAGATTTTCCTCAAGTTTAATATTGTTGAAAAGAGCTATATATAACTTTCTTAGGGAAAAATATAGATCAATTAATTTCTTAAAATCAACTGGCATCCGATTATGCAGAATAGATAAAAAATAATACAAAATTATTTTAAAATAATAATTAATAAGAAATAATTAGAAGTTTTAATTCATAATTTCATAATTTTGTACTTTGATGCTAATTAATTAAAAGAATTTTAGCAAAAAGATTTAAAATTTAGAATTTTTATTATTATTAGAGTTTCTTATGCCTTTGACCATATTTTTAATAATCTGCACATTTTTGTTTAATTTGGTTCTTAGGATAAAAAATTAAGTAAGCAACTCAAATATGTAAAAAATAATTTTAAAACATAAAAACGCAATTGGTTTAAGTTTTATTAAAATTTTAATTTGTTTAAATTTTACATTAATATAAGGTGAAGCATCGATTGAATGTTTTTTCGAAAGAAAATATAGAATCTGCATTGCATTATGATTCCAAGCTTGCACGATAATTTAATTAAATTACGGCCTACGATAAAGATTTGTTTCTAATAAAAATATAATCAGATACCAAGAATGATCCACCAATGCTTATATAACAATATTGTGTGACCTTTTTTATTAAATGGGATATTTACATTTTTAATTTACATTTTAATGTAATCTTATGTGGTGAATGTATACTAGATTGTAATAAATTACTAATAAATGATTTATTTTCTTGCTGACGGGCAAAGTAAGCATTTATCACTTGTAAATTCCATAAATAAAGATTTTAAAAGGCCTTTAGGTAACTTTTGTCCCCCGCAGACTTGAATATTATTTCCATGCAAAGAGGTCTATTATTTGCCCATACAGCGTGTCCTGCACAAAGGTAATTCAATTATATTTATTTTTGCATACTGCCATTATAATAGAAAGCTGACTAAATCAAGCAATGTTACTGCTTTCTCTCTCTGTGTGTGAGTTTGGTGTATATATATACATATATCTGGCTTAGCCACAGACTTTGTCTCAGTTCCAGTCTCGGTCTCAGTCGCAGTTCAAGTGGAAGTCTGCATTTCTCTTAGAGCCCCAACTTTTTTTTTTTTGTCTGGCTATTTGCACTCTTTATCTTGGCTATGACATGATTTATATGCAGCTGTTTTATCTGCTATGCACACACATAGCAAAGACTATACTATATTTTTGGTTTGGTTTGGTTTTGTTTGGAGGTCCTTTGCTGTCGGTCCAGAGCCCAAATACAAAGCCAACAGCGTTTTATCTACACACACACACACATAGTTAGCATAAAGTTTTATATATGCAACTAAAGTCCACATTATTTAAAATATGCATAAAGTGGACTTAAAATGCTGCACTTGCAGCCGCAGGTTATTTAAACTTGTATTCTTTTCATATACGAGTACAGTGCTCGTATTGTAATCAAAAGTTATCAAACAATTTTTTGACAACATTGAAAAATGTTGCGTTGAGCCATTGTTTAACTTTGATGGCTTTAAGCTTATGTTTCTATGGAAAATATGATTATACTGATTTAATAGTAGAAATTTGAATTTATATAAAACTTTTAAGAATATCTAATTTTCTATGCAATTGTGGTGATAGTATAATGATTATATTGATTAAATTTGATAGTTTATTAAAAGTTGTCATGACTGTATATCTTGCACAACAATAATTTTTTATATATCTTGCAGAGCAATAATTTTGTAAGCTGCAATTACCCGTCTTATGGCAAATATTTAATTTGGAAATATCATGTGAATTATTTCCACGTGTAGCAAAAGGAACTTTATTTACCAGGGTTTATTAGGCTTTATAACTTTGGGAATAGCTGGTATAATAACTGAGAGAGTGCTATGGTTAAATTGACTTCGTTGTTGTTGCTAATAAGTTAAATATTATTAAATGTGGTTGGAAGAGCCTGTTCAATGTGTTACAAAAATCTATATACTTTATGGGCTTGAAATGCCTCTTTAATGCGTTACACATTTCGTGACAAAATTTTAATAACCTTAGCGAGAGTAAAAAATAAATTGTTTGGTGTCAATTTTTTAGCGACAACTTTTACAGTTCACGTGACTCTTCGAGGTGGGCATATGAAAAAGTTGCATATATTTTAACGTCGACAACGGGAATAGCCGGGAATATTCTATAACTTTGGCAGGGGCATGACAGGTGCCAGCAACAACAACAACAACAGCAACAAAATCAGCATGAAAAGCGTGTGGCAAACACCCAAAAGGCAGCACAGCTCGCGGAGTTTTGCAGCATACACTTTGGAGGAGATTTGGCATGTGGCATGTGGCATATGGATAAAGTTTATGGCAGAGGAGTAGCAAGCAGAAGTTGCGATAAACGAGCAGGTTACTGTGCTCTGTGTCGCCCTTGCTTGTAATCCATTTGCTTGCCCCTCACGCATTAAACGCATTAAGTTTTCGCAGCGAGTTTGCTTTTTAATTGAATTGTATGGGCGGCTGCAAGGAAAGGGAAGGTAGTGTCTGCTGATGGTGCTTCTGCTTTGTGGGCGTGGCATGACTCTTTGTTTACACTTGAAACTATTTGCACGCTTAGTCGTACGTTATATAGATATACGGATAGTTGTCTGTGCCGTTGCCTTCATGTGGAAAAATCTAATTACTTGGCTGCTGTTTAACTAACTAGTAACGAGAAATGCCAGCAGAGACAGCAGCTGTGTCTGGTTTTACGACAGCCTCCCTGTTACGTGGCGTATGCGTAATATTTGCGCATTGCGTATACGTGGTCTTTCGACTGCGTCTTCGCTTACAACGTCCCTAGTGCGACATTAAGTGCTTATAATTTGAACGGGAGAGCGCGTAACTTATGATGTTTACACATGACTTACAAATTGTTTACGTCGTTTGGTTTCAGCTTACGCTAAACAGTGCACACAGCCCTAAAATCCCACAATCCTTCCGCAGATGCAGATACACACACACACACACACACACACACACACTTCACCACAGATAGCTGCGGTCCTGCTAATGGCTATAGCCTTAGACAGAGCCGGAACAGCTGCCAGTCGAATGCGTCTGCCGAGCGGGCTTTTGCCGGGTTTACCTCGCCATATTTGTCAAACACTTGAACAGGTCGACATTTTCGGTGAGCGGAGCGCGGGGTGTGTTAGTTATGGGTAAGCTATTGCAAACAGTTTACTTAACTGGGCTAATGTTGCAACATGCACAGCTGCTCTTATAGATCTTCTTGATACTACAAGCCTGGCAATAATCATAACCTATTTCATATTTATTAACATAATCCTATGAACTTTAAAAGTACTTTATTTTATTGCAGTTGGTTCAACTTTAGTTGCAAGTTTGTAGTTGAATTAGCTGACAATTATATATTAATTTGAAAGAAAAAACTATGCATGTTCCCTTACATATATTATTTGTTATTATGAAAACAGGATTCGACTGTAACTTCCGTATTGCAATGAAAAACCTAAGAGAAACTCTGCATACATTTTTGTGGCGCCAGCAGGATAAGCACATTCAATGCATTACATAAGCATATCTTAACAAAATTAGAATACCATCAGCCATATGCTATAAAAATAAGCATACATATGGCAAGCATAAATAATATATTTCATATACACAATATGCGGTAATAAATCAATGTCAATCACAGCCAGATTGCTATGGAAATTGACTACGAAAATCGATATGCAGCAAGCAAACAGCATTTAATTTGCATTATGTAAAAGATTGTTAGTCCATCATCGAAATGCAGTTGCGAAATAAAAGTCCAATCCCAACATTTCCCAAGGCTGTCGGACGCTCCACTTACAAAATGGTTTGCACAAAGCAGGACAAAAAAAAATAGAATAATAGGAAAAAAAAACTCAATAACATTGAATGTTACTTTGTAGTTGACAACTAGTTGAGAAAATTCTTTTGAGATCAATTTCAAAACAACATTTTCTTCTTAAACTGGCAATATTCTCTTAAGTGAAACTCAGGGCATCAACTAATGAAAATGAGATTTCTTCACAGAATGTGAGCTTCACAAAAAACAAATCACAATACGCAGCGTGGTACAACTATCCATTGCTGCAGGGCAAAAAGATATTGCGTAGATTCTTAGTGCTGTGTCATTTTATATTAGTGCACAATATATCAAAACAATTTAAGCTTAATTTAAATTAATTGTAGCTCAGCTTAGCTCATGTTTTATCTCGTTGCGCTGCCAACTTTGCTAGCCAAAATTAATTACATGCAATAACAACAAAATTGTTGAGTGCGAGTGAAGCGAAGATGACTTGGCCTCAAAATCAACATGGCCAGGCGAACTTTGACAGCCAAGATTCAGCAAACAACAACGAAAAATACGCCGGAAAAATACACAACATGATGAACTGAAGGCGGAACGAACAAAAGTTGTCAAATGTGCTGTTTACTTTCTATGTCGGCTCACTGGGTTTCATCAATTTTAGATTAGGAATCAATTAATTTCGATTTTTCTATGCGTAGGCAATATAAATACAAAATTACATTATAAATGATTTTATTGCGTTAACTTAACTTGGCAGGCTGATTTATTTTTTTTTTTCTCTCTTTTTTCGCAGCCTACATTAAACCAGGCAACTAATTAAGGAAACAATGAATTATTTATTTATTATTTTTAGATGTGGCTGTTAATTATGCTCTTGAAAGAAGAGCAATTAATAAATATACATATGAACGCTTTTAATGCAAATTTTGTGCCTTAAAAAATATAAATATATTTTCAAATTTAATATTTAATAATTCAATATTTTCTTTACGGTTAAACAAATTTCTCTTTTAATTTATTTATTGTTATGCAAATTTTATACAAATGTATATTAATAAAAATGTTCAGAAATTCATTTTTAAATCAATTTCCCAGAAATAAATGTGGCTTACTTTTGCGAACTGAATAAAATTTAATTTAAACATTTTTATGAAATTATTTAAAATGTGTTTGTGGAACAGAAATGTATGTTTTAAACACATAAATAATATTTACAAAGCACTTTGCTTACCAGTTTTGTTGCGCATTTGCTACAGGTCTATAGATTCCCAGTAGAATTTCCACTGATAATCCAAAAAAAGTGGCGTTTTGTTTATGCCTAGCATTTAATTAAAGCATTTGGCACGCACATAGATAGACAGACACAGACACATGTAACACACAAATTTATATATGGCACTTTTGCCACGGTTTTTTTATTTTTATTTTATTTACTTTTTTTTGGGGTAAAAACGTGCCGTGGCTTTAAATGTTTTATAAGCCTAAATTATGTAAGCATAACTTTTTTTTTTGTGATATTTTATGGACGTTATTAATTTATATTTTGCTTTTAATGCGTGCACAAATATTAAAAACGCACAAACACACACAGATGTATACGATTCGAATCACAGATAGAATTCGATAGATTAAAAGCACTTACACATATTTATTTTCATAAATTTATTGCTGTTGCTATATGAAATTTTATCATTTTTATTATTTTTAGTAACAATTTTGTGGCATTTTTATATTTTATTGCTGCATTTTGCATATGCAATTAGGTCAAAACGTCAAATATTTTGATTATTTCGCTGGTTATTTGCATACTCTATTTACTTAGTAATTGGCCGTAAGCCTGAACTAGAATCTATATATATATATATATATTTATGCCACAAATTGAAAACACATATAACATGCGGTTTTGTTTATATATTTTGATTAATTTGCCTCACTAGTTTTCAATTATTATTATATAAATATGTATTATGATTTTTGGAGCATAGATATTTTGGATTTAAATATTTAATTTATTTTTAGTCAATTTGTATATTGTTATTTATAGTAGCTATTGTTTATGTATATTTTGTAAGCTCTTAATGTATTGTATATTGATGACATTTATTTGATTTGTATCATTTGATTTTTTGATTTATTTTCTTTGATCTTTACTTGTCAAACTCAATACGAATTTGTTTTCTTTTTTCTTATTTATTTTTGATTTATTTTCACACTGAGCTGCCTCCTCAATACAATGCTAATTAGATGTCTCAAAGGGAGAGGCGCAATACGATTACCTTTGAGTGGTGTTTAGTTTAATTTGAGACAACAGCAACAACAAACACAAATTTTGCAACAAGTCAAAGACCAAACGTTGCCTAGACCTGCCCTGCCCCAAAAAGAAACTTCCACTCCACTGGCAACAGGCACTTAAGCTGGCAATTTGATTTGATTTTGATTTTGATTTAAAGCTGCAAATGGCAACTGACAGGCAAAAATTAGTTGTGCCTGACTGAACACAGCGTGCAGTATTTATATTATTATTTTTTTAAATTTTCATAACAAACGCAACCGGTCAGAAAATGCGCGAATATATACGCGTTTGTGACTTGCGAGTGCTAGAAATTGAAGCACACACAATAAAGGACAACGCTGCCTTTCCAAAAAGGATGTGTGTTGTGCACGCTAACAGCAACGCCGTTTGACTGACGCAGGATGCTGCTGTTGCGGCATGTGTCCTTTTTCTTGGTCAATGTTAGGCAACAAGAATACGCGCTCTCTCTCTGTCTGTCGTTTTGCCAGTTTCGAATTGTTTGTGGATGGCATTTGGCACTGCGCATGTCCTGGGCTGACTCTCAACGCCAAGTAATATTACGGCGTGTTCGGCTGACACAGTTTTGAGCCGTATTGTTGTAGGTTAGTGCCTCATAGTCCTTAAAGTCAGTCGGGCTTTTCTTTTTTTCTCTTGAACGTGCTGCGTATTACTTAATATGCTTGGCACCTACGATGCTCGCTGGCGTTGGTATTTGGATTTAGCATAGCATAAATGATTCATGTGGCGTTATTAAAGCCACATGTTTACAGCTTCACGACTTTCCATTCATCTTTAATTCAGCCTGACACACACACACACATTTTGGCCACACACTTAACTACTAGGTCAGTGTGATTTGTTCTGGGGCTGCCCACATTTGTCTGGTACGGTGTAATAACTTTACGAGCGACAGCTGCAAATTCATTTATGTTAATTTGCTCGGTTAGACTTCTTGGCCGCAAAAACCATTGTACCCCCGCCCCAATCCCCACAACTTCTCCTTCCAATTCATTTTCCCAGTCAGACCAACTGCCAGACGCATTTACAGTTACTACATCTATCAGTCTTGCACATTTGTTACATATCCTTGTTGTTGTTTGGGCTTGTTTAATATGCTTCGCCTTTGGCTGGCTTGTTGACAGGGGCCAACGAGGCGTATGCGTTATTTTAATGAGCTTTTTTCATGAAGATTAGTTTTATGATTGGGCATATTAGTCATGCGGCCCTGGCTTTGGCCTCTTGTCTTACAATCACATGTTTAATTATGCCTTATAATGTGTGTGTTTGAGTGTGTGTGTGTGTGTATTTGTGTATATATACATATGTTTGTGTGTCTGGGCAACAACTCAGTTATGCTTTATTAGCTAAATTTAGTTGCTTGGCTAATATTTGATTTGCAGTCTGTTTCTGCTGCTAGGCATAATTTAAATGCTTGGCAAACAATCCATTTGAATTCAAATATTTAAGTTTTGTAAGGTACGCAGCCTTAAAGTAATTGCAAAATTTAATAAGTAGAAAATGTATAATACTTGCTTGAAAATGAATTTAAATTTAAACAACCGACTTCAAATGAGCAGCAAAATATTGTTGTCAAATATTAATCATCTTACAGAAAGGTTTTTAAGTGAACATACATTTTCATATTAAATGTAAAAATAATATATTTCTGAGCAAACTTGTTTAAACTGTAAATTGGGATTACGTTTTTAGAACATCATTTAGAAATATTTATAACTATTTATTTATTTAACCAATTAAATTTATCTTCTTTATAACTATTTATGTATTTAACCAATTAAATTTATCTTCTGTCTGTGCATGAAAAAATTAAAATAATATTTACTCAAATTAAATTAATTTCATTGTGTTTCTAATAAATTTAAATGCTTTAATTAAATAAAAATTTGATAGAATTACAAATGACCAACTAGTAATTGTAAGAATGTTAGAAAATGATATTCAGAAATTAACAACATCAATAAATATCAAATAATATCTAATAAATATTAATATTTATAACTATTTATTTATTTAACCAATTAAATTTTTTATTCTTTCTGTGCATGAAAAAACTAAAATAATATTCATCTAAATTAAATTATTCTCCTTGTGTTTGAACTTACAGATGACTAACAATTGTTAGAATCTTGGATAATGATATTTCTACAACAAATAAACTTGATTTTATTATCAAATAAAAAATTATGATTACATACAGATGCTAAATTAAGTAATCAGCATGCACTTAAAGGTTTCTAAGTACTGTACTGCAATATCTAAATTTCCCTTCGATTTTAGCAAAATAAATCTCAAAACGCATTTACATATAGTTCAAGCAGCACTCTACGCGAACAATCTGTAACAATAAGAGTTTGTCTTCGTAAAAAGACAATCATAAGTAATACTCAACCAGGTTTTAATCCATTGTGATCCACTGCACACTGCAATGAGGGTAGAGACCCACATTCTACAGCATTCGTTGAAATGCGCATTCATAACTCAAAATGGCAAACTAATTTACGCCAGACTTATTATCTCTCCCATGGTCCCATATAGCCTAGTCCCTGCCCAGCTCAAAATGCACAGGCAGACGACAGTTGACAATGCTGGCAATGGCGCCATACCGTAACACTAGACAAAAACAAGTTAGAAAAACAATCTCAGGATGTTGAAGTATTAATACCCTTACAAGAACTGTAATGAAATTGAGCGGATGTAAAGTAAGGTTTTTTGTTTTACGGATTAGTTCAATTCAGTCCTGAGGTGTAAAAAAAATTGATAAATATCGTCAAAAAAATTAAAAAATAAAATAAAATATTTGGAATAACTGAATGACAGAAAAATTTGAATAGTTTAGTTCTGTCAATTATCTTGAAATGACAAAAGTGTTGTGAATTTTTTTCAGATGGTTTTTTGGTAAACCAGATAGTTTAACAATACGCAAATCTTTTAATTTTTTACTTTTGACAAAGAAGAATTTTAAAAATGGCAAAAAGTTGAATAGGGAAGCGATTTGATGCCGATTAAAAACTGTTTTATTGGCATAGCCTTACAGTTAATAAACTGATCGACTATTGCTGCTGAATAAAAAAATATATGAAATCTGGAACGCCTCTTTCAATGCATCGCAAATTTGATAACAAATTTATAATACCATTGGCAAGGGTAATCACTACTTAGTCCAAGGACCAGGCACTGGCACTGGTACGAGGCCCACGACCACGGTTCTGGCTGTCGCGCCGTTATAGCCACTTGGGCACTGGCAAATACATTAACACCGGGTACGGGTACGAGTACGGGTACAGTCGAAGAGCCCAGGTGAGCCAAAACATACAAAGACAATGCAGCTGGCGTGGGCGTGGGGGCGTGACGCGCCAGCTGCCACTTGCTATAAAAAATGACAAAAGATAAACCCTCCACAAAACAGCACCAGTTCCCCCATGTGCAGGTGTTTTGTCATTTTAACGCTACAGTCGCAGTCGCAGTCGCAGTCATAGTCGCAATCTCCCAGACTTGCTACCAGACTCATCTCATCTCTATGCTTTATTTACACTTGAGCGAATTGTTGCGCATTTGTGACAACGCCATACACAGCTGACGAGGGGCACAAATGAGAGTTTTGGGCACAAGAGCAACAATGAAGATGAGAATGAAGGACTATCAGGACATGGTGTGGCATCAGATGATGCAGCAAATGAGCTGCTGCTTGATTTTCAATGGCACTACAACATGCAACAACAACAAATGTGTGACATGCCGCGTGATTTGAATTGAAGATGTTGTCGCAAATGTGCATTAATTTGTCAGAGCTTGGCAAATGTATAGACTAATGCAATTTGTCGCATGGCAGGCGAAATGCGTGAATAATGAGCAGCTGTGTTCTGCTCCTTGTACAGATTGTATTGTGGCTTAGACTAACTAAGATGAATTGGAGAACTTGTTATCTCAACTATAAACTGAATAATATTTGAGTAATCTAATGCAAGTTTGTTGGGTGTTGAATGCTGGCAATTATTTTATAAAGGCGCGATATTCTTTAAATTATTTAAACATTTTATTGATTTTCATCGTATGCCAATTACATAAATTTTAGGCGAGTGTGGAAGCTGGAGCTTGAAGAGATGAGCGACTAGACTTATTTCTTACAGCGAATATCTGATAATTTATTCGAATAATTCTGAAAGGATCTTGATGCGGAAACGGAACATAAATTATTATAATTTTGCAGATTTCATGTTTTAGTTTTTCTCCAAACAATCTTCGATTTAATTGCAGTATATAAAAATGGAACTAAATAAAACAGATTGACAAATAAAGTTCCTCATCGTATCGATGTCATTGTTGGATACCTATTCTATTTGTTTTAGGTATTTTCTTTTCTTTCGCTTAATCTTATATTTGCATTAAACATTATATTGATTTTTGGGATTTTACTGTTTCTCCTCAGAATAATCAAATTAAAATACAAACAAAATAAGACATGATTCTATTAATAAATCCCAATTTATTGCAAAGAAAATAAATTTATTTTAAAAGTATTTCATATTGCAGAGCCAACGGCATGTCTTTAATGATTTACTAAACATTCTTGTCAGCTTAATAGTTTTCGTCACATTTCTATTTAAGGTGATAAAGCGCCTCGCAGCAATTTAATTTAATGTCAAAAGCATAGTTAATACCTATTTAACACTAATAGCTGATATAATTATTTTTTTCTTTGTTTTTTTTTCTTCATGCTATGCTCTCTACTGCAGCTTCATTTTACGAGGCGTTAAAGCTCATGTTGATTCCAGCTTCATTATCTAATGCCTATTTTTCCGCATTTTTTTCTCCAGCTACGCTCTTTAATCCTAGAATTTCACTTTGTACGTTGTTCGCAAGGCAATAAAAATATTTTAATGCACATTTTTTACGGTTGCCTGCCGGCTGCCCATTAAAAGGGCTGTGGCACGTGAAAAATTTTGAAAACCCGACGAGAAAAAAAAAATGAAATAAAATAAAATTATAATAACAAGAGCAACGTGCCGAAACTCATTTCATTTTTGGCTGATTATATTTCTAATGCCCAAGCTCCTGTATTTTGGCTGGGCAGCAAAAACATAACCAAAACATGGTCATAAGCTAATTGAATATTTTAAGGCATTATCTACGCCATTTATTGTTTGAGTTTCACTTCGCTGCATTTTGATTTGCACCTGTGTTGTTCGGGGGAAAGATCGAAATCGGGATACAACAGAAAAAAAGGCCGAAAATCCTCTAACAAAATCAGGGATAGCTGGTTGATTTTATTTATTTATTCCACGGTTACTTTTTACAACTCGATGACTACACAGTCACCATTTGGGTTTCTTTTTTTTATGTATATATTTTCTACTACGTTGTTTTTTGTTTTGGTGTATAATTTTTTCCGGTATACACTTTGCTATCATCAGCTGGTTAAATGGATTTCATTCACCTGCTAAGGGTTTGCTTAACTTTGAATTTTTGCCCCCAATTTTGTTTGGTTGACTTCCGTTTCTACTCTCAGAATTTTTGCTTCCTTCAGCTATATTCTTTTATTTGATTTTGATATATGTGTTGGTCTGTGTATTTGATATATATATTTTTCTGTACGCGATTTGCCATTTATGTGTTGTTTTATGGATTTACTTCCGTTTGGCTTTTATTGGTAGCTTTTTATGCGATTATTTATGGTTGCATCCTTAATACTTATCATGTGACCACTTAATGCTCAGATTAAAACTAATAGCTGAATTTAATTAAGCAGCCGCAACATGCAGCAGCACAAGCAAAGGACCTTAGAGTGCCGTTGATGGGTGTTCACCACACACACACACACACACACATACACACTTTGTAAGGATGTGGGACTTAAGCCAAGTAGAGAATGGACTACAGCTTGACCTCAACCAAGTGCAGTGGCGACAATAACAAATGAAAGCTGTCTCAGCAGGACAATGACAATGCAGTTGGGTGACAGAAGGAGAGCTGAGTGCGGTAGACGTGCGCATATTGAGCGTAAAACCCAAAGATTTAGCGGTACATGGTTCAAGATGACATTGCTTAGACAACATATGCTGCATCTATAGTATATGGGACGACAATTTATGGTTGAGGAGAGGAATAGCTACAGTCAGTTCGTCAGTTGGGTTCATCTATCATGTCTACGGCCAAGGATCAAGTCAAGTAGTTGCTGTACAAAAGTAAAGACTAAGAAAAGAGTAAACTCAACTCCATTGTGTCAAGTGGCTGTTTATGATGCCTGTTCCTTTCCTTTCCCCTTTCCCTTTGCCCCTTGCATAGCCGGAAGTTATCAGCTGGCCAGGCCAAGTCAAGGCTTAAAATGTTGTTAACTTGCCTTGTTGCTGCTGTTGTTGTCGTTTTACAATTTCTGCAGTGCATAGCCCAGCATGGTGATTTTTTTTAGGTATACTCTTAATCTGGGGATTATAATTTTGTAACAGAAAAAGTAACACATCGAAGGATGTATTTTTGATGCTTTAAAGCATATATCCATTTGATTCGAATAACAGTTGTCTGACAAACCATTCAGCTCAAAAGTTACCTATGCATAATGAAATTCGGCCCCGATATATTTTTTATTCAACTTCAGCGAATTTAGGCTGTTTCAAAAGTTTAAAAATATTGTTGAGATCAATGCAATGTTTTTTACATCTTTCATCTTGCTCGATCGCCTAAATTTGCATATGGTGTCAAAATTGGAGCATTATATCATAGGCGAGGGAAGTGAAGAATTAAGTTTATGTAGGAAAAACCTTTCAGAATTTTTTTTGTTTGTAGATCTTTCATAGATTTGTTTAACACCTCTGCAAGTGTATTACATTTTCCGCAATCCAAAGAAAGATTTTTCCTGCTTGTTTTGTGTGTTCTTATACTCTTGCAAAAGCATATTATAATTTTGGCACGACGTGTGTAATGCATAAAAGGAGACTTCTCCGACCCCATTAAGTATATTAATTCATGATCTAGCCATGTCGGTCCGTCAGTCGGATCGGAGCAATATATTACCTACTTACCATACGAATAATCGGACAAACCAATGATATATAAATTTTTTTTCAAGATATCAAAACTAAGCCTAGCACAACGATATAGTAATTTATTCTGAACTAAATTATATCTAATAGCTCCATAGGAACAAGCGGTCAAAAAATTGCTGGTATGAAAATTTTTTTTGTTTTTTAAGAAATTACAACCAAACTCAGATGATCGCTGTTTTATTATAATGTGCACCATCTTGCCGAATGTTATCAAAATCGGACGACTAAATCTTATACTCTCCAAAGAAACAAATATCAACTTTTGTGCTTTTAGAGATATCTCAATCAAACTAACGAATTCTAGCTTTTTTACGCTCTATATATTTTATATAAGTTGATCAAAATCGGACAATTATATAATATAGTTCCCATAGAAACGATTAGACAAAAATTTTAAATTGTTTAGAAGCCCAATGCAAGAGTATATATTTTCGGCATGCCGAAGATAGCCGTTTCATTCATGTTTTTTTTGTTCTGCTTTTGTGTAGCAGCCCCAAGGCTAAGCCAACAAATGGTTTTCTTAAATTGTTTGCCCCTTGCCATTTTCCAATTTCTACTTGCATTCAGTGCTTGTTGTTGTGTTTATTGTTGTTTTGGCTTCCTTAAAATAAATTTTTTGTAGTTTACAGTTTCCGCATTTGCTTTTGGGCCCCACAAAACACATACCGTCCGTTGTTGTCCTGTGCTGAGTTAAAGCCAATCGCTAGACAACCCCGTTGTCCTGTTGCTTCTTGCCTTCCGTTTCTCGTTCATTTTAACAACGTTAATAATCTTATTTTGTGCTTCAATGGATTGCCCTTTTGTCTGTTGCCCCAAAAGCAAGAAAAACAAAATGTATGCATGGCCCTTTTATATTGCATACCTTAAAATGCAATTTTGGCTGCAGAAAATGTTGGTGTTACTTTCCAATGATTTTTGCTCCTCTTTTTACGAAGAAGCCTGCCTTTATTTTTATCAGACCACAGCCACAGCAATATTGCAACCATTGATTGCATTTTGTTGCCACAGTCACGACCCCTCTTTAAAAGTTTGTATTATTAGAGAGGTCGGCAATTGCCAAGTACATTAAATGATTTGCAACTTGTTCTGTTTACCATCTACAGTGCGTGCTTCCAAATAAGTCCTTCGCCCTCAGCTTCAACTGTTGAATTTCAGTTGCAGGTTGCACAAATGGAAATGTTTAAGCAGCCAAAGGACACACAGAGTCATAATGAATAAAACATTATGTGACTTGTTAGAATTCTGCTTTAAAATACTCAAATGATAGCTACGATTTAAATTATTTTAAGGTTGCAGGGCAATTTGAAAAAAGACTTTATTACTGTGTTTATAAATGTTAAGCTTTAAATAAACTTTATAAAATAATTTTTTGGGTAAAATAATAATATGGTTTAGAATAACTAATGATATAATGAATGATGAAATCATATTTAATATGAAAGCAACTTTATTTTGTTAAAATAATAAAAATTTAAATAGCTCTCATAATAACTATTGAAATAGTATTTTATACAAAATTTCTCTTAATATGTATGATGTTGAGGGCTCTAGTTGGTCAACAAACAATCATTATAAATAATTTTCGCCTAAAAATTGGTTCAGTTTTGTCAAAATTATGAAACTTTAAACACTAAAGAGGGCATATGGAAATCGCAATATTTTGACTGTAAATGCATTAAATAACTCTCATATTCAGACAATAATACAATTTAATTGGCAAAACAATCGAAATCACTTTTGCTAAAGTTAAAAGTGTGGAAAGACTTCAAATAAATTCTCAATGGATTTATGAATCAAAGTTTTTGATTGAGAATAATAATACTATTAAATGCTTAATTTCTTTTGATCCCTTGTAAGCTATAGTACACAATCGCAGGCTCCTTTGCCCAGCGGTTGAATGTAAAAGTCAATCGTAAATTACAAAATATCTCTTTATGCAGTTTGTCGGCTACTGCTATTCCTTTTGCCAGATGTATTGTATGGGGAAGGGAGGATTACTGGTATTTCAAAATGTATCTGATGGTTTGCACACTGTGTGGCAAACACATTGAAATCCAATTAATGTAAATAAATACAAGAAAATCCCACAGAGAACAGTCGAGTGCGTGTCTTTTCTTTTATTTAAAGTGAGTTGGATATGGAAGTGGGAGTTTTTTGTGGAGGGGTAAGGGTGATCCACAACATTTGAGTGGGCGTGGCTTGTGTGTACCCTGAATGCAATTAACGTCGCTTTTGTGTGGCCTCCACTTTTGGCCAGCTCTCAACATGCATACATACTCGTATCCTGGCCCTTCATGTCTCTATCTCTTTGCTTGCCTGTCGCTGTTTGCGCTGTACTTAAGCCCAGTAAAGCAAGTTAATCTGTTACGATGTGCCCAACTCCCACCCCTCTCCCATTTTGGTTATACCAAAAACACACTAATACAATTTGCTTGGCCATTTTTTTCTTCTCTTTTGGCCATTTTTTTTTTTTTGCGAATGCTGCTTTTGCTCAACACATTTGGCAGTTGCAGGAGCCGTTAAGCAGTTTCGCCTCGTTTTTCATTGCCTCACAAGATTTGCTTTTCTATATGCATAGGGGTTTTTTGCCTTCTCCACCTTAAATGGGGTATAAGAGCTTTACCAGACAACTTGTTACAAAGTAAACTCGAGCAAATGTAATCATATTATACCATATATCTCTTGTGCATATTATGTTCTTACCCTCAGAGCAAGTACTTAAAAAGTGATTCAACATTTTACCATAATTTACCAGACATGTTAAGTATACTCTCAATTAAAAAGCAATTCCTAAATATTTAGTTACCTATTCATTTCATTCTTTTTGTTCTATCAATTATAAAACGATTTATTAGTATATATTTGCCAACTACTAAATTGAGAACGTTTAAATATATTTGCATTCTTATATATCATATATCACTTGAATAACATATAATAATGGAATTTCAAATTAACATAAATAAATTTCACAATGATTCCATTGTGCTAAAATATGACAGCTCTTTTATTGAATAGGTTTTACCTGTTTATGAATTTGATATATGAAATTTATTAGAATATAAATGAAATGGTTTTGTTTTCAGCACACCATTGTTGTTATATAATTTATTTATGGAAATAAATTTATGATTTCAGTATATTGAAAATATAAAATGTAAACAATTTATTTGACTTTGCAGCTTCGATATTGAATTTCTATATGCATGTTCACTATTTTAATTACGACTAAATTGCTTAATTTCTTAATTTCCTTGATACAGGCAATAAATAATTTTCAAAAAAAAAAATAAAAAAATTAAAAAATCGTACAAGAAATATGAAAAAACAAATTCTGTGAAAATTAATTAAAAGTGTAAATCGGAAGGAACTAATTTTGCACTTATTCCGTGTATGTAATGTCGATGTTTACCTTAATTGCCAATTACGAAATTTTAAAAGCCACTTTTAACTGTTTTATTTAAGAAATATTTGAGGTTCAATAGGATCAACTATATGAATATATCTAATAACTCTGATGCAAAAATTCTATGCTCATATTTCAGTCAATGTACAGAATGTGATTTAATGAATTTATTTATCCGATAAGGAATATAAGAATATTAAAGCAAATATTTAAAAAACAACAATTAGAGGGCACCTGCCCCGTCGAGCAATTGGCCAATATTAACTGTTGACTGCCAACTTGTTTTTGTTATTCTTTTGCGTCGGCAAGCGAAATTGCCAACGGAATTAGCACACCAAAAACAGAAGCAGGAACAGAAGTAAAAGCAATACAAACAGGACGACTGATTCTGGTACTGATTCAAAGTTTTGGTTTTTCCGGTTTCTGTTGGGTTTCTGCAGAAACTGATGCCGTTTCTCTAGCAGGATTCATTTTCTTTTTTTTTATTTGTTTATTTCGACCATGTTTTGTGTTACACAACGCGTATCTGTTGCAGTTTCATTTGTGCTGGCCATATTCCACGTTTTAACGTTTTTTTTTGTTTTTTTGATGGCCTTTAAAGCCTTCATGCATATTTAAATGTTATGTGGCCATTGGTGTGGCAGTTTCTATGTCCGAGGAGCCTGCAGCCGCAGCAAATGTGCAGATAGCATAATTGATTAGATGTGAAGTGCTTATAAGCAAGGACTGTGGGGAGGGGGCAGCATCTAACAGATTTCACTGCAATTTGCCACCAGCCGCAGGCAACATTTGAGTATTTTTGGTAGCTACTTCGGGTTTGCCAGCTAAATGTTCATTTGCTTCAGTTACAAATCGTATATATTTTTTTTTTTACAATTCTACATTTTGCGCGCTGTTTGTCATTTTGCAGCGGCGTGACAGGAACGACAAACGAAGGACGTGGACAGGACACAGCAAATGGGTTACAGAAGCGCTCCAAACTGGAGCCATCTCGTCATCGTTCCCATCGTGTGAGCTCTGAGTGAGCGACGGACGGATAGTCCAAGTTTCCAGAGTCAGACTTGCCCGCTTGTTATGCACAGGCTGATGAAAGACGTTTTTTTTTTTCCTATTTTAATTTTTAGTTAGTTAAAGGGGTATATTGGATTACAGTTGAATATGATCTCTTTTGACACTATTTTGCTTATTATTTATGTGTTTTTATATTCAACTTTAGTTAATTGAGAGCCTGAATGCTGTTGAAGAAGATTTCTCGAATTTATGTTTGTAATTTGGTCCTACTGCTGATGGTTTCAGATAAAATGCATCCACAACTTTAAAGCGAATTTTTCGGCATTTTCAAAGCTAAAGTAACATACTTCATTTAATATTATTACTACTAATTATCTACTTAAAAAATAAAGCCAACAAATTTGTTTTCAGAACTACAATGATTATCTAAAAGCGAGAATATTAACAATTTTTTTTCGCTCTGAACAGAGTATATCGCAATCGAGTTTATAACTGCAATGTTCTAGTTTTTTGTTGCCTAAAGTTGTTGTTTGGGTCATTGTTGTTGTGGCTATTGCTTTGCTATTGCCGATTGTTGTTGTTATTGTTGCTCCCAATCTTTTTATTGTTGTTGTCGTTGTTGCTGGCAATCAAAAGCATGTTTGGCCAACAGCTGGCATGCGCCATTCATTCATTGTAGCCAACTCGACGGGCGACCGCCTGCAATCATTTTTATTAATTTTTCCCAAAAGGGAATTTATGTTGCCCTGGCTCACAGGACTCAAACCCAAGCCAGGACAATGGCCAAACGTTCAAAGCTGTATGGTCATTAGTTATTTGAGCAGCTCATAAAAGTCCCAGCTTCAATACAAACAAAATGCAAAAGCAGATGCAAATCTTATTCTACAGTACCATCGACTCGGACTAATTGGATATTTTAAGTACATGAGCAGTAAACAAGAGAGAATTTTTCACATGAGGTCCACACTAGTCAAAATTGCCAAATAATATATTTAGCCATAAAATATACAAAGATACATAAGTAACAACTACGAATGCGTTTGTTAAAAGTAAATGACTAAAAGATACTGTGCATTTCCAGGCTGTCATAAATATTGCAAGTAGATTACTGCAATTGGGACTGTAATTTGTATTTAAAGATTTTCGGTTGTCTTTGGAGGATTATCTTAAATTTTAAACAAACTGGATAAGCCCACGGCCAATGCAAAATTAAAAACAAATTTTCAGCAAATGTTAAAGACATGTACGTGTAATTTTATATTTTATATAGTTAAAGATGCTTTACTTTTGTGCATAACATAATTATACCCCTTTTTACTTTGCTTTTTTGTGTACAGGGTATTAGAAACATAGCATTGAAATGGCAAAGACGTTAACGACAATGCACAACCAAAATTTTCCGACCATATAATTTGTTTGCATAATAACAATTCAGCTCGTTCTGTTTTCATCCTGTTTTGGCTGGGTTTGCTTGGGTTGAATTGGATTGAGATGGGTTGGTTTGGGTTGAATGTGTTGTCTGGTGTCTGCTGCTATGGCGGATATGAAATGATGTTGGCCTCATCTGTTCGCAGACAGAAAATCAGCTGCTCAAATTCACAGACAAACAACAGGAGAAAAAAAAAAAAATTATAATCAAATAGAGCATAGACGAACCTTAAATGCGCTGTGAATATTATAAATGGGTTAAAGAAGGTAAAAATCAAAATAAACTATTAGAACAAATAAAGTGTTACAGGCTATTAGTTAGACTATGTAGCATATTGAATATTAAATGATAAGTCATTAAAAAAACAGATTTATTAAATGAATAAAATTAACATTCAATTTTCTCCCACTCTGTTATTGGTTACCAACCCTCTCTGAAATTCATCATACTTTTTTTTGTAAGTTCCATTAAAACCAACAATCACCAAAAGGCTCGTCTCATTCCAAAAAAAAAAGTGGCATGACGTTTGTAATGTTGAAATTTCCAAATGGCGACGTTGGCGCCGACGGCAACGCAAATGCACATTAAAAAGCAACAACTACAACAACAAATGTAGCCAAAATTACAACAAAAATAAAAATAAAAAACAAAACGAAACTGTACTGTAGCATCTTCTAAGAAGCAAAAAAAAAAAACAAAAACAAAAAATAAACTCACATAGTCGTTAAAACCAAATGTGCTGATTTCATTGTTATTCTTGGTGTTTTTGTTGTTGTTGGGGCATATTGTGGCACGTTGTTGTTTTTATTTATTGTTGCCACTGTTGCTGCCCCATTGCAAATGCGATATACACTTTGTATGAAAATTAATTTGAGCTCTCGTTTCTTGTATTTTTCTTGAGCTTTTATTCCTAATGGCCATAAGTAGGCATATTTTGTGCCACAAAATCTGTTTTTAGGTGGCAAGCACCAGCAGGTGGCGCCCAGTGGGTGGGTGTGGCACTTGGCCAACACGTTGCATGCAAATATAACAGCAGGTGCTATGAAAAAAAAAAACACGAAACGTAAATCGCCAATAATGAGAGCAAGTGCTAAGGCAGCTACGAGCTGAGGGGATACATTTCATAAGGCAGAATTTCCGGGAATATTTTTCCATCGAAAAGTCGAACTGTTTTTCTGGAAACATGCATAATTAACACAGTCTTGTCAAATGCAGTTGACATCTAAATTAGATTCAATTCAACAAATCGTACTACATTTTAAACACAATTTTCCTAATAATACTTTATTTTTGGAAATTTTAAATGCCAAAAGTTTATTTTACAGCTTAAACTACATTTTTTATAAGCTTATTTTATTAAATTTATAAAATTTGCTTCATTTTCCTTTATTTTGATGGGATAATTTTCTAGATATATTAAACCATTCAGGGGAAATATTTCATTAAGCAGAATTTCCAGGAACATTTTCTCATCGAAAACCTGAACTGTTTTTCTTGGAACACGCCTAATTGCCACAAATTAGATAAAGTTCAGCAAATCGTACAACATTTTAAAAACAATTTTCTTTATAAGACGATATTTTTGGAATTTTGAAATGTCAAAAGTTAAACTTATAGCTTTAAATAAAATTTTTAAAGCTAATTTCATTAAATTTATAAAAGCTGATAATTCTCTATTTTGGTTGAACACATATTTGAACATATTTCTATTTCTGAATAATTTTCCTTCTGTTTGATTTACTGATTTGTGCACCCCCCATAAAAATACCAAATAGTTTTCATTTGTTAAGCTTTTTCCGCATAGTTCTCATTCCACAATCTCCATGAGAAATATTTTAAAACCAAATATTCTAAACGTTATATTTGTAACCGCTAACAATTCAGATGACGAAGTATTCAATTTGAATTGAAAATGTGAGAAGATTTTCAAATTTATTTATTAATTGATATGCTTAAGTTTAGATTAATTTTATATAAACTGCTTTTAATGAAATTTGTTTAAGAGCAGTAACAGCCTCTTAAAACAAACATTTAGTATACAATAACAAGAAAAAACAACTTCATTAAATATAAATATATATACAACCTAAACAGAAGTTACAATTTCAATAGTCATAAATTTAGTTTAAGAGAGCTAATGCCAACTCCGTTATCGGCCGTAATTGTTGTCAATAAGTTAATAAATGAACTGGCCAAAATGTTGTTAATACACAGTAAAAGCAACAGCCAACACCAAGAAACAAATAAAAAACAAACAGAGGGGGGAAGAGAGAAATTACCCTTATCATGTGAATCAAGTCCAAAAAAACACTCGACAACAAAGCCAAATTACACACAACAACGCCCAGTGCCATTTAAGTGCCATAAAAATAAAGTAAATAAGTAAATCAAGGACAGAGCGAAATGCCACTGAGGAAATTATCTGCAGCTTAAATAAAATATAAAAAAAATGTATATATAGTATGTATGTACTATATATATTTGGAAAATGGTACTGAGTACACACACCTGGCAGCAAAGGCAAAGTTGTTCGGCAGCCCATCTTTCAAATTTAATGTCTAATTTAAATGTTGTAAATACCAACCGAGGGGCTGTTGTGTTGTGCACACTCTGTTGTGGGCGTGGCCATCTTTGTTATGCAAATGACTTGCGCTGCCAACGCAAAAATTCACACAGTTAACACCATGGCAAAGAGACTTCGGTCAGGCTTTTGGTCAAAGGCAGGAATTGTTTTTTGCCCCTAATCCCGCTCCAGTTGCCACATCCTGCATCGCGTATACGCCTTCTGCCTGCTACTGCTGCTGCTGCTGCTCCAGTTTCGAATTTGCAGCTCAGTTCTCACGACCGCCGACGCTGTAAATATCATTAACGTGATTTTAAAGCCGGCTCGTAAAACTGCCAGGACAGGACAAGAAGGCAAATACGGGTATGAGGGTTTTAGGGTATGAGAGGTCCTCTCGAGTGCCGGAAATTTGCTTTTAATTTCGCAGCAGCCGCAGTGGGCGTGGTCAACAGCCTTCGCTCCTGTGCCTAAATGCCTTTTTGTTAATGCAGCTTTGTCGCTCGTCCACGCACCTGCCATATATACTAGACGGCGTTTCAAACGTGGCTCTAAATTATGGCACTAAACAGGACTCTTTATTCCTGTCCAGCATTTTGCTAACCACGAAAGTTTAGAGCACGAAATGAAGCTTAGTGAAGGTTTTATTGCAATTTTATGGATTTTCCACCTTTTTTTTTGCAGCTTAATGACAAAGTTTAAATCAATTTGAAATTTCACAAAATTAAGTTTTTATACGCAGTTCATAATATTTAAGTATGCCTTGATGCTTAAAGCATTAAATAAAACAATTCAAATAAATTGCAAATTCAAATTGTTTGCATCTGGCATAATTATGATATAAATATATAATGCATAAAAATCTCACAAATGTGTGAAAAGAAACGAACTTTGTCAAATGATTTCATATTCTCGTACAACATTTAAATAAAATCAATTTGGATAAACATCAAATGCGAACGAAAATCAAAGTCATTTTTAACAGAAGAGGAAAAATTAGCTAAATTTAGAAATTTCATGTTGCAATGGTAATGATTTCTTAGAACAAAGTTAAGGAAGCATGAAATATATGACGCACATTCACTTATGCTTAAATATGTATACATTTTCGTATATATTTAGATATGCAATCATATCAAAGCTAAGAGCAAAAATAAATTGATTTAATAAAATATAAGTATAACAAATAAATTATTGAAATATAAAATATTTAAAAATACAATTTTAGGCAAAAACTATTAACAATTTAGAGTCTGTAGCTAAACAAATAAAATACATTACAATCTCCGAATATACATTGACTTTTTTTTTTTTAGGTATAACCTGTTTGATTTGGTTTTTGAATTACGCTTGATTTTAATTATTTAATTGCTATTTTATAGTGCTATTTCAATGCCTGTATTTTGCTTTGACAACTTGTCAACTAGTTGACACAATATTTTCACCTAACCTATCGGCAATATAAATAAATTCTACCCACGCACTTTGACATCAAGTGACAGCTGTCTCACACCCTGTCCCCCGTTGAAACCCTCGCTTAAAATTCGGTGAATAATTAACCGAAAGCATAAAATTACATTACTTTAAGTGCTGCTGTTATTTCTGGATGGGCTGCTGACTGCCATAACCGGAAAGAGCTGTGGCCAATCTTTTACTAACTCTACTACAGAACGATACGGAACCGCCCAACCACTCAACTGGCAGGAAACCAGGAAAAACCAGAGAGCCACAGGATCCCAAAAGGAGGGCAAAATTCATGTGAATTCACGTGACTCTGCTTTGGTTGTCTCAATTGTGGCTCCAATGAATATTCTCATTAAAATTACGCGCAGCTGTTCAGTGTCCATGCTGTGATGGGTGGGGGACAGCGAAAGGAAGGGGGATATTTTAAATTCACCAACAAAATGATTTTACGCCATTGTAATGGCCAAACATTTAACAGACGGAAATGTTGTTGAAGTGTAAAACGTGGGCCTCTCAACAATTTAATACGCAAATATTATGCAACATGTTGGGCGGACAAACAGTAACAACAATAAAATGAATAAAAGTTGCAATCAAAAGGCTTTAACTATAAAATACTCTGTTCACAATCTGTTTCCAGTTAAGCATGTTATAAGTTTTCTATTGAGCTCTTATGAGGGAAATAAAAATGTCTATTTAACCTTTAGAAACAGAGTACAAAAAGCTCGGTACATTATACATATTATGCTTATAAAGAAAATTGTACACACTTCTTCCTTAAACAAGTAACTAAAAGTACTAAGCATGGCCTACAAGCCGAATATAGACCTTATAGCTCTAAAAACAGATTATATTATACAAAACAACTTCTAATGACAGCCAGACTAAACAACAGCAACAAATTGTAGTCAGTGCCCAGAGTAGAGGTCCTTGGCATCGTTGAACTTTGCATGAATGCATTTGCAACATTTAAATGCAAACTTTTCTCATATTTCATTTGCTTGTAATTAAGTTAATTTACTTGTTGGCTCTTGTACATCTCATATGTTCATTTTTGTCGCTTAAAAACAGCAAAAACAAGAACAATAGAAAACTAAACTAAGTTAATAATTTAAGCTGCAGAAATTTCATAATTAAACAAGGTAGCATGATTCAGTCTAATTTAAATACAGTTTAAATATAAATAATATTCTATTATGCATTACTAAGTTTAGATTTTGATTTGAAAGCAATTAACTTTTATTTTTATTAAATAACACTAAAAACAAGCGATAAATTGATATTATTAACTAGTTATTATTTTTTATTTATTTGCAACTTTTTGTTTAATTAAACTTTAAAAAATTTTAGATCAGTTCGTGGAAAATTGGAATTTACATAAATTGTTTGTAGTTGCCATATATACTTGAACAAGATTGTCCAAAGCTATATTATTATAAAATTTACTTCACTGTCAAATATATCAAATCATGAACAATATTACAGAGTCTGATAACATTAAATAGCGAGATAAAAATATTTTTAAAAGCAAAACTAAGTATTTATTTATAGAATCTCAGAAAATTCTGTGTATTTGCACTACAGGTTTAAATAAAAAGTGCAAAAAAATTGTAGTTAAGCAGATTCACACTAGATTAAAAATATATTTTGCATTTTTTATATTATTAGATTAGTGCTAGACTCAAGAATGTTTTTAACTCACAGTTTGCTGTAATTGCATTTTAAAACTGTTCACTTTCAACATAAAAACCAAAAAAAGATTCGTAACACCGAATCTGTATACCCTTCTATACGTCTTTTAAAAAATAGCGATATTCGATCTTTTCATTTGTCTTAAAAAAGTACTTAATAAAAGATATATTTTTGAATGTGCGGTATAAAAAAAAGAGGTGTCCCCAATAGCTTCTATGGCAGCTAAATAATATATTAGTGCCATCGGGCTGATTGAAACACACAAAAAAATATCTCAAATACAAACACAAAAAGTTTGTATAGAAACAGACTGACAGACAGACTGTCATGGCTATATGGACTCTGCTTTATGACGTCAGAGACGTCTCCTGCCATTAATACACACGCCGTGAAAAAATAAAAATACCCATTTGCGAGGGTATAAAAAGACATTAAAAGTTGAAACGATTAAATTACTGATACTTTCATTACGTAGCCATAAATCGCATAAATATAGCGTATATATATCTGGCTGAAATGGACAGCGCTGATCAGCTTAACATTTTTTTGTGCACAAGCACTCTGGCAATTTCAACGGCACAAATCAATGCCATTTTGAACTGTATTTAATTTTTTTTTCCCCCATAGTTTTTCCTGCATATGCCGCTTTAAATTAATTTTGCAACCTTAATTTCCGATGGTTCGTCGCTATCCAATTTCGTTAATGAGCTTTTCAGCTTAAACGCAATTGTATTCAATTTGTCAGCAATATTACGTGCAATCCGATAAAGCCAACACAAAGTGACAACAGAGCCCCATTTCCGAGAGCTCCTGACCTATATGGAAAACCTGGCCTTCAGCATATCCTTCTGCACAGTACAGCAAAAATAAACAACGCGAACAAAGAATTCCAATAACAAATTTTTAAACAAGTGTTAACGCCACCTGAACCCCGTCAGTTTCAGTATGCACCAGCAGGAAAAATCAAAAAAAAATAATAAAAAAAAAAATTATACAATATATAGCAAAATGTGGAAATGGAAATGCGAGCATATAAAGTGTCCAACTGCCCCTCTCTTGCATGGGCATAAGCCTTCTTTGGGTCTACGCCTCTGCATTGTGGTCAGCTTTTGCGTATGTGCAACGGTGTTAACCGGAATGCCTAAAAGTATTCAAGCAACGCCATTTACAGTAAAGGTGCAGTTACAGTTGCAGTTGCAGTTGCAGTATCCTTGCAACAGTTGAGTGCATGTAAAGTGGTCTGTTCAACTGTCAACTGGGTTCGTAAATTCTGAGTTCTTGTTAAAACAATATAAAGAGTATATATCACAAAGATATTTCGTTACTATTCCGTCAATTTCGAGTAAAATATGCAGCTCTTCATATCAATATTAAAAAGAGTCTTAAAAATTTAATATCGATTATTAAAAGTCGTTGGGTTATGTGCTTAAATAGCTTAAAAAAATATATTAAACACAAAGTTTTCATTAAATTTTCTTCAATTTGGGTAATTTTGGCAGAGTAAAAACTAAAACGGTTCTGAAAATATTATAATTGATAAATTCTCCTCCAGAGTAAATTCTTAAAATATATTTAAAGAATAAAAAAAATATATTAATAATATATATATAAATATATATAATAAATATATATATATTAATAATATATAAAAAAATAAAATTAAATAAAAAGATAATGGTGAGAGGTATTTTCAGAAAATAATAAAAGTTTCAACCGAATTAAAATTGTTAATTCAAAAGTGCATCAAGTTGTATGATAAACATTTTTCAAACAATAGTGGTAAATTAAATTAATAAAAACTGAATTATATAGAATTATAGGAAGATTATATTTCCTTTTGTTAAAAATCGTATTATAGAAAGTTTCCACTGTATTTAATAGCTTTTATTGGTTTACACCTGCAAGTTCCCAATATTTATGTTGAAAATGTTATTTGGGAATTCGAACCTACAGAAATGTCTGCATATTTCAGCAACATTTACACTTTACCATTCCATACATATCTTTCTGCATTTATGAAAAAAAATACATATATAACATATATATTTATGCTAGATATAAATGTATATGTGCCTGTTGTAGTTCAATTTCTGGTTTTGTCATCGTCCCTTGAAGTTCCCTCTGCCTGCACTGCGGAAGTTCACATTGCCTTCCTGGCACACTCCTGTCACCTCCGACCCCCTTTATTTGCTCTGATTTCCTTGAATGCCTTGGGTTGGCAATCGTTGTAAAAGTTGTTTCTGGTGCTCTGTGTGTCTCATTTCCAATTTGATTGTGCCGTGCCTCTCATGTGGTGATTGCCTAACAGCTTTTTTGGAGCTAATTAATGCCCATAAATATTGAGCATACCAATATTTTTTTTTTTTGCTTTAAACTCCGAAGAGCAAAACAGCAAATGATTTCCGAAACACATTTGAACTGGCATCTAGAGAGATGGAATTAAATTAAGCGACTGCTAAAATGATATCTACAAAAAACAATACTGTAACAATTTGATTTACTGGCCGAGTGCTGCCAAAGTCATTAAACTTAGAAAAAACCAAACTTTGCGCAACAAAAATAATTGTGCAATATACGAAAAAAAACGAAATAAAATACAAAAATGTCGAAACGACATAACGCCAAAAAAAATTGAAGGCGAAAACGCGCGAAATTTATGAGCCATCTTTGCGCAGTAACACGCACGCATATAACGAGCTATAACCAACACTCTAGTACAAACACACAAACAAACACACACACACACATATAAATATATATAATAGAGTTGTATAAAATCATTCAGAATTAGTTGAATTGAACTAAACTGAACAAAACAAAAGAACTAAATACATCACTGAATGTCCTGGATATGGTGTGTTCATTTAAATTCAATTATAAGTCCATCAATTTATTGGACTCTGATTTTAGTTTGTTTTTTTTTCTGATTATGTATTCTTGCTATAAATAAATTAAATAATATTCTCTACCATATTATTTAATTTATTTATTATGATTTATTCTAGTATTACAAGATTAAGCTGATTTTTAATGATACTAGTCACTTGGTGTAAATAATTAATATTTTCAAACATTCTAAAATAAAAATTTAATAAATTACAAATATTTGTTTTTAAAATATCATGTTAAAAAATTATATCAATTAGTTAACCATCTTATTCCGCAGATATTTTCCTTTTCCAAAATACATTTACAGCCCCATTTCGATAAACCAGTAGACAACGACATCGATAGTAGCGATAACGATAACGATAACTAAGAAGAATTAAAACTGAAAACTTTGTTAGTTGTAACCCGAATTTAATAGTTTTGTCCGTGTGGCTGAAGAGCATCTATTTCGAAATTTTCAATTGCATTAAATATTAATTTTAAGTCTTATTTGCAGCATTAAAAGTTCATTTAGTTAATAATCTATGTTTATGCGATTATAAAAGACCCAAAAACGAAAAAGATATATTTCTTCACATCGTAAAACTGAAAAAAGCGCAAATTATAACAGTTTATAGTTCTTAAAATAAAATAAATAAAAAAGTAAAACAGATCTCTTCGGATTTTTCAATTCATAAAAGATTTCGTTTTGTATTTGTAATTTTTCTATCTGAAGCTGTGTTTGAATAGTGTGAAAGGTAAAAAAAAAAAACATAATTATGACAATTGAGCCAAAAGTACAAAAATTTGATTCTAAAAAACTTAAAAGAACAAAGTTCGTTAAGCACAAATACAGCAAAAAATAAATTAAATTAATCAAATTATTTCTTCATTTGAACAACCATATGATAACTTAAAAACAAATTCGTTCGTTCCAACGCCTAAGTTGAACTAAAATGTACATCTCTATTGTGTATATAGAGTGTGACATATACATAAAGCGTTTCTAACAGTACTTTGTTTTAGTTTAGGGCACAATGGCGGCCAACGTCGTTTGCCACCGTTGAGTCAATAAAACGCAGGCAACAACATAAAATGAACGAACAATGGCGCCTGGCTATCCGGCATACTAGCAGCCATAGCCATAGTCCCAGGCCTAGAAATGTGCTCTCCATTAAAGTTTTGACCAAGAAACTTACAACCAAACAGTCAGTGGCCACTCTGCACTTAGTTGCAGCTAAGGCGAATGTTGGATTCCGAATCCCCGGAATCAATCATCAAGTTTAAACGCATTACACTGAGCGTTAAACGATAAGCAGCTTTGTTGCATTTGCCGCAGTAGATGCCCCCGAGTGAAACGAGGAGGAGTTTTTGCAAAAAGCTGCTGTTAGCTCTATCTAATGCCACATAGGGAACACACACACACACACACAAAGACACATCAGTGTATTGCCCCATCATCAACTTGATCTATTTTATTTTGTTGCGACCTAAAAACTGAAGCAATAATACGCTGGCTTGCCCCAACTTGGATTGTCTATATGGCAGTGTGTGTGTGCTGAACGTCTCGCTATAAGTATATATTGTATTGTATTGTGTGCGATATATATTTTTTCAGGATTTACGATGCATCCAGCAGCAGCAGCAGCAGTAGCAGTAGCATCAATGCTGTCTTTATTTGAAGTAGGGATGAAAACAAAATGGGTTAGAAAGAGACTGCAAGGCTTACAGAATGGAGTGAACAGGCAAGAAATTGAGCAGCTTGGGATAAATCTTATGTACAAATGAAATGTTGAGGAGGGATTGGCAAATTTAAGACCAGTAATGTCACCAGTCTACACATTTACGAAGTATATAAAACTATTTGTCAGAGCTATATTTTTGTCATTAAATTACGTGCCTCAAAAATATGTGAAAAATTAACGAGACAAACATTTTTATGGATATATAAAGTGAAAATATTAAATAGTATATTTATATTAATTGTTGAAAAAAATATCAAGAAAAATATATAAATAAAATGATAGAAATGTGTTAATAAAGTAAATTATAT
The DNA here is from genome assembly GCA_035043045.1 of Hirtodrosophila alboralis. Classification (NCBI taxonomy): domain Eukaryota; kingdom Metazoa; phylum Arthropoda; class Insecta; order Diptera; family Drosophilidae; genus Hirtodrosophila; species Hirtodrosophila alboralis. The sequence continues at coordinate 1,627,750 of JAWNNH010000224.1, read as the reverse complement.
AGTTTGCAATTAAGAATTTAAGAACTGTTTTAAATTTCACATTCACAGGAAAAAGCTACAGAACTCTACCATGTATTTAAACCAGAACAAAAATAAAAACTTTAATTTTTTAGTGAATCATTAAATTCAGGAAAAAGAATCAACAAAATTGATGCAAAACTAAAATTTGAAACAAATTTGACAATTTTTTATTGATTATTAATTACAGCAATTTATTTAATGTCTTGTAAATGTCTTTTTCCTAGTCATTTATATTTTATACAAATTTTTCGTTTTAATATAAGTCCAACATCTTGGTAATTCTTTGAAGGTTTTTTTTTTATTTCACGTTTTAGTTTTTTTATCAATTAGGAGCAATTCTTTCAATATCTTGTAAAGCTTTTCCCCAATCAATTATTTCTTTTTTTTTTTTTAATTTTTCACTTTAATGAATATCCAACACTTAGGTAATTCTTTTAATGTTCTAATTAAATGATTTTTGTGCTTTCATTTAAAGTTTGGCAGCTCGCTAAAGTTTTTGACACGCACACACACACACACACACACACACACACACACACACACATATATACATACATATATACACTCAAAGTGAAAATTTGTGCACATTTGCAGCCCGTTGAGTATAGGGTTTCCATTTACTCACACATCCCCGCATAGCCCCACTTCCTGTCCATGTGTGGTTAGAAAACTATTTATTTAGTTGGTCATTTTGTTGTTATTTGTATTTGTAATAGACACGAGCATACACACACACACACACGCGCACACACGCACACACCATTACCAAGAGTCTGTAACATATAGAGTCGGCAGCAGTTATAAGTTTGTGCGTTGTTCGTATCTCATGTGGTATTACTGGTATCTGTGTATGTCACCAGAGAGACGCACATCCGGCCAGATCTATAAATTTCCGATGCCGTATATATATGTGTATATGTGTCTGTGTGTAAAGCTGGTGAAATTGTGCGCGCATTTATTTATTGTTGGCGCTAACTCGACAGGCCAAAAGTGTGGCAAAAACAATGAAAAGGACAACAACAACAACAAAATACTAAAAATGATATAAAAATTGTGGCGTTGACCAAAGGCGGGCAGCCGGCTATGACAGCAGTTATATCTATTTTTATTTTATTTTTTTTTTTTTTGTATATGTGTAACGATTATTGAATAGGACCAGAACAGGCGACACCAAATATATATATATATATATCCATATATGTATATAAAAGTCGAACAAAACAAATGCACTGCAAAGCGGATATCAAAGTGCGATTTATTTTTATTAGTTTCGGATGTCAATGTGCAGGAAATTGAGAAATTAGAAAATATTATACACGCTCTTAGCTTGTTAACGCGCACCTAAATGCCAACAAACACATACACACAAACAATCTATATATGTATGTGTGTGTGTGTATTATGTGCTTTGTTAGCTGTCAACAACATTTCCCCCATATATATATTTTCTGTTGTTATTTGATTTTATGAAGTAAATTTAATGTCATTCAGTTACATTACACGAATTTTATTTTTTCTTTTTTTTTTTAATATTTTGTTAATTGATTTTATCAAAAAATAAACGCACACTAATTGCAATTATAACAAAACAGTTTGTATAATTATTGCATTTTTGAAGTGATGAAAATTATAAAAAAATAATCAGCAACAATTTCATATAATTATAATTAAATTATTTTAGTAAATGTTTAATTGAATTGAACAAAATTTCGTTAAAATAAATTTCTAACACAAATTGACAGCAAATTATAAAAACAAAATTTTAGATTGTTTATGCAACTAATTAGTAAATTAGAGAACAATTACAAATAATATCAAATATAATTCAAATTAAAAACATATAAAAATTAAAATTATCTATTATTACTTTTGCAAAAATATGACAAAGTATACTCAAGATTTTTTGCTAAGTTAAGACAAGAATAGGATTTATTTGCATGCGCAGTCTTAGTATTTTTATTTCTTAAAAAATGTAAAACTCAAAAATTTTAACATTTAAATGACATGTTGCAAAAAATTGTAACCATCAGATTTTCTGACATAATTTAGCCCTCAAAAACAATTAATTAACAGCTATTGCAATGGCCATGGAGGCATAAAATCAATATATGTATATAGTTGATGGCACACAACAATTAGCACACAAAAACACAAAATCAATGCGACAACAACATAAACAACAACTACTTACAAACAATCATAAAATGTTCAACCACCCGATTGACCAATGGACTATGGGTAATTTAACTACTTTTTCTTGGAAAAAAAATTCACTATTAGAAGTCGGCATTATTTTTATTAATACATTATAAATAAGGGACCGAAAATAACAGTTATTGATTTAATTTTCAAATTAAATAATCAGGTAAATTGGTGTTTAATTACACCAAATTGTGTATAATTTCAGAATATTTGCGAATAACAGAAAAATTAATATTTGAGACTTAAACACAAAAATTTCAAATAAAAGTTATTATTGACTTTTATAGTATCCGTCGACAATAATCAATGTAAATGACAACTTCAATAACTTTTAAAAAAAACTTTTACGTATATTTCTCATAACAGTTACAGTTATAAATTCATCAAACTTCAACGATGTATACCAAAAATTTTAACATTACTCTTAACTTAGGAAAAGTTTAAATAGCTGTTTCAAACCAAAATAAAGTCCTTCAATTTATTTAGTAATGTTTTATTAAAGTAAAATGCTTTAAATATTTAGACAAGCAACTTTGGTGAAATTAATATAATCTTAACATTTTAACATATTTTCCAAAGTATAGTATTTTTGGATAGAGTTTTAAGATTTTCGCAGCATTCCATAGTCTTGAAACTACAGATATGCAAATTGTTGTGTTTGATTAGAAATTTGGAACAGTAATTTCTATGCAGATACAAAGAAATTGGGCAAAACAATTTTTTTTTTAAATATTCACCTAAAGTGTTGACAAAAAGGTTTAGCCCAAAAACTAGTTTTAATCTTTAAGCTAGTAATTTACTCCAAAAAATTGCTCAAATTCTCCACTGTTCTATGGGAAATAGTGCCCTCATATTGTATTTGTTTTTTTTTGGAATGGTTGGGGTAGGCAATAAAATTAGACATAATTACAAGGGAACTGCCAACACGAACGAACGTACACACACATACACACATACACACACAAACTAATACAATCAATGCAAACACACACAAAGTGCGATACATATGCGAAATGGCATAATTTGCTGGGCAGTGCACAAAATATTCACGTTAAGTGCTGGGAGATGTTGGGTAAAACTATTGTGAAACGTTGGCAAAAACTAACAACAAATACAAATAAACTCGCAATAACACACACACACACACACCCACACACACACAGAGAGAAATGTAGATATATGAATTTACTACCAAAACATGTTGGGGAAGCCTTTTATTAGCAAACGTTTGTAGTTGCTGTTGCTGTTCGTACGTGCCTCGAATTAGTTTTTTGCGATTTGAATAAAATTGTTTTGAATAAATTTGAATGCCACATGCATGCTCACAATCTCCCGCACACACACCCACACACACACACACAAGCCAATAGCATAGTTCGCCCTAATAAATAGGCAATGCTTTTTGTATTTAACTTTTTTCACATTTGTGTCTGCTGCATTCAATGCAGCTCAACCTTTCACTCTCTGGTTTCTAATTAGCCAGGAAATTTCAGTTGCATATCAACTCATCAGGTACAATGCAAATTGGCTAAGCTTACAGTTATTACTATTAGTATTAAAGAAATATACATGTAAACATTTAAACAATGCATTGCAATAAAAGTAAACAGTTCGTCATAATATATTGTTCAATATTGTTGTCTATTTGTCTAAAACTGTGTTGTTATTTTTTTGTGTTCACCAAATCATTAAAAAAAAAAAAAAAAATAAGATATAACAGCCATATTACTCAAAGATAAAGTCAAAAAGTAAGTATAGATACAGACGGACAGATGGACAGACGGGCATACATAGAAAGACAGACAGACAGCCGGACAGACAGACATTGCTATATCTACTCAGCTCTCATCCTGAGGAAGAATATATATACATTATGGGGTCGGAGACGTCTCCTTCTACGCGTTACACACTTCGAGACAAAATTATAATACCCTTTTGAAAGGGTATAAAAATGAAAACGACAATGAAACGCACATATTTCAAAAAATATAAATTGAATTTATTTAATAGTTAATCTGTTTTTTTTTGCAACTTCACATATCTATTTGTAGCTCACCATAACAAAATCCGCGAAGTGCTGCGTACTTGGCAATTTTTGTAAGGTTCTTCCTCGATTTAAGAACTGTCCAACGTAGTAAGCCCAAATTAAATTAAAACTTTTATAAACAATAAATAAGTTTCAATGCAATAATTAAAGCTTAAAAAAGTCTTAAATTAATAGGGTCTAGTTTAATAAGATAGTTTATAAATTTGTTTAAAATTCGTTTTATTCCTTAAAACATAAATGTTTCCGAGCTTTTATCTTTTACTTTTATTTTTTACAGCCACTGATTAGACCAAAATAGTTTTTGCCTGAGCGTCCGTATCGTTCACAGTTTAATTTACAAGTGCAGTTCGAGAAGGCTCACGCGCCTTTTTATAGCCACTTGTGATGCCACTTTCAGGCACCAGCTACCACGTTGTTTTATAAACAAAAGCAGATAAAAAAAAAATTGTTTGTTGACATTTAAGCACACAGGCTCAAAGTGAAGCAAACAGTGGGTGTAACCGCACTTTGACTACCAGATCGGAAATAATTTACCTATTAATCCAATATAAAACGTCCTGGGCGTAGATACGTACACATTCAAAATTAAAAAAAAAAATTAAGTCCATACGTATTTCAATACCTAAATTAATTTATGCAGAACGAGCGTCAACATAATGCAACAAGATTTTTACGCAAGCTTGCATCCTCCTTGTAAATTAGGCCTGCATTGACGCCCAGTATTGAAAAGGTTGTAACGTATGCAACTTGCAGTATGTCAAAGTAATATAAAGTGGCAAAGTTTGTTTAAGGACAAACGCTTGTTTAAAGGCAAACAAGCTTTGCCATTTCATAGTACTTTGACGTACTGCAAGTTGAAAATTTAAAATCAATAAAAGAATAATATGACTGTGCAAGTTTAAAAAAAAAAAACCAGAAAGAAAGGGGTATACTCGACACGCGGAAGCTATATACCCTTGCCATTGTCACCTAAGAAAATTTTAAATGTCAAGTTTGGTTTTGATATCTTAAAAAACAATAATGTTTTTCAAACGAGCACTTTTTGACCGATTATTCCTATAGGAGATATAAGATAAAGTGGTCCGATTATGTTCAAACTTGGTCAGATTGTACAAATCGTAAATATGCATCGATATGCCAAGTTTCATGAAAATAAAGTGTCTGCGATTGTTGTTATGGCAGCTATATGATATAGCGGTACGATCGGACTGATTTTGATTCCATCAAGATAGCTCAAAGATAAAGCTAAAAACATTGCATAAAAACAGACGGACAGACGAACATTTCTATATCGACTCGGCTCGTCGTCCTGATCAAGAATATACATGCTTTATGGAGTCGGAGACGTCTCCTTCTATGCATTACACATTTCGAGACAAAATTACTATACCCTTTTGCAAGGATATAATAATAATTTTTTGAAATAATAATAATTTTATTAAAACTTTTTTTTATATCAAAATAAACAAAAAAACTAAATTTTGATTTTGCGCAGATTTGAATTAATAGTAGTTGTAGTAGTAGAGTAGTTTTACAGTATTTTGCAGTTTTATTTGTACTTAATTAATTTAAATATTTTAATAGGTAAGAAACTGAGAAAAGAAAGAGAGTTTGAATCTCTAGTTTTCTAAGATTATCTTTTTAAGCAATGATATCGTATGTTTATATGACATTTGCTTACAATTTTAAATTACTAATTTGTCATGGTCAATATACGCATATTTTTACTGAATTTCAATACTATTTGACGACTTTTTCACAAAAATCAACTTGAACATGGAAATTCTATTGGGCATCAGTAAGCACAGAATAAACGCATCCATGCCTCACTACACACAAACACACAGAGGTTTTCCACCACAGCGAAATTGATATGTACATTTGTATAGAGAACATGCAGAAACCCAAACAAAAATTCCCCGAATTTTCGTATTCAGAACAGTTGCTAGTTTACCAGTTGCCAGTTGGCACTAACCAGCAATGCTCGACGTGAACGTGGTCATCCAAATTTCTACATATCGTGAGAATTTTTTTTGCATGCCACTTTTGTAATTGGAGCAATAGAAATATACCCGATATACCCCTTCACCTAACAACGCTTACCGCCTGGGAAATGCTATCAATAGTCTGGCTTTCGAACACTTTTTAAAGCGCACGCCTACGCGGAGAAACAGATGCAAATATATGTACATATGTATGTGCATGTCAACATGTGTGCATAAATACACTTAAAAAAAAAACAGGTAATGATTTTTATATTGAATCACAAATATAAAATTATACTAGTTCCACAACTTAAGAGAATAGTTGGCATAGAAACAGAAAAATACTAGTAAGAGTTAACTTATCGGGCTGATCAAGATTTATGCAACTTCTATTACTCTATTTTGTGCCAAATTATAATAACCTTTGTTATAATATAAAAAAGTATTTATATATACATAAAGTTACAAAAAATTTGACAAATACTGATTCTTTAATACCAAATTAGCCGGACATAATTTTTTTCTTTTTTTTTTAAGTTGTTTTTGTTATTATTGTTCGTTAAGTTTTATTTAAGCTTTTGGAAAATAACATATTCTTTTTTTTTCTTTTTTTTTGATAGATTTATTATTGAGGCATACGTGAATCGCCAAATATCCCCTCAGCATTTTCGGAAAATAAAATATACCAAATGGTTACGATTTTAAAATAACTAAAATGAAACACACCATTCATTTCCTTCAGAATGAATTTCTCCTAGTGTATGCAGATGGGTAATATATGGCATACGTTTGTTTATCAATTTTGTAGCTACTATCTAAACGACAGCCGCAGCCCAGAAAACGATGTCGGCCAGGGTCCCATTTTGGTTAGCTATTGAAAATCAATGATTGTCCATTGTACGTTATGGAGATTTGCGGAAAAACTCGCTTTGGCCAATTAGCAAAAATGTAATTTCGTAATTAAATTTTTCTTATATATTTTGTTGATTTTTTTTTGTTAATTTTAGCTCTGGCAATGCAAATTTAATTAAAATGCTCTAGAAAAACACTTTGAAAGTGTTGAGAGTTGAAAGAAGGGGAGCAAACAAAAGTAAAATCTTTCTTGGCACTTTCAATAACAAAAATAATTTCGGGTGAACACAAATAAATTTGCGTGTTGTACGCAAAATACATAAATAAAGAGGCGTTTAAAAGCTTTTACATTAAATATTCATGAGAGACGCATAATTAAATTATGCAAAGGATGCGGCCGCGTGCCAAAACTTATAATATTCTAATTTACTAACTGGCAAATGTTCAATAATAGTTCTCCACCCAAAAACAGCAAGTTAGATAAAGAGAGCAACAGAAAGCGAGAGAAATATGCTGCCAAATTGAATTGTTATTTATATAGGTTCGGAATTTTGTTACAAGTTTGTTTAGGCTACCAAAAAAGACAAAAAAAAAAAGAAAAGAATAAAGGCAATTAAAGCGAACGAAAAATTCAATTAAAACTTTTCGACGCTTATCTAAACTAAACATCTTTCACTGGGCTTAACTAGTTTAACAATTAGGTCGCAAAGGTGCCTAAAAGTATACTAAACTTTCTCTCTCATGCTTTTCGAGTTCAACAGACGACCTAAGGGAACTTATGATGATGTTTCATACTTTAAGGCAATGCGCCAAATGGAATGCTGCAGAGAATCGTAAGTCACAGAACTTGAAATTTCGAAAAAATAAAACAGAAAACAAAAGCCAAAACTTTAGAGTTGAAGTAGAATTTCCAAGGCGCGTCACTTTGGATTTATGCGAAAACTTTTGCAAAATGCACAAAAATTAAGCCAATAACTTAGTATTGTGCTAAATAGGTCGTGCCTTTAGCTTAATTAACTGTGATTGAAGGCGCAGCGACATTACACATAACTTTAAACAGAGTCCTTTAATCTACGACTTCAAAGTATGCACAGCATATTTATCAGCTGACACCATTGTATTTTTCTCTAACTAAATTTCCTCTATCCCTCTGGGGAAGCTAGTTTTCTCTATCATTTTCCAAACACTACAAACAAGAACTACGCATATATATACAAAGGGCAGGCAGACGTTGCTATAGCAAAAATATTTGCAAAATAAAATGGCTGCAATGTAACGGAAGTAAGCTGGCCCGGGTCCAAGGAGTGCGTCCTGTGAATCCTGGCAACTGGGGAAATACATTAAACTAAGCACTGCGCTAAGATGCCACGACTTGAACGTGGACAGTTAAAGGTCCTTCTTAGCCTCTATTGCATTTGTATGCAATTTGCGTTTGTCTTCTGTTCACTTGATTCCTTTTTATTTGCCTGTCGCCTAACCCATTGTCTAAGTCATCCTCTGACATCATTTTCCTGGCTCTATGAATGCATAATTCCATAATCTCATTAGATGACAAGTAGAGGCATCTGCAAATAGCTGACGGGGTCATTAAACTAAAACTTGACAAAGCTGGTTTGAATAGCTTAATGTTTACGATTGGAACAACTTTAAGTGCGGTTAATAATAGCTGAAAGAATTTATAGTATAAGAAAAGAGATAATCATATGAAATGTGCGAGATGACTTCAAAATTTAAGAGTAGATATCTGAATTTATATCCTTAAAAGTAATGACAGCTTTTAAATTAATTCCAAAATTTACCTTTAAGGTATTTTCACAAGCAAAACGACTTTGAAGTCTAATTTTAAGTTTAATTAACAAAATATCTAATGCTCATGACAAAAGGTTGGTGAAAATGCCCGAAAGCCTATTTTATTTTAGGGAGTTAATTAAACTTCAGCAAATATTTACAATTTCTGTCTTTTTAACCAAATTCAAACAAAGTTTGCAAAAGTTTTAAAGTAAAAGACGATAGTTATGCATACTAAAGGTTAATAATATTTATTATGATAATTCAAACTTTGATATAGTAATATTCGAGAATTGAGCTTAATATATGATAGTGATAAAAACAATAAATGTAGATTGTGTGTAAAGCTTTTATTTAAGAAAACAACTACTTAGAATAAAAATATTTTTTTTAACAAAAAAATTTAACCAGGAAACTAAAATTTAAGGCTAAGGTCTGGCAAACTTGCTTCGCTTACTCAGCACAGTTCAACTTTATTAATTTGTTATAAAAAAAAAATACCAGGATAAGTATAATCCCGCTAAAGTGTGCATTAAATAGAAGGAACTAAATATAGTTAACTAACTTTTTTCACATGCATTTAAAGCTTTACCTTGCACTCAAGCTCCTAAAAATCTGCTACAAATTAGTCTAATCTTCATTGAAATTTTGCAAGAATTTTAAACATTGGCAGCCATAAACATTAAGCAGGAGCAGCATTCCCCGCAAATAGCTTAAAATTGGTTAACCTTTGTGTTGGTTATCGAGCTGCTTTGGCTTCTGTGATGCAAAAGCAACAATCATAAAGTCAGGGCATACAGAACCCATATTGAAAACAAAATTTCTAAGCTTGCAGGCAATGCCTGCGAGAGGCCAAACAACACCCAGCATTTGAGAGAGGACAGCACGTTATGCAAAAACAATATCGCAATGGTTTTGGCTCCTAAGTGACGATATAGCCAGCCAGTGCCAAAATTCAGAAACACAAAATAGAAACCAGTCGAACGGATGGGAAGGGAGGCTATCATGAGAGCACGCTGTCAGGACAGAAGCTGCTGCCTGTCGGCTCCTGTGTGGACTAGGAGAGCCACCCAGTGGGCGTTATCTAATGAGTGTGGGAGGAGAGAAAGGGTGCAGGATGTTGCCTGACTGAATGTTGTTAGGTCATTGAGATGAGATGAGATCCATTCAACTGTCGCTTACGTGTGCCATGCCAACTACGTAACCGCTCTGATTGCTGGCTCTGGCTCTGACTCTCGCGCTCTGGTTCTGTCTGCCTGGCTGTGGCTGCTCTGATAGACGACAACGACCACGAGATGAACTTCAAATCGAGCGTAAATTTTTGGGGCTAACATGTCAATGGTTATAGTCGGCTTTGCAATTCTAAAACAAAGCATCAACGATTTTCATTTTGTATAACTGGGCGTATACTTAATTTTTTGCCAAGCACTGACATTTTTGCTTTAAAGCTGCATTAAAACAAATGCAAATGAAAATCACTTAAATTAAGGCTTTAGTTTTATGTGGCAAGTGTTGATATTGCCAATTAGATATATAGTTACAGTTAAGCAAACATAACGCAGACCATTTGTCATCAACTGCAACAACAATAAAGTAAAGCAATTATTTTGTACATATCCACAGAAGAGATATTATTAGTTATTGTTTGCATTTACACAATAATCGTAACAATAATTGCATTTAAAGCAAAGCCAACAAATATGTTGCAACAACAGCATTGTCCACAAAATATGCAAGAAATCTGGTCCCAAATTGTATTCTACACAAATTTGCAGCTGTTAGACAACCGCTGCTCCCTTCCCCTTGCCAACTCCCTCTCTACATAATCCCAACCTTCCTGGCTTTTGTTATTTTTAATTATATTTTATGGAAATGTATGTGTGTGCTGACAAGGCACATAAAATGTTTTCCCAAAAATGTTTTAGAATTCAGTATTGTAGAACGTCAACAGTTGACATGAACGTTTCTCACACAGGTGTTAGTGTGACTACACACACACACAAACACACACACACACGCAGACATACACCCATATGTAAATTGCCTGCCTAGTTTCTGACATATTTCTCAATGCAATTTTAACATATATAACTCACACACATCCTGTGTACCATTTGGCAATAAAATAAAAACATATTGCAACTCAGAATAACATCAACGAAAACATTTTTAATAAATTTCATTTGTGTTTGCCAGCTGTATGGGTGTGTGTGTGTGTGTGTGTGTATTTAATTCACTTTTCGTTTTATATGCGAGTGTATGTTCAAAAATAAAATAACAAAAATTTTTAAAACAAAACAAAGCCAACATGCAAAGCAAAAAAAAAAGTTTACAGATAAAACAATTTCAGCTGTTTTATACTCTGTTTTCGGTATATTTTCTTTGCCTAACTCTTTTTTTTGGCTGTTCATATTTTTAAAAAACACAAATCCATCTTAAATTCTTGTAAGGTTATCTGGCTAAATTTTAATCGCTGGTTAAAGTGTCTACTTTTCGTAAAATACCTTTAAAGTACATTTTATACCTTTCTTTGCTCATTACATAAATCGAATATACTCTTTCTTTTGCAAACACAATACAACTAATATTAACCACAGAAAAATCTGTTTCCGGGAATTTAAATTTGTTGTATTTCCTGTTGCATTTCATTTGAATTTCTATGTTTTTTTTTATGCATACCTTTTGGTATGGTCAACACATTTTTAATAGAATAAATATCTTTCTGTGTATGTATATTTGTGTAGAAAACTTACTAAAAACATTTACATGTACGTGCTACAAATTATCCACAAAACTTTTATGCATGTATAAACATTTTTTTAGGAATTCTTTCTGCGTTCCCGATTTGCACAATTTGAACAAAAAGTTTGTTACACAAAGTGAAGGAGTTAAGCTCAAATTCATATGAAAATAATACAAGTAATATGGAAAATCTGTGCTACAATGAACACAATAGAAAATTGAGTGAACATTAGTTTTTCAATAGCCACAAGTAGACTGGAAACATATTTGTGCATTTAATTAAAAGCAATGAAGTGGAGTACTACATGTTTATGTGGTATAAAAATTAGGTAGTAATGCATATTTATGAAAGTTGAGAAAATATTTATGTGAGCTGGAAGTTAAAATCAAAGTTTTATACATTTAAACATGGTTTAGTTATGATAGAATGATTATAATTATTTTTATTTAAAAACTATAAGTATTTTATAACCCTATTACTGTTTTATTCAATCAAAACAATCAAAGCACTTACCCAACATTCAGCATATCTACAGAGTTCCTTTCAATTTCGTTTCTGAAATGGTTAAATGAAAAACATTGTAACATATTTAATTACCATTAAGTGACTCGCAACTTTTCACACAAATTAAGCACTAAATTTTTAGCATCATTAAAAAGTAAAATATTATAGCAAATCGGTTAGCGACACACTCAACAAGAAAGTTGTGGATGACATTGAAGCTTTTGAAATTCAAAAGCTGACACAGTGGGTCGCAACTGGCGTGGCATGTTGCGTTTAAGTGGCATTTGTTAAGTACAACACGCTTGACATCATTATCTAGAATGTCAACAGAACTGTGAGAGAGAGAGAGAGAGTTCTGTTGATATTATGTAGTATTGCCTGGTACTCGCATGTTTATTATGTTGTTGGCTGAAGTTTGCCCTCTGATTGACAACTTTTGCAACTTTTCGTCTCGACTCACTTCGACTTGTTGTCAATTGTCGCTTAAATCCAATTTTAACACATACGCCGTAAAATTCGTAAACGGCATTTTAAACATCAACAGCCGCATCAACGTTATTGGCAACGTCATCGTTATCTGACAGTTTAAGCGCCCCCAAAAAGTGTCAAGGCGTTAACGCTTGTGCGGTGTGGCAAGTGGCAAGAACTTTTCTGTGACATGTCACGCACAGCGAACTGATACGAGAAACTTGCGCAATTTTCTCTCTCAAGAATTTTTAATAAATTTATAGAAAAAAAAGCTGTGTGTTTTATTTTTTATTTTTAAAAAGTGCAGACTTTTGTCTCATGAACTGATTTATTTCAATTGGCGTTAAACTGATAGATGATAGACAAAATATGTGCTTGAATTGCTCTGACTGACTTGTTGGTTTAAACGTATTATTTTAGGTACATTAAAGAAATTCAAATTGAAACTATTTTGATTATACTTTCGATGTTAACAAGGAAAATGGCACCACTATTTTTAAAATCCAATATTTTTGCAAAATTCGAAATTAAATTTCTTTTAAAACAACACTACAAAATAGGTTAACCGATTTTTTTTTTTATAATTTTGTTGTCTTAGTGCTACAAGCTAAGGTTTATTAATAATTGCAAAAGACATATTTTTTATATATATTTAATAAATCAAATTTTTCGATTTATCATAAAATGACTTTGTATTAAATATCTAGAAAAACACAAAAAGAATTTTCACAATAATTTTTTTACCGGTCGTTTTTATGGTAATTTGTGTAAGAAATCTTCTGTAATTAATATTTTCCATTTTTCTTTAAGCCGGAGGGACTAGTTATTTCTTGGGAAAAATGTATGCAAAACAGAAATCCTATCGACTCATCCTGATTTAGAAAAAATTAAATGCTATCTGAGAGGGCATATTAAATAATTTCGTAGGTAAATGTTACGTTTAAGCTTATTTATTTAAGCGCTGCAGGCCCTAGCTTACAGCTTAAATTCTTGCTTTAGTATGCTCTTTATATATAGTATAAATAAATAATATAATTTTAAATTAAAAATTATATAAAACCAGAAAAGTGAATATACCATAAATTAAATAATTCAAGCAGATAACAGCTGCCACTTTAAAATGGAAACTTTTGGGCAAGAAACGTGCCTGAAAATGGACGCTCATTTGTTCAGTATCTGTGTTAACTGCTGTCAAGGTAGAAAGGTAAAAGACCATGCCCACAAATTGGCAGCATATGGCCAATGCACACGCTCCATTTATTGACAACAGATTGTCAGCAGAAGAAGCCGAAGAAGCTGGATGAAACTGGAGCAGGAGCTGAAGGTTGCCAGTTAGCTAGTCTTCCCTCACTCAATTCAATTAAAATGGAGCACTTAATTTTATGCCAAGTTCAACGCATTCAAAATGTGCCAACAGGCTGGCAAATCAAAGGAAGCGGAAGGAAGAACGCGCTGTGACAGCCAACAGCTGTGCGAGAATATCCTGTGTGTGTCTCTCTCTCTCTCTCTTTCTCTCTGTCTCTCTTTCTCTGTATGTGTGTATTGGTGACTGCGATATGAGTCAATAATATTGTAACAGCTGTCTTCTGGTTAGGTTTTGCTCGCTTGCCGTCTGTTTAACTGTCTGCATGTGTGTGTTGCCAATTTTAAATGGAAATTTAAATATGCCAAGCTCGTAGCTAGGTGAAAGAACAGCAATTTTTAGTCAGCTGCTGTTTTTTGTTAGCCAAAGGCAAATGCCAACTGATAATCAAAAGAAGCTTTTACTATTTAACAGTTGATTTGCCATGGTATCGCCATAACGTATCTAATGTCCTTGATAACGTTGCTCAGAGCCAAAATATATTTATCTTTAAAGTGGGAAGAGGATATATTTATAATTTCATATACATGTAATGCAAATAATGATTAGCCCTCTCCTGCGATTGCGGCATAATTTTTCATTGATGTAAGGATAATAAAAATTAAGAGCATGAGTATTGATTTTTAATAGGTAATTTTATATCTTTTATTATGTATGTATGAAAAAAAAAAACTCATCTGTGTACCGTATTCAACAAACATTAGTTTGTGCAATATGTTTTCTCTGGCCTCGAGCAATTAATGTGCACACAAAAATGTAAGAAAAATATGCGCAAATAGTATAATGTTTGCGGCAATATAAATATTCATGAACTCGTAATAATATTAATAAAAAAGTTCACCATAAATATTTAAAATGACCGCAAAACTTTCAACAAATCAAAATATAATATGTAAAGCAATACTATTGCTAATTTGAATATCGAGAGAACACGCAAAACAATAGTTATAATCAAACTATATATTTGTGAATTTAGTGATAGCAATTTTTCAATTTATTTTCCAAGTTTCAATAAAAAAAGATTTGCTATAAGTTTATTGTTTCGCACATAAAATTTCAATTTAAATTTTAATTATAATCACTGATTTTTTTCTGTAAACAAAAATATCGATAAGATGCTGCCGCATTCCTAAATTCCACAATGGGTTCAATATTATTTGTCTGCAACTCAAACTTAAACTTTCAACAGCTTTAAGGAGAAGTGCCTAACTTAGTTTAAAATTAAGTTCATTTAAATTAAGAAATTTATTTGAAATTAACATAATTAAAAGCTTGTTAAGCATTTAAAATTTAAAAATTCGAGAGCATTTCAAGTGCGTTTATTTTTCCCTTACTCCACAACTGTCTTTGTAACTTTGTGTATTTTGTTTTAAGCCAACAAAAATTGTATGTCTGTCTCATTTCTATGCTGACCTGTATTCAAGCAAAATGAGAGTGGAAATTATATGAAAAATTTGTAGTTTCGTATAGCAATTAGAGGAGCAGAAACTGCTTAAGATTGCTGTGTGGCTGTTTTGCCCAGACAGTTGAGAACCACACGACAATTTTGTGTTTTGTGTGTGCGTGTGCACATTTTAATGACAATGAGGGTATGTCACA
Organism: Hirtodrosophila alboralis; assembly: GCA_035043045.1. Taxonomy (NCBI): domain Eukaryota; kingdom Metazoa; phylum Arthropoda; class Insecta; order Diptera; family Drosophilidae; genus Hirtodrosophila; species Hirtodrosophila alboralis. The sequence goes on along the minus strand of JAWNNH010000224.1, from coordinate 1,612,178 downwards.
GGGTAGGGTAGGGAAGGGAAGGGTAAGTTGGCTAGCGCTAATAGCAAGCATTGCTTTTAATTGGCTCTCATTAAAATTAAACGCTGCAGGAAATTGAATATTAGAGCAACTAACAGTAACCCCGAAAAGTCTTTGGACAGCTGCTATTTGCTGATTTCGGATTCCCCATTTTGGCGCTCAAAAGCATTTTGTAGTTTGTTTTTTAATTGCAATACTGCGGCGTCCGCAAAGTTTTTATCGTTAATTTGTTTGGCTATTTGCAAGCACTCAGATAATTCGCATTGGATGCAGGATACACTCAGTGTATACTTGTGTGTAGTACTTATGTGCTTCCTATTGCCAAGAAATGGAATTAAATGCCGCTTCAAGCCATATCAACGTTAAGTTTTTGCCTGTCGATTTTGGTTTTGCACATGGCAAAGTTCAGAGTTCAAGTTTAATGACTTTTTGGTTGACTTTTTAGCACTTATAAGTTCACACATATGGCAAGTGTTTGTGGCGAATGAGCATAGTGAAAGTTACGTGTATATAGGTCAAGTTGATAGAACTTATATATGGCAAACTAAACTCTTTTTTTAACTGTGAAAATTGTTTAATACAAAATTTAACTTATTTAATATGAAGAGCAATACTTGTACGCACGACGAACAGAAACTTATTAATTTTTGTACTAGGCACAAGCGATTTATTTTAATTCATATTTAAATATAAGCTAAATAAAAAAATTGAATTAAATTAAATTAAATTAATTAAAGAGTAATTGTTAAGCTGAAAATAGTTTAATTCTAAACTGAGCTGTTTTTTCGTGTTACTTTTATCGTTTACAATGGAAACAACAAATTTTATAGCGTAGGATTTTTTAAGCAATTCTTGCACACAACTTTCACAAGAATGGAAACCTTTCTAAAAAAAACAAACCATATTTTATTAACTTTCAAATTTTTTCTACACACCACCTAAACACAAATAAATTTTGTCATACAAGATTTTAACAAAAGCATGCAAATTATATTAATTTATAACTTTATAACATTTTCCACATTGGTCCATTAAAAAGTCATCTAGACGTCTATAACCAGCGGTTATTTTCATAAATTACAATACAGACAGGAATCAACATAAATTAAAAAATTACGCATACGCAGTGTGACCAAAATTGAAAAGATTTTTAAGCTTAAGCTGCTTGTGTTATTTTTCAATTTACAGGTAACAGAGGAAACCAACAAGTAAAATAATCTAATGTGAAAGTCAATTCCTACAAACAAAAGTGTGTTGTCAATGCCAATCAAAATGTCAAAGTGCGAATTACACAGAAAAAGCGAGACAGAATTAGAAGCAATGAGCGAGAGAGAAACAGATTTAAGGAATCCTACAAAAAGAACTGCAAGCAAAATGAAAAAATCTAACCAAGCAGCAAATGCGGAAAATAGGATGAAAGCCAATCGAGTTTAGTGTAGTCACGGGCCCAGGGTATATATACTACATAGGTATTAACAAATATGTAAGCCTTACCAGAAGTGATGTGGGGGACAGGGTGCTGTCTCATAGGTGAGGTGAGTCAAACGTATGTTCTGGTTGCCTGGAATTTACAGTTAACGAAGCGTGAAGTTGGAGTCGCAAGAGTCAAACAAACACACGGCGTAAGCGAGTCAGACAAACAGTCACACAGACAGACAGACAGATAGACAGACAGACAGTCTGACAACAAAGCCGGTTGAGCAAGATATAAAGGAATTCAATCGAAGTCCTCGTCTAGTTGACAGCATTGAGCGTAGCAAATATTTATATAAAAACAAGTAGGAATTATTTAAACTAGAATGCTTGACTTGAAGATACCCTAAAGTCACGGATCAATCACAGCAATCAGATTTTAATTGAATTTTAATTGAATTTTTTTAATAATTTTTAACCAATTTAATTTTTTTTAATTGTTTGAAAGTGTATACTTGCCAAAACACTACAACAATATATTAATATTAAATTTACATTTCTAATAATTTGATTGGAATGATTAGTTGATTATATTAATTTTTTATTAAATTCATTTAAATTTGATATTAAACCGATGAAATACACGCCTACAAACCATACTGAATATATCTACATCTCGCTTTAACTTTCACAGCCGATTAAAAAAACTGATGCTGTATAAGCACAGTAACAACTTTACAATACTCTTTTTAATCTAATTTTAAATGACTACAGGGTATAGAAAAACAGGAAAATCGAGTTGGCAACAAGCCCCAAAGCTCAAACTGGAAGCCAAAGTGCAAATATTGTCAGGGCAACGTTTGCTGTTTGATTTTGCAGCCATGAGATTATCATCAGAAAGCCATTAGAATTTTTATTGAATTCCGCACGCACACCACAAACTCGCACACACACTCACACACACACACACACCACATAAAGTCACTTCTTCAATATTGACACACGCAAAGCAACAACAACAACAATAACAACAAAATCAACAACATTATCTAAGCCGCATTGAATTATGTGCCTTTAGGCTGGATAAATCGAAATCCAGACAACACTTTCACGCGCATTTTCGTTAATCATCTGGGATTAGTTCTAATCAAGTTCCGTTTGCTGTGTTGCATTGTGTTATTGGATTTGAATTGAGTTCGTGTGGAATTTCAATTAAGGATAGCTACCCTTCATCCTCATTCCATTTCCATTCTCCATGTCTGATTCAGAGACAGGCCAGAAAATGTACTTGCCAAGTTAATCTTTTATAATTAAACTGATTTAGTTGCCCCTCTGTGTTAGCTGCAATTGTGGCGCCTTTTGCATTGACTTGTTAGCATAATTACGCATTAATATCGTACATTCTCATACAACTAATTCAAATCTATGACCGCAATGAACAGGACATTCATTGCACATTCAACGTGTAGGTGATAGCCTGCTCGTGCAGGACCTAATTGAAATTTAGTTATGCTGCCAATGTGGCCTACCCAAAAGGTCAAGAGTTCAATGAGCTGGCCATGCTTTGCCATTATACGTACGTATAATATAATGACCATTAAAATTGCACAACAGCTTATTATACAGTCAAATTAATTAGACATTTGGGCATTGGGTGTACATTAATATAGTATGTCGAATTGTTATTTTGTTATTTTATTGCCAGAGAAATGGCATTGCCAAAAGTTATGAGCTAATATAAGAGCATTATATCTAAGTGCTTGTGTTTATAAACTAAGTAATATTGTTCTAAAAATTCACTTGTAAATTAATTCCGTAGATATAAGCAAAACAAGATTTTAAGGGTTGTCTTGGTATTAAATGTTCGTATTATAAAATAAATGTATTTAGTTTTATTCTGCACCAAAAAGTAGTCTACACAATTTCAAACAAGACTTAGTTCAAAACTCCAAATCTATTTACTCTATTTACATCTTAACTATGTTTGTAGGCGTTTAAAATATTTAGTTGTGTGCATTTAACATAAATTAGAAGTGAAATATTATGTTTGCTCCACTACTTAATTCTAACCATTATTTCTTGAGATTGTTTAAGCTATAACACATAAAATCTGACCATAAACGTTTTGTCATTTATTTTATCACATCTTATTATTAATTGCCATTAAAGAATTCAAAATTTATGAGCACAGATATTTGCTGCTGACTTTTAAGTGATTGTATTGTATTTAACTTTTAAATTCTGTCATTGTCTTAAGTCTTGGCCAAATATATTTAGCTTTTCTATTGTTAAGTTATTTATTAAGTTGCCAAATGCATAGAAATATAATAATTTTGCTTTGACAATATTATTAAAAATGCAAATTTTCCATAATTCTTGGTAAATGTCAAACAAATATCTAGCATGTGGCTTAAATTATGGCAAAAAAAAAAAAGTCAATTGATAAATGCATTTGAATAAATTGTAAGTTCAACGACTTGGCCAGAGCGAAAGTCAAGAAAAGAAACCAAAAATTCAATAACTTGGCCAATTGCAAAAATTCGTTTCAAAAGCTTTGCCGAATTGGCAACAAGCTGGCTAAAAGAGCATTGCTTAAAACTTGGCAAAATTTATTATTTTTTTGCCACAAAAAAAAAAATAAAATAATAGCTAAAAAAAAAAATGCAAGCAAATAGTATATATATAGTACATACATCAAATTTAATCCACTTCAGAAAAATTTGACTGTTATTCGTTGAGAGCAGTTGAGAATATTGGTTGGAAATATTTGTGTGTGTGTGTGTGTGTATGATGGATAAATCCTTGAGAGCTGCTTTCACTTGAGCCTCGCCAGCATTTTGTGGCGCTGGGGCAAAGAAAATTTATTACCATATCGATATGCGTAATAACTTGGCAATAAAAATAAATCTCAGCACAATGCTATAAATACAAAAACATCAGCACAAATGCGTTATAAATAATACTGCGATTGCCGTATTACAAATTCATTTCGGAAGCTACAAACAAACAGACAGACAATCAGACAGTAAGACACTAAGACATTCAGATATTCAGACATTCAGACAGACAAAAAATGCCTCTCACATCAAAAGCTGGCGAATGCAGATTGGAAATCATCATGGACCAATGCCCAGACCAATCTCAATTTGGAAGGCGGGAGTTGAGCGTAAATTTAGCCGCTAATATGAATATTGTCGTGAAAAACGGGAAATGAACAAATGTTTCGAACCCTCTTCTGAGCCCTGGAGCAGCAGCAGCAGCAGCTTCAGTGCCCATTTTCATTCTCTCTTTTTATGGCCAAGAAATGAAGCATGCGAGATTTCATAAAAATACAAAAAAAAAAAAAAAAAAACGCGGACGAAAGTAAGTAAATGTATTTCTTGTTGATTGGCTCTCACTTCCCTGGCAGGATATTGATAGCGAAAAAAAAAAAAAAAAACAAAGTTCAATTTCATTTGATGCAGAAAAATTGCTGGCAATACGTAAGTGCTTCATGGTAAATGAAATAAATAAACGCTTCGTTGCGCATTGTATTGCCTTCAAGTTGAATGCTCAATACGCAAAGACTTCTAGACCATCTCGATACTCAATGATTTGACCATCGAATATTTCAAGAATTCTTAGCTTAGAATAAGATGACAACAATGTGGCATATTTTTATCTTTTTGTTTGGGGTCTCTGTTGTTTTTGCTCTCTTGGCAATTTGTAAAGTGATTTCAAAAATAATTTCATTAATTTTTCGCATTATGCTAAGCAAATTCGATGACCTTTGACATTGTTAAATGCGTTTTGGGCCTTCATGGCGCCAATTCGATTATCTCCATAAAGAATAAGCTATAAAAACTACAACAATAAGTGTTTTTGAAATTCAATAAGTTTATGCAGGATATGATGATTAGCCAAGCAAACAGGATTTCCTTTTGATATTAGTTTAGGGATATTCAAATATGATAAGTGGCTTAAATTCTCAAATTATGCTAACTTCATAAGTGCATAGAATACTCACTGAAAAGTGAACGAATGGAAATAAATATAGGGCAATTTATCAATCAGAAGTATCTTAGTGAAAGAGATAGTTTATTTAGGGATTTTTTCTTAATAACTTTGGAGACTATAGATTCCCAAGTATAGAGTTATTTATGATGCATTTCTGAAATACGAACCTTGTACTACGAGGCTGCCTTATTTATGTAAGAGAAAGCCTATCATAACTGGCAAAATGCGTTAGTTATTCAATTTACAAAAAATGTTATTCAACTAAATTCTTGAATGGAACTGATTAAACATTTCACAGTTGTCCTCAATGTTTTGTGTACTAACACTAACTGTTTTAGCTATTGCAGCAATCCCATTTACCAGCCAAGTTAAGTCCTTTACAGCCATGTCAGTCTGTCTCTTGTTATGGGGCTTATCAAAATTTACAGCTGTCGTCTGCCTTCTGTGTTGGCATCTACCATATTTTGTTTATTTGTTTGCCTTTGCTGCTATAATATTTCCACTTGAAATTAATTTCTCAAGAGCTCAAGTGCACATGTGACGAGCAAACACACAAGCATATTTATATGTATATAAATATACATATTTATATGTACATATAATGTTGGCATATTCCCTTTTCTAAACACTAGCTGCAAACATTATTTTACATTATATGTATTTTGTAAATATGCTCATATGCATTATGTTGACGTCCTCGTTGTGAAATCTGTTCAATCTGTGCCTGTGACATGTGTTTGTTGTTATTATTGTTGTTGTTCCTGTCTGTGAGATTAGTTGGATTTGTTGTTGTTGTTGTTGTTCTGCCCATTTTGAATTATAATAGCTCACAAGATAATTCAAGTGTAGCTCAGGCTGTTGATGTGAAGATTGCCATTAAAATGTTTACTTCAGCTTATGTCTAGCAGCTGATGGAACTTGTTTAACTCAGAAAACAGAAATAAATTTATTATGCAAATTGCAAAAAAAAAAAAAAAACGCCCTCTAAATATATATACTTCATTCCATATGTGTCTACACTAAAGATTATAAATGATTTCTTAATTGTAATTAGAATCATATTGCTTTGAACATTTGTTTTATTAAAAACGAAAAATTTCTTTAAATGTAACTCTTATTTAAACAAATTTTATTAAAATAAAAATTGTTAAATAAATCAAGCGCAAATATGTTTTGAAAAAATTAAATATTCGACTGATTGTTTCTATGGCACCTATATAATATTGTCGTCCGATTTTTATCAAATTTCATCAGATTATTTATAGGATAATGCAAATTTGAATCCACAAGTTTGGCTGCGATATCTCTAAGAACAAAAATGTTGTCAAATCATTGTTTATATGGAGACTTTAAGATATTGTGGTCCGATCAAATTTGATTGGATTGACTACATTATAAAAAAAAAAACAGAAAGAAGCATCTGTGCCAAAAAAAAAACTTAAAGCTTGATAAATATGTATATATATACACTTTAAAGGATCACAAACGTCTCCTTTTATGCGTTACACACTTCGTGACAAAATTATAATACCCTTAAGCACATGTTACACATTTTTACAGTATTATAAAAGCTTAGGAATAATTTGAAACTGGTTTTGTAATATTTTCAAATAAAGTAATTACATTTATTTTATAATTAAGGTACCTTACTCTCATCACATTTCAGGCTACATTTAATGTATTTACGCATCACTTAAATGCAATTATATCTGGTCTATATACACATGAGAACTGTAGCACTAAAACAAACTCATTTATCAAAGAAACTACCCATACTCCTCTCCCTCTTACATTGCCTTGACAAATTCACTTAATTTAGCGTGTGCTCGGCTCATTCTGCTGTTACTTTTTATATGAAGTTGAATAATTTTTGATATGCCCACAAGGTGTTTATTAGCAACACGGGAATAATGTGCGTATAAGTAATATTATACAGCAGGTTTGTGTGTGTGTTTTTTTTTCCTCTCTGGTTTCTCTTTGTTGATGCTGCCTTGGGATATTACTCATACGTCATGTGTACACCACCACAAACACTCGGAGCCTCTTAAGAGCCCACTAAAAGCCAAAAGTCATAAAAGCAACAAAAATGTAACAGAAATAAGTGAAAATGCTGCCGAGTGGCATATAGCAGACAAATGAAATAAACTACAGAGAAAAGCGCAAAAGGTGCAAGCTCGCAAGCAGCGTGAGGTGAGTGGCAACTGAAGGCTGTTTGGTGGCATGAGGCACGGCTAAGTAAAGCAACAATTATGGCTAAGAGGCTGCCAGGCACACCAACACCAACACCAACACCTACACCAACAACGATGACGATGATGACGGCCAAGACGTCAATGCAGACAGTCAGCAGTCGTCAGTCGTCAGTGGGCTTTAATAACACTTAGTCGAGACGAAATGAGGACACGGCGTCGCGCCGGCAAACAACATCATCAGCTTTAACAGCCAAGTGACGAATTGAAGCTAATATATATATATATATATATACGCAGTATATACATACGTACATAAATAAGTATACTTCAACATATATTAATGGCATTCCGCCCCTTTGCACACTTCACCCGCTAACTGCTTTGGCTTTTTCTCTTTCAGCGGTTTCACATTTTTTTTTATGCCTCTACGTTTGTTTGTTTATTTTTGTTTGTTTGCCTAACGTCGCACTTCAAGCTTGTGAGGCGTAAAACAACTCACGTAACAACAACAATTACAAAGTAAACACAACATGCACAACAATTACAATTGTTAACCGTAACACAGTATAGTAACTGGGGGTTAAAGCTTCAAATTTTTGTGTTTAAAAAAAAATATATAATAAAGAAAAAAGAATAGAACAGTTTTCTATATGGTGTTTATAGATTGATAACTCGTATTACTTTAAAATCTTCTACACATTATTTTATCTTCTCACTTTAGTTCTGCAAATATATATATTATTTCCATTTTACTTGTTATTTTGATTGACCCCAAACTATAGCGCAACCAAAATTGTGATTTCAATATTTTAATAATATTTCAGTAGGAAATTTATCTACAGTCTAAAATAGAAACAAATATATAATATATTTCATGAAAATCAAAGAAAATACGTTGAATTTTTGCATTAAAAATTAATAAGCAAAAATATTAAGTTTTTTAATAATTTCGAACACAATCGAACTAAAACATGATATAAAAAGATTCAAAATTCTTTTTTATTTTAAATATACGTATATTCAGAAATTATTTAAAATCCAGTTCAAAAACCATTCAGAAACTGCACAATAATCTAAAACCCATTAATTATAAGTTAAAATGTCAGTGTGAGCAAAAGTCTGATTTTAAATATTGCTAAAACGCAAAATAAAAAGCTATTTAATAGTTCTTAAAGACATTTCTAAGTCTGATTCAAAATATTGCGTATACGAAAAAAGGCCGACTTAATAATTCTTAAAGACATTTGTGAGTGTTATAATCTTTAAAATCTAAGATAAAGCTCAGATAAACAGCAAAAAATTAAATGGCAAAAAAAGATGCCGCCCTTCTCCCACTCCCACTCCCTTCTCTACCTTCCATCTACAGCCCCTTGTTAATGCTGTCTGTTAAATTTATTGTCCGCCTGCCTGTCGGTTTGTCGGTCAGTTTGTTCTTACTGTACGTTTGTTTTTTGTTATTTTTGTTATTGTTGTTTTAGCTGCAGCGCCTTGGGGAAATTAGTTTTGTGTGGCTGCTTGCTTTGCCTTCTTTTCCTATTAGAGATTTTACTACTTCCTATTTCCGGAACGCACACATAAACAGTGTTCCCGTCGCTTCCTGTATACGTGCGTGCGTGTGTATGTGTGCTCGCATTTTTTACGTTTACTTTTATTTTATGGAAATTTCACACCATTTATTAGCCGCAAGTACGAACTGGCAAAGTTATCATTTTTTTCCCAGGCTTACTTTATCCTTTTTATAAATATATATATATGTAGATGTTTAGTTTTAATTTCAAGTTTGCACTTGTGTTGCTTAAATGTTTGCTGAGTAAAATTAAATATTTTACTTATTTTATTATTTATATGGACATAAAAATAAAATTAAATAATAAAAAATATATATTCTGGCGGCGGGTCTTAACTAAGCAACTAATAAGAGCTTAGCCCGAAAGTTTTGTTTATTTTTAAACTGCTCATTTCTTATCCTAACTTTAGCACAGTCTGTATAAAAACTATTTGCCCAAACAACATTCAACAATTTTCTTCAGAATATCCACAGCAGTTGCCACATTTTGGCCACCAACTGTCGCCACGCGCATCCTACAAAATATCAAAAAATAAAAAGGCAAACAAGAGCAACAGCAGCAGAAGCAGAAGCAGAAGCAGCAGCAAATATAACATAAAACTAAGGAATTATTTGAAAACACGTAGCAAACATCAAACAAATTGTGGCGGAATCCTTTTAGCCAAGCTCTTTTCACGCGACGACACTGGCAATGCTGGCAAACAGGAGCTTCTATTGCTGCTTCCGGTTTGCTATGCGTTATGGCAGCATTTCCGTTCTATCTTTTTGCTCAGCTCAGTGCCATCTGCCTGCTGCCTGCTGCCTCCTGCACTCTAAAATTAATTCAAGCAGCCAGCAAAAATGGCGCGTTGATAACTTTTCACAGGACAACAGTAAGGACGTGAAGCCACCCGCTGTCTAAAATGCTCCCACAGATGTTACTCCTTTTTACCCCAATTCAGTTTACAGACCGCATGCAGGCTTTAAGCAAACTTCAAATTTGTTACAGGATATGTGCTTAAAGTCCCATGCTGACTGTGTGTACAGACAGGAAACTCAAACTCAACTCACATGTTGTATGCTTTGCGATTCCCATTGAGAGATCTGGCCAAGTTCAATGTCCAACACAGGCAGCTGCTTTTGGCCAAGTGCTCATTACTCTTTGTGAATTATTATAAAGCCAAGAGATTGCCAAAGGCGTCTATTCTGGCTCAGATCCATAATATATTTTATGCAACTACAATTTCAATGCAGTTTGCCAGTTCGTGGCGTGATGAATTCTATTAAATTGGCATTAAAAAAATAAAAATAAAATATAGTAAAAGGAGCTATATTTGGCGTGCAAAAGATTTATATGCTTGGAGTAATTTATTTCTTATAAAAACTAATTTTTAAAACGATCATTCGTATGGCAGTCATATGATATAATGATCCAAATCGACCGATTTCTACATAAATACTATCTATAGGTTGAAGAAGCATCTGTGCAAAGTTCTATTAATATAAGTCTCCTTAAAACTGGGAAACAACTTGCATATATACTTTAAAGGATCAAACACTCTTTCCTAACTGTCTTAATTATTTTTAACACCTTTTTAAAGATCAAACAGTGTCAACAATTAAGTTATGCTTAGTTTAAATTTCTTATAAAACTTTAATACAAAAAGATCATATTTTTAAAAACTTTTTCATGTAATGCTTCCATGCACATGCTTCAAGAATTATGCTATACAATTTCTTTTTGTAAAATTAATGACCAGCAGCTTTTGAAATGTTTGCGTATTTTTTTTTTAACCTCAAACCAAAATGATGGAACTAACCACGTAGAATCGTTAGGGCGCACCACAAAATGGGCCACATTGAAAACTTTGGCCTGGTCAATAGAAAAACGTATGTGTGTGTATGTAGGTGGTTTGGACTGGAAAATGTTCGGTTGCCAAGCTCTTTTGTATGCTTGCCAATAATTCAAGGCGAATACAAAAAAAAAAAACGGTTGCCATTTACATAAAACTGATTTCTGGCTAAAACAAGTAAAAAAAATGAAAAACTATAAAAGTAAAATGTGAGATTAGCTTATGATGCGAGTGATTCAGCGGAACAAGAATATATATGAGAAGCAACTTAGCTGCAGGCATTGTTCCTATCTGCCCTTCTACTATGCTTGCCACTTAATTAAGGACATTGCTCCCTTGTCCAAAGAATGCAAATGAAGTGTGCGAAAAAAAAGCATTTTCTATTAGCAAGCAAACAATTTTAATGCCGCAGCATAATAAAATAGCCTACATACACAGTGTAGCACATAGAAACTAAGCGATGAGATGAGCTGAGTTGAAGAGTGAGGGGGATTGTTGAAGGGGCCCACACACTTATCAGCTCTGATAAAAAGCAATAACGGAAAAAATACTTTTGCCACCCAAACAGCAGCCCCAACAACAATGAGTAAGTAAAAGCAAGTCAACTGGGCACAGCAAAGTGAATTTTCGTAGAATTCACACACACACACACACATATCCTTGACACACACACACACACACAGAGAGAACGTTTAGTATGGAAATTAAATTTGCATAAATAAACGTCGACATGGGGAAAGCGACAACGACAACGACAACGACATCAGCTTCAAGCGTTCTGTTACAGCAGTAGAAGCAGCAGCAGCGTCAAGGACACACTGCCAGGATAACAGACAACGTGCCAGGGGATAGTGCTAGAAGAGTTGTGTTAAGTCCCCACCAATCCCCGTTACTAACCGCAAATGCCGTGAAGGCTGCGCCAAAGAAATCTCAAATATGTATTCGGCTCGAGCACATACAAAATTAAATTTACGAAAAAAAAAAAACTACAAAAATATATATAATACAATAACAACAAATAATAGGCAACGCGCGTGTCAACACATACAAATAAACATAAATACATATAAAATAAAATCATATGAAAATTGTAAACTGCAAAGTGAAAATGAAAAAACCACAATATTTGTATATGTATCTAAAAAGAAACAAACTGCATTTGAAATGTGTTGCAAAAAAAAAAAACGGGTCAGGGATAGTAAAAGTATTAAAAAAAGATAGAGTATGGGTTGTCATAGCAAATAGTTGGGGTTAGTTCAAAGAGCCATGCTTCTCTGGTCAAATCGGGTCAAGAGCTCTTGTAGTGCGGTTAAGATCTCAAGTAATCCTTTCAAGTATGAGCAACTGCTTTTTGTAGTGGATTAACAATCAATCTGCATACGTTGTAGTTAGAGATCTAAAGTTGTCAGGTGCGTTAAGCCTTAGATTAATTAAGAAAACACTTTTATAACCAGCGATGACTGGATAGCTAAAAGTGGGATAAACTTTAATTTCGCACAAGTATTTTAAACAATGTTAGCTGTAAGAAATTGCAAAAAAGTAGAAATGCTCTACTTGAGTATGAGAAAAGTGAATTTTTTATGCAGATAAAATATTTCTATAGAAAACTCTCGATTTTACGCGGTTTATTCTCCATGTTTTCTTTTATGCAGAAAATTTGCCCTTAAATATTATTAATTGTTTAAATAAAATATTTACCTGATTTATTAATTTTTCCTGACCCCAAAAGCTCAACCAGATTATTAGTAAAAATTATATTATCGGAAATAAATAATGTTTAAAAACTGTTAGTAGCATAAACGAAAATATGTGCATGGAAAAATCTCTGTAAGAATATCGACTCAGTTTTAAGGACTTGAAATTAAAAGTTAACTAATAAATTTTTATTAAATTTTTGAAATAAGAATTAAAGTTTTTAAAAAAAAGAATTTTAACACAATAATTTAGACTAATTTAAGTGCCCTCAAACGATTAAAAATAAAATAATGTGTATGTAAAAAATCAAAAAATAAATTTAAAAAAATATCAAAAATTGTCAAAATTCAAAAAATCAATAAATAAAAAAAAAACGGTTATCAAATTTTGTTAAAATTTAACTGCCGAAAGAGCTTCTGCAATTGAAAATTTCTCTCCCCAAGTTGAATTAAATTAATTAAACACACAAATCAGTATTATTATACTATTTAAAAATTAATTTATGTGATTTATATACACCAAATACGATTTCTTTACTCTTGCTTAAGCTTCCATATGTTAATCAAAACATTTGCATCACCCAAAATAACTCAGGGACACATCTGTGGCAAACATTACGAAACCGAATTAAGTTCATTATGCCAACGTCAGGTAAACAACAACAACGTCAGGTACACACACACACACAAATAAACAACAAGAGTACTAACAACAACAACAACAAAATCGCGCTAATTTCACACAGCTTAAAGTCTTTATTATTTACAATGCCACCAAAAACTGAGCCGCTGCGAACCACAAGGCTGCAAAAAAACATTACTCAAGCTTAAGGTTGGCCACAACCCCAACACAAAAAATAAGGAAAGTACTAAAAAAAAAAAAAAACAAAAAAAAAAAATTATGTTTCTCCTGTGGCACACCTTGACATACCTTGGCTGCAACAACAATGCCAACAATAAATAAACTAAACAAGCGCCAAAGCAGCCACAGAATCTAAACAAAAATCTGCAAACAAATGACAAACAAGTGGAGCCAGACAACAAAACAACAAACTAAAACCACTGTACGACAACAAAGGACTGAGTACGAGATGTCCTGACTCCTGGGCGCATACACACACACACACACACACCAACACCCGCCTACATACACAAAACATTTGGCAATTTGGCCAAAACGCTGCCATAACATTGGCGTTGAATTGCCCTTACCAAACTCACCAACCTGACCAACTTTACTGGTTATGATAATGTTCTGCAATCTCATTCCTCCCCAAATATCGTCAGAATGTAAACTGTTCCAGGAAACTGTAGCTCGAGAGACTTTTAAATATTCAAGCTACGGAAATAAATAAATTTTTCATAATACAATAAAATTTGGCAACAAAATTTAATTACAATTATGTTGGTAATTTACATTTTATGCGTAGTAGTTCGCTCATTAAACAGCTGTTACAAAAAGTATAACATTAAAAATACAATGGGAAAAGTTGACAATTATTGCGGCAAATATAGGTTGTACGTTTATGAATTTCTATAATTAAACTCTTTGAAAACAATTATTACGAGTTTAAATAAAATTAAAGTTTCTTTATTTCAAGAATTTAACAGTTGTAAGCAAACCAAATTTAAAATCTTGTTAATCATGAATAAAATCTACACTTAACAGCTGTTAAGTTAACAGTTTTGGTTTAATATTCGTGGCAAAAGATAATAACAGTAGTATATTTAATTTAACAACCTGTTAATAGTTTTAAAATTTATTATTTTGCCATGAAATTTTTCATTTTGAACACAGTAAAATGTTTAACAGCTGTAAGTTTCAAAAGCTGTTTTTAATGTGAAAAAATAAATTTAACTTATTGTTGTATTTTTCTTGAATGAGATTATATATATATATTAATTTAAAAATTTGCAATTACATTTTTGTAACAAATTATATTTGAATTTAGCCCACTGTGCATATTCTCAAACCTCTGCGAAATTGCGTTGAATATGAATTACCGAATGCATCCAATTAGCTTTATGTTTTGGCGCTCCCCAATAATATTCATGCAAATCGCCTTAGTGGGCGTGGTAGCTTAAATTTCGCCCCATTTCAGCTCCACATGCCATGAGATGCTAGTAATTGCCCCATGCTGCGTTCTGCAATTGCGTAAATGTGTTGTGTGTGTGTTTGTGTGTGTTGTTAGTAAGCGTTTAGCAAATATAACAAACTACAGTGTGTCTATATATAAATTTACATTTATACATATGTAGGGTGCATTTGAGTGTAGGTGTGTGCATACACACATGCACATGCAAATAGAACTAGGCAATTGCTTGATACATTGCTCAGGTTATTATTCTTGTTATATTCTTGGCAATTGTGGACTTTATAGATTAATTTCGAAGAACATTTTGGATGCTACGATTTGCATCAATTTCCACAGAAATGGATGTAAAAATAGCTTTAAAAGTTCATTCTTCTAAATGTGCTGAAAACAATACAATGTATATTTCAATAAATAAATCCCAACAATAAACATTGCCCTATACACTAATTGTATTCTATACCTTGTTTTGTTTTAATAATAATGCCTGCATGCATTTTTGATGATTGGCAAATTTGAGTGTTTAATTAACAAACGATATTAGCTGGTTTGAGGTTT
Organism: Hirtodrosophila alboralis; assembly: GCA_035043045.1. NCBI lineage: Eukaryota > Metazoa > Arthropoda > Insecta > Diptera > Drosophilidae > Hirtodrosophila > Hirtodrosophila alboralis. The sequence continues at coordinate 1,596,815 of JAWNNH010000224.1, read as the reverse complement.
GCTAAATTGTTTTGGGTTTTTATATATATATTAAGTGCTTTGCCGCCTGCCAATTATTTTGTAAAATTTGGTTCATGTTTTTTTGCTCGGGGTGCTAATTGTTTTCAACTCGCGCAGAACATGCAAAATTAATTACAAATTGTCGGAAGTTGCGTGATTCATGCACCTAATGATGTGTATTTGTGTGTGTGTGGTCCTCAATTAACAATTGTTATTGAGATTTTACGCAAACACATATAGGTTAATTGGAGGGATTGATTTATTTATACATAATATATATGCATGGGCTGAAGCACTTGAAAAGATTGATTTAAATGGCACTTGACACTTGAGCATTATGCTTGTTTTGGTTATGTAACTTTATATGTATGTAATTTAATACGAAATGGTTCAAGTTTATGGCTTAAGTCGAGATTAGATAATTAACATTGGTTAGGGTTAAGTGCAGGATAAATTAAGTTATATTTGACAGACAAAGAAATAATGACAGGAATTCTTGCTATAGACAAATGTCCATATGATTTTATATTCTTAAAAATATTGTAGATTAAAAAAATAACTATTAAAACCAGAATACATTAAAATTAAATTACATTTATTTATTATTTGTTATTTCACGTAGTATATTTCTATAATGAAAATGAAATTTATTTATTATTTGTTCACGTAGTATATATAATATAGTATATTTTTATAAAGAATTGATTCAAAAAGCTAATTTCAAACATTTTCATATTGACATATTTTTAAATTTATTTATTAATTGCATATCGTCTAGCGATTTATTTTATTTACTTATTTATTATGTTAATGTTTGTTTTCTTTTCAAAATATCCAATTTTAAAGTTATTGAAATTTACATATTCTTAAACTGAAATTCTTGTCCTATTCTAATACATTTTAAATATTTACAGACAATCTCTCTTGCTATTAAGAAAGTTAAACTGCTTCAAGACATATTCTGTTAAATACTCTCATACAGTTACTGTTTATCTTCTATTAAAATAACATGCTCTTCAACATGGGGAAAATATTTTTTAAATATTCTCCTGATAGAAACCACAAGCAGAAACAGGAGTAATGTTAACAGCGCTCGAACTCGAATGTGTTAGCTTACAGAGTGACAACAACAGCAGGAGTAATGTTAACAGCGCTCGAATGTTAATCCACATGCGTTCCACTGTAGAAACACAAACCCACACTTGCATTTTGTTGGGGTAGCAGCCCAATCTCCTTGACGCTAATGTCTCTCGGCGGTGACATGTTAATTTCGAAGGAACTTATTACAAGCCGGCAGCCTGTATATGGTAGTGAAAAGGGAATGGTAAAGTGTGGCAAGTTCAGGGCAGGGCAGAACACAGAAGGGCAGGCCGGATGCTGGGTGTGTCGCTTTGATTTCTGCAGAGAAATGCGCTTTAATTTCGAGCAGGAGGCTAATTTTTGTGAAATTGGTTTCTGAGCAGCAACAGCAACGGCACACAAAGTGTGCGTGTGTGCCAATATTTGCCCAAAGTGAACAATGTTAAGCAAGAATTTGAAAGTGCGAACAAAAGCGTAATTTCTTTAAGATTTAAATCGGTTGCAGACATTTTCAATCAATTTAAGGTTATCACACAATAAAAATGGTAGAAAAACTGGAACGATAAATGAAGGTAACTCTGAACAAGGTGCACAAAATCATTTTTACCATAAAATTTATTGCTTTTGGGTTTTTCAAATATTTGCCACACAGTCACACATACACACATGGCTGCTCGGACGGGCTCAAAAGTGTTTTATAAACCTTCAATTGCTGTCAATTTATTGACAACATGTCGCAGCGGCGTCTCCACAGACGCTTCAGGCGACAAAGAGACAAAGCTAAAAAAATAAAAAAGCAGAAGCCAAAAAAAGAATCAAAATAAAATGCTACCAAAAAGAACAGCTACTTGCTCGATATCAATATTATATACCCTTACAAAAAAGTTTATCATATAAAAAATCATATTTCGACAGATCGTATCTATGAGAGTAGAAGGTAAAAGTAGTAAATTGATTTTTATGAAATTTTGATACTTTGACAGCAGTAAATTGAGTTTGGTTGGGAAAAATAAATAAAAGAGATTGAATTTATAAACGATCGGTACTCGGGCAGCTGCATGATATAGTATTCTGATTCGGGAGGTAATGAAATACATATGTTCTGTCTGCTGTAAAAAGAAGCAACTGGACCAAGTTTTATTAAGATATCATTATATTTGACTGAGTAGTTGGCAAAGACACTGAACTATATCGCCTCAACTGCTGCTGCTAATCAGAAATAAAGATGTACATATAAGTACTATCTGGATTTGCACACGCCTTGTTGAAAACGTTACACACTACGTGACAAAATTATCATACTCTCTGCAAGTGTATAACAAAGACAAAAAAAAAGGCAACGCCTGAAATTTGTTTGCCTGCCTTGGGCCAAAGTATGTGAAGAAGCTGCAAGGGACACACACACACACACACTCAAACACACACCCACACTCATGCGGTTATCCTTTTTGTTGGGCTTGTGAGAAATGCGCACAATTTACAATAGAAATTGCTGCGTGTGCATTTGGATAACTCGACGTATACGCAATCAGCGCGCGATTGCTAAGAGCATGACGACAACAACAACAACAATGACGACTGCTGCCAGGTGACATAAGGCAGCGAATACTATACAAAACGAATGTTATATTTTACATTTCAATTGTTTTTTATGATTGCGCTCAAAGTGCACACGTACAAGGGCCAGCCAAAAAAAAAATAAAAAATCACAAAAAAAAAAAAACAACAAATGTTGCTGTCTTCCTGCTGTCAATTTGAAGCTGTGCGTGTAAATTGCACAGCAGCTGCTCGATTGACAGTCACTGTATATATTTAGGTGTACATATACATATGTGTGTGAGTGTATGTATGTATGTAAATGTGTAAGTGTGGGTTTGCGTGTTATCAACATTTTGCTTGATTTTATGGCATGCCGCGCTGAAATTGAAAGTGAAAAATGCTTTTCAGGTGCTTAAGTGATGAAGTGCCAATTGCTGCCTGCTTCTGTTTTCCTGCTTACTACTTTACTTTGATTGCGGCCATTCAGTTGTCTGTGTCCTTTGCCGTATATCCCTGCGTATCGATTTCCTGTATACGCCCACCCAAAAAGCAAAAACAAAAAATAACAACAGTAGGTAACAAAATTTTATGCCCTCGCGTGTGTGAGTTACACGTTTCGTACCAAGCATATATGTAAATGAAAATCTATGAGACTGTTTTGTTCTGTTAACATGCATACGTGTGATGAGAATGGAATCAGCTGCCATTAGGTGCTTAAGGCTACGAAATGGCTGAAAGCCGTAATTAGATGGGTGTTTATTGTGAACGAAAAATGAATAGGAAATAATACTAAAAATAAAACGTAATCTGCAAATTCAAATGCTATATAAAAAAAGACGCATGCGAAATTGTGAAAATTGTTATGACTATTGAAAAATAATGAAATACATGAATTGATAAACAAAGAACTTTAATGTTGCATAGATTTCATTTTCAAATCAATTGTAATAATGAATTAATGACGTCAGAGTTGTTGCTTGTTTTGATTGTATTGTGTTTTCATGCTTATTGTTATTCTTTAATTTTATTTCCAAGTTTCTTAGAATTCGTCTCTTTTCTATTTGCCAATTTCTGCTACCCACCTTAAGTAAACATATAACTCACTTATTATTATTATTCAGCAAATCATCTCTCGGAGGCATAAAAATGTAAATTAAACTCAAAAGGTTAAACAAAATATTAAAAAAGAGTATGGCATCAGTCAACAAACAACCAAATCCCAAAAGTACAGTTACTTGCAACGAACTGTGCCACTTCAGAGCAAACTACTAAATTAAGGCACATGGTAATAAAACAAGCCAAGTAGAGAGATGAAGTTCAAGTAGCAGGCAAACAAAAAAAAATACAATTTTACAACTTTAGGCGCGCGCTAACATAAAAATAAATTTCTTATTTACATAAAGAAACTTTTAGGCTGCCATACAAAAATATAAAAAATGAAATCAAAATAAAAACCGCAAACGGAGAAAAATCTTAAGAGATCAGACCCCAAAGCAGCAGCAGCAGCGACAAGGCGGCAACAAACATTAACAGCAACAACTACATTTGCATATTTATTTATTTACTTTTTTTCTGCCTCCCAGTCTCTATAATTTGTTTGCAGCTGACACACACACACACACGCACACAGTGCTGTCCATAAGTATGCAACAGCTAAGTGACTTTTGTTGTTTGACGGCTTAGTCAAAAATATTTTTTGTATATAAGTTTTAAGCATGCAATAAAATAAACAAGAAAATAACAAAATTATTTAAGTATACTGCAACGATATACAAATTCTCTTTCTAAAATTGTTTTATTAATTTAATTAATACTCTTTTTTTGAAAAAATACTTCTTTCTGTTTAATATATCTACTTATACTTATCATCATCATTTGATGATAAATATTTTAAAAATAATATTTAAATAAAACAAATTCTTTTTATAAATAAGAATAAATAGTTCATTCTTTTTATTAAATGCTATTTTAAAATAATTATATTTTATATCTAACTAAATAGTAAATTCTACTAATTTTTTAGGCTTTTTGAATGGAATAAATATACGAAAAAATAAATCTTGCCGTAAAATCTCACAGGCTGCATATTTTTATCAATCTGCAACTATGTTGTTCATTCATTGATTTTTAGAAAAATCCCTTTTAGAAAATTTTTCAAAATATTTCAAAGTTCAACTCTTTTGAGCATACTAAATCTAAAGATTAAGATCCTGTTTGTGTTTTATGCGATAATAATGGAAATATCGAATTCAGTAAAAGAAAAAATATATTAATAAATAAATATAATTCTCGTTATTGTATTTTTATTCGAGGTGCAAATATTGTTAAGGTTTTTAAATAGTTTACATCTGTTCTCAGTATCCCTTTCAAATAAGCTCCACTTTGTGAAATTTCTTCAAAACTGTAGTTGAGAACAAGTTGAAATATAATGGTAATAAATTTAACTGATCAGTTAGGATCCCAAACCGCTCTGTCTCTGTCATTTATCAAAAATGATATCTTTTAAGCAACACAAACGACATGATAAATGTAATATACCCTCCCAGTGCGGGTATCCCAAAATGGTTACAAATAAATTGTATATAGGATGTAAAAAAAAAGCTAATACAAATACGCCAACAAAAAAGTGAATAAGTTTGAAGATCTCTCTCTTGAAACTGGGCCAACTATGTATGCTAGGTAACGACCATTAGAGCCAACGATGCGTGTGTAATTGGGTGGGTGTGTTTATGTGTATGTGTGTGTGTGTGTGCGTGGGTCTATGGGTGCCTGGTATATGTGTGTGTGTGGGTGTTCTCTCGGCCTATTTCAATTCCCAGCACAGCATTTGGCTTTTGCTCTGTTTGCAGTTGCCGGCTGTTGATTTGCTTACATTGCCAGACGCAGCTGCACATTTAAAGGGAATGAGGGGGGACAGGGGCAGTGCTGGGCTGGGACGGTGTGAAACAAACGTTTCTCGTCCGTCGCTTTCATTGTTGTTGTTGTAGTTGTTTTTCTTATTGTTGTTGTTGGTTTTTCACAGTCATTTGGGCGCATAACAATCTTTGTTTTTTTTTGTTTTTTTTTTTGTTGCTGTTGTTGAGGCCGTTGGGTGTGTAGTCAACGTAGTGCCCATAAATATTCAGTCATTGTTTTACTTTATTATTTTTATGGTTATTGTTTCTCTGAATGCCACTGCCTATTCAACAAACAAACACCACAGCATTCATCCCGTCCCCCATCTAGGTCTTCACAATTTATGTTGATTATTTTTATGGCGCGGTCACTTGGTGGCCAATCGAGAATCAGAACAGGATCCATTTAAATACGCCAGGCAATATGTCAATATGTATGAAGTTTGTTGTATTCATCGCTTAACATGACAAATTGCCACGCCCATCGGATCAGGGCGCTGTCAAAGTATCAGAATTTATGCATTTGTTCAATATGATAGTAAAGCAAAAAAAAGCCAAACACAAATTGAAGGCTTTGTACGTGGCATTCAAAATGATTAAAATATGAGAGAAAATTGTCCGTTTAGAATACAGCTAATCGAATTAATTTTACACAAATGAGTAATAATTTAAAGCAGAAATTGTATTTAGTAGCTCAGCATTTTGCCAAGGTTTAATTCATTTTAAAATTGGGTCCAAATGTTAGATTAAAACTACAGATTTCCTTTTAAATTTAACCTTACATAGCTAGAAAAGTTCTTAGTGTAAATTTTAAAAGTTGCGGCAGTGTTATGTTTTTCAATGGAAAAAAACATGTGGGATTCCAGATGTTGAATGTGTTGCCTTAATTATGTTCTGCATATTTGAACAGAATTAATTGTAAAATAAAATTTATAACAGGTTTGAATGTAATTTCTTTGAATTGTTAAATTAAAAGACTGCAAATCCAACTTTTCATGTTTAAAAATTATTCAATAAATTCGGAGAAATATACGAAATAATTAACGAAACTTCCTGCCACAACAAACCGCAGAATCGTTCAACTCAAGTAACTCCTTAGAGAGCAACATAAGTGCATACACAATCGACATACATATAGGAAACCACTTGTGTGTCACGAGTACACAATTTTGAGGTGAAGATTAACTTACACAGATATCAAAACACACACACAGATACACACACAGGCAGACAGACACACTCAACACCCATGACTGTCAATGTCTGGCCTTGACTGAAATAAACTTCTAGCTACTCCTTCCATTTTTCCTACAGCTTTACAAGACTTTCCACAGCTTTTAACCTTTTCCACGTAGCACTAAAACTCTGTGGATCTTTGTGTTTGCATTTTTTGTTTGTTATTTTAGTATCTGGCTATTAATATTTTACTTGTTCTGTTTGTTTGCTTGGCTTGGCTTGTCTGCCTGCCTGCCTGCCTGCCTGCCTGGCAGCCGCCTTGACGCCTTTTTGTTATTATTATTGTTGTTGCCAGGAGACGACGTCGCATCCTTGTGTCCTCGTCCTTATTCGCATCCTCGTTGTTTTTTGCCATTAATACGCCTAACACGGGTAACATGATAAGCTAACAAGTGTGTTTGTCTAGGATTTTGACTTGATTTTTGACGTGGTTTATTTAGCTGCCTTCGCCGATTTATGGCTGTTTGCCGTATGTCCATGACTTTGTTTTTATTGAAGGCCTTAATTTTGCTTACGAAAGTTGACCTCATTTCTAATTACAATATTTGCATTCAAATGTGTTTGCTTGTTAATTTCTAAATTACATTTGCACACACACACACAGAATTTAATTGCAGTTCATTAAAAACAATAAAAAAAAAATGTGCAATGCGCACATGAAAAATCAATTAAAACCGTCATCCGATTACAAAACATTTGCCAAAAACCACAAATCGTTACCACAAAAACCCCAAAAACAACAACAGCATCGGCAATAAGCACAACCAAATATCACCCACAATAACCAGCCCCAATGCTGATCCTGTCAATATTAGATTTTAATATATATGGCTCATATAATACTTGTATATACTTATATATATTTACAAGCTGCATTTATGTCGCAGACAAACAGAGATGCAGGATAATGCAGAGGGAAATCGGGTGGAAAGAATTATGGTAAACAAAAATTTGCATTTGTTTGCCAATGGGAATAGCATAAACATAACTTTTATGCTGGGGTTGTATATTGTAGTTCATTTAAATGAATCAGAAATAATTTCATAATAAAAAAATTATATATTTTATTAAACTTACTTTTTTCAGTTCACTCATTAGATCGCTTAGTTCCTTCTTTAAGTTCCGTTTTTAATTCGTTCGCTCAGTTCATTCGTTCGTTCGTTTATAAAAGTATATAAATCCTCTTCTCGTTCACTTATTGTGATTAAAATATATACTTTCGTTCATTATATTTTAAATACGATAATAGTACATATGAAACAATTTAGTTTTTATAGTAAAACAATCAATAAAAAGTCAAGTAATTACAACGAACTATATTTCAACTTAAATGTACAAAAAGAGCTAGTTGAACGATTATCGGGCAAATAGTTCAATTGTTTTCTTAAGTGAACCTATTCTGAACATTATGATACAACCCTAATATATGCACATTTGATTGTGTGCAGGTATATACATATATATGTGTGAAGTATATGGACCACACTTATCCATAGACCAAACAGCCAAACAAACAAAATACAAAATACACAGTGCACAAACAAAAAATCTACCTTTTAAAAATTCTATAGGCGAGTATTATCGACTTATTTATATATGTACTTATACCCTACAAAACAAGCTAAGTGCAAGGCTAAAGAAATCAAATTAAATAATTTTATTTCTGTAAAATATGCCCTTAATTTTATTTGTTACCATTATATTAACAGAAAATAACCCATTTGCTAACAAGTACAGGATATTTAAAACAGAAAACATGACAAATTTGCATTTGATGCGCATTTTCAGGGTTGCCGTTGGCAAAAATAAATATAAAAAAATTTAAAAAAAAAAAAAAAAGCAAACGCTAAAAATCGAAATAAAATTCCCATGTGCATCTGTAGAGCATAAAAATTGTATTTGTTTTGGATTTTTGGACAACTGAGATTCTGCATCTGTATGCTTAAAATTGAAAAATCAACAAGCAAAGAATTTTCTATTATCCTGTACTATCCTCCCTAGAAAATACCCTATACAAAGGAGCTAAATCTTTTACTAATGTATTAAATACAACAAATACAAATGGATAGTTTAAATTACACAATTTTGCTCTTTATTTAAAAACTATTTAGAAAATGTTTGCTAAATTCTAAGCTAATTTTGACTTAAAGTTTTTAGCTGTATTAAAAATGCAAACCATCTTCTGTATATGACTAACAAAAGACTCTATAAATAAGATTTCATATCCCTAATTAATATCACTAAAAATTCTACAATTCAGCCTGCTACATACTTTTAGACAATTCAATTATGCCCTATTTTATAACTTTTTAATAGGTATAGGGTATAAAAGCCAGCGATATAAATCACAATATCTAAACTTTAGATTCTAAATAAACAACAAACATTGAGCGTTAGTTCAGTTATTTGGTTGGTGACTTTTTTGAACAAGAACAATAAATTGATTTATTTTCAAATTGAATATAATAGGTTTATATATTTTAATATAGATATGCAATAATATTTCACAAGGCCTAATAAATAACTAATAAAACAAAACAAAAAACATAGAGCCGATTAAATATAATTGAAAGCAAGTTTAAATAGCTACATATAATCCACAATTGCAATTTGTATTATGTAAATTATAAAAAAATAGTTAAAAGCGAAAAATTAACTAAAAAAAAAGAAAAGAACACACTGACCCTGTACACAAGTATCATTAAGTGCAACTTGCACTTTTTGCCAGCTTATTTACAATTTTTTTACGCCTCTCATAATTTTCATGGGTTTTATAATTATGATAATTGTTTTCCAATTGAAGGCACACAAACACAATGAATGCAATTCAATCATTAAGTTGAAAGTCTTTTTCGTTCTTATTTTATATGCTCATTTAGCATAAATAATTCAAACGGACTATGTTCAACTCGTTTACCACTATATCAATAAATTTATGGTAATTTGTGCATTGGAAATGCATTTGGCTTGTTCAAGCAGCGCGAAATTGAAATCCCTCAACACGCAGATGGTTATGGTTTATATGGAGGTGACTTTTTTTTTTTTGCTGTTCGATAAATGAAATAGACAATGAACCGTAAAATCAATGAAAAATATACATATATATTTATTAGAGCCACATAACTTTAATTGGCTGGTATTTTTTCCAATGAATTATTGATATATTTAAATGAAAAAGCAAAACTAATTAACTACATGTTTTGTTGGCATTTTAAATTAATCAGCTTGTGGCTTTGCTATTCACTATTTAAATTGGCAGCAAAAGATGTAGAAATTGCAGCACCACGCGGCAATTGGCAGCTCTTGTTGCATGCAACAGAAACGTCTTACTAAACCGACAGGCCCAAAAACCAAACTTCACCTTTTTGGCCAACTGGCCGCCAGAACATGCGGTAATTATCTAACAGGATTACGCAAAGTATCCTCGGTCGAAGGAGGTCGAGGTAAGAGTAACAACAACAGGACCAAAGTTTGACCAAATGCAAATTGTTGCCAAGTCGGTTTGCACAACGCATCAATGCACACGGGTTTTGCCACTAGAACCACTATCCTTACTCCCTGTTTTTTTTCCCCGCTTCGTTTTCCTGGCTTAGAGATGGGAACGTGGCTGTATAATATCCCAAGATCTCGGCTCAACAGTATGTTGATAAGCCCAAAATTATAACAATCAATAAACATTTATAAGAAAACTTCTAATCGCTTAAACTTGAAGAAACATCATTGGTGTATTGAAATATTATTCTATTATAATTGTTTATGATGAAATAAATAAAATTAAAAAAATTATATAAATTAATAAAATAAATAAATAAATTGCCAACTCTCCAGCAAAATTTTTAGTAGAAAAAAAATGTTTTATATTTATGTTATAGCAGGGAACCGAGCAGATATATTTCTTCACTTTAATCTCCTTATCGACCACGATTTTAAATATATTTGTACATATTGAAATATATAAATTAAATTTGAAATGCTTTGTAGTAATCCAAGATATTTAAAAAAGTTAGGTTGACGGAAATTCGAACACGGGTCTAAGCTGCCCGAGTGCAATTCCTTTAAAAAAAAAATAGACTGTGGGCGAAAATTGTGTTTGGTATCCATCGTGATATTCAACAGGCGCCCATCTCTAGTTTTGAACCTGTTGTAGAGAAATGTACTAGCAAATTGGCATACAAAGAGTATTGGTGCACCAAATCGTGTAAACCTCACTTTAAGTGAGAGTATTGCCTCGAAGATTGTTCATAGTATTGAGCTTGGCATTTAAATTGTTTTGCCTGAAACAGAAACTAATCTGCAATATAACCAATTGAACATAATTCTGAATTTAGTTACGAAAAATCGATTTTGCGTAGAACAATTTTTAATTGTAATATTTTGAAACTAAGCTGGAAACCTTATTAAAGCGTTATTATGAAAGACTTTAAATTTTTTCCACATCACAAATCGGGACACTAGTTATCAGTTATATTTGCTGTCAGATTTTCTCTATAATTTATTTAACATAAAATATGTCATGTAAAGCATTTCCATATAAAATATTTTGAGAAATTTTTATTGAATTTATATTTTTTCCTACTCGTCAGCTGCTCTATTTTTTGTCAGCCTCTGAATCTCTGTACCCGCTTTTTAAGTGTATATATTTTGTGTTGGCAGCCAAAGTTTTGACGAAAAACTGTTGGCCCAACAGAGGCAACGGGTTGGGGTAGTTGGTAAGGATATTCAGAAGCCCTATAGACTGAGGCAGGAGGCGTTGACGCTGCCAGCCTGGCCGCATAAATATTTTAGATTTTGTACGTCAGACTTTAGTTGTTGCCATTTGGTGTCATACGATGATAAAAGGGGGGAGTGGGAAAGGGTGTGGAATGGCGGCAGCTGCATATTTTGCCAGCCTAACCGGCAAGCTGTTCATCCGGCTGACGCTTGTTGTTACGGCTAACTCTTCTCATAACCCCCCCCCCCTTGTTTTTCCCCCAACTTGTTGGCCAACTTGGCATGCGGCAACTGCAATGTTGACGCTGCTGTTGCAGAGTGGGGGGGTGGATGTCGGGAGGGTGTGGAAACTGGTAGTTACAGCAACTGCAAAAATATGCAGGCTATAGGGTTGGCTGCCTTGTGCTGCCTGTATCCTTAACTTGGTTTTATGAACGCTGCTCAGGATCAGGTTTATGTATTTTTTGTTTGGTATTAATTTGTTGTATGCGCCAAAAGTGCTTAATAAATATTTTAATTAAGAGGCAGGTCATGTTGGGGTTTCAGGTCACCTGGTTTAAGGTTTGCCGGAGAATGTGTCAACATTTTGCAAGACTGTGTCGTCAAAAGGATATTGACAAAGTTGTAAGTTGTTGCTGCAGGCAACTGTGAAATCTTTGCAAGATTTTTAGTTACTTGCTGGTTGAACTTTATACTAGGAACTTTGCAACATTGAGCTTTTGGCCTGGCCAAAAGCGCATAAACTCATTTGTATAAGGCACACGCATAGTACTAACACTAACACACACTCACACTCACACACACAGAGGCATGCATACTCAACTCTGCATATGAAAATGTGATCCTGCTGCTGAATTTTGTTCCACGCACTCTGCTTGCCTTTGGGCGACATTTAGTACTTGCCACGCCATAGTGTCGCCCCTGGGCCATGGCCCAGACCCAGGCTCAGGCCATGCCCCTCAAATCGGGTGTTTTGGCCTGGTTTGCATGAACATGGCTAAGCTTAGTTGTGTCACATTTTACACATAATTTTCAACACCTAAATCCGCAAGTTAGTGCAGCCATCAGATTTCGCACACGTTAACGCAAACATAAAGCGTTGGATTTGTGGCATGTTGCAACTTGCATGGGTTGAGTTAAGTTGGTATGGCAACTTCTAGAGCTGCTGACAGTAGTACGTACAACTGGCCATGTTTTTACTCTCTCTCTCTCTCTCTCTCTCTTTCTCTCGCTATCTCTCACTCTCACGTTTTGTGCATTTTAAGCCAAGTTCAAAGGCGGTCTAGCAAGAAAACCGAGTTGGTTGAACAAAATGAAATGCAAAGCTTTTTGCATGCAAAAACAAAAGCTAAAGATTTCATTTTTGAAAGTCACAAAAAGCTAAGTTTTGGTAACAACATTTTAATGTTCAAGAACATATACAAAAATGTTGACTATGGCGCACTATTTTAACATTTTTAATTTCTAAAATTTATGTTAAAAAACTATGTTGAATCAATGCCAAATATAGGAGAACTATATTATATATATTGATATATTAATAAAATCAGCTAAGCGAGCTTTTTTTAATTTAATTTAAATCAAGTGTTAAATTGAGTTAACAGTAAACTAATCAAAGTTCAATGTTATGAACACTACAACATTTTCATTTTATATATTTTTAATTCATAATAAACTCTGCATCGGGAGCAGTGGTTAGCTCTGTTTTTTTTTTTTAATTTATGATATAAACAATTTTAGTATTTTTATTTTTTCCTTATTTAAACCGACTGTAAACCGGTTATGTTCTGTTCCTGCGCTTGACATTTTCGAGTTATACGCGCTTATAATTCACAAGCAGTTGTACCAATGAAGCAGTCAGGTCTGCAACATTTGGAAGCAATTTCAAATCATTTTCTTTTTTTCTTATTTATTATTTTTTAAGCACATTTTCTTCTTTTGTAATCTATGCCCCAGGTATAAAATAATAAAATTTACAGAGCACTGTCTTATGTATTATTTGAGCAATATTGAAACATGGTTGGTATTGCAAACTTGCAAAGATTCAACATTGCTAGGCCACTTAATACCCTAATTACAAATTTTCAGTGTGGATTAGAGGTGGAGAACTATCGATAGTGGACACCATCGATATTCGACGATAGTTAATTTGGAACCAACGATAGTGTCGTCGATAGTCGTCGATACTATCGCCCGAAATTACAAATTTTTTTTTTTGAGGTATAGCAGAAAATATTTGTTTATTTTAACCAAAAGTTTTGGTTTAGAAACAAAAGAGTATTAATATTTTCCTCCTTCAAACGGGTTCGCCTCTCTGAAACAATTTGGCCCGCCTTGCTGAATGCTCTTTCCGATTCAACGGACGTAGCGGGAATTAGAGGTGGAGAACTATCGATGGCACACTGTGCCACACTGTGGATCATGTTGATCATTTTAACATTACATAACAAACTTTCACATTCAATAGTATAAAGAAAATCTTGTTAAAAATCGGTCAGTTTATTGATTAAACGGTGTTCAAAGAACCTTTGAGTATTTCATATAAAGTATATTTTAACCCTTTTACACACAAGTGCATTTTTTTTCATTTGGCCACACATGTTCTCAATGTAATTTACATATGTATAAGCCCATTTGTTGCTGTTGTTTGTGTTACCCTTGTAATTGTTGACCGTCCATCATATGACATTGCAAGTTTGTTTTAAACAAAAGTTAACATTACATGCAGAGGGCCAAGCGGGGAGGCGGTTAAAGGGTAGAATATGAGCCAGAGACGTTACCAACTTGAAACGGAAATTAATAAAAATGTTGGACAGGCAGCACCAGCAGCCAGAAGAAAAAACTTACATAAAATTAATATGCAACATTTTTGTTGTGAGTGTTGCTATTGGGAGATAAACGTGTCCGTGTGGCATGTGTTGCATATGCAAATGTGATGGTCGAGATCTCTGGGTAACACACAAAAAAAAAAAGAAAAACTCAAACAAACTCTACTCTACTCTACATTCAGTATATTATAATGTTGTGCAATTTTTGTTGGACTGTGTGTGTCTTCTGCGTGCGTAATCAATTACATTTATTGTGTGGCAGCTGCCATCAAATGTTGAAGCAACATTTGTATAAATTAAGTTTGCCACGAGTGCGGCAAACCTTTCTTTTTGCCATGCACCTAATCGAGTGTGTATATATGTGTGTTTCTTCTGTCCTGGCCTATTTATCATGTGTGCTGCCAATGACAACCAAGCCAACCCAAAGGCCCACAGACACTTCTGTCTGCCACAATATTTTGCCAATCAAAGCAAAGGCAGAGGCAGCAAAAGCAAAGTCAAACTGTGCCCACAGTCAAGGCCCAACTACAAGCTGTAAACAAATAAAGGAAACTCGACCCTGAGACCGTAGGAACAGCCAACCCACTCAAGTCACGTTGTTGCCACAGATAGTGGCAACCTTGTGGCAGGGCAGGGCCCAACAGGGCAACATAAAGATAAAATACCCAAGGGAATAACAGCAGTTGGTAAAAGTTTTCAATAAGCTTTTGTTTTTCGATCGGCAACTCTATTTACGAGCGCAACGGAAATGCATAAGAATTTCCTGAACATGTTAAACATAATTTAATACAATTTTGTAAAGTGGTTTTTACTGTATTTTATATTTAATATTAAAGTTTATTTAAAAGGAAATATATTAATAAATAAATAAATAACAACAAGCAAATATAATTCAACAGTCTGGCGGTCAAACTAAAAATACATTTTTGAAATTATAAATTGGTTTAAATGTTTAGAATGTAATAATTCAATTAATCAAATTGACAAAATTTTCAGCTCTGCTTCACCCAGTTGAATTAATTAAAGCTGGTTTAATACGAGTCAATAAAGTGAGTGAATCATAATTTTAATTTCTACATGCACACTTTAAAATCTTTATAAATATCGCGTCAATTAAAAAAAACTTAAACAAATTATTTTAAGTAACATATATGCAACTTTAACGGAATAATCCGTTGGAAAACTGTAAGGGAATATTCCCTAAAATGTTGGATTCAATATTAAACGATATTTTGTGTATTAAAATCTACTAAAAAAAAACCATATGTTGTGCTATTCTATCATCACCATTAACAATGCCAGACTTTAACTAACGCAAAAAACATTTGTTTCCCCAAACACATGTATGTACATCATGTATATCCCTAAGATCCTAGATCCGATGGCTAATACCAACATAACTCAATGCAAACCTATTGAATCACAGCAAATTAACATGCATACGAGTTTATCTCGTGTATGGTGATGTGGGTGTATGTGTGTGTATCATATATGTTTGCCTAGTGGGGCATATGTTGCCTGCCACTTGCCGCGCCCCTTGTCTGCTCTCTGCTCGCAACGCTCTGGCTGGCATACAAAATAAGCGAAAAACGAATTCGATAACAAATGGTTTGGAATTGAAACAACAACAAAATGAATATAATATATTTATAGGTTGATCTCAACAAAAAATAAATAAATAAAATAAAAGCAATACAAATGAACGAAGGACTGCGCCGAATGTGGCACAAATGACATATTGTCATTGGCCAACAAAAGTCGAGAGCAGCCAAAAACGAGAGCAAGGCCAAACATATACATATATATGTAGTTACATATGTATACTTTCTGATATTTTTGTATTTCCTCAACGTAAATATAAAATTTATTATCAAAGCAAAGCGCATAAATTAGCCAACAAATCAGCAACAGACCCGAACACAGCCGCCACAGATCTTGATGATTACAAATGAAACCGAAAACTAGGATATATGAAAAGCTGTTAGTGTGTGTGTGTATATGCGTCAAGGATAACGCTAAGTGGCCACTAAACAGAATGCGCTTAGAACTTTTTGACTGCTGAAGTTATCAAACCATTAGCTTTAATCCTCGCTTATACTGGAGCGACAAAACAAACTTTTTTAAAAGGAATTTAGTAGTATGTTAATAAAAAATTTAAAAAATTTGGTATTTATGAAATATAGAGCGCTCAAAATTTAAACTTTCATTATTTAATATTTCCACCATAGAAAAATCTACTTAAATTGATTTGAATAATTTAAATATACTTAAAACTAAATCTTCGATTGTATCACCAAAAAAAAGATTATATTTTGCAATATACGCGTACTGACATCAAACTAGTTATCATTTTATTCATTATTGTGGGGTTTCTCTAATTCCATTATATTTTATCTATACATACAGCAAAATATCGAATATGGTTAATTTTGTACTTTCTTAAGTCGATACACTCATGACATTTTCACAGCCTTAATTCTAACTAATTTCAATTTACATTTCCCTAACTCTAAGGACATTTTGCAATTCTTTTTTTTTTTTAAATGTAGAAAAAATTCACTTCAAAAATCTATATATTGCTGGATTTTGTATTATCCAACTGCTGCATTTTTTACTTGAGATTAAGAGTTATTTTTTGGAATATGGTCACAATTTCGCAATATAATATTTCAATTTACTTTCAACTTTAAGCTCAACTAAAACCAAAATTTACTTGCTTCTGTTTTTTCCATGGTCTACATCTTTATCGATGCACTCAGCCAAGGCAACCATTAGGTAATTCCAACTTCTATCCAAAGCCATAAGCCAAAGCGCAACTTATCGCACTTCTTTCTGTTTTTTTCTCCCCCTGACATCCTTAAAAATGCATGCAAAATGCAAGCGAAAAATAAAGGAATTCAGATAAAAATGCGTCAGATTTCACACGCCAGCTTTTTGCTAGCTTCCTAACTTGCCAGGCATGCAGGCAGTGCAGGCCTGTTGACAGCGTTTCCGTTTCCGGTTCGCGACGGTTGCCGGCTGCAAAGCGCCACCTGGCGATGGCGCGTGATAAAGTTATGGCAGCATGAAGTTCAGGGGTTGAGGGATGTGCGGTGGATAAAGAGAAAAAGGAACTTTCACTGCAAATAAATTGCATTTGTTTTGGCAGCCGCATTTCATATTTGTGTTGTTGCCATTGCTTAACCCCACATAGCCCACATTTTTATTATGCATGGTTCGCATTTTAGTTGCGGTGGTTTTTTGATACACTGTTTTTAAAAGTGGATAAGGAGTATATTTGATTTAGAGACGTCGGGTGGCCTTATTGTCAGATTATACCGAAAAAG
This sequence comes from Hirtodrosophila alboralis, assembly GCA_035043045.1. Classification (NCBI taxonomy): domain Eukaryota; kingdom Metazoa; phylum Arthropoda; class Insecta; order Diptera; family Drosophilidae; genus Hirtodrosophila; species Hirtodrosophila alboralis. The sequence continues at coordinate 1,579,202 of JAWNNH010000224.1, read as the reverse complement.
TTTTTATTCATTTTAGCCAGCCTCGCAAATAAACTAAATATTTTAGATCTGTTCTTGTTTCCACAAAAATTTTGTGGCACTGAATATTGCCTTATTTGACTGACTTTTTTTATTTCGCTGGAGCTAAGATTCTCTCTTTATGTCAATTAATTCAAGGCAAGCTTGATGTAAAGTTGCTTCATTATGCAAGAATTATTTACTTCCGAAAAGGGTTGACGGAACAGGGTTCTATATATCTTAGACCTTTATAACCAGAGTCGGGAAAAATTGGATATTATTATATTTGGACTTAAGTAGATCTCCTTAAGAGATTTTTACAATAAAGTTTTAGCCAAGACAAACCCACAGCAATCAAATCTGATGTGATAACCATAGATAACATTTTTCAAACATTAAAAACAAATCAAAACCGAGAAAGAACAGATTATACCATAAAGAACCAGATAATTGCTAAATAAACTGCTAAAAAGAAATTTTATTATTTTGACCAAATATCCATTGTAAGCAGTCTGTTAACAGAGTATATTTCAATCGGTAACTTTCCACTTTTAACTTCATATTTGATTTTTTTGTTACTATTTATATGTTTGTTGTTGTTGCCACTAGAGCCGAGTTTTTATTTATTTGCATGTAAACTCAGTCACGTTCTCAACGGCAACAGAGAGACTTGGGGCTCCGCCTGCAATCAGCGTTTTATGCATTCCAGCGATTTACACCCTTAACCCTTGGACCCAGCCTTTAGAGAAGCAGCAAAATTCGAGATGCTGACTGCTATTCAGAGAGAGTGTCGCGCTCATTTGACTTCTTTTTGCGACAACAAAAGCTGCATCATTTTAGTTAACATTTTTGGCATTTTATGCACGAAAACGTTTCTGGGTTAATTTGCATTTCCATGGACCAGAGCGGCTTTCAATACTATATTTGAATGTGCAGGTGGGAATAAAATTGAATTAACCGCTAAATGAAATGGAATTTATGTGCATGCATGCAAAAAATACTCATTTGCCATCGTGATTTTTCATAAGAGTATATACAAATGTATATGCAATTTTTCATTTTATTTATTTTTTCTTTTGCAAAACATACATAATGTTTGCTACAGGCTGGTGTCTTGTTACAATTTGCATGTTGCCCAGGCAACAGGTTATTCAACTGGTGCAGCTTATAAATACAAATCATTATTGTTATATTGCAAATATTTTTGCCCAGTAATATACTTTAAATTGTCAATAAATTTATAATTTGATTGGAAGTATGCGCAAAACTCACTTTAAATTTAATACAAATTTAATTTTGCAATGACAATGAAATACATTTATAAATTGGCCAATGTATACCATAGAAAAAGTTGTTCTAACTGAAAATATAATGCGCTTTATTTGGGAAGGTCATTAGCTAAACAATTTTGTCCGAAAATAATTGAATTTAAAATCTCAATTGCTGGGAAATTCAATTTGGAAGAATCGTCTATCGATAATTTAGAAGCAAAAAGGATAATAAAAATTATAGTGAAAAAAAGTTATATTCAATATAAAATTTTGTAGGTAATTGATTAGCATTCTATATAATTTAATGTTTAATTAATTTTTTTATAAAAAGTCCTCAATAATAATATCGAAAGTTCCGTGTATAAGCATATACAATTTATAAAGTAACTGCACTTCTATAAAAAATATAGTTGATGCAATCATGATCAAATAAATATAAGTAAAGACATCGATAAACTATTAGTTTTTTTTTTAAGCAATTTTTCATCTAGTCTGTGTATAATTTTGTTGTAAATTGTTTGTCATTCTATTCCATTTTATGTTTAAATAATTGTTTTACATAAAGTCGTAAATTAAAAAATCGATAATTTAATGATGCTCCAATTTGTTGAGTGCAAGTTTCTTAAATAACTTTAAAATGCAAATTTATGAACATATCAAATAATAGAACAAAGAAAACGTAAGAGCAACTTTCATGACTGGACCTCAAATAAATGCCACAACAATTAGCCAGCAGTTATCTGTTCATTACACCGAACAGATCCGGACACAGATTCGACCCGTTGCCCCCGTTGCCGCTCGTTGCATCTACATAAATTTTAGCTTCGGGCATTAAAACAAACTAGCACAAAACTCATTTGGTAAACAGTCAGGATGTGCAGGATATGCAGGATGTATACATCTATATGTGTGTGTGTGTGTGTGTGTGTGTGTGTCTGTCTGTGTGTGCATAGTACTTTCAACACGCTTCAAGTGTTGCAGTTGTGAATCTTAAAAGTTTCACAAGGTTTTCCAAAACTTTTTTGTTGCTGTTGTTGTTTCTGTTTCTGTTTTTGTTGTTGTTGTTGTCGGTCATGTTGCTTGGATTTTGTTTTTGGAGAACTTTGCATGCGCCCAGCGGTTGGAGGCTAGTCGACAGATCCTCATTCCATTCCCTGTCCTTGACAGAGACTTTGCTTCCCAACCCCACCCCAAAAAGTTTATAGCACAACACATCGAAAGCCACTTGCTGCAGGTTGTCATTATCCTTGTTGCTTTTGTGGTTTTCCAGCGCTTTCACACAAATGCCCCGCTATAAGTCACGATAGAGCTCAGCATGAGAGAACTTTGTAAAATGATTTCATTAACCAACCGCATGAGAAAATTAGCACCTGCATTTAGATTTGCAAGGGGGGGCAAGAAAGTGGGGGAGGTGTGAATACCAGTTAAGTGCGAAGTTTGTAGAACCAAAACACTTGGGGGCATATGATATGATTAGTAAGTATTTTGTAACTGTTTGAAAATGTGATTAGTTGAGAACTTTATGTTTATTACATTAATTTGTAGCCTTTAGCTAAGCAAAGAGCAGCAGCTGATTGTAAAGGATATGTTTAAAGGATGTCCGAAAAGAAAACAGTTTCAGGTTTTAAATGACTGAAAAGACAGCTGATGATTAGAAGATGATTTTTAAAGGAATCTGAGTTTTATTTGAAAATGTGGTAACTAATTTTATAATCTAATTAGATCAAGTATTTAATTTTTTTATTTATATATTATATTATTATCTATTTTCAATTTGAATTATTATTCCATTTGAAATTTTACCAAAATCCTAGCAAAATGCAACGCAACCCGATTAGAAGTACGAATAAATTCGGTTTATAAACTGTTAAAAAACAGAGAAAAAATGCAACTTATGGAATAAGAAATCAAATAAAAAATTTTAATAAACGTATATGCCTACTATACAAGTAAGAAGATTCTTCTTATATATTATATATTTAATTTTTTATATTTTTATAAGAATAAGTAATGGTGACATTTTAACAGGCTCTTCTGTAGAACATATATGTGAATCTGAATATATTTGGATATTTGATAACCGTGTATTGATAAGCTCAATTACAATTAAAAAATAATTAAATAATTGGTCTGAAAGAATAAATACAAATAAGAATAAATAGAAATCATGAGTTTCTTAATTCCATAATTCAATAATTAAAATAACAAGCCAAAAATTACTTTTCTTTTCATTCTTTCACTGAACAGGACATTTTAAAAAATAAACATTTATTTAAAATTAAACACAACGGCCTTATTAAATCAATTCCAAAAATATAAATAAAAAAACATCATTAAAAATGCCCTTAAGTGTATACAAAATAATTATATTCAACATCCTAAGAGATTATCTAACAGTGCATAGAAACAAACTCAATAAATTAAAGTTGTTTGATTTGAATAAATGCAAATTTAATGTAGGATATCAAGCAACATATTTTCTGAGTATGTCTTCCAATTGACCTAAATAGAATTAACTATATTCAGCCTACTTATAGAATCAGAAGATCAGAAGCCCATCAAAGTGTTTATCTTCACACAAAGCCTACAAATACGGGTCGCCTCAATAAAAATCAAGTATAAATAAACATTTGAAATCACAACTTAAGGTTTCAAATATAATTTCTGATATTGAGCAAATAGTTTGGTTAACCCATTGCAAGACTTATCTACACTCAATTGGCCAATCAATGAACCCAGGATAAAAGCCAGACAATTGAAATGTATTTGAAAGGCATTTCAGAGCCTTTTGCTGCCACTTCAAGCGACCCACGAATGTATGAAACGGGTCATTGATGTGGAAAGGACCCACACTGATTAATCACATTTGCAAGGCTTACAATTATGGCATGTTAAAGGACATTCGAGCAAAGGATATGTGTGTGACCCATTCGCTGTGCGAAAAGGCGATCCATTACGCTAACAAATACAAATACAAATACAAATACACATGCAAATGTCACATGAGCTTTATACATTAATTAATTTGTAATCCTTGACATTGAAGTTGTGTGTGTGTGTGTGTGTGTGAGGATGTGTGATAGGGAAGAGCAACTGCAATTAGAGGCAGCTGTTCGTTGTTTGTTGCCTAGGCAAGGATTACAAGGATATACATTTGTACCCATTGCATTTATCAAACGTCAACACACACACACACATGACCAAATAGATACTAGATATACTTACTGTAACAGACGCCAATCAAATTCCAATTAGGCATTTGAAATTAAATCATCAAAGTTGTCCAAATCCAAAGCCACCATCCCCAGGGAACATTTGAGAAGGTTTGCATAATAAAGCCGAGCCTGCCACTAAGCTCGAGTAAATGTGAAATGGAGTGAACGGAATGGCCAACATAAATAAACCAATTTCAAATATATATAGAACCTATTTGAAGAAAAGCCAGGCATAAATTATTTGTGGCAAGAAAGTTTTGATTTGACTTGGGTTGCAAAGCTTGGCAGAAATCATTATTATTAAAAGCAATTTTAGATAGGCTAGTTTATCTGGCAGTGTAGAAGATGTAAGTTTAACTAAATTTTCTAAATTAATGTTCAAAAATGTAAAGATCAATTTTGAAATTATTGATTTTAGACTGCAGCCAAAATTCGAAAATAAAAAAATCAAAGATCAATTTAAAAATTTATTGATCAAATAGAGTATTGATCAATAAATTTTCAAAGTTAAACAAGAACGACTTTATTCCAAAAAAAAAAAAATTGATTCTTCGAAACAAGTTTAAAATTACGTTATATATTGTACTATACTTAAATAAACAAACACACAAAACACAAACCACTAAGCATTAGGATACCCAATTAAAAAAAATGCTTGAAAAATCGTTTTATGTCAATTTTTAAATTCACAAATCAATTTCTCTTTTTCTAAAGAACCTTCTTCAATATTGTATAAAGCTTACCAACACTGACAACGAGTTCTTTTCCATTCGCATAGCCATATCCAATCAAAAAATATATACAATCTAATTTTAAAGAAATATAAAATAATGATTACATTTGTACAATCAGAAATGGGAAATTAATTTAAATTCACACAACTTTGACTTGATGGAAAACCTTCAATTTTTGAATATTATTAAAATTTAAATCCAAAAATAAACTACCAGACAAATTATGATCAAAAAGGATAGCTTGAATATACATTGATGACGTTTTAACCAAATTATGGGGGTTGGGAGAATCTAAGAAAAAATATTCTATGGATAAGAAACGTTTTGAATCGAAAATAAAATAGAAATTGATACGAAAGTGAAATGCAGAACATTTCTAATAATATAATTTATTTAATACATATTGAAATGGCAAAACTAAAAGCCTGCTGAATTACCATTCTAGCCACGCCTACTTTCTGTCCTACTGTAGAAAATTGTTTGCTGCTGCTGTTGTCGCTTGCAGCTTTGATTTGTGTTTTTCTAATTGTACGCAAAGCAATTTGTTTGCCACAGAAGCAATCGACAGACAGACAGACAGAAGGACATAACGACCGACCGACAAAACGACAGACCGCCCCCTTGAAGCACTTTGCTCACAAATTGTGTTAATTTGCATATTCGAAACTTTGCCTAATTGAACATAATGCCACTTAATTAAAGTTAACCAACTTCCTGAGGAATGTGTGCGGCTTAAATTGTGAGAAATGACGCCAAAACTATTTAACTATAGTATACAACCAATGTACAAAACATTGGACAACATTTATGACATTATTTTGTGGCTGCAATTAGTTTTAATATGTAAAGGTTATGACGAACCCAAAAGAACCCCAGAAGCATATAAAACAGTTTAGCATTTATGAGATTTGTGCTTAAATATTTAACTGGGTTTTTAAATAAATAAAATGACAGCTAAGCTATGAATATTAAATGCGACTAAATACTTATTTCAATTACACGAGTCGAGGTTAAAATAAATATAAATGGGTTTGCTTAGTAATTTCATTTAAAATAATTAATTTTCATTGGGAGTGACAAAATAATAGCTATATTTGAAGGAATAAAATTATTAAAAAAAAAAAGAAATGTCTGTTTGCATGACAAAATTATAACGACAAGAAGATGGAGCTGGATATACATATGTATATTGGATAGATAAAAATAATTATGTATTTAAAAGTTTAAAAAAATTGTTCTTATATTTAATCAGATCGCTTCGTGGCGAATATGTATTTAAACGTACTTTTAGCATTAATTGACAGTTAGAAACAGAATAAACAAATTTTCACAATATTAAAACTATCAAATTTAGCTATAACTTCTTTATATTGCATTTTGAATTAATATTTTTATATAGGTTCAAAAATAATTAAACAGTCTAATCAATCGTGATCCTCATTAATTAATCTGTTAATATTTTTTGTGTTGTTTATTTGTAATTTAAATTAATATATTTATTGGTATGTTTTTTGTTAAATTTCTTGAAAAATGCTTCAATAAATAAAATAATATTATAGATTTAATTAACACATAGCAAGCCAAGCTTTCTGTCAATTTCAAATATTTATATTCAAATAATTATCATTTTCAGTACGTTTACTCACAAATTTTATTTTAAAAATGAACTTTTATGTGATATTTGTGTTTGGTTACTTTTATTTTGGAATTTGTTGTTTCCTTTATATAATAGAATCATTTTGTTGGAATGAATTTCAATAATCATCAACAATTAACGCTGTGCCCGCTAATAGAGCCTGCTCTGAAGTTCTCCCATCTAAATTAACTTCCAGATGACAGATGAGTTTATCCCGACTGGCCCTGGAATATAGCGGCAATATAATTCTTTCATTGGACTGTTGACGATTGTTAGCAAATTGATCAATTTTCTTGAATTTATCATCATTTGAATTCTTTTCAATATCATCGGTTACTTTGTATGTGATGTAAAATTTAATTGATTCAAAAGTATTTGATAACTGAGTATCACCATCAAGCTGCAAATATTTAAATTTTCTCAAGATATTAGAAATACATTTATCAATATTTAAAAAAGAACTCAAAAGCTTTTTATATTTACGGGTGTTTCTTAATACAACACAAAATTAAATAAATCAATGTACTGTGCAAGTTTTTGTGCAAAATGAAAATTGTAAAAATAATTTCCATGCTCAAATTAAGACATTTAAAAAGTCTTACTCAAATTTAATTAAATTTGTAATTTTGAAGAAAAAGGGTTTTTTAAATTTACCCGTATATATTTAGACAACAACCAATTGCGGCAAATTGAATCGACAATTTACCGGTGTTTAGCCAATTCAAGAACCAAATCGCTGCAAATTTTGGTATTTTTTACTCTCTGACAAAAACTGTGTGCTACGCAACAAACTGTTAATTTAACATTAAATTTGCAACTATTTTAACTTAAAATTAATATTTAAAATATATGCAAATTATTATTATTGTAAAAAGCAATCCTACTCAAAAGAAGCAACTTTGTGCGTTAAAAACGTATAAAATATAAGATGAACAAATTAAAGAATACTGTAAATAAAAAAAAAATTAACAGACAGTCCAAAGATTTATGCATCCCTGGTTGCCAGTTAACAGAGCGCCGGAATGTCAATCAAATAAACAAAAAGAAGCGGCGTGAAAAAAACGAGAAAACCTCAGCGAAATTCAATTCAAAGGAAAATTCCAAACTAAATGTTGTAAATAAAACTTAAATATAAATCAAACCGTGTGCTTTACGGTATAAAAGACAAGATGGAGACGCATTTTATGGCCAAAATGGGCAAGGTAAGCAAACAAAAGGACAAAATGCAAAATGAAATAGACAAGCAAGAAAAAGACAAAAGCAATGAAAGAGACAGCGCTGAGTGACAGCCAGACGAACAGACAGACAGATACAACAAAATGTTAAAAAGCGACACAGCGGCGCCAGACGCTACAATTTCAGGCCAAGTTGTAAGAAATAATTAACAATATATGAATATGGAACAAGTACTTACCCTAAGTGGCGCCAGCTGTAGCACATGGGCGCTGTCGTTGTCAACTCTCTGCAGGCAGTGCAAACGCAGTCGTTGCGTAGAGACACCAAATTTGCGTGCCTGCTGCAACTTATAACAAGCCAGGAGATTCTCACAGTTGTACACATGCACTAGATTTAGTTCTGTGCCAAATTCCAGCTGCAACTGTTGTCTGTAACGCTGCTCAGCTGCCTGGGCGCGCACAATCAAGGCTCGCAGATAGTCCACGGCGCTGTTGCTGCTGGGGCCAGGCCAGAGTTTCAGCCAGCTGCTGGGCACCTGCAATACAAGCAGTTTAGTCCCAACTTGACTCTTTTATATATTCGCTTACTCACCTGCTGCTCGGCCAGCGCCTGCATTGCCTGAGCATCCACTTCCGTGCTGGGCGTTGATTCCTTTAGCCAAGAATGCAATTGCGATAGCAATTGATGCACTGCTCTGTATAAATGTGCACCCAAATGCAGCTCGGACAGCACAAATAATCTCCAGGGCGTGGTCGTGGCCGCCGTTTCGTTGCTGTTCATTGCCTCCTTGGCAGCCTGTGTTATGTTGCAAGCACTTGCCAACTTGCGCCATAAACTCAACAAAGGCTTGATTTGCTGCTCCAGACGCTGTCTTGCATTGGGCGCTGCGGCACCTACTTCTCCTGCACCTCCCCCTCCATAGTGCACTGTGCGCAGTTCCTTAATTATCTGACGCGCCTGTTCCATTTCACGCTGTTGCTGAGCCTGACTGGCCAAGCCATACATACGCGGGTCATCGACAGCCGGCAGCTTATCCAATGCCGTATAATAATCCTGCAGTTGCGAACTCGTTGGCAGCGTGCTGCCCAAGCCAAGCGGCACCCAGCGATTGCTCAAGACATCAGCGCAACAAAATTGCGCTACGTAGCTGCGTAGGATTTGTACATCCCGTTCATTGTTCATGCGTCCACCATAGGCAACTGCCTCGCATAGACGCTGCACAAACGTCCAGTCACAGCGACCACTGGCCAGCTGTGTATCCAGCCAGCCCAGAACGCCCAGAGCCGCCTTCAGATCTGCCTCGCCAAACTCGTAGTACTTGGACCAGCCTTGTGGTATATACTGACGACGCTGCTGTAGCACGGCCTGCAATATAAATAGCACCAAGCGCATTTTAAGACACTTGGCAGGCTGCTTGCTGGCCAGCTCCGGTTCCAGGCCCACATAATTCTGCAGCATGCGTTGCACTTGCTGCTTGAGGCCACGCGGCTGCTCATAGCGCACCTTGAGAAACTTATAAACGGCCGCCTCGCTAAAGCCAGCAGCTGACTCGCACAGCAACCAGAGTCGAAAGTCTGGCGACTTGTGCTTCAGCTCGCTCATCTCACGCTCCAATTGATTGAGCCACTCTGGCACCAGATGCACGTTCTTTATGCACAGCCACTGACCCTGTGTGGCAGCCTGACGCATGGCCTGCAAGGCTCGCTGTTCGCTGCCGCGTCCAATGGCCAACTCCTGATATTTCTGTGCGCCCCATTGCTTCAAAGCCACACCTCTGAGTTCTGTAGCAGGATCCAACTCTGGCTGACTTATCATTAGAATGGGATGATCGCAGCTGCTTTGCTCCAGCAGCTGCTGCACACTTGGCTGTGTGGTTGCCTCTATAGAGATGCCCAACAGTTGACTGCTGGCTGCACGTAGCTGGGACAACAGCAAATCCGGCCTAAAGATTTGTGCCAATAGCACGCGATGAAAAGGCGCAGCGATGCCAGCTGTAAGTAAAGTTTGATTTTATAATCATGTGCATTAATAGTTAACTAATTGTAACTTCACTTACGCAGCACATCATCCGTTTGCTGTTCAATGAAACCCCGCCATACATAATCCTTGTCCAGCTGCAATTGGCCACGCAGCTCGGGCAGTTGATGCAGCAGCTGCGTCAGCTTCAGTTGCGCCTCGCGAGTCATGCAATCAGGCAGACCGGTCAGTTGACTGCTGCCGCCATCTGCGCTGCCCATAAAGTTGTTTATAAAGAGATCCCATTGCTTTGAACTAATGCGTTCACCAAATGCCTGACGGCAAACCCACAATGCCAGCGTTAGTTGACTATCACGTGGCGTTGCTCGTGCCAGATGCAAGTACACGCTGCGAACGAGACGCTCATACAGCTGCTGGGTGTCCTGACCACGCAAGGCGCCCAGAAACAGCTCAATATAGACCAAAGCTGACAATTCATAACCTTGCGTGAGGCCAGCATAAAAATTGGATGCCTGTACGCACAATTCACGCAGTGCGCCAAATTGTGACAACAGTGTCGCCTTCACTTGGCCGCTCTGCTCCAGTGCAGCATCGATTTGGGCGCTGCTCTGCTTAACCTCGTTGAGGCTGGCCAGCAAGGGTTCATTCCGCAATATGTCGCCCTCAGCTTTTGACAGCTGCTCCAGCAATTTATCCTGCAATGCCATGCGCTGCTTGAGCAGCTCACCCTCACGTTGCAGTAGCTCAATGCGCTGTTGTTCCAGCGATGCATTCTTCAAAACAATTGCCTTGGACATAAGCTGATCGGCTAGACCTGTGGCAGTCACTGTGAAGCGCAACAGATTCAAACGCCCGCGTTGCTCCTGTGGCAGCTGCTGCAAACGATGCGACTTGCTGATGAGCACCAACTGAAAATCTTCATGCAAATCAACCAGTTTACTGCCCACCGCCAACTGACGTTTGTTAAAGCGCACATATATGTGGCCCTGCAGTAGCTCCAGCAAAGGCGGACGTAACTGCTCGCAATCCATGACAAGCAGCGTCTTGCCAAAGCGCACAGCCAGCTCAAGTTGATAGCATAGTCGCTCGTTGCCCAGTGTAGTCAGTTCACTTGCTCGACCCGATGCACGCAAATGCGCTGACAGCCATTGTGCCGCTGTCTGAGTTGGATCCAGCAGCAGGGGTACGGGACAGCTGCCATAGGGCAGCGTTAGCATCTCACTAAGCAACGCGGCGCTCTCAATGATTTGAGCATCGCGTGCCAGTCCCTGACTCTCCCAAATAATTTGCTGTTGCTCTGTGACAAGAGATTGACGCAGATCAAAGCCGTTGCCGGGCAAATGGAACTCCACGCCCAGACGTTTTAATGAGGCACTGTAGAAAGTAAGGGAATACAATCTCACAAAATATATAACTCTGTTCCTTTTATACTTACCCACGCTGATCCACTCCCCAACCCGCATAGTAATTGATGGCCAATGCCAAAAGCAGAGTTTTGCCATCCAACGTCTTGTGCGCTCTCTTTAATTCTGCCAGCTGATTGCTCCAGGTGGCATATTCCGCGCTTAGTTTGCCGACCAGAAGTTCAGCCGCCTGGAGTGTGGCACCCGCCTCTTGCAGTTTTAGCTCCAGTACGGCGGCTTCTTGTGTATAAGTTTGCAGCTTGGCCGACAACTGTTTGACCCGCTTGTCCACATCGTCCAAACCGCTGGCCAGTTCCTGCATCTCATCCTCGGCTGCATTGAGATTTTGTTGCAGTTCGTTCTGTTCCCTTTCCAATGGTTTGATGCTTTGTATAACTCGCGAATAGCGCACACTGGCTTTCACCCAAGCGGCGAGCGGAGCTGCGGCTGCAGAGGCACGCTTGGCATTCTTCGGATCGTAGGAGTCGCTCTTCGCTTCAAGCAAACGCTCCACAGCCTGACAGTTCTCGGGACTAATGTGGGCTGGATCTAATGAGCGTATGTCCTCCTTTACGCCACGCTTAGCCAGAAAAGTTTTCATGCTGTTCCACGAGGTGTCGCGTATGCCCATCAATCGCAGCACGCCCTCTAGGATGTCCCGCACCGCTTCTGGTGGTGCGCGTAGTGAACGAATTTCGGATAGCGCCTCAGACTTAATTTGACCCACCGCGGTGCTTGCTTCAGCCAGTATGGGCTCCACTTCGGCCAACTCTTGTTGAATCTCACGCTGTCGCAGCTTCAGCTGCTCGCTGCTCTGTTGCGTCTGCTGTTTGAGTTCCAACATGTTTGATTTTTGTTCATTTGCATTATGCATCGTGGCTGAGATCATTTGTAAGGCATCGTTGGCCAGCTGTCGCTTCTCGCCCAGGGCCTGCTCCTGTGCCGATGCATTCGACTTCAATGTGTCCACTAGAGCGTGGGCAGCGGCCAGTTTGTCCACGCCCAGCTGCAGCTTGCCCAAACGTTGATCAATGTCCGCTGCTGCATTGCTATACATGTGATAGTAGCTGTTTATCAGCTGATAGTAGCGTTGCGACGGCTGCTCTGGCGGTAGTTCCTCTGCCACATCTCCAAAGTGACTGCACACAAGAACCTTGCTACGCCCAGCACCAACGCTTGCCTCATTGAGCACCTCAATGTACTGCTTGGGCAGCATCGCGAGCGTCTCCCGTGACTCTGGACGCACATAGAGCATATCCATTTGACGATGCAATGCCGGGCAGCTTTTAAAATATTCGGCCATTTGTGCACTACTTGGATCCAGCACTAGAATCAAATGTAAATTCTCACGTGCGCCTGTAAATTAGTACAGCTTAGATAAAACATACATATTTGAATTTCCTTCCACTTACGTTTCATAAAATAAGCACCCAAGGACTCCTGATAGCCCTCCAGCTGCGCTGCTTGCTTTAGTGTGCTGGCCACCGTTTCCAGATCATCGCCAAATAGCTCCAAAATCTCGCTGCCTTCTAACAGTGCTTCAATGGGTTTTAATATGTCAGGCACATAGCTGAGCCAGCAATGTTCGATGAGTAGATAAATCATTTGCTGCTCCAGTGCCGCCGTTTGCATGGCCAGTTTCAGATCGTTATAGAAATCGGACAATGCATAGCTGGCACCGCCCTGAAGGCTTAGCACCTTAGCTTGCTGCAGTGTAGCTGCTGCATAGATTGCATCTATGTGACGATCTCCTGCCTCTGCCAAAATCAGCAAATGTGCATCGTGTCTCGACAGAACCCGCGCCACTTTGGCAGTGTGCTGCAACAACTCCTCTGTAATGGGAGCTGAAATGCTGTAGCTTTCGGCATCTATTGGGTGAAGATGGGAAAAGAAGTTTTAAAAGAAGGGACCATTAATAAGGATTAGTATTTTCCTCTTTAGAAATGCCCTGTATTTTTAATACCTATTTTTAAGTATGTATATCATAATCATAGTGAAAATGCGTAAGCTATTAAATTACGCGATCTTTACGAACAACAGATATTAAATACAGACAGAATGCTATCTACTTTATAGGGTCGAATTAACACGAAAATTAAATTAAAAATTAATCATGATATAAAAACCCTCCGTGCATCGTCATTGAAGTTGACTCCGAAGGTAATAAACTCCACTAATACATTAGATACATTTTTCTGCCAATTTATACAAATTACTCTGCAACTTTTGAATGAATGTTTTCTGAGCCGCATTTTTCTGTTCTTTTCTACCCGTTCTCTCTATGTACTTGCAGTGGATGACCCCCGAAGAGGAGGCACGCCAAAAGTTCATCATGCGGGAAAGGGATCGAGAGCGAAAGCGTATCAAACGCATGAATCCCGAATATCGACAAATGGAACGAGAGAGGGATCGATTTCGCAAACAGACGCCAAGGCCCAGTGTAGTTATCCCGATTTATTATCACATATTGTGTTGTTCTTGTTTTTTTGTTTTTGTTTTCAACTTTTTCGCAATTCGTATCTTGAAACAGCCATAGTTTTAAAAGGACGACATCCTTTTTTAATAGTTCTGGTAGCAATGTACAACTTCAACTTCGGTGCGCGTGATAAAAACTTTTTGTATAGACTGAACGGATACCCTAGTTAGAACGGAAACGGAAACTAAACCAAAGTGTACAATATTCGCACTCAAAAAAAAGTATCTCAACAAATTAAACAATAAGTGCAAAAATATTTAACTTAATAAGGATAAAATTGTGAGCGTCTTAAACTTTATACAAATACTCACTGCATATTGTGATTTGCCTTTGCACTTCCTCCAGCCACTCATCGTGTGGCAGTCCATGCAGTTGTCCCTTTGATTTAGGCGACTTGGGAACAAAGTACACTTTCTGTAAAGCATTCTCATACAATTAAAATGCACATAGGGAATAACAGAGATTGAGAGGCAATACAAACCTCCTTGCCAAAGTATTTGCGCATTGTTTGCTTTAGAATTGATTCAAATTGCTGTACATGCTCCTCACTGACCAGTCGATCCCTAAACATGCCCAGCAGCTCGCAATACAAAGCCTGTCAAAGAGCGTAACAAAGTCAACTAGCAATTCCATTAGTCCAACTAAGCAACTTACCTCGTTGAAGTCACTTTGGGGGTAGTAAAAAAGGGCCTCTAATAGCTTCATAATGCACTTGGGACTAAACTGATAATGCAGCTGCTGTTGCTCCTGCTGTTGTTGACCAGCGGAGGCTGTAAAAGCTGTTTGCAACTGTGGAGAGAAAATACCGAGTTGTTATCAAAGAAATAAAACCCTGAGCACCATTTGCAACCAACCTTTTCGAAGCACTCCATTAGACAATCGCTAACATGCTGCAAATTAATAGGACTACTGCTGCCATTTCCTCTGAAATGAACGTGAAGTAGCGGCTCTAGCCGACATTGCACGATGGCCAACATATCCGAGGCAGTGGGTCGACCTACGCGCACAAATTGATTGATAGCCAAGTAGCGAGGCGAAATTTTTGGCAAATTTGTGGTAATGGACGCACAGATTTGCAGCCCACTAACACTAATCCATTCCAAATTGTCGGCATAGAATCCGCCACGCTGCACTAGCTGCAAAAGGAGCTCTACAATCTCACAGGCACCCCAGCTATCCAGCTGACATAGATCCAAATTCTTCATATAGAGCACCAGACGCGACTGTTTGGGCCTATATTCGCGTCCACGCACTCCGCTCACTGTGACGCAGTGCGTGCGCAATGTGTGCAGCACATAGCCAGCTGTCAACTGTGTGGAGCAATTAATGCTGGCCAACTGGTAGCCTGAGTGCTCTAGCAGCGCCTGCTGCAGCAGCAACGTCTTGCCCGCTCCACTTGGTCCCACAAGCATAAAAGGTATTGTCCGATTAGCGGGCAGCTCGAGCAGCTTTTGTAACATATTCAGATAGGATTTCACATAGGCCGTGACTATAAGTTGACTATCGCGCTCCGGAGTTTCAATTACGCCCATTGCATATTGCTCCAGTGCACTGCGTTGGGGTTCATAATAGCTGAGCTCGGCATGATTGGGCTGGGCCACATAGAGATTGGCACGTTGCAGCACCAACTGCGCAAAGTCGCGCTGTCGATCACTGGGAATGTAACCCAGAAGTGCACGCAATGTCGCTGCTCCATATTCCTCGATAGTTTGACTGTTGTGCAGCTGCAGTAGCAGGGAGCGTAACAAACTCACTTCACTGATCCCGGGCATATGACTATGAGGGAGATATAGAGAAATTAACAGATAGTTTAATCATTAACATATCAATCGGTTTATCATTATTTTAAATATGGGCAGGAAATTATTCACAATGCATATTCATTAAATACCCATTTTTATAGGATATTTCAACAGGCTTAACATATTTATTTTCATTTAACTATATTAGGAATTATTTATAGCTATTTATAGCTATCTTTTTGATAAATTTAAAAACTCTAGCTAAGTTTAACTCACCTCAGTAAATGTTCACTTTCCAGCCAATCTAGAGCTGTTTTAAAGTGTGCATCAATGTAGCTTTGTAGTAAGTCTCCATAGGGTTCCTTGCTCAGCTCATGCTTCATCATTTCTTGCATTGGATAATAGTCGTAGCTAATTAAAAGTAATATAAATATATTAAGTATTTTAAAGGCTTTGAATCAGGTGTCTATTGACTGCTTACCTCATGTTGACAATGCCCATTCGAGAGATGGTTGCAGGAGAGGCATCCCGCACATCATCAGTTTCAAAGATAAAGTTGACATTGTTGCCGAACTGTATGCGCCAGCCAGAGGGTAGCGTAAGGAGCCTGCAAATGTTTCAAGATATGACATGAAAAACACACTTAAATGCACAACACTAATTAAGATATGTAGATACAGTTGAAAATGCTTTGCTTTGCTTTGCTTTTGACATGTATATGTCTAAGGGCTCGGAAATCGGCAAAAATGTTTAATTGAACACTGTTAATAGTACTGAAAGAAAACCATTATTGATTCGAAATTTAATGTTTTTTAGTTTTAAAGACAATGTTTGTTGACTGGGAACCCTCAGACATATACATGATCAATTTAGATTCTCTCCTAAGGGATATATTATACTGCTCCTTTATTCTGTTCTTTTGAACTTCCCAGTGCTCTTCGGAGCTGTTCTTTAGTTCTCATTTTCCTCTGTCTGCTCAATGAATGACTGCATTAAGTTGCTTTCTCTCTATACAAACAAACGCTTCCCATCTCTACTTGCAGCTGATGACACCCGAGGAGGAGGCGCGCCACAAGTTCATCATGCGCGAGCGAGATCGAGAGCGAAAACGCATCAAGCGCCTGAATCCCGAATATCGGCGAATGGAGCGCGAGCGCGATAGATTTCGCAAGAAGGCACGACGTGCTAACGTAGCATTTTTCCAATATTTCTAAATTATATATTAATTACACCAACTTACACACATACACAGACACACACACGCACGCTAGCTTTAAGTAGTTGGAACAGTTGACCTGGGCTTGAGATCTAGTTTTGTTATACAAAGTATGACAGTTGACCATTTTGCCTATTACTCCGAAACGTGCATACAGAGTACAATTGCCCTCAAATCTTTGATCCAGCTACAATGTGCTTTAATAAGTTTTCCCCATTTTCCTATCAACTTTCAGTTGACGCCCGAGGAGGAGCTGCGCCTGAAAATGATACAGCGGGAACGGGATCGTGAGAGAAAGCGCATCAAGCGCATGAATCCCGAATATAGGCGACTGGAACAGGAGCGCGATCGTGATCGTAAAAAAGCGAGACGCGCCAACGAGGCCTTTCGACAATTGGAGAAGCTACGTGATAAGATACGCAAGGAGCGCAAAAAGGGTCTCCTAATGACTGATCCCACACAATTGCCGCCTGAATTTGCGGGAATGATACCGCCAGTGCCTGTTAAGCCTGAGGTGATTATATCGCCACCGCAGGTACAGCAACAACAGCAACAGCAGCAGCAGCAACAACAACAACAGCAGCAACAACAACAACAACAACAGCAGCAGCAACAACAACAGCCAGCCACACACCTTCAACAACAGCAGCAGCAGCTGCAGCAACAACAACAGCAGCTGGCGGCAGCAGCGGCGGCGGCAGCGGCGCATCAGCATCAACGTCGCCGCAATTTGTCTCATGTGCCAACGGTCACGTCCAGTCTGAACAGCGCCACACTGACGCAGCTGACGGCGGCCGCAGCAGCGGGCAATGCGGCCATGCATTCGCCCGCTGGTCATGCCACGCCCACGCATCTGCAGCAGCTAAACAAGCTGCAGCAGCTGTATCCACCGCCCAGTTTTGGGCATCCTGCCCTGCCCATTGCCGGCGTCACGTTGATGCCGCAACTCTGCCATCCCATACTGCATCAGAATCTGGGTGCTTCACTTTACGCTGCGCCACCGAACGGCATTAAACAGGAGTACGGTCAGGATGTAAGCAGCTTGAGTGCTGCGGCTGCTGCTGCTGCTGCTACCGCCACGAGTTCAGCCTCGGCGGTGGCTGCTGCCCAGGCGGCAGCACTTGCCTCATTACGTGGCGGACCGCAGCAACAACCTGATGAGCCCGATATGGCGCTGAATCTGGAGCCAGAGATAATACTGCAAACACCACCAGATGTGAATCCCGCGCAACAGCAACAGCACCACTTTAATGCACACCAGCAGCAGCATCATTTGCAGCAACAGCAGCAGCAACACTGCAACATGTTCCAGCATATGGCGCCACAGGCACACATGCAGCATATGCGACCGGCGCCGCTACCACCACCGCCTTCAGTGGCTTTGCCCCCGCCACCACCTCCGGCGTCGCATCAGCAGCAGCCGCCGCCACCGCAGCAACAGTTGCAGCCACAGTCGCTGCAACATTCGCAGCAATGAGAGATTAACGCACTCGCCTTTAGATCTTAAGCTCAACTAGCCACACACGCATTTCAAAGTTCATGTTCATGTTGTTTTATTTGAGAGTATTTCAAAGTTTGGAGTTGTAAGCGAACTAAGTAGTTCAATGAGGAATGAATCTTTCAATTGAAAGAATAGCTAAACTTATATGAAGATTCTTAATCATGTTTGATTAGAGCTGTGTATGAGTACAGGTCAAACGAGTACAATAGAATACCACATTTTTGGTTATGAATGTGTCACACGGCGTTTTGAGTAAATTCAAGCAGACTTTAAGTCATTTGCTTAATATAATTTCTCCTTTACATGCCTTAAATTGAATTGATTAAGAATCTTCATGCACATATAGTAAATTGAGTGTGAACTGATTACAAATGAACAAATTAAATATGTTTTTATACCCTTGCAAAAGGATATTATAATTTTTAAATTCTTATGTTCCTGTTATACATACAAATTGTATATATTAAGCAGCAATACTGCACAGTTCATAAAAAGTTCACCACATTGAAAACTAGATTCAAAATTCTTTTTCAAAGAACTACAATTGAACTTAAATGCACTCCATACGCTAACACTCCCATTCATACATACTCATTTACTTATATGTTCATTGTCAGAGACTCTTGGCGTCATTTTTAAAATGTCGTTACGTTGTGTATTACGTTTACGTTACGTTACATTATGTTTTAGTGTGCTTCCTTCATTATATGTCATCGTATCATCATTTCTGTTTTAATTTTAATATGTTTGGTAGCTAAGTGATATGGGATACCCATCCGTACAATACTTGCAACTTTAAGATACGATATAATATATATAATAAATTAAAATGTACGTTTAATATAATATACCCATACGATATATATAATTACATATTATATGGAAAGCCGCAAAATAATTATTACGAATTTATGCGCAAGTACGAGCAAAATATAATAGCATAAGCTGTTGCTAAAAGTAAATTAATTGAATTTGCCTTTTCGATTGTATTTGGAAGGATTTGGGTTGAATAATATATATATAGAAATTTGATATAATATATTTTAGAAGAAATTGTAAAATAATAATTATTTACTAAAAGTAACCCCAGAATTAGAACCATATAAGTTTTAAACAAAATAGTTACTTACTTGTTGTCATCCAACACAGAATTTAATGCCTCTATCCACTCCGGATCAATGCTGCCATCGCATACAATCCATGAGTGTACATTAACCGGCTCCTGATTGACTACAACTGCCGTGTGAGTAAGCACACCGTCTTGCCACTGCCGAGTATCTGTATCCAAGCGTCCCAGCAGCTGGACGCGACTCATCGACTTAGGACTAATGGTGTGTACACGCAGCTGTTTTCCAGTTGTTGCGGTCAGTGCTTGTCGCAGCAATGCTAGAATTGTAGATTTGCCGCAGCCGGGCGGACCAACTAGTACAACGCCCATGCGTTTTTGAAGCTGCTCCTGCAATTGCAATGCCTTCTCAATTTGTCTGTCATTGGCGGATAGTCCTAGCGGTCCAAACGCAGCAGACAGTGCCTGCTGCAATGGCGTCGGTGGTGCATTTGATGCGCCAATTTCCGGAAATACATTCAAAAGCAACATTTCAAAACGTTCAACGTCCTGTTGCGCCAGCTTGGACATGGTTGATGAACGCAGACAGTGTACAGCAATTCGCAATTCATCATCAGCATTTGCCGTGGGGTTTGTGGGCTCATTAATGGGCGTTTTTGCTAATTGCGTCCGCAGTCCCTCGCCGCAAACGAGCAGCACCGTCTTCAGTTCGCGCAATCCCCAGTCGTAATGCCGCTGGGCGGACAACATTTTGCCGCAAAGATCGAACAGTTCAACAATACGCGCTGATATATCTGCAGCAGCCACAAAACCTTCCACAAACAACATAACACGTGCTATTTCTCCAGGCTCCGGCTGTTGCATGACAATGGGTCGGAAAAGTGCCTGAATGTTGCCCGGAAGCTTCTGCCTGCCGCCGTATTCACCACCCGATGGATTCAAAGTTACAAAAATGCCACAGTGATGATTAAGTTGAACCTGTTGCGGTTAAAAATTGGTTATTAACTTGCATTGAATGTTTTGATAATTAATGAATCTTATGTATAATTTAAAGCCTTACATTTAAAATATTAAAAAAGTTTGAGCAAACATAACAAAGTAGGCAATCGAATTCAGTATAATAAACAAATGTTTATTATTTCACTATTTATGAATTCGAATTATGTTACGTTTGCTTAAACGAAAAGAATGGAGTACTTTAGAAGCATTATATATCACTTTGATAGAAAATATAGCTTGACCTCTTTCAGTTTAACGTCCATCAAAGGTTGCTTTGACTTAACCCCAATTGAAACGAGACCAAACACTCATCAGTCATTTCTCACCTTTCGTTCGCCAATTTGCACACTGTCTGCCTTGTCCTTAAGCGCACTTTGAATAGGCTGTATGAGCATAGATATGGATGATAGAGTTGCCTCCTGCAGCCTATTGAACTCATCAAAGCAACCCCAGGCGCCACAGCGCGCCAAACCAGTAAGGATTAGGCTCATCGATTCGGTGTCCACATTCTGCAAACAGTTGCATCGACATAATGACAAATCGCTTGAGGTGGCCCACCGCCCACTCAACTCACCTCATCACAATTGAAAACCAACACAAGGCGTCCTAGCATGCCGCCCAAAGCTTTCACGCACTCCGTTTTGCCAGTGCCCGCTGGGCCAAAGGGATTACCTCCAAGGCCCATGTGCATGGCCTGTGTGAGTATGAGATAACACTTGTGGGTGAGTTGTGTGTGTACCAGCTTGTTGGCATGGCCCAGAAACTCGTAGGCATATTCAAATTCAGCATAAACCATTCGCACCCAAACCTGTCGGCCATCTTGGCGCCCACTGCCGCCCAGGTAATATCTGAGTTGACTCAGCCAATGCCAGTCAGTGACATGCATTACATTATCCTTTAGCAACTGCTCCACAACGCTGCCATAATGAACCAGATCCAATAGCAGGGCGCTTAGCTTAAGGCATGGCAAACTGTCGCCTTCCATTCGCTGCTTCATTGCCGCCAGATGAGCTATTTCTGCCTTGAGCTGTTGTTGTAGCTTTGATAGCGACATGCTCCCAATGGCCTTTTCCGTCTGGCGTGTGAAGTGCAGAGCACGCGCCGTGGCCAGCACTTGGCTGGCATATTGGCGCAGCAGCTGCTCGCTGAGATTATCGCTGGCGCCGCTGGTGTTGTTATAGCATTCATAGATCTGGGCACGCAGGGTCTCTTGCACGGCAATGACAAGCTCATTGAGCCAGCGCTGTCAAAATGGAATTGAATTTTAGTTCGCTACGGGCTGGTTCAACAAACAGAATTCACTTACTTCAATGTCGCCTGTCATTTCAACGGCTTTGGTTAGTCGCAGCTCATCGCCTTCGGCGCTGTGCACGGCCAGAATTCTGTAATGGCTGCCATTAGCTGCCCTCTCTATGGTTAGACTATGGCAACCAGGAAATAGTTTGCGTATATGACGCCTAATGATGTCCGCGTCTTTGGCAGCTTGACCCAGAAGCTCAAGCAGATCATCGTCGCCCAGAAAGTAAAAACGTGGAAATGAATTCCGTTTGTCCTGTAAAAATAATAGATTATAGTTTTAAGTAAGCCTCGCTCTCAATATCAATTAATTACCGTAATATAGCTTAACAAATTCTGCTGACAACGCGCTAGTTGCATTTCCAATGCATTAACCATAGTATTTATATTGTTAATCTTGAGTAGGGAAGTAACTCTTGAATCCATTTGTATCTCACGCATAATATAACGAAAGTCCTTGTCAATGCGCTTGAATAGTGCATGTTCCTGTTGCAATGTGCCAGCTCCAAAAACAGGCTCCAAGTACACCCAACTAAGTAAGAGAATACATAAAAGGTTTTTAATTCCTGTGAAAGCGAAAATATTTTGTAAACTCACCGTCGCTGTGAGTGACTGAGGCTGCTAAGCAGCACATCCAACATATTGAGACGACTCTCCCAGAGTCCCGCCTGATCAGAGAAGCTATCGAAAGCAGCCGAGTTTTTGGCCGATTGCAACAGCGACTGATTGTCACCAATCTTATTGAGCACTTCCTGATAGTCTTTGATCAGCGATACAGGGTTTCCGGCGGCATCAGTGCGTTCGATTAACTTTAGATGTGCTGTGACTGACCACTGATCGAGCTCGACAAGCGCTTGTCTTACAATCTGCTCCGACGACGCCTGCCGCACTAAGTTTGCAATCTCTGATGCGGCCAACTGCAGGGCATCCATATCTTCTAGTATATCCTGAAGTTGAATGGCATGCAATGGCTTAGTTTGAGATCGATGTAATAACTGGAAAATTCCCGCCCAGTGGCGTTCGCTCAGCGCATCCGACTGCAGCTGCTGCAGGATGGGCAACGCGGCCTGCAGACGCTCCACCTGTTGGCGTATACGTTTTGAGGGCAGATCAATAGAGGAATTTACAGAGCCTTCCCAGCGAGCAATGAACTCGTTTAGAATATACGGACGGCGTCTATAAATGGCCCACTCTTCCTGCAAAATGGGCTGCAGTTCACCAAGGAACGTATCAAAGACCTGCCATTGCTGAGACTGTTGCTCCAATTGTGCATCAATTTCAGAAAACGGAGCCAGGGCGTCTTCGGGAAACTCCATGTTGAATTTGGTGCATTCCACAAGCAGCTGCTGCTTCTTGGTCTGCAACTGCTGCCAGTGAGCGCGTCGCTCCTTGAACAGCTCTAAGCCGGCATGCTCATTGGCCTCAAGTTCGGCAATAGTGGACTCCCAGCGTAGCAGGAACTTGTCCGCCTCATTACGCAAATTCTGCAACTGTGTATGCGCTTGAGTTTTAATCATGTCCACCTGGCGTTGCAGTATGACCGCATGATTCTCCAAAAGTGGTTGCAGTTGCTCCCACTGCAGCATAATGGCTGCCAATGCTGTGACACGCTCTTTGCACCAGCCCGCAAGGCAGGCGTCCTTGTCGCGTACCAGCTCCAAGGTACTGCCAATCTGCGGTAGTTCGCACATTATTTTCTCATACTTCATGCCAGACTGGCTGATGCTGCCTTCGTCCATGGGTATATTTTGCAGAAATTGCAACGCGTTCTGCAGAAACTCCTGTACAACGCCGACATCGGTTAGAATGGAGGCACGCAGGCTGTTGGCTAGTGCTTCCCAGTAACGCCTGCTCAGATACTCAATGTCAGTGCGAAGAGGCAGAACATTTATGACAATGCAATCAATTGACTCCTCCGACTGCTGCAGTTTGGCCAACTGCTGGCTAAATTGTTTACAGGCGCGAAAATTGCGATCCCAGTCGGCAGCCTCGTTCAGATGAATACCACATAGCTGTTCCACGTCCACACAGCCCAGTGCAATCCAAGGTAGCCAAATACGCTTAAAATCTTCCAGTTTGTCAAACAGCTGTGCAGCACGTGAATACAAAGGTCCGAAGTGATGCCGATTTAATGTTACCATGGATTGAAATAGTGCACCACTTTGCTCGGACAAACCGTGAAAGTTACACGGCCGCTCAATAAAGCGACGCAGCTGTGCAAAGTACAAATCGCGAATCTCTTCCTCCGGTGGACTGTAGCAGAGTTCACGCTGTCGCAGAATCAACTTAATATGTATGTCCGGCAATTTGTTGTTCATATCCAGCAGGCCGAGTATATACTGATACTCCAACACTTTATACAGCTGATGATCCCAGTGCAGTTTAAATGCATCTAGATTAGTATAGCCCTGGCGTTCCAGAGTGACCACCAATTCGCGCAAATGACGCAATTCATCCTTCCATACTTGATTTTGGGTCAATAGATCAGTGCCCATCAGTTTCATGACCTGGAAGAGCAATTAAATGGTGTATATTAAAGAATGAAAATTATATTTAGAGTCTGGAAAATTCAGATATTCAATTCTGGAACATACTTTCAATTGGAATCGGCAAATTGAAATAGGCATCTTATTATAAGCGGCTAGAAAAGATTATGATAAGATTTCGGTTTGCTAAAACATGTACAATATCAACACTACAATATGAAATTGACATTTTTGGTAGTAGCTTAAAGTAGCTGACCATGTTACACCCTGCACAAACGATTTACTTAACATTAATTTAAACGCCTCAATTTACTATAAAATATTATGAATGCTTTCAGTAAGCTACCTATACACTTAAACTCAATAAGCTATGCCTTGTCCAGAAGAATCAATAATTCAGTTTAATTAAGAGCAGCCGGGACTGGTTCTGAAAATCACTTTTCAATTTTCCTGTTCAACTCTAAAACAACCTACTACATAATTTAGATAATTAAGAGCACACAAATGTTAATTGAACTCGAGCTCGATAGAAACGTCTAAATAACATATATATCATAAGAAACTAAATTAATAGAATATAAGCATTAACGTAATAGCTCTTAAATAACCTCAATTAAAATATAATTTAACTTAAATGACCATTAAAGGTTTGTAGTGAATAGTGCATTAAATTATGGAAATCTATGTAGCAGTGGGAATAAATAAATTAGTTTTGATTACCCACCGTGCGTTTTGCCTGTTCATGATAGCCCACTAGAAGTGTGTTATCTGCTGACAGCTTGGACACAGCCTCCTGCAACGTGTTTACATAGCGTTGCACCGAGGTCTCGTCTTGCCAGGCGACTGTTTCACTTTGTACCAGACGCTGCAACTCCAGCGCATTCTTCAACATAATGGGCCGTTGGCAGGGTATCATGCGATCGCCAATTGTATTGTGAAATGTGGCAATCTGTTGCAGTCGGCGAGCGTAGCACATATACTTGGCCGCGTGGGTGGCTGCCGAACGCAGCTCCAGTGGCACATTGTAGCCCAGATTCTCGAATTCGCGCACATCCTGACAAAAGGTGACCAGCTTTGGATTGAAGGTGACGCGCATGAGCTGACGACCCTCCTTCTCAAACTTAACCACGGCCTGATCGTCACGTAGCCTATAAAACATAAGTTTATTAAAGACACATAAAAACGTAGTCTATATGAGAGAACTAACCTTAGCTCTCCGCTTTTAACGGCCGTCGAACATTGGCCCGACCAGATTTCGAAATTGGTGCGTAGCAGTGACTCTGTCTCTTCCTTAATCTCCTGCACAGCCTTATTGATCTTGTCAAAGCCGTCTCGTCCGCTAATCAAATGGCTAACTTTCTCAATCTCCTGAATTTGATACTGTACCACCTTAAGCCAGCGGCACTCGTTGCAAATGACCGATAAATGACCCGTATCGGGTTCCATATTTGTATCCGTCATGGCCTTGCGCAGATCCTGCAGCAGCAAATGCAACGATTGCAAAAACTGCTCCCGCTCAATGGTGAGCAGCTCTAAGACGGCGGGTCGCTGTATAAGCATCTCGTATTTGGAGAATATGAAGATAACCTGCCGCGGATTGCTTAAATGATGATGCAATTGAGACTTCAAGGCGGCGGCAATGCGTTCGTCAATAGGCTGCAGAACCTGTTCAAAGTGCTGCAGAGCCTTGTGCCATTTTGCCTGGCCCGGTGGAGAAGTATCGAAAATATTGAAATCTAAATAGTAAAAGAGAGAAAGAACAGTTAAAAACATAAGGAATCTTAATGGGAATGGAAAAACAACTGATTCTAACCACTAAAGGCGGCCTGCTCCTGAAACATCTCTTGCAGCTCAGCATCGTTTAGCAGCGTGGCAATTTGCTTATACAGCTGTTTTATATTGCGAATCTCAGCAAGACGCTCTTTGAACTGCTGGCCACGTCGCGGCACATGCGGTTCGCCCAGCCACGGATGTTTTACGTAGTTGGGCCAGAAAAGACGCGTCAGCGAATCGCACAACTGCATCCATGCATCCACCGTGTCCATACACTGACTCATCAAATTATTTACATGATATGAGTTTAGACTCCAAATATCTTCCGACAGCAGATGCAGTAGACAAGCCTCCAGCAGCCGATTGCCCATAATATCAAGCAGATCGGCCATGCGCTGTTGGGGATAGTTGTAGGGCAGGCGCCATAGCTCGTCCAGATTGTTATGGGCATGATCGAGAAATTCCTCAATGCGGTTACTTGAATTACCGCCACCATCGATGGTACTGTGTATGTTTATATAACAATTAACAGGCATTGTCTTTTATAAAATTTAATTTACCTTATTTTCTGCTCAATGTTCTCTAGAACACCAATAAAAACTTGCGCAGTTTCGCGATCCAGTCGTGAGCTTGACTTTTGGCCCAGTTTTTGTTTCCAATATTTGATTTCATCTTTTATGCTGGTTATGCCTACAATATTAATTGTGAATTCTAGAAATTTGCGTAAAAGCTAATTGCGCATCACGCCACTCAACTCCCGTTATAATAAAAATAATTTCAGTGTGCCCAAACACACTAAAATTTTTATGCTAGAATTGCAGTGAATTGAATTATTGAATTTATATAATTAGACATTTCTTCTTATAAGTAATTTAAATTGCAATATACTTTACTCATCGTAAATTATCATAATGAACACAAAAAAATGTATTCTGCTCCTAACATTTTCCGTTCGCTGCTAGTCAAAACACGGATTTTTTGTATAAAAGAAGACGGTATCACCGCGAATGACAAAAACAATTAACCGCCAAAATTAGGCTAGAATCCGTGCTGCCAACATTCTGTTTCAAAAACAGAAATAATCGACTAACTAAATAATAAATAAAATCCGACAAAAATATCGTTAAATAAATAGTTGTTAAGGACAAAATGCCAAATTAATTATTATTCTTAAAAAAAAAATGTAAAATTACGCAATAGTTTCTGGAATATAGCCTACAGACTCTATATAAATTTGACAACTTAAAATATACCGTTAAAAGCAAATTAAAAATTAGAATATTAGAAAAATGTTTAAAAATTATTTTAAATTTTTTAATGGAGACATCTGTCCGGAAAGGACTGAGTTGGCAGCACTGTCTAGAAGGTGTCTACAAAAGGTCGATTCGATTTTTAAAAAGTTAATTGAATAGTTCATAATAAGAATATTTAAACACCGTCGACCACTTTGTTTATTGGTTTTTTAAGTTAATAGATACATGTGGACATACCGCTCTGTGGCAATCCCAAAGTGGAGCCCAACGAAACGTGCAAATTCTCAAGCAGGACACTCAGTTCCGGGCTATATTCGTTGCGCTTTGAAAAGGAAGAACATTAATAAGTACTGCATATAAAAATATTGAAAAACAAATTGGATCCGGTAAAGCAAATATAATTGACAAAATGAAATTGCAAAAAGAATTGAATTATGTGAGAATGCGATTAAAATGCTGCTGTTGGGTACTGTAGCTGCCTCTTGGAGAGCAAACAGCAAAATAATTTAAGCCGAGTTGGAATTACCACCAACTACATACATGTATATATATTACTACGAATACGATACTGAATCTGAATACAAACTATACACATGCAACTTACCCGTGCCGTGGCATGGGGAGAAAACACACGTGAAACGGAATTGTAAATGGATTTAACCAGGCCACCCTCCAGTGTTAATATGCCCAGCAGTGGTTCTCCTCCACCACCACCGCCATGTCCCACCTGCGGCACCTTGTAGAAAAGCAAACAGACTTCATCGTTGGGTATGCGATGCTGAAATTTGATTTTGCCATCGGATTTATTATGCACGGCCGAGATAACCGTGTGCTCCTCTTGCTCTAGAAACTCCAATATAGTCGCTGTTTGCTCATCCAATTCCGTGCCCGGAATGCGCGCTGCAAAATATTCAACTGAACACAGCCAGAGAATCGAGAAAACATTTTTTTTAGCTTGATGTACCCTAAAACTGAACTTAAAACGTAATCGCCCATTGGTTTGCCCAAAGGGCAAATGTTTACAAACTATTTTCATTCTTTTTATAAATTATTGTTTGCTTTCGTTTACCCGATGTGTTTATTATGAATTTTGTTCTCTGACTCATAGTAAATTGTCAATAAAATGTTTATTTCCTTTATTGTTATAAACTTGCTGCACTTTCAGTTTTCACTGACGTTCTTTCACTTTTCCCAACTTTTGCTTCCAAGCCGAAACAAAACCATTTGTTGTTCCTTGTAGGTTGCCAATGACAACGCGAGCCTCGGTTGCTAAGGATTAAAAGTTGTTGGTTTATATATCCATGCATGTTTATACCCTTGCTGAAGGTGCTACAATTATTGTCACGTAATGTGTGACCAAAGTTTTTATATAGTTTTATTAAATTTTGAGAATCGACGTGGAAGGTATACCTCACCAAAGGACTATATACCAGTACTCCCACTAAATATTGAAAATCGCCGAGAGACGCTCAAATCATCATAAAGCTTGTATTATTTAAGCATAAATCTATTTCTTATATGCATTAATTTTTGCAAGAGTATTTAAACTTTGTCATCAATAAAAACTCTTTTTCTTGTTTTGTCAAGTTTTTGGTTTCCTTTGCACCTGTTGTTTTACCTTCGGGCCCGGTGACACGTGTTTTCCGTTACTTGGATTGTCCAAAATTTCATGCATCTGGTAACATTACCTCAATCTTGTCACAGTGCCTGCTAATGAAACTGAGCATCAACCTCACTT
Organism: Hirtodrosophila alboralis; assembly: GCA_035043045.1. Lineage (NCBI taxonomy): Eukaryota > Metazoa > Arthropoda > Insecta > Diptera > Drosophilidae > Hirtodrosophila > Hirtodrosophila alboralis. Next base: position 1,550,247 of record JAWNNH010000224.1, on the reverse strand, counting down.
CCGAAGCACTAAAAATGCCTCAGCAGGTTTATATCATTTGAATGCCCATTAATTGAATTGTAGGGGCGTGCTCAGATGCTCTCCAAAGCTTCGGTCCCTGAAGGACGACAGCAAAGTCATGTCACGACACGGTGACACAACGTACTTTATGGCCAGAGCTGTAAAGGAAAACTACAAACAACATTATATTGACAGGCTCTATAAAAGCAAGTGAAGGAATCGGTTAGCATGGTACACTATGAGTTCAAGGATTTTAGCTGCAGTAAATTTTACTTAAAAGCTTAACTTTGGGAGACATATATATAGTAAGACTTGATTTATTATAGTCAAATCAGCGAAATAGTGATCTGTGATAAACACACACATATAATATTCATTTAGCATTTCAATATATCTATTAGACTATATATCTATAAAGCTGAGTGTTTTCAAATTATGTCAACTGTTTAGCGGCTTTAGTTATTTAATTTGAACATTTCTAAGCAAATAAACTGCATGCACACCTTAAACAGTAATCAAATTTTCGGCACGCATGGGAATTTAACTTGTGCCCAAAACTAACAATTGTGTGTGTGTAAACTTAGTTATGCCAACTAACTTCTAACTCTGTAAACTCTATAGAATACTCAATGGCACAGCAAGTGCATTCACATGTACTGAGCCCCACAGGCTGCTATATTACCGAACGTAAAAGCGAATTTAATATTCGGATGATGGGCTAAAGCCACTCGCATTCACAATTCCATTCCTATTTCAGCGCAACTGTACACTCAAAGCCCATCATCCATTCTGCGCTTATCCTGTCTGCATATCTGTTTGATGCAAATACCGTCAAAATAGTTTGCCACTTTTGCTATAGTTTTCTCTATTTCCGTTTTCTCAATGTTGCAACGTTTTATTGGCAAACAAATAAATGGCTAGGGATGTTGCACTTTTTTTTTTATTTTATTTTATTTTGGCAGGAACTACTGTTTAAATGATAGCAACCTTCGTCCATTTAACCAAATTAACAGCATTGTAGCACACTGGTTTTTAAAGGATGCCAAATCCTTTGGCTTATAAAATTGCATAGCTGCCCATAGAAATAAATTAGCTTTTGGCATATAAACATTAGACAGTCGAAGCGCTTTCGTAGCACAGGTATGTTATTGCTTCTTTTATTGAAAGCTTTAAAATTAAACCAAGCTGAACCTAATTGAAATGTTTTTAAATTCCCTTTCCGCACTACAATGCATAAATAATACTTAATATATCTTAGATAAATTCAGATTGGTTTAAGTTTTCAAATGTCATCGATGTAAGCGCCAAATTCGGTCCGACGCTATGAATGGCATATGATCAGAACATAGAGAATATTCTATATATGTATATAGATACATAGATAGGTAGATAGAAAACAAAGTTAGTTCGTTGTCTATCCACAAAGACAACTGTAAACACTGTTTTGTTTACATAATTCATAAAAAACTGAATTATTTATATTTCCAATTTAAACACAGATTTTTTTTAAATTGTTTTTTTTTTTACGGTGAAAATTAAAGAACACATAGAAATTAAAAACTGCGAAATGGAATTTAGAGATTGAAAAAACAGTAACTTTTTCTGGTTATGCAAAAGAGAGAAAAGAAAACCAAATGCCAATTTGAAAATATGAAATTGACACATTTTACTGGATGCTATGTGGCCTTGTCTATGTCAGAAACAGTTTTTTAGTGGAGGTCCTTGCTTTGTGCACACCAAATTTAATAAAATTACTGGCACAATAGTTCATAGTTAGCGGCTCATTTAAGCCTTAATTTAAATCAAGACTGATGTAAATGCTGTAATTTAGCCCATAATACCAATATGCATGATAAATGCCCCAAAACTTGGCACTAAATATGTATATGCCATGTGTTTATTTATTTTTTTTTATTCAGGCTGGTATTTCACTAATAGACCATTGTTACATATGACGATTTATTTGTTTATGTCCTTTTTATGTACGACTACTGTCAGGGTTTTCGCAGCTACAAAACTGACACAAGAATATGACGATTTCGATAATATTTTATGCGGTCTTCGCCTGCTGATTCCTTTGCTCCTTCTTCTTGGCATCATTTTTATTGCCAGCAATTACGAGCCAGAGACAGAGACAGAGTCAGAGTCAGTTTCAGTAGAGAGTGGACTTACAGCCAAAAAAATCCACTGCCAAAAACAATGGGCGACAGCTTTTGTAACCGTTGGGCTTCTGTCATAGGCACAATTTTAGTGTTGGCTTGGCCAAGAATTTATGGCTTATGGCATTTTGTTGGTTTTGTCAAATTACATATATGTTTTTGCTTTTTGTTTTTGTTGGTTTAGTTGTTAGGGCCAACCTTTTGTCTAAGTGTGTATTCAAGCGTATAAATTGTCAACACATATTATGGGCATGTTGTGACTGTGTGTGTCTTCATGTGACATTTTACATTGAAATTGCTCTTTGATGGTTCTCTCTTTGTTTATTTGTTTACTTTTTTGCACTCGTAAAAACATATCAATGTGTAAATTTTCATTTTGATGCAGCATACAACACACCAGCAGCAGCTACAATCGGCCATAAAATAGAAATAATATCGAAGATTATGATTGCTATATTGGTTTCATAGCCCCCTAAAAAAAATTAGGACAGAGAATTTCTCCCTTATAGTATAAATATAAATTGAAAATAATATTGTAGCCATGTTGAGAGAACATTTGCTTAAGGACAATGACAATGATGAATGTTTTCACAGCTGGGCAATCGGAAATTGTAATCTTGTTGATATGGAGTGTTAAATTTGTTATTATATTGCAATGTTTCTTAATGCAGTTTTTATTAAATGTGCGTATATCCGAATAAGACATAACAGTGATTCTTCATTTTATAGTATACTTAAATAAACAATAATAACATATTTACTAATAATTTATAGTATATGCATATATTTTATTATACTGAGAATAGCAAAAAAATTTGAAAAATTGTAGAGCATGAACATAGCTTAAAGATATTCAACAGCAGAAATATTTGCTAGCCAGACACGTGCCATAAAATATGCAATCGAATATTAATGGGCATTGCAACAATTCATCGTTAAGCCGAGGCCTTTAATCAACCACACACAAACACACATATAGACAGAAACTTGGGCTCAATGTGAAAGGCTGTATCCTGCCAAGGCACCCCCCTAGGAGACAGGGGGTAGGAACATAATCACATGCATTTCCGTTGCATACTTACAGGCAGAGCGCATTGCCATGACGCATTGTTGATGCATTTGTGCGATTTGTAAGCAATAAATTGTGACTTTCAATGCAGTGCACAAGGAATTTGACACTTACTCATTGCTGTGTTATATAACAACTGGAGCAGAGGAAGAGAAATGTGGAAGGTACAGTTACTTAAAACTACAGCAGAAATTAAAGGACTCTGTAAGTCAATAGAACTCGTATTCTCGAATTCTAATCCATTTGTATACGAGCGCCGAGTGTGTTCATCATCAGCAATAATTAATCAAAAGATGCAGCTGTCAATTTTTGAGTACTGTCCTTACTTTGATATTTTGCTGTTATTCATGGTATTTTAGTTATGTACTCTGTTAGCAAGGGTATGAAGAGTGCATTGGTTTAAACAATGTTTTTTTTTTTCGATTCTATCAAATTTATAGAGCAATCAATTTTAATATGCATGTTTGATTGAAGACCCATTTCTCATTTCTTTTCTTCATATTAGGCGAATTTCAATTTTAAACTGCCTGTCTATATCTTCCATAACTTAAAACTTTAAGTTGATTTGACTATTGCTGATGATCGCTTTAAGGGATTAAAATCATAAAATAAAAAAAAATGGTTGCAAAGCGTGCAGAGTATATAGTCGTCTGGCGTTTTCATCTAAAGTTTTATGTTTTTTTTGCTATCGAGCGTATCACTTTTGCAAATTGAAGTTTCGCTTTTTTTATGCCTTGGTATATGCAACATAACTTGGATTGTTGTTGTTGTTTTTGTTGCAGCCTAGTTACTGGGATTGCGACAGGCGTGCTTCATTGGGAAGTCATGCATATTCATTGTTTACTTAGAAAAACCAACACAACACACAACGAGCACAACCAGCAACAATAATAAACACAACAAGAATTTTACCTGATTTCTTTTCAAGCCGCAAGTCTCTCTCACAACACACACATTTCCTCTTCCATTTCTATCTGCATCTCTATCTCAAACTTTATTTGCCACTTGTACAAGGACATTGCTTGAATCTTAGTTGTATATGCAGGAACCATTGTGGTATACGTATACTATGTATTTAGCATTGTTTTTTGTGTAGAACGAGATCTCAGACAAACAGTCATACATACGTTTGCAGTTACGTAATTGGTTTCAATTAACCAACAGAAAGACAGGCAGACAGGCACTGCAAAATCCCTAAAAATTTGTCTGGCAATTTTTGCATATTCCTGCTATGAAGAGACATTTACATTTTAAAATGCTCTATGGGTTGTCGGCAAAGCGGTATAAATGTTTAGCAGTTACTGGCAAATTGGGTCTAAAGGCGATATCTACATTTGTGGTCTACCTGATTGTAATCGTCATAATGACCAATGAGAGTACAACTGCAGTAAAAAAATGGCAAACTATGGGAAATTGTAGACATTTGGAAAGGATTAATTATTGTGGCAAGCTGCTTTTTGATTTCGTTCATGGAAACATTTAAAATATGCACTAGCACAGTTTAAACACTCATTTGGGTTTTTCAATTTATCAAGAAGTTGCAATGCATACATTTTTGAACTCAGTTTATCACAGATTAATTTTGCATCGAATATTGGTTCACTAGAGAATGCCTACTCTTTCGGGGAACCATATAATTTAGTTGATTAGGGACTTCAAAAGGAATTTTATCTTCATATGAGTTTTTATTAATTGTGTAATTTATATTCAAAAAAAACTATAAAAATATTGATTGGTTAAGTAAATGTTAAATCTTAGTTCTACTACCATAACTGTGTCAAATATTATTGTATGTCTTTTATTTGTAGTTTTTATGTTGATTTGGCTAAAGGACCTTATAAACTAAATTTTCTTAACTGCTAATGGCGCAAGACTTGCCCCAAAAATCAAATTTTATATTGATATAAATCAATATATATGCAATATAAGTTTGTTTGACTATATGTTCAAAATTCAGACAAACAATGCAAATATTCATATTTTTAAAATTCTATTTATTATTTTCTTAGCTTCTTTAGCTGCAATATAAATACTATATTGAAAACATAAATCTATTGTCTCTTATCAATATATTTTATTTCTGTTCTACTAGTTGCTTAAATTGCTGCATAACTTAAGTTACAAATGTCAATACAACTGTTAATTTCATTCATTCAAATGACGCATGAAAATGACTAATTAAACATAATTAGCAACTATTAACGAGCCAAGTCCTGCGGCACACAAACCAACTGCAAAGTGTAACTACAGCACACACTTGGTCAGTTTTGGCCAGCACCCAAAAGGGATGACAAAATCAAAGCAAATCAACAAGCATATGGCCAACCGACAGAAGCAGCTAAAACACAATATAGCCACTCTGGACCCTAATAAGTCAACTGCAATGCATAAATTTTGGGATCTTCGTGGCAAGGGGAGGGGAGTAGAGGGAGCATACCAACCCGCACGTGCTGGTCAAGTGTTTGCGCTTGTGACTTTGGCAAATAGGCTAGGGAAGAGCCGTGGCCAAGGCATTTTGTGATTGACAATGTGGTTGTGTGATGCCTCCCTACTCACAGACACCTCTTACCCTGCTTTCCTTTTTAGCCCTGTGGCAAATTTGGCAATACAACAAACGCTTTAACCTTTGGCAGGCTGCACACATTTCAATTGTTATACAAAATTTGTTGCACAGCCCAGAGCAGTTAAATGTATGTATATATGTATGTATGTATGTATGTACGTATGTATATATGCATCAATGGATTCTTGGGTTAGGTCACATTAAAATTTATTGCCTTGAAGCATTTTGGCATTGGGAGAGCCAGCCTGTGTTTAAGCCATATAATAAATTGAGGCTCTCTGGGTTGAAAATGTCTTGCTCCATCTGCCGTGCCATCATTTGCTGATGTTTTGATTTTCACACTTTGTCGTCATCATTTAGACATGAAATGGTTTAGTCTGCTGATTTTTAGATTGCCCTGACAGCAATTTCTATGCAAATTGTATTTGGGTAGAAAGCACACGCTTAAGAACTTGGCAACATTTTCATGCTTTAATGGCTCTCAATTAAAACAAATGGGCAGCTGTTGTATTATTTATTTGTAGAATTGTCGAAAAATAATAATTTCCTGTTTTGCTTAAGCGCTAATCAATTACGGCCAAGATTCAAATCTTGTGCATTTAATGTAATCCTTTTTAATGGCATAATAAACAAGCGGATATTAATATCATCAGCAATTTACACGTTCAACTGCATATGCATATATAACACACAAATACCTGTAGACTTATTTAAAATTCAATTTCAAATTGTCAAGCCAACATGAAGACGACAAGACCAGCCGAAAAACTCATAAAATTCTAAACATATTTTAATATTATTGCCTAAATGCGAGAGAGAAAATGCACAGTTGAATATGGATTGTGGTCATGGGTGTAGGTAGGAGAAAATAATACGGACAATTGCCCCCCTTTTAAAACTGGGTCAAAATATTTAACAATTATAGTATAAGCAAAATATATGAAAGAGCTCACACTTTGCTGATTTTAGTTTCACATAATTGTTTTCAGAATTTGAAAGCAGCATACACAGTTCTTACACTTAGGAACCTCCAAGAAATCAAATATATTCTGTTTAACTGAAAAAAATAAATTAAAATTATTGATATATTAAAAATTAAATTAAGTTCTTATTTTTTTTATTATTTATGTAGGAAATGTTTAATAACCTTATTGATTCATTATCAATTTTAAATGGCTATATTTAAAATTAAAACATCAAAGCATATGTACCCCATCTAGTTGTGATCCTGACAACGCACATGCTTTTCTATATAAGTGGGTATAAAAAGGAATTTATGACATAAGAATGCAGAAAGCAATAAATGCAATATTATGAGAGCAAGATGTAAACATTTCAATTTAGGCAAAAATATATAAATAGCAATGTAATATTAAAGCAGTTTCTTAAATGCAGCAAAAATTCGAGTCTTTATATAAACATTTTTGTTGAATTTATACTGACAAATCGACTTGCAAACAATGACAATCTTAATTACTTTGCACTTTTGCTTAGCCTACATAACTCTTTTGCCTAGCCAAAAGTTTGGGGCCAAAACAAATGGCTCACACTCAATGCACGTTGGGTAATCATTTGGTGCTTAATTAACTGTCCTAATGAAAAACCATGTTTTTCTCTTAATGCTGACGCCTTGGGATGCGCCAGAAAATCAGAGAGCGTAAAACAGGCAAATTGCCTGTTCTTTGGCGATGGCACAACAATTAAGTTAACATTTAAGCCGAATAAGGGACAAATGCTGTAGAGTTTGGCTCCCCGGAAAGGGTTACACCCCTTAAAAAGTCTGTGCATAAATCAATGGCAACAACATTATTGTAAATGTAAAGAAGGCAAAGGAACATGAATGGGCCGTACAAAAAGGTCAAACGCTTAATTTTCTTTAGACCCTGTACTGCAATAATAAACAAGAAAGTGTGAAATAAAGCGAAATAGACATAAAAATTTGTATAGCCAGCGACAGCAAGGAAAGGAGCAAAAAAAAAAAAGATCTGCAGAAACAGCAATAAAAACGGCAAATGCTTTTAATTTGAAATGCTGCGCCTCAAAAAGCAACAGCAGCAGCAGCAGATCCAGAATCTCGTTCAGGATGTGGTTCAGGCTCACTCTTTTCTTTTTTTTTTATATTTTTTTAAGTGATTCTATGGGCAAGAGGAGCACTTATAACGCTTGTGTGGATTATAAATCCCACTGGCACAATAAACTGCTTTATTTGCAAAAGTTTTGTGCATGAAAAGGCACACACAGAGCACAAAATGGGAGCAAACAAAATAAAAAATGGGAAAACAAAGAAATTTACATTTGTTTGATCGTTGAAAATTATAACGAAGTTGTTATAAATATTTTAAATCAATATGCATTTTAGTAACAATATTGTGCAAGAATTAATTAAAAACAATAATTTCACATCTCTATTGTTATAGAAAGTTAGCATGTTTAATGCTCTTCTAGATATCCCACTCTTATAACTTAATGATCATAGTTTTACCTCTTTATTGAGGTCTACCTTTTTTTTATAATTTTTTAATATTAAAATTTACAAAATTCTAAAAATGTAAATGCCAAAACAATCTAAAGTACAAATAATGATCAAAAAGACAAGAAAATAGATTCCGTTTTTAATAATATATCAGAATTGATAGCTTAGTGCGAACGTATAGCAATGGACTATTCCTACAGTAATTGCTCCTCCACTTTGTCTTTATCCAATTAAATACACATTTATTTTTTTCATATTTTTTATTCATGATCATGTTTGTAGCCAAACTGCAACTGTAAACTTTATCGCTTTTTTTTGTTATTTCCTAACTTTTAATGAATAACATCCTTGGCCCACTTATTTTTATTCGAGCTTCAAACAAGCAATAAATGTCAACTCCTCGCCTTCTCCTAACATAGATATACTACAAGTGTGAGTGATACTTTATTTAACACTTTCATAGAAACTAGATGAAGGGGTTTGTGTGGGGTTGGGGCATCCATGTGTGCTTGTGCAACTGAAATAGATAGGAGTAAACACAATTTAGCTGTGTTTATAGATATTTCATTATATATATGTATGTATATAGTACTAACAGTTACGGTCTCATGAAAGGTAATAAAAAATAGAACTATTTAAACTGACTTATTGCATTTCGAGTGTCACCAGTAAACAAGTTTGTGACTAGAGGTTTTAAACTGACTAACTTAATTAAAATGGAAATGTTATTAAACTCTAACAAATCACTTGTTTATGGGTTAATTAGTTTAAGTGCTTGAGTTGCTAGTTATGCAGTTAGAAAATATTGCTATTAAATACTAAAGTTTGTCATTCCAAATTTTAAATTTTATTTTGTATACATTTTTAAATATTTATTTACGTATAGTTAGGGAGAAAAATATTATTTCTTAAAAATTTTCTCCTTATAGAAACTTGTTAGAATGATAAATATGATAGACTTTTTAAATATAGATGCAAAAGGCTGTTCGACTGTTGGAAATATCAAAATACATTTTTTTCTCAAACTTATATAAATTTAATTTTTTATAAAAAACAAAAACACATTGGTAAAATTCAGAAAAACAGAGACCTTATATACTGATTGTTGAAACCGTGCGAGAATTTCAAGCACACAAATGTAATAATTTTTCTAAATATTTTTATTTAATTCTACATGAAATTTAGTCAAGAATTACCCACCTCAATTACTAATTCTCGGGATAAAAATCAATTAAAATTCTGTTTGTACTTAAAATTTCCAGTGTAAACTTTGGATAAAAAGAAGATTTTTATTTTTATATTCAGAATGCCACTTTTTACGGTGTATTTATATATCAATCACTCTGCTTACTGTGAAAGGGAATTGTTAACTTGGCCTAAACAACCAGCAGCTCTTTATCCGCAATTCTATTTCTCACCCCTCCTCCACATACATTTTATGCTGTTTGGCTTCTAATGGCGTTTGCTCTTGTTCTGGTTCTTAATATTGCAAATGCGGTTCTTAAATCTATGCAGGCCGTCAACACAAAGCCATTAGGGGAACCCACTCAACACCCACGCCATGACTACCATACAGAGTATATATAAGTGACTAACTGGCTGTGAATCCAATGGCTGAGCCTGCATAAAACCGAAGTTCGACACCCGCCGCCTGTGGCGGCTAAGGCATAAAAAAATATTATGTCAATAGATAAAAGTCAAAGTGATAACGACAAACGACGACAAACATCGACCAAATGTCGTGAGTTCAATTGTGCTAGATCCTTGCCACCAAAAACATCCATTTATCCATTTATCCATCCAACCATCCATCCTATCATTCCATCCATCCAGTAGCTACCAGCATTGACAGTGTTTATTTTATTGATGTAGATGCTGCTTCTGCAACTGGAAGCTGCCACGACAAAGTCATCATTGCGACATGGTAAGGCAACGCTAGGCAGGACAAATGTAGCTTGACGTTGTTGTTTTACGAGCTAGCGGAGCGGCTATAATTGTGCACTCACATTCACATTCACAGTCACATTCGCATTCACATTTCGAATGACAGTCACTGTTACATTGCCATATTATTGGGTCTGTGCCTGTGGCTGCTTCTATTTGCCATTCTGCTCCTTAGCAGCGTCATTTGCAAGTGATTTATGTGGCTTTATGGGGCACAGTATATGGAATCGACTACAAGTTCCATTTTTGGTGCACTGTTCAAACACTTGATTAGCCGGAATGATTGAACGGTTATTGATAAATTGAAAGTTATGTTCGTTTGTCAATATATTGGCATTAGAGATTCAAGCACTTTTAGAGGGCATTCTTAACGTCATATTTATATAAGTAGCTATGTAAAAGCTAAAAGATACAATTATATAATAAACAAAAATTATCCTTTATTAAGTTGAGTAAGTGAGCACAACGGTTGAGTCTATTAAAACCCAGCAATCGACAAAATTAATCATTTATGCAAATTTAAAAAAAACAGTATTATTTTTTAATTTTAATTTAAAAGTTATACAGTTTACTATATTAAATTATTTTCTTTAATTACATTGCATTGAATATTGCTCCCTATGTTGAAATAAACATTTTGTATAGCTTTTATTAATTCAATTTAATAAAGTTAATTCTGAACAAAACTATTCCTTTTACATTTGCTTAGCTATTATATGGTCAATTAAGTTTTATTGAAAAGCCAAGGCATCAACTTTAGCTTAAACCATATTCGTTTGATAATTTTATGCATTGTTCGAGTCTTTCAACTGTTGTCAGCTGCAATCTATTATAATCTAACTGTTACTGCCAGCCACAGATGGTGCCGCCACTCAGAAAACACTCCACAAACATCATTTGTGTTACCCCACAAAACAAGCATACAAAACAACCAGACACACACTCACACCCACACACACACACACATTCTACACTCAACACAAATGACAGCCACAAAAAATATTATGGATATAAATATTTTCAAAACTAACACATGCAATCTTCAACAATTTTCACACTGCAGCAGGCAGGCAGCAAAAAGGACAAAGGAACCAAACCAAACCAAACTAAACCAAACTAAACCATGCCCCAAAAACCCCAACTTTAAACACATCCCAAGCTGTCAGTACAAACAGTTGCCGACAGACACAAAGATTATACGTAGGGATTTATTTTTTGAGGCCAAACTACTGTTACCTAAATTGTTGTTTCATGCATATATATATATATATTTATAACAATAAATACATGTATAAAAAATATATGTGTATATTTTCTAGTTTTTGTTTACAAATTTGTAATCTTGTTGTTGCTTGTACTAAAAACATTTGTTCTTTTGCAAAGTTTTAGATGTTCTTACACAAGTTCTTTGTTTGTCTTTTATAGTAAAATTTATTGAGCTGATTGAGACTCCCAAAGGGCGGTATCCTTATTTGTTTTTGTTATTGTTTGTGCAAGTGTTTCTATTCTAACAATTTGTTATTTGTATTTAAAAGCCATTTATTTTATAATAAATCAACATAGGTAGGTATGTGATTGCAGGTCCCATTACTCAGTTGATCTATTAAATTTGTCACACAAATAACAAAAGCCAAGAATGAAAAGTATTTTAGCATCCTTGTGGCTTTTGCTTTATTGGATTCCAGTTGATCAATTGAAGTTGAAAGTTCTGCTAAGCATTTACCCGTATTATTGTCTATTTTAATGTCTTTGTTTCAATTGAAAACGCGTTTATCAAATTCAATATTGGGGCACTTAAAGTCACTTAATCACAGTGCATAAATCTCAACGCCTTACGAGTTTTTTTGTTGACCCTGTCTTCAAGTCTTATAAAGGTCTTAAACTGTCGACTTGGCGAAGCCAACGAACGGCCAGTAGACAATAGCCGAAGCAAAAACTTTAGCATATTTCTAGGCGTGACATTCTCAGTGTTTTTGTTTACCATACTCTGTAGTTATTATTAAAAGAGTATATTAACTTTTATGTTTTATATGGCTTTAGATATTGGTAATCTTCTGTTAAATTTAATTTTCTAAAATTATATTATTCAATAATATAGAAATATTCCTTTCTTATAATAATTAAATGAGTTTGATACGGTGAACATTTCATATATGTATGACATTCCCTAATTATAGGATATCTCGTAGTCAATTTCCTAAAAGTCTCTCATTTTTTTCTCATTGTTTGTGTTTTTTGGTTTTGTGTCGCATTTTTATATGTATTTCTTAAACTTTTTTATTTGCCCTCGCTAAACTGCTGGTAAATAGCAAATTTATGTTAATTTTTTTTCGTTGGCATTATTGTAAATGATGATCACAGAGCGGAAATTAAATGAAATAAAAAAGTTAAAGTTGTCAAAAGAATTGTTCAGACGGTGTAAATGATATGCAACAAAATAAAATTTTTTTCTGAAGAGTCATAAAAGAATCTAAATATATATTTCAATTTAAAGCAAAATTGATTTCAGCTCCCAACGCTATACACACTTTCAGTTTCTCACAAAATGAAGTAATTCAATTTTGTGCACACATCTGTGCAAATCTGTCTCAGGGACAACAAAGCCAAAAGCCGTTATTCAAATCCAGTTAAAGAACTGACTTACAACTGACCCAAAGACATTTACACGTATACACAAACAAACAAATACATACTTACATAAACACAGACACCAAATAAAAGTAACGTATATCGTAATAAGATTTTTCACTGCAATTTTTACGCTTCCTTTTCCTTGATACCCTCCCAGAAAGTATATTTATTTTATCTCTAAATGTGTAAAACCTTGATATAGATGCTTTCAATCTTTAAAAATGAACAAAAATACTTACTTAAATTTTAATTTAATATATTTAAATCAGAGATATACTTTTTTCATTATAGAAAAATGTATTACATTTAAAATAAAATTAGAGAATTCTGCAATGTTTAAAGAAAATATTTTTATAAGCCTTTGAATAAAATCTATCCAAGAAATTAAATTAAAATGTGTAAAATATTGATACAGATGCTTTTAATCATTTAAAATGAATACAAAAATTTACATAAATTTTAATTTAATTTATTTAAATCAAAGATATACTTCTCCCATTATAAAAAAATGTCTTAGATTAAAAATAAAACTAGAGAATTTTGCAATGTTTAAAGAAAATATTTTTTTAAACTTTAGAAGAAAATCTATCCAAGAAGAAAATATCTTAACATTTTAAATACATTTTCTTGGAAACATATACTTAGTTAGAAGAACCTGTCAACCTGTTTATATATACCTGCAAACTCAATTTACAAATTATTTGAGTGCAGCTAATAATGATTAATTGAAAATTTAATTTTGCTTTTGTTTTCTTTCATATTTGTTTTCTTTTAAGTTCACTTCAAGAGTATTTAGTTTTGGTATAGTTTTCCTGTTGTTTGCTTCATTTTAGTATTGGTTGCCCACATTTCATTTTTCATTCCAATAGTTGAAGCAAGTTTTGTTGGTCAACAGTCTCATTTTCGATCTCAATTTTATCACATAGTCACACACATATGCACACATACCAACATTTCGCTTTTAGTTGAGAATCAACACTGAATTTGATAGATGTTCTAGCTGTTAAAATGTGACGCATTTACATTTTTCGATTTTCTTTGGCAGTTTTTTATTATTTTACTCTTTCTATTTTTATACGCTTTGCTTTTGATGGTCTCAAAAAAAGTTTGTTTGTTTGACTGTCGGTTTATTTCTACTTATTTCACTATCTGTTTTCTGTCTGTCTGTTTATTTATATATTTTATATAAATGATGGCAAACTCACTTTCTGTCTTTTGCTGTTGCAGTCTTCAAATTGAATAGATTTAAATTGAATAAAGTTTGCTTGCAGCATGCCGATAAGTGCGCCAAGGAGGCACTATCAAGTTGCACGTGGCAGGTTGCAGCTTTTGTTTATCGACCAATAAAATGTATAAAAATATTCGAGAATCGCCGCACATTTTACACAGAAAGCCAATTAAGTGAAGTAGCATGCAGACAATCAAATATTAATAAATGACTTTTTATTTCATTGCGGTTAAAGTAACTGTACACATAAGCGATTAATCTGATTATGACTATCATTATTTGCCATATAGATGACTGTACTTATATATATTTATAGTGTTTATATTCGATTGTGTTTTTATAGCTCATTAAAGGTTTGATCATTAGGACAAATATTAAATATTTGCATATCATGTTTTGTGTATACAAATCTAATATATTAAATTGTAATTAAAATGTAAGTATGTATATATTTAAATTTTTATATGTATGTAAAGATATATATTAAATTTTAGACTTAAATCTAGTACAGCTTTTCCATTCATCAGGTTTTAAGTTCCCTCTTCAAGAATTTGTCATTAGCTTAAGAATTTTCTGTCATATATTTAATCTTATATTTAAATTATAACTAAACTTGTATAAAATTATGCTGAATATATCTTGATATTACTGGCTTATGATTGAGTCTATTAAAACATATTTAAAGAGACTATTCCTAATTTGATTTCATAATTCGTATAAATTACAGGGTATATGTAACTGCACTCTGCTAACCACAAAATTAATGCGATATCGTAATTCTTGCAAATAAATATACATACTTATTGTAAATAAAAGAAATCATATTTTCATTCTGAGTGCATATTTAATAAAGTTGATTGATTGTCACATTTTTATGCACGCAACCGTAAGTTGTTTAATATATAAAAATAATCGACGAGTAGTTATTTCTTTGCATTAAAATACACTTACAATTACTTGCATTTCATTTCGTTTAATAAGTGCTCTGGTCAACCCAAAATTGATTTAACTCTTGGCACACTTGTGCCCTCGAAATGTGTTTGCTCATTTCCGGAAACGATTTTTTTTTTTTTTTTGCAGTCTCTTTCGCCGTGGCTTCCTGTTACTCAACGGTAAACACACAATTACCTGAGCGTGCCCGTGTCATGATTTGCATTGCACTTGAATTATTTCCGTTTGCGCTGTTTTCAGTTGCCACAGCGGGGCAACAGAGTTCGAGAGAAGGGACACAGAGAGACAGTTGGGAAAAGGGGGCATGTAACTGCACACATGCATAATTTTATGCTTAGTGCTACGTGGCGCTCATTTTGTTTGCCTTAAATGCCGTTAGTTTTATCCTTTCATTTTGTTTTCTCCACTATTATGGTCATATCTTCTTCTTTTAGCAGAAAAACGTGAGTTTGCGCTTGTATGCAGATTACCTGCAGTCTAACTCAGCTGCTCTAATGAGACTCGAAGCATCTTTGTTGCCACCTCCTGGGCACATATGTGACCTGTTCCACAGCACGATTGACTGCACATATTGGAAGGAGCAGAGAAAAGCGCATAAAAGTGGGTGCCTTTGGCCTAAGGCGGCATATCATGCGTATTGTATATCGTAAATTTATGCGCAATGAAGAGTAAAAAGCAATAAGCTCTGTTAAGTTGTGCATAAAAGGGAAATTGGCATTGACATGAGGCCATGGGACTCCAAAACGGTTTTTTTTCTTCTCTAGCGGCATATGTTGGGGGAGAACAGGCAAAATATGTTTATTGAATTGACGGCGGGGCATGATTTTGGCAAGTTTACATATTATTTTGTTTTGAGAGTTAAAGAAATGGCTTAAGGAAGGGAAAATTAACGATCGTTAGATAGAAAGTTACATAGCTAACTGTTTCTTTGAATATACGAAAACATTGTAAAATTAAAATTTTTGTTTATACTCTCAAAGAAAATTATTTCAAAAAAATTAGGCTTTTGTAGAAATAATCGATATGCGGTTGAATTTGTTTAGAAACGGTTTTAAGGAACACATATACAATTAACACACACAGCGACCGCAATACTAATTGGCGGCCATTTTAAATAAACAGTTGCATTAACCAAACGTGTTGCCCACTTTTGTGCGTTTAGCTCTTGCAGTGTATGTATAATCAACACTCTCCCCCGTTCGTAGGCACTGTAATACAGGCAATTTAACTCTCCACCATCTGCATGTGAGAGGCTTGGGTTTTTAATTAGTTTTAGTTGCACCGCCGGCAATCAGTTCAAAAGTCTCAAACACCGTTTGCATTGCAATGAGCCGCCGATTAGACCGTGACCAGCATTGAACAATTTGATTGCGGTCCTTTTGACACTTTACATTGGCAGCGGGGCTTCTCATTAGCGGCTGCTGCTATCAATGCAAATGTCTAATTGCTCGGCGACAGGCCAAGCTTTAATTAAAATTATTAATACAAATATGCAAAGTTTTTGGTGGGGTTGGAGTTACAAACTTTTGCTGGCAGCCCCAGTTCCTTAATTAAAATTTGAACCGCAAAAACTATTTGCTGTGCGCAGTGACAAAGACGCCCGAATATATGCAACGAAAATCTTTCGTCCTTTCAATGTCCTGTCGCGCAATATGCTCTCGAGACAAACACAGACACACTGTGCAAGGAATGTGCCAAAGTCCATGTTTGTGTTCAGGCCAACAATAAATAATAATGGCCAAGTGCTTTGCCAGTAAAGTGCAGTGAAGCACGAAGGAAACAATTTTTAATAAATATATTATTTCTCTCTTTGGAGCCGCCACCATTCATTTGTTCAGCCTCTAATGCTCATATGTGAGTCCTGCGGCGAATCCATGAAATGGAAACTGTGCCTGTGTTCATGTTTCAAAAAGCCCTTTACATAGTTTCATTTCGCTTTCTGCTCTTCTATATATATATATATTTTTTTTTAATATTTGGCAATCCCCAGCAACTCGGCTCAGTTAGCCCAGTCAGACTCTGTTTAAGCCAGACAATACTTGTGTTTAGGCACTATGCTTAGTTGTCTGCGAACAGCCTTGACCTAGAATTGTGGCTGCAGGCACAGCATTGCGGCCATATCTAGTTCAACCAGAGCCCTGGCCATAAATAGTGTTGATTAGTGTCTGCATAAGAACTTTAATTGACTTTGAAACATGAAAAAGGAGATGGGCGGCAATGTAGGCAGCTTAAGAGCGAAAAACGAAATGAAAAATTAAGCTTTAAGTATTTTTTTATGTTGTATTATAAAAGAATTCCGTCCTGATTATAGCCTGTAATTTGTAAGTAATGAGAAAAGATAAGACAAACAAACAATATTCAACTTGGAGCTTTAAAAAAGAATTAAACTACTGAACGATTTTCTTGAATTGAATTTTCATTTAATATTTTTATCCTTTTCAAGGAAAATGTAATTTAGGCATTTATAACGTTAACGTTATGCGTGTTCTTGGAATTAAGTAATACGTGTGACTGTTGGATATTTATTTTTGCAGTCATTGACCGGCAGGCATTCGGTCAGTCAGTCATTCCGTCAGTTAAGAAATGTTCAGTAAAAACAATTGCCTTGTTGCAAGGGTCACAGCTGCCTGTGCGTGTGTGTGTGTCTGCAGGAGTGTGGCAATTATAAGTTGTGCGTGTCTGTTAATTAAATGTGTCAAGTGAAGGCATTTAATAAGCTTCAGTTATTTACAAAAGAAACGACATGGCGCATACGCAGCGTGGTACCGCTGCAATACTGGCATATCAGTAGCTAGCTGAGCGTTGTCCTTATAGATGCCACTTGCTTTAGTTCATTGGCAGGACGTTGTCGTTGCCATAAAATATTTTCACTTTGGCTTGCTTTAAGTATAAATTAATTGGATCACGCGCTTACACGGACATTGTGTACACTTCTACTGGCCTTTTGGTATTTAAGCAAGTGCAACATTTTACAGCCGATAAAATATTGCAAATATATGTACATATATGTACAGTGAGCTGTATAAAATGCCCTTGAATCATCAACAGCAAACAATGCTAATTAGACGCAAACTCAAAGCGCATTATGTGTGTTAATCAGCTCAAAATTTGGTGTGAAATCAAGGCGTTTAGTGGGTCCCCCAAGTGTCAGTTCGTAGATGCTTACTTACCTGCATGAATACCTGATGGAAGAATATATATCTGCACACACACACATTGTTTGGGTCTGTGGGTTCATTTGACGCTTAAGCATGCGGCATTAATTTGTAAAGTTGTCTACTCTGTACAAAACACCCGACACGCGGTTTCGTGGCTTACTTTATAAGGTGTCAAGGGGAGAAGTGAATAGCTAACTGCGCCAGAAGCAACATCAAACAGACATATTTACATATGTACATACATATGTGTAGTTAAAAAGCATCTTTGCTCTATTCAAGGGTAGATAGAAAAGTATGTAAAATTTAAGGAAATTATTGATAAAATATTAGTAAAAATTATTTTTAATAAAGGTAATTTAGAGAAATTAAGATGCAAGGTTTATTTTCAAGACTGTAAGCTGAAGAGTCATCTTTTAGTTGCAGATTTTTAAAATTTTATAGTCTCTAGGAGAAAAGAAACCTCTAGTTAACTATTCTGACATTTTAAAAGACCTTTGCAAAAACGTTTATTTTAACGATTGATATATGGAAACTCTCAACACAATACAATTATTTGCTTTAGGCTTAAGGCAAAAACCTCGTTAAATAATAATTCAAAATATTTTCAACCAGTTCGCGCTTATGCCAACCATTCTGTTTTTCTTTGCTCTTAATAAAAGTAAATAAAAATAAATAATAATAAAATAAATAAAATAAGTAAATATATTAAAATAAATAAGCAGATTGTAGCTTGGTGAGGGATTATAGGATAATAACTAAAATAATTAAAACATTCTAGTACTTGTAATTCTGAATTTCAATTAACTCTGTTAAAACTAACCAATAAAGTTTTTTAACGCCAAAAAATTTTATATTTTAATATTTTTCTCTACAAACTTCCATAACTATATTAAACACATTTCGCACTTATGCAGCTGTTGCATTCTAAATATTTGCATACATGTTGCAAAATTAGTTAAATAAGCATTTACTGTTGTTTTAATGTAAGTACTTGTGTTGTTGCGTTTTGTGAAGGCAGCATTTGAATTACTCTGAACGTTTGCCTTCCCAAGCGTCCGCAACTATTAACAAAAAAGGTAATTTTCCAGCAAATTGACATAGAAGACAACAAGGTAAAAGTTCTCTAGTTGGGTTTGCTTTTCAGGGAAGCACACTCACACACACTCATACACACACACACACATCCGAATTTATGTAAATGGAAATTGCATTGCATAAGCTGAGCCCTTGTGCCGGGGTGACAACGCTACGTATACGCAATGTAAATGTGCAGTTCTAGAAATGGCGACTGCCGAAAACCATTTTGCACGTAGTATTAGCGCCTTGCTTTCATTATTTGTGCCATCTTTTAAAGGGGAAAACGCCATTACGGCAGCTGGCTGCCATATTGTCACCTAGGCTCGACCGTGCCTATGGGGCACCCCATTCGGTGTTTCGGTGTCTCGGTGGTTTGGTGGTGCTTTACTTTACTTTACCTTTAGTTTTCGGTATTTTCTTCTTTATAGGTTTCCTGCGCTTTAGCGCCATTACAGTTATAAAATTTCAAGCAGCTTGTCCCCAAATGGTTTCTATATAACCCCATTATGAAAGCGAGCTTGGGGCGTTAATTGGAAGGGTTTTGTCGTGCCAAAGTAATTGCTATGAGTACATAAGAAAGTTCATAAGCACTTAGCACTGTAATATTCTGCATATATTTATTACGAAATAAGCAAAACTAAGAGCTTCCACGTGGCTTTCGTAAGGGGTTAAATAAATAAACTCACAAATTAGCTTAGTATATTGATAAATCAAATCTGTGTTGTTTTCTCGAATATTTAAAATAACATATCATTAATCTTCACAAACTATATTAATTTAAACTAAATATTTAATATTTATAATATTTTTGAGAATTAGCTAAATTGTGAATCAATATAAAAGAAAATCGAGTTTTTTTAAACGAAATTTTAATTAATTATATATAAATAAATAAAATTGCTATAAAATTAAATTTATCTAGTTTAGTTTATTCAGGTTGTAAATCAAATGAGTTACCCTACGGGTAAAATAAAAACAGATAAATATTCACTACAAATTCAGCAATTTTAAAATTTTTCATATAACATATATTGGTTTTAAAAAAAGGTAGGAAATTCACATTTTAGTTAAATCTTTTTTGTAGAGTTGAGATATATTTTATTTATTTTCTCTATATATTATACATTTAATAGAAGGCCCAATGAAACGTGGCTAGGAAAATCCTGGTTAGATCTTCAATATAATTAAGAAACCACTAGTTAAAACTTTTAAACAGGCTGTTAGAAATTAGCAACTCTTTTCAGTTGGCAGCTTAAGAAAAACCAATTAGAAAAGTATTTTATAAAATGCGCTCAAAAATGCACTGCTAATTATCAACTCTTTGAAGAGGAGGGAAAAAGCCCACTTAATAAGCTAACTGCTGCCTCTGACCAGTTGCAGTTGGAGTCCAGTTTTTTTTTGGGTTCCCATCCAATGCATATGACAACTGTCCCTAGTCGGCGGTATCAAATATACAAGTAAATTGCTTCATTTTCGAATTTCTGTCATACTCGACGTGCTTTGTGCCTCTGTCTGGCTGACTGTCTTTTTGTCTGTGTGTCTGTCTGTCTGCTTGTCTCAATGTCTGTTTCCTCTCTTGCTCATATGTTTGAAAATCTATTCGTGCCACGAATTTCATTTTCAACTTGGCAGCTGCAATATTTGCTTTTGTTGTTGCTGCGACGTGCAACGGCTGCCAGGCAACTTATTAAAAATGTCTGCAACAGCAGCAGAAAAAAAATAACTGTGTAAGAAATGGAAGAACGCTGCAAAGAAAATTATTTGCCGCAAAACTTGCAACAACTGAGTTGACAATGAGCTGACAACGAGCAGTTTATACTTTGGCAGCAGGAAGAGTGCAATGTCGTGCTTTGTAATTGTTGAGAGTTTCACAAACTACTCTAAGTATAAGTGCTTTGATTTCCGACATTAAATTTACTGTGCACACCTCTTTAATTGTCACCGAAGCAACAACAATCATTTACTTTCCACTTTTCACCTATGTGTTGTGCTCTGTAATTATTTGCTTGGCTTCGTGTCTTCCTTTTTTTTATTTTTTTGTCCAAGCTGGATTAAAGATGAAAGTACCATTCAACTGAACCAAATGTAATCGAATGCGCTGGGGACAGTACATCGAAGTTGAGATGAGCAGCGTTGTGTCCTTTGGCTTTTAATTTATTTACAAGTGCAGCCTGATGAAAATTGTCCTTAACATGCATTCTCGCCAAAAATCAATTTGCAGTTGTGTCTAAAGTGTATATGCCTTTGCAGAGAGTATCCAATTCAAGAAATTTACTATAAAATATTTATATTTTCTTGATCAATAATATAGCTATATTCATTTTTCTGTTTCTCTCTCCGGTTTTATGAAAACACTTCTTTAAGTTATATTAATTATTTATGCGTTTTTTTTTTTATAATTTTTCCCGCTTTCAAATGTTATTTTTAAGTATTAAATATTTTTCTAAATTTGTATTATTAAGAAGCAAAGACTAAGTCGCCAGTACTCTTTATATACACTATTATATTACTCCACTTTTAAATTCTTAATAAATTCAATAACATATAAAATGATTTAAAAAAAAAGATTTATTAGGATAACTGTGTTTTATAGCTATCATAAGAACGATGAAGGAAAAGTTTAATTGTTGTATACAAATCTTTTTATTCTATTTTTTTTAATTATATCAAATTTATTTGTACGCCTATTGGTATATTCTATGGTTGCAAGTAATTTGATAAGCATCTTTGGCAGGGTATTACATCGCTTACATTCCAAGAAAACTCTTTCTTATTGTGTCTTGGGGTTGACTGTTAGGGCAGCCTGAAAAGGCAATCATTATGGCATAAGTGCGAGTTTTATCGCGATCTGAGGACGTGTTTCTCTCTCTCTATCTCTCTTTCTTCTTGCCCCATTTGTTCATTACACTTATGCATCTCGTTATGCATTGTTGCAGTCAATTGGCCATGTCGAGGACTCTCCACTTGGTCTGCTTGATGAGCCAGTGATAGGGCAGGCAGCCAAGTGTTCGAAGAAGTTGTGGCAATGAAAATGTGTTTTAAGTTTGCAACTTGATGAGGCTACTTGCAGGCAGCAAAAAGCCGGTTTCAATGTCAGTTCTCCCTACTTATTCCAGGTGTGTGTGTGTGTGTGTGAGACTTAATGAATGAAAATTATAAGCCACGCGTAGGTTGTTTTACGTAGTGTCTTTGATTTACGCTTAATGACATTTGAGTGAAGCTTTTATTGACTTTACGAGTAAGTCGTTCTGTGCTGCTGCCGTATTTGCTTTCCTTTATAATTAAAGCATCAAATGCAGACAGAGCCGACTAAGCTATCAGACATATGTATCATGTGACATTGCAAATATAAAACTTATATAGAAACAAGTTTAAATCAGTGCAACTGAGTGTGTTTGATAATTGAGTACCCTGCTGACAAAGACAAACATTTTGAGCATGTAATTATAAATACAATATTTATTTTATGAGACTAATTGACCATAAGCTGAAACAACAACAATAAAAGCAACATAAATATTTAAGAGCTAAGAAATACTAAGAAAAGTTTACTTTGGCAGTTACTGATGAACTGACAGACAGCATTTTGTCCTGACACTTATTCAGAACTCACATGCCGCACAACATATGTAGCGTATTAACAATGCAAAGAGCTGTGGCATGAAGATAGGACACATACGTTATTCTACACTTGAGCAATGTGTCCAGGTGACAGACAGAGAGGGAGATAGATAGAAAAAGAGATAGTCTGAGAGGAAAAGATCTCAACAAGCAACGACAAACGAGCAGGTGTTCCAACTTATTCATTAAAACAAAAGGAAACAGACAGGCAACTGGTACAGACAGCCAGACAGATAGACAGGCCAGAACCAGTACTAACACCAGGCAAAAGGGGCAACCAAAAGGGCCAAGACATGGAACCCAAGAAGCTGCCAGTGCCAAGCAGTCAGCCAGAACTTTTGCCTCCTCCTACCACTGCTGCTGCTGCTGCTGGTTAAGATTGTGGTCGACACGCAATTGCGGCAATTTCAACTTGAATGCGCTCTCTCCACACTTCAGGCAGACAGTCAGACAAGCAGACATCCAGCAAGGCGCTTAGTTACTCCAAAGAGGAGGGGGGGGGCACTCAGACATCCGCCGCAAGTCCATCCTGGCAAGAGTTTTTGAGCAGAACCAACAGAACCAAGTGCCAGCACCAATTGTAACCGAATCCGGTTTTTTGGTGTGCGTTAACTTTCATGCCCAGTAGCGCTGATTGCCAAGACAAGAGGACGAACCAATTCATTCAGTGGTTTGATTTTCAAACAGCAGGCAGCTGCAAGGCTGCCTGTTCAGGTTCTGTGTTCCCCTGATTTTGCATAAGATTTTAACTCGCCACTGGAGGCGATTCCAGTTCGATTTATCATGGGCAAAGTTATGATCACCTAAGTGCTGGCACTTAGTGTACAAGTTTGACGGCATCTCCAATTGGCCGTAATAAATTTTTCCCATGACAACTCTAATTATGTTCGAGTTTTAATAGTTGGGCTGTAGCCCAACTTTAACTTGAATAAATCGATAATTTTACTAACTAATGCTTAACAATCTATTTTCATATTTTAATTTAATAACCAGCAATTTCTTTGAACTTTAATAGCTTGCCGATCACACTTAAAAGTATTCAACAAAATTGTGCAGAAAGCAATAAAACTAAGCTTTAGCTTATAGAATTGTTTTTATAATCACACCTCAGATTGTATCTACAAGTAACACTTCATACATATCAAATATATTTACATATTTGGCGACAAATAATTGCTGGCAAATTAACATTATTTATATAAAGATTGTAGCATAGAACACTAGCCAAAAAGAAATGCTATAAGTTATACCAAAAACATAAATATTTATTATTATTTTTTGCTTTTTAAAGTACAAGATTTGTTGTTTTATATGCTGTGTGCATAGAAACTAAAATAAAACCACAAAATTATGAACCTAAAGCACAAAAAAGAGACAGTTTCTAAACGACGGAAGTTGGCCAGCGTATATAGTAGATAAATGTATATGGGAAGAACTCTTTGAAACGTAGTTCGAGTTTAAAAAGAGGCCATAAATATTGTTCATTTGTAAATAAATGGCTTAAAAAATAGGAAAAACAAAAATAGAAAACGCACTGTGCCCAGCATATAAAACATTGTCCAGTTGCTCATGTTCATTTTGCAGTAGGAGCTGTATTTGTGCCTCTATATACTTCTTTATTTATTTTCTAGACAAACATGAATGGTACGTTCAGTGTAGCCCATAAGGTTGGTGCTGTGTGCTGTGTTTGTTTTATTACAGTATCATCTTCCGGTCACTTTGTCATTTCTCCACAACATATTTCAAACAGTTACGACGAGACAAGTGGCCACAGCGCGTGTCCAGACCGAGTCTTATTGGGGGGTATCCAAGTATCAAGTAAAAAGCACTAGGAATTACTACTACTACAACAACACAAACAAGAACTGGAATTATTAAAAATATATGGAAACTCGCTTTACACAGAACACAGACTGAGAGAGAGAGAAAGACAACAAACGGAAGTGGTATAGACAAAGTCGATTGGTTTATTTATTTATTTATTTTTTTTTTTTATTATTTTTTTTTTGTGCAACATCAATAGGCTATTTTTGGAATTGATATGTTATTTTTTTAATTTTTTGTTTCAAGTGTACTTACAGAAAAATTAATCGTTTACAGTTAATTTTATTTAAATGATTTTCTAATTTAATGGAATAAAATTGACAATAAGTGTTATTTTACTTATTGTTATTGAAATATATTACAAATTATTAAAATATATTAAACATATTTTAATTATTTATTTAAGATTAATGCAAAAATGAAAACCTATTTTTAAAAAATTTCTTATTAAGTGTTGACTAAAGAAGTTTGAATAAAATTATATATTTTTTACAAATTTATATATTTTTTAGATAATAGTAATATTTTTAAAAATTGCCTTTAATTCTATAAAAGATAAATTCATAGAAATTTATACATTTTCTTTAGTACTTGTATCTAATTTATTTATTTAAATTTTATTAATTTGACTAAAATTCTACAAAAGATAAGTTAACATAAATATTTTTTAATATTATTGCTAAGTCTGCAGGTAACAAACAATTCAAATAAAGGTAAAATTTTTTAAAAATTGACTTAAATTCTATAATAGATAAATTCATAGAAATTTATACATTTTCTTTAGATAAAAGTAAATTTTTCGATTTGCCTAAAATTTCTCAAAAGATAAATATATATAAATATATTTTATTATTATTGCTAACTCTGCAGTTAAAAAACCCTTCAAATTTATCGCAATAGTCACCAAAAATTTCTTATATAAACCAAACTTTTTTTAAAGTATTTAATTAGTTTTTTAATACTTTGACTTCAATGGGTTCATTCTTCCCCTTTCTTTTCGCTTATATATGATATAAATTTAAACTTTATCTTAATTGCATTTTCTCTCAGTGCATTTTATATACTTTGTGGACTTGTTTAGGGCGCTACAAATACACAGCGCCATAGCGGGTCACAATTGCCACGCCAGCCACAGCGAACTATCGACAGTTCAACACAGTCACACTCACACTTACACCCAATATGCAACGTGCAACGCATTGAGGCACACGCTGCCCAGTGGCCACCACTTAAAAGCAGTGCGCGCGGTTGCACAAGTCAGTGGTGGGAGTAAGAAGTGTGTGTGTGGGGGGGGGGGGGGGCGGGGGGTAGGGGATGTGGGCATACGCCTACACTAAACCTAAACCCCCATCACCCGAACCGTGGTAACCGCATCGCGTTGCATCGCATCGCGCTTTGAATATGAATTACACGGAAAGCGCACACGACTTTGATGCCGCTTCATCAGAAGCAAATACATGGAGAACCGTTCATATTGCTGGAAATAGAGATGTCAAAATATCGATAGTATTACAATACAATAGTCAAAGTTTAAACTATCGATATTACCAAAATCGAAGAGATATTTTACTTAATAAGTTTGACTTATTACTAATTACTTTTATTAGACCGTGCGGCTTCAATTTATATTAAATAAATTAAAATTTAATAAAATAGTTAAGTTACAAGAAATTAAAATTGTATTTAGGCCCACAAACAATTGCTTTCTGTATAAAATTCTTAAAATAAGATTGTCTATTTCTTTGTTAAAGAACAACATTCAAGCAAAAAACATATTTAATTATAGTTTTTGTTGAAAAGTAAAATTTTCCCCAGCATTTAAGATTTTGTTGCACTAAGAATTGTCATTCCAATAGGCTTCAATTTAAAAAATGTTAATATAATTTTAAAACTAAGACGTCTAAGAGAAATCCACAATAATACAATTTTCGAAAAAATGGTTTTCAGTTTCTATTTGCGGAAAAATTCTAGTCTTAATTTACCTGACCTACAGTTGAGATCTCCAAAATTTCCAGACTGATTGATCGATTGATACTATCGTTAGTTAGCCAGCTCTAGCCGGAGGAGGAACTGCTCATGTCAATGTTGCAAGTTAATGGCTCGAGCAGTGTGTGGCGTTGACATCGATGACGTTGAAGAGCCAAAAGCATTTTGAACTTTGTGGGTAATCAGAAATGATGGCATTAGCATGCCATCAAGGTGGACTCTTTAAAGACATTGGACAAGTTGTTTCCGTTTCTAGATTCTAGAGCGACATTATGATTGCGATCATTATTGGCATTGTCAACTTTTGGCCGTTGATTGATTGATTAATTGACAAAAGCATTTTGCCGTTATGTACCAATTATGTTTTCGAGTTGAGAATTTGCATTTCTAATACTTATGCACGATGCATTCATTGAAATAAACATTCAGACACAAATGACTCCAAATGTAGTTCATTGTGTTAGTTATGCAAATGTTGCATTTCCGTTCAAACAACTGTCCCCAGTGCTGCTTAATTATTCATTAATATCAACTTTAATTTACAACATGTTGTCGTTATTGTTGTTGCCATTTTTGGCCCAGAGATTCCCAACGGGCGGGCGAGGGTTTACGCTTTTGTCACCATAAATGAAGTGTTGCCCGATTATGAAATAATTATGCGTATTGTGTGTCTGCACAGGGCATAGGGACCCCGAGCTTATGAAGCCATTATGATTGGGTCAATGTGTCTGCTGTTTGCCCATTTAAAACAGACTCTCCAAAGGGTTTAAATTGTTTTCATTAAAGCAGTCCTTGCAGTCATATGACAGGCTCAAAAGTCAACATACACATCACACATATTATCATTTCATTATCAACACCAGAGCCTTGCAAAACACACACAAAAATAGAACTAACCTGTTTCAGAATCTCTTGGTTTTGTTGTCGGTAAGTGGCTTGACAGTCCCTCTCCATATTTTATCTTAAACAACAAACTACCAGTTTAAGATGCCTTGCGTCTTTAATCCTGGCTATATTGGACCAAATCCGCCTTGTTGTGATCCGGACTGCACTGATGAAAATAGATGTAATAATCCGGAATGCGGACCATGTCCAGGACCGCATGCACCCTGTGGAGGATGTTGTCCACCCATAAATCCGACAAAGAGACAAGTCACTAAAGATTCTGAACCTTGTAGCAATAAAACAAAGTCGTCATAAATCCACTTATCAATGCATATACATACATAGCCTAAATAAAAATTATTGCCTTTTAAGCAACATTCGTATATTTATTTAACAGCTGTAGAACTTTTAACTATTACATTTTTATGTTAAATGATTGTTAATCAAGTATATTTCAGTTGTACTTTTTGCAATTAAATAAATCAGCCTGTCATTGATTTCACACTCATAGCTAGAATAAGGGCGGAAATAAATTTTCTATCATTTGAAAATTATATTTTGGAATAGCTTGGACAAATTTCCTGCTTCTTTGTAGCTAAATGTAAGTAGAAATTATACATATGTAAATATATAATTTGTAAAATAATATAGGTTTTTTTTTCTTAGTGTCTTAAACAATGGTTAAATATAGCTGTAAATGCGAACGAATAAATCCATTTTATATTGGCCCATATCCGGAAAAGTCTTGCGGCTCGTGTCCTTATGGCATCTACTCAGGATTTGTACCATGCGGTTGGCCTAATCGTTGTAATCCCAAGTGCAAGAAAGAAGATAAAATTATCTGCAGAAACAAATGCAACCCAGAAATCAAGAAAGAAATAAAGAAATAGGAAAAATGTTGAGCCTTAAACTTATGGCAATTGGAAAGATAAAACATGGCTACAAAGAGGCAGAAGTCCATTAAAATTAATATTTTTTTAATATGCATAAAATAAACAAGCTAAAAATGCAAATATTGTAAGACATTCCCTTTGATTTTTTTTTTAATATTTTATTTAACGGCTTTATGGCTAATCGTTAACGCTTTGATTTATATTTCAAAATTACAATCAAAATTTTTAGTGCAGTTTTTATTCAAAAACTAAAGGAATAGTCAAGATGCAATGGAAACTGTGCATAGAACCATTGGAATGTTAGGTGCTGCGGCAATGTTTGTCTTTGTCGGCCACAAAATATCTCAGGTGGTGGTCAATGCCGCTGACCCATTCTGTGCCCTGCTTGGAGGCGGAACAAAAGTCGTGGAACGCGTGCCGCCAAGAGCAGATGATTCGATCGACAGCCAATCTTTGAGTGACACTCTTTCTCTCCTGCAGGAAGCTGGACATGGTCTATTTACTTTAGTTGACACTTTTGCACGCTCCTCTCAGAAATACAGGCTGAGAAAAATATATATTCCACGAATGAATCGGCCACGACAGCAGTTTGCTTATAGTAATTATACAATTGATTGTGAATGTTGACTTTCAAGTATATTTTCAAATGGTACACAAACTTCTTCATCTATAATTACTATTTGGAAACGATGTAGAAACTTCGCAAATCTGTCTCAATCGAAATGGTCTAAAATCAAATGCAGTTCTGCAGCTTAAATATTTATATAATGTTTGCTAAACATAGACTCTGCAGAACGGATTTTATTTTTTGCAATTTCTTCTATTGGTTTCAAGTTGAGCTCATTGTACTGTAAAATGAAATAAAACACAATTATTATATTTGATATAAAAAAAATGCACTAATTACTAAAATATTTAATAAAACCCTAGTACACTTTGAAAATTCTGTATTCGATTTTGCAGCTTAGTTTATCATCTCAGTGTATAACTCATTCCTTTCGAACCTTTCGGCCTGTGAACAACATTGTAGAATGAAATAAAAACTAAAAAATTCTATTTGAGGCAAAAATATTCACATATATCTTTAGCCCAAAAAATATAAAATCAGGAAAAAAAAGTGAGTTAACGGTTTCTATATTCAATTCCCTAAACTCAAATAATTCTTGCGTGCAGCTGAAGAAAAAAGTTATTACCAATAAGGACTCTTCTGTGGATTTACGATAAAACATGTATATCGTTTGCAAGTTTGATCCTTTCTATGTGGGACCTTGCCCACCTGGCTGCTTGGTTCCTGCTGGCAGATGCTGTGGTCCTTGCTGTGGACCGTGTGGTGGCTGCGGTCCTTGCGGTGGCTGCTGCTGAGAAATAAACTAACCATAACTAACTGGATTAACAAACTTGGTAAGCAATAATCTATAATCGTTTATAATAACACATTTTACATTTACATTTTTTTACAGATCCATGGATGTTCCTAGCTGTATGCAGCGCATGTTGCTAATTAAAGCTGATGATATATGTGGCTATATTTAAGATCTGCCTAGTGGTGTTATATTCAAAATTTTTGTATAAATTTTTCCAAAAATAAAATGCGTTAAGCCTAAACATGGCAAAAGCAATATAGTATGGGTTAATTTATTTTAGATTTGACAAGCAGGTTTTGCTATATTATTTTACGCAACTACATTTATATAGAAAATAAATTATTAAATTAAATTAAATTCTTGAATCGAGTTATTTAAACTTGAGCAATTATTGTTACTTATTTCATAAATGTTTGAAATAAATATGCTAATTTTTGGTACCAGAGATGCATAGTTATATAATTATCGCTTAAATATATTTACAGAATGGCAAAAATTTTGCACAAAAAGCAGATTTGTTAATTAGAAAATAAAATCATTTAGTAGACCTTGCATAGCCGGATTGTATTTCTCAAAAAATCGAATCAAATCATTTCGAAAACTTCGGCAGGTAGACAACAGCAAAATTGAAGAATTTGTAAAATTGAAAAAGCGATATATTTTATTTTAACTTATTTTACATTTAAGATACAGGATATAAGATGAGCAAGTTAAATTTGGAATTGAAATGCAATTGAATATATTATTTAGTGTAATTATAATCAGTAATGTCAATTAATAAAAACTACAATTGTTACTGAACATATAAGGTTATTTATGGTACGAGAGATGCCTAGCTATATTCTCATTAAGTATATTTATTTAATTTCGCACAAAAAGTTTAGTTAACTTAAAAAATAAAATATCTAGTAGACCTTGCATAACCGAATTGTATTTCTTCTCAAAAATTTGTTAGGCATATCATTCTTTTCGAAAACTTCGGCAGGTAAACAACACCAAAAATGAAAAAATAGTCAAATCCAAGTTGAGGAAAGAATAATCAAATCTATCTTCAGCCTAAAAATTAAGTACAAGTAAGCAAGTATATATATTTTACTTTACTTTATATATTTTTTAACTTCGAATATTTATTTGCAGTAAGAACATAATATTTACCAGCAAATAAATTAGGAATTCAATATGTTAATCGTTTGCAAGTTTAATCCTTTCTATGTGGGACCTTGCCCACCCGGGTGCTTGGTTGCCGCTGGCCGATGTTGTGGCGGGTGTGGACCTTGTGGTGGTTGCGGTCCTTGCGGTGGTTGTGGACCTTGCGGTGGCTGTGGACCTTGCGGTGGTTGTGCACCATGTGGTTCCTGCTGTGGTCCCTGTGGACCCTGTGGTGGTGGCTGCTGCACTTCTGCGCCATGCGGCTGGTAAATAAATTAAATACTTTTGTGAGCATACACTTTTGTGAAGTGGTGCTTGCTACAACTATGGCTGAAGATAAGATTTTTTAAAGACCAAAAAAAAAAATAAAATATAATTAAAATTAATGTTTCATTGCTTTATAGCTAAAACTATTTTAGTTTAGTCTAGATGCTGCAAGGACTAGCACGCGAGTTAGCGGCAGCTTATGTTGTCCTAGGTCTAAACAGCTGTTGGGTTCGATGTGCGCACTGCGCAGACGCACTTCGAACCGAGCCGAAGGATAAAAACATCGAATGTAGAGCATTGTGTCAGGTCAAAGACTGTGGCATCCACCTGCCTGATGCCTGATGCATGATGCTGTTCTGGGACTTGGCCAGCAATGTTTTGTTTTGGCTTAGCGCGATTTATGGCGCTTACACCTATATACACACACACATGCATAAATGATGTCCTTGTGTGCGTCTTCTTAAGGTTGCGCTTGTGTGTGCGACATTTCCTTACCGCCGCCTGTATTGTATGTATGTATGTGTGTGTGCTCGTCTGTGCACAGGATATTTCACTCTCATTTTGGCATTCGCGAGCGGAATTTATTGCGGCAGGTCGGAATTTTCATTGCTTTGCTTGCTTCATGTGGCACCGCCACCGCCACCTACAACAAAAGTTTTTCTCTTGTTTTGTATGCCATTGTTTAATGTTTTATAGTCAAAGTTTGAAATAGTTTTAATATATATTTAAACAGATTTTGCCAGCACTTTGTTGTCATTTATGCTTTAAACATACAAAGTGTATATAACATATATGGAATATATAACTTTAAATGCGAATTTCATTGAATGACAACTAGAAAATAAAAAACTAACAGTTTACTTAATTGTATGGTAGAGAATCGAATACAAAGTTTGCAGTGTTATTTTGGGCTTTTAAAAAAATTTAAATTTTTTTTCCGTTTAGCCTACGTTGGGCTTGAAGATCTTTCATAAGTTGTAGAATAAGATATTTATTAAACTCTTTTTTTTTTTTAATTTATTCTAATATTTAGTTGTATTTTCTGTTGAATTTTAAGCCTTGGCTATATTAGACGCTTCGCATCCTGCTGCGATATATGCCCTTGGCCTTTTCCACTTTTAAAGTTTCCAATTAAATATATTAAACATATTTTACAGCTTAATAGTGAAAACATATAAAATATTAAAAAACATTAAACTAATTTTTATTCATCACGGCATAAATTCAGTCTTAATGCAGCCAATGATCGCTGGCAGTTGCCGAATGTAAAAAACATAGAATACACGAAGTATAGCTCGGCTCTCGAACAAGTGCGAACATGTTGCAAGTGTGGCTTACAACTTGTTC
Source organism: Hirtodrosophila alboralis (assembly GCA_035043045.1). NCBI lineage: Eukaryota > Metazoa > Arthropoda > Insecta > Diptera > Drosophilidae > Hirtodrosophila > Hirtodrosophila alboralis. The sequence continues at coordinate 1,517,658 of JAWNNH010000224.1, read as the reverse complement.
GAACGTGTGCTTAGAGGACCATTCTTAGCTTTTTGGCATCCAATTGAAATTCAGTATTCGTTATACATTCGCACAGTGTGGACGTCGCTCGTTGTGTTCGTTCGCTTCGTTTCAAGTCACGTCTTCGTTCCTATGAGCGGGATTTTGAAATGAGCCTGTAGACAGGAAATGCTGATAGTTTGATAAAGTTATTTGTGAATTAACTCCTGGTCAAGAACTAAACTGAAGTTCAAGTGTATAATAGAGTGAATTTTAAAATTAAGCTATAGTTTGTGCATAATTTGTGTTGTTTTTATTGTAATTTGTGTGCTTAGGGGGCGCGTCGGTCCTCTTGAACCGTATTACAATATTTCATTTATTGGCAACCCGGCAACTCATTTGAATATTTTTGCACACAAACCAACTAGATTAGATTGTGTGTGCCATGATTTACAGCAGCCTGCCGAAGGAGGCGTGATGTAAAGTGACAATTTTTGTAATTTTTCGATTTACATGCCGTTGCACATGAGGTAAGTGAGAATAACTAAAAAAAAAAAAATACAAAAAAAAAATAATCACAATTCAAATATGCTGAATTTTTAAATTAAAAATTAACGCGGCGTGACTTTAATTTCCTGTACCCACACTCTTAACTATATTCTACAGCTGTTACATTGAATGAACTTGAAAAACATATTTGTGTAGTTTTTAAAACATATTAATAACTTAACGCTATTTATTACCTTCATTTTTACAGTAATCAGAAACTGTTAGCTATATTAATACTACACCTGCGTCAATGTCTCAGCAAAACCGCAAAATCAATAAGTCTATCAAACTTGCGGATATATATCACATGACAGCTCTTCCGCTTTTAAGAGGCTTCTCAATTTATATAGTGTCGTGTCTCTGATAAACAAGCTTCAATTTAACTACAACCCAAAACTCTCTCTCTCTCTCTGTCTTTTGGCAAATCGATTTATAATTTATTTTCCAAAGTACTCACAAAGCAGCTCATAATTTCCAATAGGCTGGCACATAAATTAACGCCTAGAAATTTGTGTACATAAATATCGCGACATTAAGCAAATTTTATTGGTTTTGGACTAGCACATGGAAGTATTTAATGTGAGCTATAAATTCTTATAAAAGTACTTATAAATTACTTAGATTAGCCAACAGGTTGGCCATGATAAAAAAGAGAAAGTGTTTCGTGTGAACAAGTCTTCAACAATAATAAAAAAAAATTAAATTACTTGCATAATTATATGGCTAAACTTTTAGTCAGCACCTGCTACCAACCACCTAAAAGAATTTTTATTAAAATTATAAAAAAAGGCCTGGGCAGCAGAAAGTGGTAAAAACTTGATAAACTCATTCGTCATGCTCAAGTGACCTGGGGGTTAATATGATGACCGAGCAAACCAGAAAGTTATCCAACATAATTTTATGGCCAGAAAGAACCCTTTTACTACTTACATATGTGGGTCACTTGTGTCGAGTGCCTACTGTAATTAAAATATTTGGTTACAATTCAGTTTCAATTTCACAATAACCATAATCCTTATTATTTTTTTTTTTTGGCTGTCTTCAACTCAATTCGAGTTGGTGTTATGTGGCATCATTATCGTCAGCATAAGCGTTATAAGGAATAGCCTCTCATCTCATCAGCATCCTCATTGCCACGCTTTTGCATAATTTTTAATATAAACTCTCATTTTCGTGCGCATAATCCGCAGCCTTGATGACAACTAAATGGGAAAAAATAGAAACACGCCGTAGAAAACAGAACTGAAAAGTGAGAAAACTTGTCGACACAAGCACACCCAAATGTGAATGTGTGTGTGTGTGTGTATCTGCTTAAATGTTTAAAAAATGAAGCGCTGAAGAGTTTTGTCGCTTGTATATAACACATACGCCATGTTGTGCGCCTTGGCGCCAGAACTGGGATTAGGGGTCTGTGGACTCATATAGTTAATGACATGCAGCTGCTGTTTTACTTGCGGCTTTTCACTCCCCAAGCCCATACCCTCCTCCCCACTGCTCATATGTATATTTGGGCTGACAAACTTATGAATTTTAAGGTGATTTTCATGTCGTCGGGTTAAGTTTAAGTCCGTGAAAATTCGAGTATGAGTTTGGCTTGGGTTTTCTGTCATAAGAGCTGTGCGGCATCATAAATCAAATCAGAGTTGACTGCACCATTTCTGCGGACTCGTAATCAAAATCATTTTGTGGTTTTCAACATTTGTTTGCTACGCTCTTTCAGCGTAATTAATCATTAAAAGTAATTGGTTATATGTTTTGATTTGACAGCTGAAAAATTGCAGCTGTGACACTTCAATCCCTATTCAGTTTATTTTCATTTCCCTTTTGTTGTTTTTTCAGCTGTGCAATTGTTGCAACAGTGTCCTTCAAATTGCTGAATATGTGTTTTTTATATTGATACATATTGGAAAATTAATCGAGATTTTTTATGTGGTTGCCATGTGAAAAAATATTAAATAGAATATAAAATACATAAATTGAATATAAATAAATGCATATAATACTTCCGAAAAACCTTTAAGCCTTTATATAATATTGCAAGTAAAAAATATATTATTTTTTATTGTTGTGGGTTAATTCAACTATTGAACTTTTGACGTGACAATTGTATATTAATATGAAATTAAATTAACATTGACTTTTTAATTTGTGTCAATTAGTGCAATTATGCCGCGTTCACGCGATTAATCAATCTGAAAACTTTTTAAAAACTATAAAGTGAATACAATTTATTTTATTCTTGACATAATTTTACAATCTCACAAGAATACTTAAGACTTTTTTATTGGCAGCATCATATTTCAATTTAAAATTTATGATCGCAACAAGAAGAGGCCGTCGAGAGGTTTATTTAACTTTTAAGAAAAACAAAAAAAAAAAACATTCAAACAATTCAAACTAAATTAAAATATTAAAAAGCAGCTTGGGAGTAAACAAAGTTAAATCCCAAAGACTCGATAAAAATGTTTCAGTCTGGCTGACTGACAAAAAAAAAGAAAACTTCATAAAATGTTGACAATAAAAATTTATTAAATAAGCGTTAAAGTCTTTACAAGAATTATGCTGCACAGTGGCAGAGTCATAAACTTGACTTTGAGTTTATTTTACATATACAAATACGCAAAAGCGCAAAACGGCTGAGAAAACGCTACCGATCTGAGAGTCTCTGTCTTCAGTGGCACTTCAAAGGGAATAAAACGCAGATTACTTGAAAACAAAAATACACAAAAATACTCAGAACCCACACACAAGTAAGAAAATAAAAATAAATAAATAACAAACAAATCCACATTGAGTTGAGTGAAGTATCTTTTATTTTTTGTCCCGTGGATTCTGTTTGTTTTTATATATTTTTTTTTTGTGGTGTGAGAGACGCCCGTTTAGCTCAATAATAAAATTGATGTTTATATTTCTTTTTTTTTTTGGTTTAGCGCCAAAAGTTTTTATATTTGAGAATGTCTTTTTGCTAGCTAATTAAATGTTATATATATTCAATATTTATGGGGCTTTTAATCAGTAAAACACACATATATCTCTTGTTGTTTATTTATACATTAAATGAGCTTAACTTTGATTAGCGACGTGTATTTATTTTCATATCAATGTGAGAGCAACGCTTTGGCTGAGCCTCTATGGATACTTGTACTTAATTTTGTTTTCAATGTCATAAATATATAAGCAGATAATGGCAGATGTTCGAGAATAAAATACCCAGTTTTAATTTCTATCTAAGACCGTATTTAACAAGCGTAAACTCGACCAAGTATTAAATAAATTAACTTTTGGGTGCTCTTTTAGTATAAAGAAATAAATTATTTAGTACAATTTATAATTATTTATAGGTTAATGTGAATACACCCTCTAAGCCATTGCTTCTAGGGTATACATATAATGCTTTTGGGTCACATTTTATTTGCTTTTGGCTGAGTGCGTTCATTACATTGGTTTTATTTTTTATTTGCTGTTTTAACTGTCATTTTCCTTTCATGCGGCCAGTTGAATTAAAATATATAAATACAGAAGGTCCATTTGCACACACAAAAAAAAAGCAAAAAAGGGAAAACACGCCATTTTCTTTTAATTAAATATGTAGAAGTATTATATATTTAAAAATTGATTCTTAATTAAAAGCACTTTAAAAGCAAATGCGGTAATATATTGCGTTCAGAGTTATGTAAAAGGATTTTAACGTGTGAAATTGAATGAACTGTTGGTTTCCTTTATATATGTATTTATTTTATTTTTTTTTATATAAATATAAAGCCAAAAGCATTAAAATTCCTTTTGTACAAGTTCAATACTCGACAATATAGCCTGCAGGACAACGTTAACTGAGAAGCAACCTCCTGCTGACAACTGCCAGAAGCATTTGTTGCCAACTGTCAGCTCGTTGTCCAAATGACAAATGGGGGCATTTGCCTTTTGTCAGACATTGCCATAGATATGGCGGAATCGCGCCAATCGACAGTAAAAATAAACTGTGAATGCCCCCTTAAAAACAAAACGAAAAACACGAAAAATACAAAGCCGCTTTATGCCACATACGTTGCCTCACACTGTCTGAAGACTGAGAAGTGCAGAGTGAAAAATCGTGGCAGTAACTTGGCATATTTATTTGTGTCTGTAAGCCGCCAAAAATTGTCAACATGGATCAATATCCGACTATGACATTACTAAGGGTAGCTCATATCTGTGCGTTCGTCGGGATATTACTATGTATGCGATATAAACATAAAATGCAAACGTATTGTTGCTTAAAAGTATCATATTTCTGCTCATAATCATAATATATTTTGTATTGTTGTTTGTGGTTTTTGTCATTGAAAATTGGTGTGAATAACACCAAATCAAGCGCAACAAATTTTCTGTGTTTTCCACATCATTTGCTTCTTTAAATTGCTTACAAATTGCTTATCCCTGATTTGAGAAACATTGTTCTTGAGCTCTATATAAGGTTAAATGTTATGGTTGCTAAGCTCATCACAATTACAAAGCTGATTAATTCAACTCATTAATTTGACATGACATTTGACTTAAATCGGCAAATATCATGTTATATGTATTTAACTTATTGCTTTAATGAAGTGAAATATATCGCTTTATTTGTTTACTTAATTTAAGCATTAATAACAAATAATTATAAGGCCCAGATATTGTCTGCATATTAATATCTGAGCAAATATTTGTTTTAAAAAATGAAAATATGCTTCTCGTGCAATATGTCAGCAAGAAGCCTCAACTCTCTTAATTGTTGTCGAATATTTCAGATTTCAGACAGATTTTTTTTTATTTTATGTTGTCAATTAAATTTTCTTTAAAAAGTGTAATAAAATTGTACAAAAAATGTTGAAAGTATGACATATAAAATGTAAATAAAATAAATAAAATATGATATATAAAAATATAAATAAATATCTATAAATATGAATATATGAATAAAAATATATATATTTCTTTCAAGCACTATTCGCTCTTGGCAATAAAAAAAATTAAGACAAAAAAATAAAACTTAATGCTGCCCAAGCAAAAAATGTTTGTTTTGCTTATGCTGAGTATTGACCTAATTTTTTAACAAATTTCATTTCGTAGATTTATGCGCTTATATTCCAAGCGAAAACAAACTAAAATAACAATCAAAAAGTTTGAACAGTCTTATGATTTTTCTGTTGTGGTACACAAACTTAATTGTCAAACATGCTAATTAAAATCACCACAAACGATGTGCGAACTATGGCGACGTGTGGCATATCAAGCATACGCAATGTATGTCGGACAAGCTGAGAGCTAGACTGGACGTGCTGCACTAATTGCGAGTCAGACAACTTAAAATATTTTTTTTTAAAATTCAATTTGCTAATTGCTATCAAAATAATGAAGTCTGCTGTGCTGGATTCTGGGTCGTCGGTCTGGGACTGCTGATTGCAATCATCAAGTATCATTCGAGTAATTTAAAGAGCACTCGCCTTAGCCAAAGAGCGGACTCTCATGCTCGTTTTGAGTACGCAGCGTGCAGCGGATGTGGATGTTGCTGCTGCTGTTGCTGTTGCTGCCGCTGCTGCTGCTGCTGCAAGTGCAGCAAGTTACTGCAGCAATAAAATCAAGCAAGTAACAGCAGCAGCAACAACGAATGGAATGAAACCCGGAAAACTTTGCTGCTGCACACGAGTCATACAAATAAAAGTTCAGCCTGGGCTTATGCAAGCCAAAAGTTCTCCCTTAGCTGAGTTTGCCATATACTTGAGGTGTTTGCAAGGAACTTTACTCTACATGTATGTGTATGTGTGTATTTACCCCCTTCTACCACTCTCCAGAGTTTTTTTTTTTAGTTATCTTTGTTTATTTTTAGCTACGACTGCAGTGTCCATTTATGTCTTGTTAAGACTTTTATATGCTTAAGTCTATATTTAGTTTTATTCTTTTACAAGTTTTCTCTAAACTGTTCTGCTAACTAATCTTTATTTTGTTCGCTCAGGCATGCAAGTTTGAGGCAATCCTTTAAGCATTTCAACAGCGGTTAGTAAACCCATTGCCTGATTAATTTCTCTGGCAGCGTATTGTAAACTTTAACATAGTTCTACGAAGCGTGTTTGTGCTGTAAAAACAATTCATTAAAAAGGAGTGCAGCGTGGTTTCTTTAAAGAACAAAGTTCTTTTATTAAATAAGTAAAATGAGTTTTCTTTAAAAGGTCTTCAGCTTTCTAGAGACTTTGTCAGTAACAAGTTTATTTGACACTTTGCGTACTTAAGAAAAAAAGTCTAGCAAAACTTGAGGTAGACACATTGACGTGGCAAACTTTTAAAGAAATTAAAATGATGTCTGTAGAAAAATATATATAATTGGCATTAACTTAAATTCTAAATAAGAAACAATCACAGTCTTGAAATACATTTGTGGATTTAAATTTCATATTAAATTTTTGTTTTATCATATATCTATGCAATTAATTCAATAGCCGAATCTGTAACAAGCCAGATTTGCAGCTCATGAGCATTAACCGTTTTATAGCCTACACAGCTTTAAAAAAAAGAAGAATATTCAAATTATAAGACGTCGTTTGTTTTGTGCGCTAATTTGATCCAAATTCACGTACTCATTAACTTAAAATATGCACAATGGCAATTTGATTAGGGTAATTTGGTGTTGATATGGAGAACAACAAAAACAACAACAACGTTGTCAATGTCTCAACATGCCAGCCAGGACATATAATCTTTTGGGGTAATTTGTTGATGGCTGTGTACCGTTTATGCTAAATTAATATGCAGTGTAGCAGCAGCGTCAGAGAAAGCAAATTACGCCAATAAATTAGGCGCTGACTGGAATGAAAACATTTATTTATTTTTTTTTTTGGTTTATTCTAGCTAAGAAGTTAACAAAGTTGTCGCGTTAAACTCGTCCTGAAATTATGAGCAATTTCCTTGGTCCCTGGCCTCCAACTCCAAACAAAAAGTTGCACGTTTCTGGCCAAAAAAGACTTTGCACTTTGAATAATTGCACGTACATCTCACAGAATTTTGCGCCTATTTGGTTGCGGTTATATATTTAACTGAATAACTGAAAGAATGAAAGTTACGAGTTGAGGGTTATGGGTTGTGGGCTGGGAACTCTGTTCCTATCCTTGCCCCCAAGCTGATTACGTGTTTGGTAACTTAAAAGCCAATTCTGTTACGGCCACGTGGCTGTCTGGAACGCATTTACGATAAGCGTCGCTAATTTTCAGCAAGTGAATTTAATTTTTCAACCGCCAAGCGTTTCAATTCTCTGCCTCAAAGAAATTTTTTTTTTTTATTTTATTTAAATTTTTGCATTGTGTTGAACGCACCTTTGTGGCCTGCTCGTCTGGGCGTGTCCTTAATTTTATACGAAAATATTATACTTGTATGCACTTAAGCAAAAACATTGATCCAGTTTGTAAAAAGTCGACTATAGAGATACCTGAACTTGCTCATATAAATTATTTTTGATTAAGTATTTTTGAATCTATAAAAATTCACTTTATTTTAAATTAAGTAATCTTCTATGAAAGAAAGTTGATTTTAGGCAAAACAACAAAACGAAAAAAATATTTCTAGGTGGTTTTAAAATTTAGTTTTCAATTTCCCAGTACACTAACAAGTTTTAAAAAACAAAATAAATCTTTTTTTTTTTTACCTTTTTTCTTACTTTATGCAAATTCTAAGAAAGAAAAAAACAATGTGCCAAAATTTTAATATTTGGCTATTTACTAACCTCACAAAGAAGTGTAAATTTGAAAACCTTGGCAATAGATGCCATTATTATTTGTTATATATTTTTTGCGAAAAATACCACATTTTTGGACTGTACTCACATAATGTTCTATTTTTAAAAGGTTTCCCAGAAACCTAATATACCCCTGGCCATGGGATTATAAATAATACCAGGGCAGCTTTAAAAACCAACAAACGTAAAAAGTGAGAGCACCGCAAAGCATAAAGAGTGGCTGCCACAGCAGCTGGACCAAGTGGGGCAGATGGATCTGGTGAGGCAGGTGAAGCACGTGAAGCAGCTGAAACCGCCACGAGGTGGCCAAACCAAAACGAAACTGAGCTCAAAACACAATACATTTTATACAATGAAACTGTAAGAATGTGTGCAGTGTGTGTGTGAGTGTGTGTGTGTGTTGTGTATTTGTCGCCTGGAGTAAACGAAATGAAATACAATTTTCGGTAAAGTGTAGCGAAAATATTGTGGTAAATACTTTAAATTTAATACAAGTGTACCCAGGCAAGTGCGCTTAAGGATACTTCAACGTATCGTGTTGGCCGTTGACTGTTGGCTGTTGTCCTGAAAAGTGTTTGGCCAATATTTTCATAATTAATGGGCATGTGCATTGAGTGCCCGACTTTCATTCTCAGTACATACATTATCCAGGGGAAAAAAAAATAATTGTAAACTGAGGTGTGATGCCATAATGAATGCGCTGTAAATTAAATTGAACTTTGTTGGAAAAAAAATATACGTACATGGGTTAAGCTGCTTGACGTCTTTAGGTAACAATGGCTTAACTGTAGCTATTTTTAGGGCGATTAAGTTAAAAGGAAATGAAAAGAGCATTAATGAAGATGTAGATCATATTGGTTGAAGTCCAAAGGGCTTTATAAAAAATTATTTTTAAAGCTTGACAGAGAAACGAAAGCTAAAAAGAATACGCTATTTGAAAGTATAGCTTTGGAAGCATTTTTAATTCAGCTTAATGCTCATTAAATATTAAAATATTCTGTATACCTAATCAAAATTAAGCAGACAATTTTAAATAACACCTCAACTTGAATATCAAACCCATTCGAATTGAAATATATTCAGCACTAAGACAAGGTCTAATCTCTTTGCAATAAATGTTAATTAAAGCAGCTTAATTGTGTTTATTGCCAGAAGTTTCAATTTGGCATAAACTGTGCTACTTTTAATAAGCGATCTCTTCGTCTCAACCAAACTTGAAGTTGGTATGGCTTTAAATAATTACTGTGGAAAATTATTAAAATTTCATAATTGCCTTAAATGGCCAGCAGCATTCGCAAAACCTCAACCGGGCAACATCCGCACTGTCAAGTACAAGAAAAACAACAGAAATTTCTGTAACCACAACAACATCTGACACAGGTCGCAGGACGAAGGACGAAGGACGCCGCAGCCATCGTTGTCGCTTATCTATGTGCATAAGTTATGAGCCACAGCCTCGGCCGGATGCTCTACGCTTGAAACGTGTTCAGTGTCACGCTGAGACACGCCCCCCACTCGTCCACTCCCCTCTCCTTACCACAATCGACCACACTCCGCCGGAGTGCCCTTGGCCAGCATTTGCTGTCAATTTGGAAGACCATTTCATGTGGCGTCTGTCCGACAGGATAACATTTTGCATATTTAAACGTAGCAACGTAGCGAAATAAAATGTTAACTTGCAAAAGGGAATACATTAACACATCTTTACAATTAAGGACATCAAGGAGAGCAGCATCGCCATCAGCATACATACCCACACACATACACACAGTCACATACATGCACACGCTACATAAGTCCCCAATGCACTTACGAGCTTCAAGACAGTCAAGTTCTCGGCACAAGTTTCATTCGCTTGAAGCTGCAAGGACCCAAAGCACAGAGCCATATAAAATTTAACATATAAAGTGGGCCGAGTGTATCACCAACACCCATGTCCTGCCACACCCGCATTATGCAGAGTCGATTCAAGTGACCACAAAACGAGCCGGCGGCACTTTCGCAGCCAATGCAATGAGGCAAGTCCTGAACACACAACACTATAGTCCTTTTTGACCGCAACCCAAACTGCATACATTGTAGATACAGAGAACCTTTGTATTCGAGTAGATACATTTATGGGTCTGGGATTTTTGTTTGCATCCATAGAGGCGTTAAAAATGCAACAGTGCATTCTTGGTATCCCATGTATTTATGTTGCAAGGAATTCTTGTGTTGCAAGCTGCTTACTGCTTATATCCTTAGATTTGTTATACACAAAGTTAATTTTTATGCTGAATGCATTAGAAATTTGTGAGATGGGTGTATAAACATTGTGTGTTAATATGTTACATTTAAAAGAGTGTTATATTTAATTCATAATCGTAAATAATTATATTATAGATCTAGCATCAGTAGACGAAGCGATCTGGCTTAAGTATGTAAAAACGATTTGATTCTAGAGACAACGAGACTTTTAAAAAAATTCAAATCATCCATACTCTATGTTCTTCAAATAGTTTAGTTCAAATATTAAATACTTGTTCACACATTAACTCAAATCTATTGTACAAATATTTACTTGTAAATATCAATAAATTCATTGCAGGGTAGCTATTAGTCAAGCCCACTCAATTGGAGCATCCTTACTTGTTTATATCTTCTGAAAACTATATCCAAGAATTATGAGCCAGTAGTTAATAGTACTTTATACTTAGCAGCGACATTTTGGGAGCCAAGTAAAGTGAAAATACTGGCTTAAATTTAATATGGAAAAATATGAGCCAGAGACTCTAAAAAATTTGTGAGTTGCACATAAGAAGGATAAGTAATTTTACTCATAAGCTTGTTAAGCAGTAAAAATAAAACAAAATAATTTTTAATACTTACTTAAGCTCTTTTCTTCTTTTTTTTAATACATAATATTTTTTAATTTAAGTTTTGTCAACTTTAAAAATATTATTTGTGTAAAAACTCTTTAATTTTTGTCAGCACTTGGCAAATCTTTTGATTTTAATATTTCAAAAAATGTTTTTGGCTGCTGCAGTGTTAACCACAATAACCACAAGAGCTAAATTGTCATGTAACAAAAAATCTAGTCTCGTTTGCCAGGAACTAAATTTAATTAATGCAAAAACCTAATGTTAGCCAAAAAATATTTGTGCTAGCCAACCTTTTTTGTATGAATAAGTGTGGCTTGCCTGAAAAATATCGAATGTGTCTAACATTTCACGCAAACTTGGCTGCCTGTCTGCTTGGCTGACCATTTTGGCTATCTCCGGTCAAAGAGACGGAGAGAACCTCAGGCCCGGAGTGTCAGGAGTATATCGATTGGCATTGCCAATGGCCACAAAACTTTGTTTACCGTTGCTTGGACAGGACATTTTGCAATCAGTAGAGGGCAAAACTTTGCAACAATATTTATGTCCTTTACACACTTAAACTCATACACACCAACTCGCACACACACACACAGTTAGCACTTTCTAATGCATTTGTGACCTCAATACTCACAATTTTTGGCTCGTTTTTATTTTGGCATCCTTGTTGGCAGAATATGCATAAAGTGACAATAGTTTGAATTGAATTTCATTTTAAATAAACCAGAAACTATAGAAATGCTTTACTTAAATATTTACCACACAGCTGAGCCAAAGGTATATTCTGTGTATAGATTTTCCCATTCAATATATTTTTTTAAGTCTTCGGTTATTGATTCAAGGCTCCTGCTTTGGCAGCTAATATTATCCAACTAGCAAATTGAATTTGCCCCATTGACGGACAAAAGTTTGATAGATTGCCAAAAGGTAAGTCCGCTTGACTCGCCTTCTCCCCTGTGGCTAAACTTAGTCCCCTCACCAAGCCAGAACTTTTCAATTAGTAATTTTAATCATGATGCTGCTGCCAGCAGCCAAAACTATAAAACTTTAGACTCTACCGCACATTGCATAATTTGCCACAAATGTGCCAAAATGCACAAAATTTTATTGTTGCCTCTGTGTGAGTTGTTTGTCTGTTTGCTTGTTTATTTGCGGATATATTTTGCTGCATTGAAACGAAATGGATTTTATTTGGGTCACACAAGCAAATTTTATTGAGCTTAAAAGCGACAAAATCAAATATAAAAAATGGAATATTAATTAGTATTTAATTAAAGGTTTTTGATTTAGATATATTTTTATTAAATTCAAAAAACCAGTAAACTATTATTTATTTTATGTTCAGTCTCGGGAAAGCTAAATGTGGCTTTTACTATTATAAATTTATATAAATGCTTTTGCTTTTGATATTTTTTGGTTCTCATTTAATTTTAGAAAATATTTTTTTTAGCTAAGTTTAGGCAGGGTACAACCTTAGTTGAGAATTCCGAAATTTTAATTATATTTGAATTTATGAGCATAAGAAAAATATCCAATAAATAAAATGTAAATCTTGTGTTGACTTTTTATGCATACAATTTTATTATTTATAATTACTTTAATGCACACAATGAATTACAAATTGCATAATTCAAGATTTTAACATTTTTCTATATTTTTTATATTTTTGTAATAAATAAAATCATTATTGAAACTTCATTGTCAAAATGACCTACAGAAAATTGATTAAAAACTAATTCCAGTTGAAGATTAAATGAGTTTTTACAAGAGTTATAAGAATAAAAAATTCTATGAAAAGTATTTTCACGGGTGATCAAAATGTTTCCATAGTAAGAGTTCTTTGAAATAAAAATAAAAAAGCACTCAGTTCATATTTAATTTAATATCCTACACCCTGACAATTTCAGATTTGAGCTAATAATACATATGGCGTCTTGGCAAATGCATTCAACTTTCTTATTCACATAACGCCATTTAACAAAGTTTTTTTTTCTTTTTGCGCTTTTACTGGTTTCAGTTCGCAAAATATTTGCACAAATACAAATTCCATTTCAATTTCGGGCCATTAGTGTCGCCGCTTAAATGTGGCTGGCTGGCAGGAAAAAAAAAGTTTTGTTTTCACGCGTTGGCATTAAAAGAAAACAGTCGGAGCAAAAAAATAAAAAGAAAAGTGGCAGCAAAGTTTTTCAGTTTGTCTGCAATACCCCGCAGCTGCTGATGCCACAGCCCCCCCTCCGTAGTGCTCATAGCTTTGGTTTTTTTTACTTGATTTTTTTGTTTTTTTTTTAGCGTAGCCATTTTTCAACTTTGGCTGGTTCTTCGGTTTTGTTTGTTTGCACAAGAAAAATTAAAGGAAAATAGCAGCAGTAATGAAATTGAAATAGGCCGTTCAAAATTGAATTTCCTATGGCATATGTAGGCGTTAGAAAGTTTTCGTTTATCTAATGGCATATTAATGGTTGAAATGGCTCAGAATACAAATCATGTCAAGGGTATCTTATTGTCAAATACATTTTTAAATAGTTATTTGTTGAGTTTTATAAATATCATCAACTTTCGGCCACATAAGTATGCAACACTTTGTGACTTTTGCGTTTCGACCACAAGTAGCACCACACAATGCGCTTTAATTTAATTAAAAAATATTCTATTTTTTTGCTACTTTGTTGTTGTCTGGTTTCTTGTTGTGTTGCCAAAAACTTTGCCATGTTAAAAATATGACTAACGATGTGCAGAAGTGTCCCTCCAGGTCCTTCCCCGTCACAACCTCCACGCACACGCAACAGACACGCCTACACTAAGCTCTCTAAGCTCCTAGCCTGGCTTCAGCTTTAGCTTCCATGTGCCATGCCGCTGTTTTGTTGGCCAGTGTGGGTCATGTGGGTCAAGTGGGCGGGTCAAGTATTAAAAGTATGGAGTATGTGGGCTGAGCTAGGGTCGGCTTACGGTCTCTGTTGTCCTGGCATGGGTTAAGTGGTTTTTAATGAAAGTTAGAAGCCGCTTTAATGCAACTTGTTGTTGCTAATTGTGTTATGGAGAGTCCACGTAACCAGATCCCCGCATAACCTCTCCTCAACGCATTTTTAAAGCTTTTTCTACAAATTTCCATCATGTACAACTAAAAGTCAAAAGTTAGTCAGGAAATGTTGAAATATTAAAAGGATTAGAAGCACTTGAAGGTGGTGCATCATTAATTCTTTAGGTCGTTGTCTGTATATTAAATAAACCTTTAAGTTGTGAGTGATAGTTATTATAACTGAGTGTTCATTCAATAAACAGCAATGCAAATTAAATAAGTGCATTTAATTTGAAATCTCTTGAATAACTATGAAGTAATGTGAAAAGGAAAAACACAAGTATAATTTTTTCCGCATTTTGAAAATTTGCTTTTGTTCAATTTAATATTCGTTTGCTTTATGGATATTATGCTCCGGCATTCAGTTATAAATATGTAGGTACAATTTGTTTTTGTTCATACTCTGTTTCTAAAAATGAAATAACGTTTGTTGGATACCATGTTTTCATAAAGTGTTTACGTTTTTATCCCCTTCAAACTTTTAGTACACTGAAAGTTGAAGATCTTTATAGTTGACAGACTAATCCCCAATCCTGATAACGATCAAAATATATATCTTCAACATTTTTGTACTTTTACTTTTTGTGAAATTAACGAGTTTAACATTTTAATTTTTGGATTTTGTAAAGAATTTTTTTAATGCAGTTCGAATAAATACTAGTATCCGAACTTTTAAGCAAAATTAAATTATAAATAAATTCAGTATTTAATTATATTTAAATTATAGGGTAAAAGTGGTGAATTCTTATTTTAATATACAAACAAAATAAAGATGCAAAAATGTAAATAAAGATAATAAAATAATCATTCTGAAAAATAACAAAAATTGTGCTAAATAAATAAATAATAAACTTTTAATCGGAAACTTGTAAAATATCTAATGTTAACAGACAAGAAGAAATATTTGGCGTAGAAATTTATAGTGATTAGAGTAATAACTAATATAAATCATATTTTTGTTATGATATAATATAAAAATTTTATTTTTGTAACAACTGGAAATAGAGAATAACACAGTCGTGAGTCACAATGTTTTTACTTGAATTTTTTTCTTGCTTTCTGCGTCGTGATTTTATTTTATTTTGCATGAAGCTCTTTTTGCTGGGCACTTTTTCAGTTGATTTCCTGACCCCTGGCTTCCTGATCGGAATTCTGTATTTCCGTTACGTCCATTACGCTTTTAAATGCGAACTCGCTTTGTTGTGCGTCCATTTTATGCAGCTCTTCCTTATTTATTTTTGTGGCCGCTGGCTAACTAAACAGCTGGCGTCGTTGAAAAACTCTAAAAGTTCAATGTGCGAGTTTCAAATTGTTTATTTTAGTAAGAAATTTGAATTCTTATACATTTAAAAGGGAAATTTCTCTTTGATTTAGTCAAAGTTTTTAATGCAAAAAGTGAAATAATTATAATAATAATTATTATAATTGTTTATGTCTGATTGGGTGGCTGCACCTTTTTTAAAGTTCTTCGTCAAGATCTTCTCATTTTGCTCAAATACACACAGTAGTATATATATGGGAATACATTCATCTTCTTATCCCATTCCTTTCTTAACCTCAGCTTCTATGTGGCTAAGGGTTTTCTTACCAATCCCCACTGATTTGGTGCCCAACGCTCAGTGATTTTAATTAACATTTCTGATTTTGTGGCTTAGCTGTACGTGTGTGTGTTTGTGTGTGTCTGTGTGTGTTTTGCTGTTTATTAGCACACCTGTGCACAGGTGACACAGTCTTAGCCAATATGCCTTGGCTTTAACTTTGTCTGCGGCTGCGGCTGCTCTTGTACTCATTAATTAATTGAATTGCTGCTTGTTTAATTAGCTGTGCAAGTTTTTATGATTAAGATTTTGTCAACAGTTAATACCCTAAATGAAACTTAATTAATATATATATAAACTTTTTTTTCATTACAGATATACTCATACCAAGTAGTTTGTGAAGCAATAAAATCACTAAATAGGTAAGTTCAATCAAGTCCAGAAAGATATTACGCATTGCCAGTCATTTATTCACATCATATCATCATATATATAAAATATTTTATATCTATATATATATATTTTTTTTTTATTGCACTCAACTCTATTGACAGCTTTCATTCCTTTGACAACTGCAATCATATCATCAATCAGAATATTTTTCTTTTCCTAAATAAACTTTTTCGCAAATATTTTTGACAACTGGTTTTTTTTTTAAAAAAAAAAAATTGCTTTCGATTTACTTATCGAAGAATATTATTCCTAAGCTTCTATTTTTTACAAAAATATTTTCATTGAGAGTATATGCATATTTTTGCTTTGAACTATTAAATCGAACATTTAGTATTCGTTTTATGAGCTGGGATAATGCTAACTTCTTTTTTTGTAAAACAGAAATTGCTTTATATTTTTTCATGTCTCTAAAATTTTCTATACTCCTTACTTAAAAGCTAAAGAGTATATTAGCATTATATTAGCATTATGCGCATGACTGGAAAAAATACACAAATAACCTTAGTCCAAATTTGCCACATTTTTGAAGCTAGAGCCATCAATTTTGATAAGCTCCTTGAAAGATAAGAGATGACAAATCTTACTGATAGCTGATAGATGAGTAAATATTATTACACCAGAACAGACTCGATCTGTACTCTCATTTCCTTCTAAAAGCTTTTGTGTGTTCTTCTGTGCCCGTTACAGCCTAATTTTTTTTTTTGCCAAATTTTGTTGTAAGTCCTTTAAACACATTCACCGTCAATGCCAGAGGCATGCAATATGATTCTTAGTCAGCAACAAAAAGGTTGCTCTAACTTGTTCAACAATATGCTGACCATAGCTCAAAGCCAGCATATGACATAAAATTGGAACAGGAAAAAAAAATCGAATTGAAATCGAATAGCAAAGCAACAAAACATCTGCAGGCGAAAAGTCAAACTGAATGTGTAAAAGTGTGGATGTTTTGGGTATCCTGCAAAGGAGTTTATGCCAATATCCTTAATCAAACATGTGTGTGTGTGTATGAGGAATCAAATTATGAGCTGCGCATACACATAATAACATAAGACATATGCACATAGTATATATAGCTACATCATGAATGAAACTATGTTGCTGCAACATGACTGGCATGTTTAGAAAGGCAAAGGCATTGCCAGACTGCCTGCCTGGCTGCCTAACTGATGAAGTTGATAATGATAAAAAGGCCAGATAAAATGCGCCTGGAAAATGCCTTAAAATGAATGCCAAAGACGCAGACGAGCCAGAGGAGGAAGATAAATAAATTATGAATGGAATGTTTCACGCATGTGCATAAGGAAACAGGCGAGAATCCTTGTGTGTCTCTGTATCTGTGTGTATGCGCTGTGTAATTAATTTGATTTCATTCATTCAAGTCAAGAAAATGTAAAGGGCTTCAGCCAAAAGGCAGTTAAATTAATTGAAAGGCAGCGTACAACAATAACAGGAAAAAAGAGAAATTCGCGATTGCAACACATTCATAATTTTCAGTAAAGCTTCAGCTTTAATCGTGCAGCAAAAGGATATTGTATATAAGTGTATATGTATGCATGTGTGTGCGTGTGTGTGTAAGACTCATTGAACTTGCGGCAAAAACGAAAGCTATGTTAGCCTCGTCCTCCCAAAACGTGTCGACATTGGTAATAAAGCGCTCACTTGCAGTTCGTATATCCTGTTTCAGCTCTTACTTCTCTGCGTATGTGTGTATTGTGAGTGTCCTGAACGAGGTTAAGAGCTTAATGAGAGCTGGCTAGGGCAAGCCTGCAGTTGACATATGATATTTTTATGTGCCTCACAGCCTTGGCAACAAGAGTTTGCTATTAACATGAATCCTACAAAGTAAATGCTAAGGTTCTTAACTTAATTAGTGCAAAGAGTTTTCGCTCTGTGACAAATTTTTCGGTCATTTAGTGTTGGTATTTTGGGGTTTAGAATTTCCGTAATTGACAAAATGTGTAACAGTTAAATATCCAGGGAATTTGTCTAGTTTCGTGGTCTACATGTGCGAGTTTATTAGATGTGCTGGAAATAAAATAATTTATTTATTTTAATTATGTAATAATATCAAAATTTTCACGCTTCAATTGGCATTTTGAAATTTTGGTAGCTGTCGGTTCAATTTCCCGGATGGTTCCTTACCTTTGTTTGCCATTTGATTAGTCGTTTTACATATTTGCTGTCAGCCAGTTCAACTCAGCTCTTTGTCAATTAGTCAAAACAAGCCAACAATTTATGCAGTTGCATTTGACGTGTTCGTTGCTATTGTTGTTATTGTTGTTGTTACTGTTTCTGTTGCTGTTACTGTTACTGTTTGTTTATTGCCACGTCCAGGAGCCAGAGAGCGTGACAAACAACATGTAAATACAGACAACAATCACACATAGTTACTAGAGATGATATTGCTGACTGTGACTTTTTAATATTCGTGACAAATATCTTTGACTGTGACTGCGACTATTTATATAAAATATTTTTGTTATTAAATAGTAATATGTATACGGTTCATATTTGTCAAGATAAATTACTTACATATACTTTAGTTATTTGGGCGCTTAAAATATGATTAAATTTCCCTTTTTTTTATAGACTTTTTGCTCTTAATATTTATGAAATACTTAGTTTAACATTAATTTATTTTCATTAAATAAGGCTACATGCGATGTGACTTTCAATATTGTTATTGAACTGATAACTTGAATATTAATTTTAAAAACCACTTAAATCTAAATTTTTAATGTTTATAATAAATTATATCTGTGGCTGTCAATATCCGAACTGTTAGTCTTAACTTCTGGTCTGTGATTATTATAATCACGACTGTGACTACTAAAATCAGGACTGTGACTGTTAAAATCAGGTCTAAGGACTTTGACTGGGAATATCAGGACTGTAACATAATGTCAGAGCTGTGACTATTATTATCGGCACTATAACAGTTTATATCGGGACCAGAACCTTGATTGTAAATATTATTAGTAGATAATGTTGATAAAATGCAATTAAAATAAAAAAAATGCATTATAATTATTACTGAAATTGTTAAAAGCGAAATTATGCGTTATAAAATATTATAATTATAATTATAAAAAAATATTCTTTTCAATGTAACCCCGAATCTTAAATTAAAAAAATCGTACAAAAAAAATTCTACGTAAAAAAGTCAAAAATTATGATTTATTCAAAATTTTATTTGTACTTAGTTTTAAAATTAATGTTTACAATTGTAAAGTGTATACCAATGATTAGGTAATTTGTTCATTTGGTTCCAGGAAGCTTTTTGAAATCGACTATGAGATTCTCGACTAATAAATATTATAAAAATTATTATAAAATAATTATAATTAAAAATGCAGGCACCATTTGATTAAAAGCTATTCTAATTGTAGAAAAGTTTGTAAAGTGTTTTTTTGTCAACTGTGGCGCCTCAAATGGATCACAAAAATAGAACTGGTAACTTACACGAATGGTGTATTACCTAGTTTAATCAGGGTTGGCAAATAATACTTATTAGATTATATTTAAAAAAAAAAGTTACTTTCGATATTCAGCACGAATATTTTTTAGTCACATTGACTCAGTCACAGGTAAAACTAAACTGCTCTTGTCTAGTAAATACGCTGTCACTTCACACATGCACAAACATATATATGTATATATACATACTAGTATATGCATCTATACTATCTGTACAGCGACATTGTTTGGCATTGTTAACCGCTGCTGGCCATTGTTTAACTGGCTGCTATATTTGCAGTAGTTGATGGCATTAATTGTTGCATTTTACTTTTGGATTTTCGCATTTGTTTATTTTGTGATTTTTACGCCACGTCGATCACGAGTTAGGTTACCTTTACTTTTACCATTGTCGTTGTCGTTGTCAGCGTATTGGCTTGCAAAAAACGAAAACGAAAAAATAAAATAAAATACTAAATGGAAAGAATGGGTAGAGTGTCAGTTGGGTTGCCTGGTATATCAATTTCGTAATATCGTTTACACGCGCTCTTGATTTATTAGTCTGAGTTGGCAGCGAGGCCAACGCAGCAGCAGCAGCAGTTTAACGACTGTGGGCTTTGCTTAGTTAGACAGTTTTAATTAAATTTCATTTAATTATTCATTATGCAACGCCAGTGGCGAGGTTTTTTGATGTTGCCAACTGGGAGTTCATGAGTTGCCAAAAATTTATGACGGAAAGTGTGATGCATATTTTACAGGCGCCCTTTTTCAAAAGGGGGTTTCAAAGAGCTTGCCACACAGTGTGGCAAGAACTACATTTAATATAGTAACCAAGGTTGGTTGAGCTGGTTGAGAACTGTTTCTACTTTTGGTTAAAAGTTTTAAATTAACTCATAAGTATTAATATTAACAAAATATGCGAAAATTAATTAAAATATAGCAAATGTAACATTGAAGCTGCGCAGTCACACAATTTTTTGCTTTTAATATTTAAATTATATATCTATTTTAAAATAAATGTCAATTCGAACAGATAAAAGTGCAGCTTCACAATAAATGCTTGAATAAATCATCATGAATAATTAAATGCTATTTGCGGTGCTCTAGTTAATTAAGAGCAAAACACTGTGAGTTCAGAAGTCAATTTTATCATGCTACACGCATTATGTTGCACTTGACCAAATAACTTGACAACAGCAACAATTGCAACAAAAAGAGCAACACACACACGCAACATCAACAAGTTCATTAAAAAAGTTACAAAAAAGCAAAAGGCAAAAATTGCTCGACTGAAACTCAAACAAGCGAAATACCCGACAATTGTAACGCTTCACTTGAACTTTGCAAAATTGTTTTTTTATGTAGAGTACATTTTATCTGCAAGTTGCATACATACATACTTTCCCCTATAGTCCTTCTCTTCGCTTGATTTAACTATTTGCACACCTACAGGATTTGTAAAACAGAAAAAAAATTACACAAAACGGAAATGATGCGGCCCATTTGTGTGCGACCACAAAAAAGTGCAGCCAAATCACTCACGTTGAGAAACATTGAAAAATATATGCAAATAGACGCCGAAATTTCAATACTCTTTAATCAAAAGATAACAAAAGTATAGCTCTTTTCAGCTTAGAATCCGATTGACTTGATGTTTTAAACATACAACAACTACAGTACTAGATAAATGCAAAGAAAATTTCTGAAAATATGCAAAAAACGTTTAACTCAATTAGGAGCAGTAAATTATCTAAAGTTTTAAATAAACTTCATCAGAGTATGAGTAGGATAACAAGAATTAAAAACTTGATAAGTTATGATAACTATAGACAACTGAGATCAACTCGGTCATTGATACTGAACAAGAATACATATAAATATAGTTTTCATGGAACGACGACGCCTGTTTTAACCTCTTTGAGAGAGATTCTTTCTCTTGAGTATATTTTGTATACAGAATATAAAATCATTTGTTCTATTTTAAATGTATATTTTAAGAAGAATACAATTTAAAGAAAATATTCTTTTTGCGGACGGTGAAACCGCATTTTGTTTGTATCTCTATTTTAAATTTTTTAAAATCTTACATTTAATTATTGTAAAGATAATAATATATTATTTTATTTTTTAAAGAAGCTGTAAGCCAGAATAAAAAAAAATTATAAGAATTTATTTGTTAATCTTCATTTTAATAATATTTATAAAAACAATGATAATTATATTTTTTAAAAAATGAAAAAATGTTTTCTTGAATTTTTCCACCCTTTAGCTATTAAAAATGTATCAAACAAGGTATTAAAATAGAATAAATGTATATAACCAGCAATAGGAGTCATTTCCGACCAGATAAAGTAATTTAAATATAAATACTTGAACAGCATTAATCGATCCAGTCGTTATATATAAAATATATATGTGAACTCGTAGATGTGTTTGCGGATTTTGCACTACAGCATGTACCATAGTAGGGTATGCTGGAATACAGCACTTTTACTTTTATTTTTCGTTCTTCTTCTTACTTACAGCTGATAATCTATAATTTCCCACTTGTTTTCTTCGATAATAGAGTGCAAAATAATAGATGTAGTGCGGCTCTGAAAGGGTAACTGCTCATAGTGTATCTGACGGAACCGGAAGTGACTTTGCAATTGAATTGTGCGCATTCTATTTATAAGCAGTAACATGCTCAAACATTTCCCTTTTCCCCCTTTTATGTTCACGTTTTGTTGCACTTTATGGCCAGCGAACTGTGTCGATGGTAGCGAAAGTGAAACCGTCAAAAGTTCTGTAATGTTGGCCGCTTTTTTTTGTGTGTAATGCACATTGCATTGTTAACAACCACTGTCAGTGTACCCACACTTTGTAATGCCGGAAGTTTGCGGTGGGAAATTTCATTTATGCTGACACTTGACTTGGTTTGACTCGCCCTCGGACTTCGCAGTTGCACATTCTACATCCACGTCCACGTCCATGTCCCTGTCCATTGGCATTAATTTCGCAGCAAATAAATAATGGAAACAGACGCTGTGAGTCCTGAGCTCGATTTGTTGGCCATTTGGCCTTGACGGTCATCGTCGTATCGTGTCCTGCCTGTTCTATTCAATTCGCTTAGGTTTTGGCATACAACGAAGTTGGTATTATGTTCAAGTTTTGCACTTTTTCCATTTCCTCTTCGACTTGCACGCCGGGGCACATTAGAGCGGAAGCGGGTTGAGTGAAGAATACAGAGGTCGAGGGTCATATATGTATGTAGGAAACAAAAGGCAGTCGACAGGACTTCATTGATTTTGTTAGTCTTTTGTGGTTGTCTTCCTTTTTTTTTTTGACTGTCATTTAGTGTTCTATCTGTTCAAGTTTGCTTTCTAACGTTTAAATGTGACAATTTAATTGTTTTGTAATTGTTTGGCTCTTTGATGTATGCCTTTGATTTATCGCCAAATTGAATAAACACTAAAGGTTAGTTCATGTTTTCTTTTATTTTTCTATGTTTAAATAGAATTCTCCTGTGACCTAGATTCGTACAAATTAATGCAATCTTATTATTTTCCAATTGGTTTGAGCATAAAAGCAATTGTATACCTTAAAAACATTTCAATTGGTAATTGAGTTGAAATTTTATTGAAATATCATTGTAATAAAAATCTATGGCAACAAATTCACTTTCTTGATTGGTATAAAGGGCTAAATATAAGAATTAGTGTGTTATTAACGAAATCAAATTGAAAAATACAGTTCTTAATTTATTATTATGATTGGATTTTAGATTGGTAATAGAAAAATCCAAATATGTGTAAAAGACATTAGAAGACATAGATTTGCTCGAATTTAAGAAATTTTGTTGTGGAAGGTATGAGTGTCTTGATCTGCTTATTTTTATATATGTATATTATATTATTATTATTTATATTTATTAAAAACGTATGAGTCGAAGGGCCAGCAGCCTGCGCTTGTTAAACATTTATTAAGCTTATTATTAAATACATAATTTAATTTATTAAATAAAATAAAATTAATTATTTATTACATATAAATAATAGCTTCAGGTTTTAAACTTTAATTTCTTTAATAGCATTAGATTTGCCTTCAAAAGCGTTTGCTCAATTTATAAGCCTACTTTTAGGCGCAGCACGAGCTGCCACTTGAATGCCGTGCAAATGGCAGTTGCAAGTAAAAGTTTTGTAAAGGATTGCATTGCGTAAAATTGCCTGGCATGTACTTTAAGAATAGCTACAATTCTAGGAAAAGGATCTCTGCTCGACGCCTTGGGAGGGCACTGAAACTTTTGCTGGCTGTGCTTATGTTGGGGCTCAAATGAAGTTAGCAAAACTGATTAACTCTCAGCAGTTGGGCGTGATTTTACGCTTTTGCCTGGCAGACTGGAGACCTGCAGGCAGGATAATTGAATTGGCCAAGCGACGCCTGGATCCAATAAAAATTGCTATCCTGCTGCTGCTTACAGGCTCATCTTTGGCTTGGTGATAGTTGGCATTTGAATGCTTAATATAATTTTAATGAAATATTTTGATGCGTTTGCTGTTGCATTAAAATGCAATTATAATTTTGTTGAGCAATTTCAGAAACTGAACTTGACCTGTTTTTCTATAACTGCACATAAATCCTTTAACTGCCACGCCCAGTTGCTGCCTTGGCCAAAATGCTCAGCTGCTGGCGGATTTTACTTTACTTTACTCTTGGTTTTAGCCGCATCAATGTCCTGCTTAGTGCTGTTGTCACTCCACTTTAGTTCTGGGTGCAAACCATTTGCCAGGCCACGCCCCTTTTACAGGGTTATGCAAACACCACGCCCACAGCCCAAAGCTAACAGCGCATAGTCTTTGGCTGTGCTAATTCTGGCATTGGCCATGATAAATGGCAACCACAACACAAATTTATATACACGCGCCAAAAAATAAGGAGAAACCCAGAAAAAAAGAATCCGCAGCATTTTGCAAACATATTCTTCTCTTGGCTTGTCACATCTGTCATTGAAATTTATGGATTTTCATAAATTTTTGAACTGACCCTTTGGCACTTTAAATATTTACTATCCCCATACCCAGCAGATTTTCCACGCTGCCCCTAGATTGGCCCGCAATTTGTGTGCGTGCGTCTCCTTCCGTTGTAGATTTTCATATTGCGACATTTGTGACATTGAAGCCAAGGTAACAAGTTGATGGGTGTAGGGGCTGGGTGGGCTGCATAAGTGGGTGATTGCTACATATGTATTCATAACACTTGATGCCTCAAAAGTTGGCCAAGTTTGCCAAGTATTGCACTTGGCTTTTAGCATAAGCAAACTGGCCATGAATCTGTGTGACGTGTACTTGAGCTTGAGCTTGAATATATTAGTGTAGCAACGCGATAGCTTTAAGTTTTATTTGGCTTAACTTTGCTTGTTTATATTAATATTAATTAATGTTTCTTGGTTTCTTTTTTGCAGAACTGTGTAACCATTAGCAAAGGTGAGTACACTTCAATGTTTATGATTATCGTAATACAAGCAAAAGTTAATTATATATTATGTTTATAAGCGTTCTCAGTGAAGGCAAACAGGCAGGTCTCCTTTATTTGCAGAATATTGCAAGCAACTGCTTTAACAAGTTTTAAATAATTCTTTTTATTTGTTCAATTTCCGAGAATATGTATATCAATGTACTTATTTTTGCCCATTAAAATAATAAATTTTTTGTTTGTTTTGACTGCAGAACTGGAAAACTTTTAATATGTAATATCGAACTAAAAATTATGCATTATGCAACACTTGTGAGCAAACTTGTGTGTTATTGGTCTATTGGTTGACTTGTTATCCTTGCATGTCCTTTCGCTTAAAAGCCATGCACCTTAAGGCGATCGGCCTTGGCCAGACCAGATTTGGTTAGCCAACGGCAAATGTTCTCACGTTGATCACCCTGTAGTTGCAATACCTCACCGTATTCAGGATGCTCGATGACAGTGCCGTTGCAAGCGAATTCCTTTTTGCAGGAGCGCACAATTTTCTTCAGATCGTAATCAGCAGAGAGTCCCTGCACAGTGGTTAGAGTTTTGCGTCCGTTACGCTGTTGGATTCGAATGTGGACCAGGCCGTCTTGGATGTCATCATCGGGTCCTTTGATGGCATCAGCGAATGGATCGCGTGAGTTCAGGTTCTGAATGGACATGCGAGGAGCTGTGCACAAGAGATACACTGCAATATCTGCCTAAAAAGATGCACAAATGGAGAAAATTTTTTGCTTTTCTGTTTTCTGAACGATTTAATTTTTGTGGCTTGTATTTAGATTTATTTCTGAATTTAATGACTATTGTTTTTCTTTTATGACTACCAAAATATGTACACGAAGCACTGAACTACAGACAACATTTTCCAAAACTGCTTTGACTTTTCAAATAGGTTCAGTAAATATATTCAATTTCTGGCTTACTTAGTTATTTCCCAATTTAATTAGCAGCCTAATGAAAACTAATGATGCTTTGAGAATTTCAACGGCAATTAGAGCCAATAAGCTGGAGAGATTTCTCCTTTGCTTTCACCCCGTTTCAACGTTTGGCACACTTTACGCTTTAAGTGCAATTATTGGCCAATTTATGAAATTGAACAGACTTCTTTTATGACTTCATGAAATGCTACATAAAATTCAATAAGTGCCTGCTGTTTTTGCAGGTCCTTAGGCCACAGCCATTTTCCTTGGCAATGTGAAAAATAAAATGCATAAATTCAATTTAGAAAACATTTTTTAAGAGGTACAGCAAACATGGCCTGCTTTTAGGCGATGTTGCGTAAAAATATATATTTTTGCTTGATTAATTTTTTGCGGTTGTAAAAAACCAAATCATGACGCTGAACAAAGCCAAAAAGTGAAGAGAAAAGAAAAGTAAAAAAGGACATACAAAAAAGGTAGCAACGCAAGCACAAAATCAAATTAGAAAATTTGCATTTAGTGAGTGCTCACAAAAGCACAAAAGTAGGCAACAAAAAGTTTCTTTTTGCCAAATCACATGCACACACACACATTTGATATGACCCGAAAAAACACCTTCCCCTCCCCACTAAACAGCTTCTCAGCTTGATGATGAGTTTGGTGTATTATTTTCTTTTCCAAACTAAATTAAAAACTTTTTCTTTTTGGGACCCACCCATTCGACATCTGAGTATAATGAGCTTGTCATCTTGCCTGATGAAGTTTTACCAACAGCAGTCCTCTTGACTGATCTTAAGGTTCAGCTCAATGACGCAAAATAAAGTTGTATCGACCACCTTTATCAGCGTAACATTTGGAAGGGTGTTTAGCTTTTATTCTTTTTTTTTAAAGTTGCATAGGTATTTTTTTTTAATGAAAAGTTCATTCACAAAGTAAATCTGTATCATAGAATGACTTATTTCTATGAAACATTAAATGCATCATATATATGCTATACAACTCGTTAAAACAGTTGCATCATATATCCTTTAAAAACGGTCAAACTTTGTGGTGAATGCGTCCAACTGGCAATTTGTCAACTATTCAAGCATCAAAATATATTGTCCCTTAAAACCAAAGCAACTAAAACAAAATTTGCATTAAATGTTCTGCACAGTTTTAATTGGTTATATCATGCCAGGATACATAAAGCTCATGCTATATGAAATACGAAACTGCCATATATTTGTATTTACTTGCCCCATCGGGCTAACAACTAAAGTTGCAACTGAAAATATGATGAATGCGGCGCGGAAACTGCGCGTTGAGCGTGTGGCAAATAATGAAAAATTACAAAGCACACACACACACACACCAAACAACATACTAAACAACTAAAAACTGTAACACATACAAAGGATATTTTTGTGTATATGTGTGTGTGTGTGCTAAAATGCTGCATACTTTTGGGCGCTGTAAAATATAAAATTCTATGAATTTGTACGTACATCATTTGAAAATCGTAAAACTTGCAAGTGTTGCTTGTTTAGTCCACACACACACACACACACAGAAATACACCCACATTTGCATGTTTGTGTGTGTGTGTGTTAGCTGTCATAAACAGGCGAAAAAAGGTAAACTGAGTATTTTTGTATATGTGTCTGTCTGTATGTTGAGTTTTATTTTTATTATTTCTGTTTTTTTATTTTTGTGTAAAAAGCGCATACTTTTCTTTTTATATAATTATAATGCCTACACAAATGCTGATGCCTCTGATGAGGATACTAAGGATAATATTCCAAGAGTGAAGAGAATGAAACTTTAACAGAGATGCTGTAAACGATTACACAGTGCAATTTGCTTTTGAGCTTGACTGCGTTATTTGCCCAAGTTTATGACTGCGCAAATTGTAACAAAAAAATATTTTATGTTCTGCTGAGCCATGTGTAAAAATTAACAATTTTCACTCAGACAAATGAAATCTAAAACGAAATATAGCCAAGGCATATGCATAGTAAAATTAAAATAATTCATAAGCTACGAACAACGTATTGTTAGTTTATTTTGCATAAAAATAAACGCAAAAATACATAAGATTTTTTATGTAATTTAAAAACACTTTGCTGATCAGACTTTAGCAGAGAAAATTTCCATCTGGATTAAATACTAAGCATTTTCCGGGATTCTTATATGCTTCATTTGGTTTCTTGTTTTTTTTATTTTCAATTTTATTCAATGCTTGCTGATTATATCCTTCTCTCGCCCAAGGGTTCCTTGATATCTGCAACTGGATCACCTTAGTGGAGTTTTTTAATTGATTTATTTGGGAATTAAGACAAAAATGTTCAAATTGTAAAAACCTTTTAGCCTTTTAGCTTGAATTTATTGCAAAGCATTTAATTAGCAGCCTAATGAAATCTAATTATCTTTGGCATACCAATAAAATATCAATTTAATTAAGGCATTATATTATATATTATATTTTTTTTTGCAATTCCGCTAACCAACTTAAAAAAATTTTCTTTTGTTAAATTTATGAAATTGTTTAATGTCCTTTTTTTAACTTAATAAATTGCAAAATATTATATTCAATAAGTGCCTATTTAGTGCTTGTAAGAGTCCTCTTAATAATATTTGATTTAATTCTTCTTTATGATGACTATCCTGCTATGCGTCGATTGTAAATTGACTAAAATTTGTTGATTATTTACAGATTTTTTAATGAAATTACCACTCACCTGTTTCTAGCAATTTGTTTATAAGTTCATCTTTAATTTCGTTGCCGTTGCACACTTTAATTAATGAAAATGAAGGGGATTTTTTTTGACGTTTTTAAAAGTATTTCAAACATTTATATAACCAGTAAATATGGCTAAGAATTACATAGCCAATAATTACCTTCATTCCAATAAGTAACAATTGTGGTAAAATGTTAAACAAATGTTTAAATAAAAATTATATTATAAACTATTGAAGTTTTTCTTTTGATGAGACGAGTGATTTCTCAAATGGTATGCGTTTATCAATTTGTTCTTCCATATGAACAAAATCCTTTAAAGGCTTGTCAATTTGTGTATGACTTGTTTCTTTATAGATTTGCATAATTTTCTGGTAACTCTTAAAATCAATCAGGAACTTCATTGGTGTAGCAATTCTGGGTTGCTGTACTTCCGTTGGATGGTAAAAAATTAAAATAAGCAATATGTTGACGAACAATAAATCATTTTTTAAAACGTTTTAGAAATCTGTAAACTGTTTAAGTAACTTTAAATATGTTATTACAATAAAGCATAGCCTACACAATTACTAAGCGATATATCTTCTAGCAGTCCTCTACCTTTAATACCAGACAAATACGCTCAATTTGATTAGTTTTATTTGTATAGGGTATAAATAGATGCTGTGACTAGCCGAGCTTTAATGACATAATCAATATACGAGTATAGAGAGGTTAAATTGTACGTTGACATGTGATAAACGCTTTGGCGTTTTGTGATGTGAGCGACTGACTAATGAATGCTAGGACATCCATGGTCGTTTCCTTTGCCCTTCACCTAACTGACAGTCGTTCTGTAAACGCGTCCGTCAGTCTGTCTAATAGTCAGTCAGTATGTCAGACAGTTAGTCATGCAAACAAATAAAAGCGCTTTTATTGTAATCCGCAAATGTCAAAACATTGCAGCGGATGTTTAGTAAAGCATTTGCGGAAGGGGGAAAGTTTCAGAATTGGCACATCCCACAAGCTCTATGGCATGTGAGCGGGCAATTGAATATACACACATACACAAACAAATATACATAAGGTCATACGAGTATAT
Organism: Hirtodrosophila alboralis; assembly: GCA_035043045.1. NCBI lineage: Eukaryota > Metazoa > Arthropoda > Insecta > Diptera > Drosophilidae > Hirtodrosophila > Hirtodrosophila alboralis. Next base: position 1,487,792 of record JAWNNH010000224.1, on the reverse strand, counting down.
GTGAATGTGTGTGTTAGTGTTTGCGTCCTACCTGTGCAGCTTTATCGCATGACACGCAGTTGTTCTGAAAATGATTTTACTATACCTGTCTTTTTTTCTTTACTCCGGCAATCTTGCTCTAACGACACACTAAACCATAAAGTACTTACGACCAAAAAGAAGAAAAAAAAAGGTTTGGGCCCTATTGATTTTCCATTGATAAATAGCTGACGGTTTCCGTCGTCTGCTCTTTTTGTACCCACACGAAGGCAAACACACACAAACCCACGCACACACACACACAACCACAGGTTAAGTAGTTTAAGAATGTCTGCCACATTAAAAAACAATTTCCGCTAAATCACTTTCAAGTACGGAGTACGCACGGAAAATGGAAAATGAGCGACAGGATAACACTGAAGACATGATTTAAAATTTAATGTGCAGGGGAATGAGTCCTGTGGCCACAAAAAGTCAAAATGTGGTTCGCATAGAATTTAAGAAGCAGCTGCAGTTTAATATCGGGCATACATGCTTTTAGTGAAGCTATAAATTCTATGGAAAATTTAAATACAGTTTAAACTATAGAATAAGAAGAACTTGTAAAAATATTCAACTTTACCTAAGCCTATTAATATTTTGGTTACAAATTTAAGCCATTTATGTGTAGGTCATTCAATTGCCTCACTGCAAAGACATGTCGCATGAAATAATATGCGTCCTGCGGCAGTCGCATAAAAAATCTCAAAGAAATATTAATAAAAGATGAGCGACATTAGTGTCTTCTTCTTCGGATTTTTTTTTTATGAATGTCCAACCCAAAACCGTAAAAGTCACAAAAAAATATAAGAAAAAATAAAAAAAAAAATAGAAAGAAAAAAACACTTTTTACTACTTCCTACAAAACTGAACTGAAGTGAACCCCATGCCTTTTGCATTGGCTGGCATCTAACCCCGGGCATTTTGTTGACCTTTTTTTTATACTCTTACGAAAGTGTATTATGAGTTTGTCATAAAATTTGTAAAGAAACGCCTGCCACCTTATAAAGTATATATATTCTTGATCAGCAGTACGAGCTAAGTCATACACATCTGCTTGTCTGCTTGTATGTTCATCTGACAATTCTATGGAAATTAGCCTCTCAGTTTTCACCTATCTTGAATCAATTTAGCACAGATACAAGTTGCTGTTTCAGGTGGGACTACTATATATTCTAGCTACCATTTTCATGAAATTTATTTTTCAAGATTTTAAAACCAATTTTCTAAATTTCATCTTGAATTGATTTCTAAAAAATCTGCAAGGATTTCTTCAAAATCTGACCATTATTTCTTTTAGCTCACATTATTCCTTTTTTTGTTTTACAAGATATCGAAACTTTACTAAAAATTTGATTATTTTGATGTTTACAATCTGTTTAAAATAAATTAAAATCGGACCACTATACATAACTTATACGCCGAAAAGGAATAAAATTTAGAAAATTTATCCTGTGATCAAATTTTTTGTTTTAGAGATATTTCAATCAAACTAACCAATTTGAAATTTCATTGCGCTTCTGATAATCGGGTATAATTTGATCAAAATGGTTCAACTATATAAATAGTAACGAAAGCTTAATCTTTTTTTAAAAGACAATTGCAAGGGTATGTAACTTCGGCATGCCAAATAAAGCCGTTTCTTTCTTTGTTTTTTTTTTTGATATTCCATTCAGTAAACAAAAAAAAAACAGAAGAAGAAAGTGGTTGGCTTTAAACCGACGCCAAATGCAAAAAGAAAACGCCGTAAATTTGTAACACTTTTGGACTAGACGATAAGATGTTGAGACAGAGACAAAAACGCAGACACTCTGTTTACTTGGGTGCGTTGTCCCTGTGAGAATGACAGAGCTTATAGGGCAAACAGTAACCAACAAAAACAACAACAGAGTTGACAACAATAACAGTAACAACAAGCATCAAAAACTTGGCCCCTAGCACAATTTGTCACACATACATGGCACATAAATTATTTAGTATATATGTGTCTGATGTTGAGCTTTTTGTTCATGACGTAGTTTGTATTTGGCCCTATTTGATTAATAAATTGTTTAGAGCGCGCTGAGCAATGACCCAAACTTACTGACTTGTGGCTAATAAAATATGAATGCCACAAGAAGTTTACAGCCGCAGCATCATCAAAGGACCAGACATACACCCTTCCCTGTATATAGTACACCCAAAAAACCGAGACACAAATTAGTCATGCGCATATAAATATTACTTGTAAATTTATGTATGTACGAATATTTTGATGTATATTATGTCTTTGCCTTAAATGAGGGCACATTTAAACTCGGTTAACATTTGCATTTGTAAGTTGACGCATATGCTTGCCTTGCCAAGACGACGATGAGGATATGTAAGTTCTCGACACGATTTTTGTTACGGTCTGCAGTGCGTATGCGTAATTTAACTTTGTTCATTCCCAACTGTCATTTCGGGCCTTGTTTCCGTTTTGGCTATGATTTTTATGCTTTTACACATTTGTCGCCGTTGTTGGCCAACAGCTTTTGTCCAGTTTTACTTTTTGGATTTTTTTTGTTTTTTTTTTCTTTTGCTTTTGGGTTGCTCTTTTGATTACATCTCAATCAATTGGTGGCAGTTTTATGTTTGCACATTTCGACATCTTTCGGCTTTTCAAATGTTCATTTTTTACGATGCCTGAGGACGTTTTGATGCTTTTTTTTCGTGTTTTTTTTTGGGTCTTTCATGAAAATTTGTAAACATTTTAAGCTGTTTCCTTTTGCTAAGACTTCTTCTTTTTTGTAGCGTGTTTTATTTTTATTTTGCCTAGCCTTGTTTATGCGTTAAACTTGTTTATATCAAATTACAATTTTATTGTATTGTTGAATTGCTTGCAAATTGGCAAAAGTATATTTATAACTTCATTTGTAGCTTAGAAATCCTCTAAGTTCAACAAAACAAAACGGAAAGTGAGTAGTTATGCTGCTGCTAGAAGTGGATTTAAATAAATCTTAAATAAATCGTATAACACTTGAAAAACAAACAAGTAAAAAGGGGTTATAAGAAGTTAGGTAGGTAGAAGTCTAGAATAGTATATAAAGTAAGAGAAAGACAATCAATAAATTGTTTATTAAATTAAAATATAGTTTGTTTTTTTTAATGATAAATTAAAAATTCTGCAATGTTTCAAAGAGTTTCTTTTGAGGAAATTTCTAATGAAATCAAAATAGGCAATAATCCTAAATTATTATAGTATTTCACATTAAGCAACTTACAGCTTACAGTTCTAATAAGGTATTAGTATGGATTAAATTCAATTCTATTTTACCTTACATTTCCGTCATTTTTTTTTGCTTTTAAACATTCTTTTTCAATTAGCTGAAAGGTATACTATACACATACATGTATTGCATATTCTTAGCTTCAGGACAACTCAACTGAGTGCTATGCTAAAAATACATATAAAAATGTAAAAAAAAAAAACAAACACTCATTCACTCAAACTTGGATTTGCCCAATGCCCTCATTGTTACTGCTCAGACAGAGCACATGATGGCAACTGGCAGCATTCGTAAGGATGTCTGGCTTTGCTCACAGTTGATATTTGGCAGCGTATTGTTTGCAATGCCTTTCTTGCTTCCACATGAGCGGACAGGGCACAGTTTTCTGTTGGGGTAACACTCACTGACATTCACACACGTACAGAAGTGAATCACTCACAGCGCACTTGCACTTCAACTCATTCATCAGTCATGCAACAACAACAACAACAAGAGCTAACACTTCTGTATTCAACATGTTTTTGCAATTTACCGACTTAAGCGCTAACTGAATGCGACAACAGTTTTCCTGCTCTCTCTGTCTACATAACGAAAGCCTCTCTTTCTAACATGTCCCTTTTTCGGATCATCAGGACACAATTCAAGCGGAATTTCGCGAAAATTTACTTTGACGTTTATGCATCGCGTATAAGCCGCGTGTGAAGCGTCTTTAATTTTGTTTGCTTAGGCGAGCGACAAGTTTGTTATTTGATTAGACATTAAAAAGGCAGCTAGAAATGAAATGCGCTTAAACTGTTTATTCAGAGTTGAAAGCTTGTCAGTCAGCGAGTTAAAGTAAACAGCAATATGATGTTGATAAGTACATAGTATAAAAAAAAAAAATTGTATATTTAGCTTAACGCACGACTGACATAGACGCAGTTATATGTAATTGAATGTTAATATTTGTTGTCTGTCAAAGCGCAAAATTGACTAAGTGTGTGTAAACAGCTTAAATGGCAATATATATGGCCTATGCGTATGCGTATACGTAATGCAATACGCATGCTATTAATATGACTGAAAATACACAAATATTAAGCGAACATGTCAGGGTAATACCTTTAATGTATTTTTGGCTCTGGCCCCCTACAACTTTCTTAACCAGAAACGAGCAACGAAATTTATCAGCTAAGGCAACGCAACAGTTTGGCAAAAGGACAATAGCGTAGATACGTATACGTACTTTCTTGCCAGAAGTTGGTTACCAGGATTTGTGCACTCCCACACACACACGCAGAGTCCTGGAAGTCGCTTTTTTATAGATTAACAGCGTCCATCATGGCCATAACAAGGCGCACAATAAAGGGAATAGGCAAGTATATTTTGTTGGTAGCCATGGCAAAATCTGGGCTTCAGTCTTTAAATGTTTCAAATTGTCGACAAGGGATTTGGCACATGGCATTTACGCACAGATAAGCTCCTGTAGTTGGCTTATCTTTAAGGATGCTCGTATTTTTTTTGTCGGCCGGCTGCTATTTCCGTGCTCGCTCAAGATTTATTACAAGCCATTTTTTCACTTTTGGCTTTTTTCTTCGCACAAGCCTAGCAATTAAAGTGCTTTGGCATTTTTCTCAAATAGTTGCCGAATACTTTTAGCTTGGCTTGAAGTGTGGCTCAAAAGTATGCAAATTATTTTACATGAATGTATGTTCAAAAGTTGTGCAAACTTGTTCTCAATTTAGTCATTAAGTTCTGTTGGCAAAACTTTAACCACTCTGCATATTTTGTGGTGCACATCAAAGCCAGACAATACTGCAAAGCCATACGATGTATAATTATGTTGAACTGGATATGACAAAGCAGAAAAATGCCCAAAAGAAAAAGCTATATATATATATTGTAACAAAAAGTATATTGCAAAAGGGTAGCATTTTCATATATGAGATTAAAGCGGAAAATCCGACACACACAAGAAAAACTGAAAGCTGTGCGAACAAACGATGCCAAAGGCTGCGGAAAAAACTTTTCAGTTTAGTGAAGTGCGCGCCATGAGAGACATAATTATGCGATTTAACACTCTAGTGCCGGCTAAGTGGAACGACAACCGACAACCACCAGATCCTCCCAGTACAGTAACCAGCCCCCTGCCCCCCGCACACTTCACCGTTTTTAAGTTCCAGTCCTTGCCGCATCATCATCGTCATCGTCCTTGCGTCGTCGAGGCGTTCAACAAAAGGAAGCGTCTGCAACAAGAAAAGGAAATTTGTGCGCTAAAAGTGCACTTACAGTCAAAGTGAGATGAGCATAAAAACAAAAACAATGAAGTTTGCCAAAGTCACAAGTGCTCTATTATAGTATACCCTGTACTTATCAAATGGTTAAACACTTAAGCAACTAAATCAACCGAAATGATTTTTGATTTCACATCTAGTTTTAATCGGCATCTTGATTTAAATAGTTTGTAAAACAAGTGTCTGATAAAGAATTTAAAGCATTTTATTTTTCGTTACTTAATTTAGAAAACTTTGTCAAAAACTAAACAAAATTGCATGTCAAATTGTCAAAATAGACTAAATAAAATTATTTTTTATATTTTGGCAGCTACAAAATAAAAAAAAAAATTTCACAATTTACATTCTTTCTTGCGTTACACAAAATAGCTTAAATTTAAAAATTTTTATATTAAATCAATTGTGGACAATACATTTTTTAAAAGTAATATAAAATGTTTCTACAAACTTAAATTTTAATTCAGATCTTTCAATACCTGTACTTTGTTAATTTTAAATTTATTGAAAATATTTAATTTAATATCTATGTTATAAATTTTGAATATTGCTGCAAAAATTTAATAGAACTAAATTGCGGCAATATTTGTTTTTCAAGATATTCTCCCACCCTCTCGCCTTAATTTAGTGCAACGTTTGAATTTGACAGGAGGAAGGGAGAGGGCTGCGTTGCCATTTTATATTCTAAGCAAGTCAATGCAAATGATTGCACAAAATGCCTCATTTAGCAGCAAATCAAATCGCTTCATTTCTAAGTGGATAAACACATAAATAGCTATGAATGCAAGCAGCCTGGCAAAAATAGGCTCAGGTCCTGACACAGAATCGAGACCCATGCCCAAAGCAGGAACCTGACCAAACGCTAAACGAATGAGCGAAATTGAATGAAAATTATGCTGCCACTCGCCTGACTGCTTGACGTTCTATTCGACTGTCCGACAGACGGACGGACGACAGACGGTCGGCCTGTGCCTCTGCGTCGTCGTTATGCCGAATGAAATTTTATAAAAATAACTTGGCCCTTTTTTTCAGATCAGTGAACTTTTTTCCCAGTGCCCTGGACCAGCAAAAGCAACAAAATACAGCAAAGAAATTTTTGTTTAGCAAAAATTGAATTGTATTTCGACTGAAGCTTTTTGGCCAGGGGCTGTTTGGGTGTCTAAAGTTTTTTTGCTAAACAAATGACAGAAGCATTGGAGCAGCATTTTGTGAAAAGTTCTACAAAAAGTTGGCAAAATTCTAAATGACTTTTCAAATTAAAATATAACTAATTCAAGAGCAAGTTTAAAGAAAAAATTTAAATTATATTTTAAACTAGAAATATACGTTTAATGCATGAATACAATATTGATCAGTTAAACACAGTTTTCTGACATAATAAAGTCGGTTTAAGCCTTCTTGAGTCCGTGTATCATAAATAATTAATTTTAATGCGCCAACGAAATTGAATTTTTAATTATTTCATAGAGAAAACCTTTCAATGTGTGTGTGTCAGCTATTAAATAAAATTACACTTATGCTGAGCTTAAGAAATTTTAATAGCAACGTCAAGAAAAGGAAAAAAGAGTTCTATGAATAGTACTCGTAGTTTTTAATTAAGTCTACGCGAGGGGAGCCAGCTAATGGCCAAGCAGTCGAGCTGTTTTTAAAAGTGTTAACTGTTTCTCTTTACGAAGCTAACAAACTCATTTAGCAAACACTTTAAAGTCCTGTGTATCCTTGTGTTCCAGTAGGAGCTGTATACAGCGCTTACCCCTGTCTGAGATTGCATTGCGCAAAATGAACAATGTTGGGGATTTTCATTTAAGCCCATAGATTTAAGTGTGCGCTTTGATATACACACAAACAAAGCACACACACATTCTCACAAATATAGATCCAAGGCACCATGCGGCTACCGCAGACGCCACATGGCGTATGAGCGATGCGTTTGCCAGCACAGTTATGATTTGGTATGCGGTTTTCAATGTGTTTATCTACACAGCTGCACAACAGCTAATAAATGCGTATAAATTAGTTATCAAAGGGCAAGCCCTAAAGCTGCTCTTAATAATAAACTCATCATAATTAATATGATTTCTCTGCTATGTTTCTTGTCTAATATAAACACCGCACTAAACTTAATATACACACACAAGTCTCGTGGTCGGCTTAGCCCTGATTAATTAACGCTGCAATGCGCCAATCACCCGGTTCTTGTTGTTGTTATTGTTGTTGTTAGAGCCATTAAAAAGTCGGCATTTTATTGGCTAAAAGGCTAATTATGATATGAGATAGAAGCAGCTGTAACATAAATAAGTAAAATGGCTTAGTCAATTTTATTTGGATAACTAGGCTCTTCTGCAATGAGAAGAAAACTGTTTAAGAAGCAATTTTTCCTCTGACTTAAGAAACAAAAATAAAATTAAATTATTTAATGAGTTTTATATATATAAATTAATTATTTTAGGCTCGTTCATTACTTTATCAAGCTTCTATTGATTTTTCCACATTAATACTCATTAAAGAAGCGAAAGATTAAAATCAATTTACCAATATTTACTTTTACTTATTGCTTATTATTTTTATCTACTTATTTAATTTTTACTCTGAATATAATTATAAGCCGGACAGTTGTCATATTGCTGCCAGTAAATAAGCACTTCAAAGTTAATTAAACAGTATCTCATTAAAATTCACGCAATCTCCTTAAAGCATCCTTTTTGCAGCCACTTCAATTTGCAAGCTGAACACATAAATATTATTTCAATTAAATTCAATTTTAGCATACACCCCAAAAAGCACAAAAAAGCAAAAAAAAAAAAAAAAATGAAAGGGCATCCAAAAGCAAAATGAAGCCCTCACAGACAGATACTCAAATGTCAAAAGCGGGCAATTAATCATTTTTATAATTTATGCGCAGTTCCAAAGTTTTTGGCCCGGCATCAACAACAACTTTACACTGCCATCCATAAATGCCAATAAAATGTCATGAAGCTTCTCATACCCATCAACATTCACTATCTCGCTTTTTCTTTTCAGTGAAAGTTCTTCTTTTCTCTTTTCGCTGTCATTAAAACGAATTTTTCAATTCAACTCAATTGAAATGTCAAAATGCTCATTAATTTATCAATTCGATGTCGACCCCTGACGCATAACTATGACATACTTGAGAATAAGAGTGAAAGAGAGAGGTGTTATCAAATTTCACTTTAATTTGCATTTCACCTAGCTGATATCCTGCTGATAATTTAAATCAATCAACTCCAAACCGTTGTGCTGCCCATCAACGCTTGGGTAATTTTTGAAAGCATTTTCTGCTCATTTCTTTCGAAAATTGCATGATTGAATATATATTTTGGAGCTACACAATATCGACCCTTAGACACAGCTAATTTATCAATGCGGCGACATTGCAAATATTTTGTTTTGTAAAGTAATCTTTCCGCTTTGGTCCTGTTCATTGGGGCAACGAGTTGAAAGGATGCCAAGGACTCGCTCTCTGTTTTTGTTTGATTGAAAGCACATTGAATCGTACTTTAATATTTATGACAAAATGCCAGTTGGCCTTTTGGGTATCGCTGGACTATATTTAACCTTTATTGACATCATTGCTGTGAGATTTTTTTTTTAATTACGTTGTCCCTCTCATGGTTGCAATATCCGGACATATCCTTGACAATGTTTGAGCTCAAAATATGGTACAGTGCACATTTTTTTATGACCAACTTGCAGAGGCATTTTTCCATTAACGCATGTTTATTTTTTATTTTTTTTTTGGTCCTTCTGTCACCCTTTGTATTGACTTTTGAGCACATCAACCGCATTATATCAACCGCAAATACCACAGCATGGTTCTCAGTTCTCAGCTCATATATGTACGATTACGAGCATGTAGGAAAACTCAATCAAACTGTTAATCGACTTGTGGTGGGGTCCATTCCACATAATCATCATCCATCCATTCCTATATACCACTCCAAACCCATAGGACAAACGTGAGGCGAAATGCCTGTTACCCTTTTTATTGTTTTTTTTTTTATCCATGAAATTTTCAAACCATAAAATGTCAATAATATGTTAGCTATTTGAGCTCTTGGAGAGTTATGTTTGAATTGCGCCGAGTGTCAGGACATCAACCAGTTTAATGTCAAAGTTCAATAATAAATCTTCAAGTATTTGGTTATAATGCTTGATGATATCCGAGAGCATACAGTTAAATATAGAGCACATTACGAATGATGTTTTCAAAACTAAAGAAAAAAGCAGAAATACATAACATATGCGATAAATGATTAAAACCTGACTCAGACAACGCTCAAATGTCCTTCAGTTAAAAGAATCAACAGTAGTTCAATAGTATTTCAATACTAAAAATATATTTCATCCGCCAAATGTAAAATCATCAATCGTCTTAAAATATTCAAGCATTTTCAATGAATTTTTGCAGAAACTTTTAAGTGCAAATCGCTGTTGCCTGCCATTAAATACAAGTCACAGTTCAAATGAATAAACATTTGTCAAACTAGTTAAGCTAAAATTATTTACAATGTTAGTTGAACTCAGCAATATGCTTAATTTAAAAATCAATATATTATTGATTAAAAGTTTCCGACATATTCAAATACCTTCAATTATCTTTCTGCACTCAGTTCGCAAATTAACAATAATTTAATTTAGCCATTGAGTTGACAGCTTCAATGAACAAAACGTCTTTGATTTCTGTTGTCTGCTCTGCCTACCTCAAAGTTATTCTAAACCAGCTTTTGGCAACTTTAAGCCTCATGCAGGAACTTTTGAGTGCTTCAGGGGCTGAGATTTAATTGAAAGCCGGGGCGCCACAAGTGGAGAAAATAAGTTAAATTAAACAAATCTAATGAAGTGTGTGGGTGTATGTGTGTGTATATATACTTGGTTGATGCATGAGTCCTTGGCGCTCAACTGAGGCTGCCATGCGGTAGAAAGATAGACGACTTAGCAGCCGGCCCCAGACACCGCACGTGCCTCTGTTTGTGGCCAGGACGAGCACACACACAAAGCGATGCTGTTATTTCTGGCTACCTTCTTTCAAAATGATATAAAGCTGCCTCATGCCAACATCAAAAACAAAAAAACCAAGGCAAGAATGTGGAAGCTTCCATGTTAGAGTCTCAGTGTATGTGTGTGTGTCCTTGTTTGAACCGTGTGCTCTATGCTGGTCGAGATGCCGAGGAGCACTTGGCAGCACAGCAACCAAAAATGAACAAGCGGAAACAATTAGCGTTGTAGCATTATTTGTAACATGCTGTTTGCCAGCCAGTAATTAAGTGTCTCATTAAAAAATGATAAATTTAAATGGCAAGATCTTTAACAATGCGCCTCGCTCAGACAGTCTCGAGTACACTTAAAGACCCTTGCGCAATTTCATTTGACAAAAACTTTTCACAAAAATTTAAGACCTGGCAAAAAAGTTAGCTTCAAAAAAAGGATTCAAGGCTGTGCAAGTAAAGCACAAGAAAGTAAAGAAAAAACTATGTATATTCGACGCTTCTTGTAATCTGCAAATTGGCGCCTTAAACCCTTTGTGGACTCTGCTCGCTTTTCTCGAAAACTTTTTCAGTTGGCTTAAATTTAACGGTTTCTCTTTTTTGTTGTACTTTGACTTTCAAAACTTTAAATTGTTAAAATATATATGTATGTGTAATAGAAAAGGCAAAACACAGAAAACCATTTTGTGTAATAAAATTTTGAATTGATTTTCTCTTTGACTTATTTTTATTTGTGACATTTAAAAAAGCTATCTTTGTTTTTATTTTGGAATTATGAGCAGATTTAAATCAATGTAAATATATTATTATGTGTAATAATAGAGTCTGGAAAAATGTACAAAAATTTGTGTTACATTGCAAAATATTTGCATTATTTAAAACAATGCCACAATTTCACAGGGAAAAGCTGAATTTCGAGTTGAAACTGCAACTCGAAATTTAATAAAAATAAATCGTTTGTAATGCGCGCTGTCAGCTCAACTGGCATTTAAATGCATTAAATATTAAAGCCCTCACATATAAAGTGCATTAAAATAAATCAGTTAATGCAACGAATACAAAATATATTCATGTAAGTTCGAGTTAAAATTGTTTTAAACAAGATTTAAATAAAGTGAGCCTGAAATTGCAAGCAAACCTGACTTTATAGACAGAAAATGCTTGAAAATATCTTAATTATAAATATGTTAATATTTTACTTTTAAATATAAAGTGACGGCCAATTAAATAGACATTCTCATTAAATTAAGTGTATTAACTGCATAATATGGAAGTATAGAAGTCAAGGTTTTGAGTCAATTGAAAGCTTTAAGAAACTGTCTTATTGCTTAGGATAAATTTTATATTATTGGGGTCTAACAAATTTTAAATATAGTAGCTACAAATTATATTTAAATTTATTTATAGTTTATAGTAAATAGCGAAGTGTAACAATAACCGAATACACAGTTTGTCAATTTTATTTTTCTATTTATTTCTTATGTTCCCCTATTTTGGCTTAAATATTGCAATTTAGAATCCACACGTGTACATGGGCAAAAAGGTCAAATACTTTTTTTTGTTATCAATTTTAGAAAGAGGCAAGATTCAAGTAGGGGGCGGTTGCAGGCTATCCGTAAGCTGGCCGGATTGAGCAAAGTGTGGCAGCAAGTCGTGATTATGCCACGCCAGAAATAGAGCTGTGGCATTAAGATGATAGACACAACACGATGCATGGTCACGAAACAGCTGCTGGCTCATACCGCAAGTCCTCTGTCTCTGCCGCTCCTTTGCCAGATATTGGCCAGGCATAAAAGACTTGAGCGATTAGTTGCAGAACGTGTGGTGCATGCGATGTTCATACTGATATTGCCACGTGCCACATGGCACACATGCCAGAGCAACCCACAAAACCACAAAACGGGCGCTGGAGTGGTGCACTCCAGAGATTAAAGTCAAGCTGGCCATTTTGTGCGCTTTTGGGATTTGCAAATTGTCGTTTCATATAAAAAAAAAATCAAAAAATAAAAAAATAACAAAGTATTCAACTGTAGACTCATATGGCGCCAATGGCATTTCAATTGTTTTTTGTTACAACTTGTTGTAATTGCTGAAACATGTGTTTACAAAACTGACACGCCCACTTGGTCAACCACTTGGGTACTTGTGTATTTTGTGTTGGAGTTTGCAAACATTTTTATACTCTGTTATTGAATGGTAAAATGGCGTATATTAGAATTGTGGAAGGTATACTTATTATATTAGATTTTTTAAGAAACTATTAAGACAGCATGTCTTATGAATATTTGTACACTTCTCGCCATTTGAAAAGGACACGCCTTAAGTCGTTTTTGAAATTATATTTTTACTTATTTATATTTTTCTATTAAAGTTTACTTAATTGTAGTCACTTAACGAGAAGAATGATTTACTAAAAAAGTAAAAAATTTGCGCCACTAGATAATTTAGTCAGTATTGTATATAAGCAGTTCAAAAAATCCTGTATCAATGTGTACAAATTAAAGTGGTTTTTGAACCCAATATCTTCCAAATTTCTGCAATGCTTATATTTAAAATTGGTAAGTAGTTTTTTAATTTGGATTTTTTTTTAAATTGAAGGAGAAAACTTTTTGCCAAATCCACGCCAACAATATAACAAATGTTATATTAAATCTTCCTCGTTAAAAATTTTAAAAAATCAAAACATATAATTTTTATTTGCCTTTGAAGCACTTTTGTTCTATCATTGTACCAGCCAGAGTTTCTATTAATATTTTAGCTTAGTTTAAATTATTAATACATCTTTAGATATGACTGTGTAAAGAGTATAAAGAAGTCGGGAGTTAGCAGCTACTTCTACGTTCTTACTTGTTTTTATTTGATTTATTTGCACGCCCAACAAAGCGTGGGAATTTTCGTGTAATTGCCTTATGTAGACATAAGGAAATATATATATAGAATATGTATGTATATAGTTCGTATCTATATAAATTGCCACATGAATAATCTCTGTACGTGTGTGTGTGTGTATCTCTGTTTGTATGTATATATGTCTGTTTGTTCGTGCAATCGACTGCAGCTTTTGTCGCTCATTTTTTGGGTCATTTGGTTGGTGTGATTAGCTTGTGTGGCTTTGGCTTTGGCATTGGCTTTGCCACGTGGCCACATTTACTGATAGGACTCCCCAACTAGCCAGGCCCACAGAATGGCCACAATTTGAGTGTGTATGTGTGTGCGTGTGTGTGTCCAATGCGGAAGTGGAAGTGCGCAGACGACATTAAGCTGACACTGGCCAATTAAGCACGGCAAATGAGCAGCAATCTTTTGGCTCAATGATGCCTAAAACAGGAGCTAGCTAGAACACCTTGACCACTGTTGCCAAAGGTATGGAAGGTTTATTTGAGGCATTAAGCCTGACTCAACCAAAATGTAGTTAATGTCTGGGAGTCAGTGTGTGTGCGTTTTTGTGCCTGTCAGAGCAACTTTGTGCAGCTTTAGTTACAACGGAACGTGACCCCCTTCACTTGCCACTAAATTTGTGGCAATTGTTTCAGATTTCACTTGAACAGAATCCAAAACCTGCTGCAAGATATTAACTTTCAACTAAACCGCCGCCGCCGTCAACGTTCTCATTGTCATTGTTGATCGCGGTTTTCTTGCCAGTCCAACCCGTTTCAGTGTCACTTTGTCCATTTGTCCCACTGTCTCCAGTTGTCCACCTTTCTACACTCATTTCCTACCTGTGCTCTGGTCATGGTCACAATTCCTTTGTTGGCTTTTGATTGCATTTTTAACGCTTCACGCCATTGCGTCCACTTCCAAAAGTCATTTCTGGACACTATCTGCCTTAACGACTCCACTTCTTCATCTGGTTTTTGTAGTTGCCTTTTCGCTTTAGAGTAATTGAATTGCAAATGCTACAGAGTTGGAAGAATGCTTGCAACATGCTGCAACTTTGGTGGGCCAAGAGAATAAAATGCAATTGAAATTGAAAGTCAACTGAGAAAGTTCTGTATTAAAGCACATAAGCAAGTTGTCAGCTAAGAGAATTAAAAGATGAACAGTATTAAAGTGAAGTTTGTTTTTCAACCAAATTTTAAAATTTTATTTGTGTTAATGCAATCATTATTTAAATACATTTTTCTTACTCAAATTTCTATAAATTTGCAATATAAATAAAAATGTCTAATAAATGCATTTGAAATATATTCACATCTGAAATATATTCGAATTTTCCGCCAGCTCAACTTTGATAACTGAAAAATTGAATTAATTAATTTTTGAATTTAAGCACAATTTTACCCATGAACTGCCATATCAGCAGAAAGATTTTATTATTTTTTTATTATTTTTTTAAAAATAAATTGCAACCCATTTAATGTCTGCGCATAATTTAACAATTCTGGCATGGAGCCAACTAGTTAACTACTCACACACTCCAGGCACGCAGTGGAACCATAAATAAAACTGCAGTTCAAATATTCCGAATGCTGCTTTAAAATTACTTGGGATATTATTAAGGAAAAATCTCGTATCAAAATACAATAACAAAACACAAATCTACAAGCCGAAAATATATTATATTGTAATATAATTTCTCGAGCGTAAATCTAATTTATCAATTTATGTGTGTAAGGGCAGGAACAAAAAAAAAATAAAAATAAATAAAAACAAAATTCAACGGAAAAAGCGCAAATCGAATCAAAGGCAGCAGAAAGGTCAAAAAAAAATATACAAGAAAGAAATAATTTTTTGGTGAAGGCAGCATATTAAATACCCTTCTAAATATGCTGATAAAGTTTATTCAAGAAAAAGTTCACATAATCATAGCTAATGGTATATTAAACCTGTTTGAATACGTTCAGTACTCGATCTTTTTTAGCTAATTCTTTTCACAAGATTTCCTTAATTATTTGTGATTTATAATTATATTTATTGAGATTGAATTGACGTTTATAGAAAACATATTATCGTGAGATGCTGACAAAAGTGATAATCGAAAAAAAGTTTGTAGAATAAATAAATAAAATTATACTTTATCGGATGAACGTCAGATCAATAGTAATATCGACTAAGACTCGTCTTTCTTTTTAAGCCTAATATATATTCAAGGAAGCGCCAGTGCGTTCCATATTTTAAGATAAACTTAAAGTATATTTTTAAAGGGCATCAAAAGAAAACCGGCCGCAACATTTTGTTTAGTAACATTTGCTGCCAAATCAGAGCATTGGACAAAGAATTGCAAATGGTTTGAGGGTGGGTGATTAGAGTCCTTGCTCTCTATCTCCCTCTCTTTCTCTCCTCCCTCTCTCTCTCTTTCTCTATCCCTCTCTCTATCTCTCTCTCTCTCTCTCTGTATATGTTATGTTGTGAGTATACTGCATGGCAGCTTGTTTCTTCTATATAAAACGTGCCGCAGGCCTTGTGGTAATTGGCAATAAATGTGTTCATGAATTTTAATGTTGGCCCGACGGTCAGCGGACCTTCCTTCTTGAACAAAACGAGGTTACAAATCGAGCTCTGCCTATGCTTAGACATAACTCATAATATTATGCCAGCTGCTTCTATATTTTTTATTTTTTTAATGTAATTTGATTTTTGCTGCCGCACAAATATTGAGATTTATTTCATTTTGAATTGTGTGCTAAAACTAAACATGTTTTGGCATTAAATTTAATACAATTTACTTACTCGAATCAACAGCAAATCACAACGCGTAACCTAATAGCCGCCAAGTGACGAAGAAGCCCTGCGGAACGTGGCACAGGACCACACAGCAGGCAGCAAGCAGCAAGCAGAACAGGCTCGACCACTTCCGCGACTCATCATGTTCATGGGGAAACTTTCGCTTTTGATTTATCATATTCAATTACAAAGAGTAGCACACGTATTAAATGGCCACATCCACATCCGCGTCCGCATCCGTCTGTAACTGTCCCAGGCGGCGTATGAGTAATTTAGTTCTACAAAGCTTAACCCACTCTCCAGCTAAACATTTATAGTATCTTTCGCTGACTGCTTCCGGCATTTCTGTTAGCATTCGCATAGGCAAATGGCCCCTCAACGATTTCTCAGTGTTTAAATAGCACGAAATGCGAACGGCAAAGTAACCAAAAGATATATATATGCTGAAAGCTGATATCAACAACTACTTTATCCAAGTGCCCGTGCGGGATACCCTTTCCCCCTACCCTTCTCAACACACTTCTTCACTTTTGGCCAATTCGCGTGTGGCATGTGCTTGGACGGCAATGCCAAGCGGCGGCCCAGAACGCAAACAAACTTTGTCGAAAGTCCAAATGGAGCGTGTAGAACGTCAGCTGGCAGCGCGTATAACTTGTATATAACTAAATCTGTAAGAGTGTGTGTGTGCTTGTACGAGGGCTGTTATTTATGTATCCGGCCTAGGTCAGTTTTCGACATATTATTGCCTTTTTCATACAAAAGTTTAGTATTTTGTGGCATAAACTTGCATAGAACTTTTTGATCTTTTTATTGTTTACATTGACTTGAAAAATTCATCGCGACCAAAAACTAATATTAATAATTTTTTACTTTAATCGAATATCGGTAAAAATCGTATGCAAAAATTTATTTATCTTCAAGGAAAATACTTTGAACAACAATGAAATTATTTTCGACTATAAATACCCATTGTTTTAACACTCAACCGAATAGATACTTAAATAACAGCCCTCGTATTTAGGGGGCCTGACTGTCTGTTAACATATCTGCAGTTTCTTCAACGAGCTTGACAGATGTCGACTTTTGGTTATCCAATTGAACTGTATAAAAGTTTGAAATTAGCAAAGATTAAAATGTTTAATTTTTAATTGGATCTTAACTAACGAAGGCAACTTAGCTTATTTATATGATAAATAACTACTAGTAGTTCAGGCTTAATTAAGTTCAAATTAAAACCAATTTATTATTGTTACATCTAAGATTTAATATTCTCCTTGTCGTTAAAGATAGCTCGTAAAATTGGAATATTCTGAAAACCTTTCTAACACTATTAAATTATTGCATTTAAATCCAACCTTTCAACCGCTCACAACAAATTCACATAAAAGAAATCCCATTAGAGTTGTAGAAATATACTTTAGCTGCATTTTTCACTCAACTTGCTGCTTACTTTTAAATGCACTTTTAGAAATTGTATTGTAACTTCTGCCACAAGTGAAATTGTGTGTGTTTGTGCGGAAAAAGTGGGAGTTTAAATTGAGAATATGTAAGAAGGTTTTTTTTTTTTGGGGCGCTGCAGATATAACTGAAGAAAACTGTCCACGTTTTGGCCGCAAGGCTGCTTGCTACAGACTTTGCTGCTGCTTTCGCAATTTTTCACTTTTACCGCAACAACTTTGCAGAAATATTACTCAACGGCGCCCAGCAGCAATATCCTGACAACAAATCCAGAGAACAGACACATACACACATGCACACACAACGCATAAGGTGTCGACGATGAGCCGGAAACTTGACAGTTGCTGCCTGCCGCCATTCTTTGTAAAATGAAAAATATGCTTCACATAAATCCTGCGGCTTACACATTTGCCGGCAATATGCCGCAGTAAAGCCCAAAGGACCAAAAAGAAACATATATATTCATATATATACCATACGTATATGGACATTCTTATGAAAATTACATATGCAACTTTCGTGTTGTTGCAGTCGAAAATGCTTACGCATATTTGGGCTTTCAGGCAAATTGAGAATTTCCCAGAACACTGAAAGTCGCGCATTATAATTTTTAGCTTTGTTTCTGCTTATTTTTTGAGTTTCCTTTTTTCCCCTAAACCACATTGTGCTGTGGCTAATTTATGCAGAGCGCAGTGCTGTGTGGTGGCTGCACCACGAGACCACCGCAGTTTATCGCTGAGCGCACAAGTGTCCAGAGCTAGTGCGACCACAAATCAGCGAGGTCAAACATGGCGTATACGTAACACAGATACACAGCAAAACCAAACACTAACATGTGTATACAAAAACAACAAAAACTTTGTGTTCAACTATGTCAACATATGACACCACGTTGATTTCAATTTGAAAGGCTAGTGTGTGTGTGGTTTTTCTAAATAGATTAGCAACAAATGGATAAAACTAGAGATAAAAAAATCAAAACCCAAAAACGGTTTAAAAGTTGAATTAGTTTTGGTTGTAATTAAAATCCGCCCACTAATTGCCACTCAACCAGAAAAAATGGCTATAAAAAGCAATCTCTCTATATCTTTTGCAGATGCTTCTGAAGTGGCTGCTGTTCAGCCTGTGCATAATGCCGGCCATGTTCAGCAATACGAGAAGGAAGTGCCCCATTGAATGCAGTTGCAGCATTGATGATATGGATCGTTATCAGGCCATCTGTACAAAAGGTAAGTGCCACAATAAATGCAAAATGTGAATCGCTAAAAAATATAGTAGAAGCAAAACCAAACAACTTGACACGCACAAAAAACATTCGCAAATTATTATGCAACAGCCAAGTAAGTTCACAGTTCCGGCAACTTCTGGGGTTCTGTTGTATCAGCATAAACATCATTATTATTGATATTTTGATTGCACATGTTACAGTATACTCCAAGTAGTTTTTAGCTACACAAATGGATTGTGTATTCCATTCCCATCTGGTTGGGCATTACTTTTAAAGCTTGCCCATACGTTTCTCATTTTAAATTGTCAAGACAATTTCAATTTGTTCAACTGTCATTTGCCGTCGTCTCCTACTCAGTACTGAATCTTCTTGCAGTACCAGCAAAAATCTATAATTTCAATTTAACGCTTGTTTGGTTAGCGTACACACACTCACATTGTAAGTCCCGGAATTGCTTTAAATGTGATGATTTTGTCGTTTTAATTTCATTTTCAAATGTTTTTTTTGGCACAATAACTGGCAATGGCATGGCTAATGCATTGAAGCTGCCATTGGCAGTAAGACAAACGAAGTCTGAAGATTATTGAGGCTGAATTAGAGTTAATGTAACAGGAATTTATTTAAATTATTTTAATTTAGTTATTTATTTTTACGATGCCAATTTTTTGTTGACATTTTTTAAGTAAATGTCAATTGAAGGTCTATTTGTTTGAATTGTTAAAATTCAAAGAGACTTTGTTCAGAAGTTATTATAATTTTTGAATTTAATGTATAACACCATATAAAATATATTATAAGAGTTGAAGCACATTTATTTATCAATCGAATCAACGATCTGATTGGGTTTACGTAAATTAATTTTTTAATTTTAATGATATTATTATGAAACTTGCCACAGATTCTTAGCTAAATTTGAGCTTAATTTAATTTTTATAGATTTGTTAAGCCATTTAATGTAATATTTTGTAAATTATTTAAACGTAATCTGCTAAAATTTTATCATGGCCACAAAAATAAAACTAGTGCAAAATTAATGTATTAATATTATATTATTGTATATATATTATATGTATTTTATTCTTAGTCAGTGAATTAAGACCTTTTTAACACATTTCTGAGTGAAAAAATTGTTTGAAAAAATATTTCCGTAAAATATAAATGACGCCTTATCATATGCGATTTTTTTTGTCAAATTAAATAAATAAGGAATTTAACTTTTTCTTAAATAATATTTGTATTAAATAATATTGAAAAAAAATATCTGAAATTTAATAAATAATTAAAAATTAATTAAAATTTTTTAAATTATTAAATTAATAAAAAATTATAATTTTTTCATAAACTGACTAAGAATATACATACGCATATGTAAGCATTTTGCTTTAATTCCCACTGCAAAAGCAAATTTTATTTGTGCGAAAAAAATAATCATAATTTTATGAAATTTATTTATTTGCTCAGAAATGAAGATTATTTGTTGAGCTGCAAAGTATAAATTAAAAATTGATTGTGAAAAATTCAATAAATGATTAAATTAATCATTATCTTGAAATTTTAATAATAAATGCTAACTGAAATTTATATTGTTAGACATTATGTTAAAACTCTAAAGTTAGAAAAATAGTTTAACATTTAAAAACCCGTTTCAAATAATGTTGTTCATAAGCAGATGAGACTTTCAGTTGAATATCTATATAATCTAATAGTCTCCAGCGAAAGTGCAACAATACACGTAAATGTGAAACAAAATTGCAAGCGCGTTAAAATATGTTACAATCAGCGTTAATGTTTTGCATTTTTTATGGATAATCCCGCAGTGAGCTCGGTCGTATAACAAATGGTGGCCCCCAAAAAATTACAATGAGCACATAATAATGCAGCTACAACTACGCACACACACACACACACACACACTGATATACATACATAATGCAGTGCGAGAATACAATAAAAGTCGACAACAACTGCAGTTACAAAAATTGTATAGCATACAAAAATGGGGGGCAGTCGTTAAGGGTAACTGAAAAAGCTGGTAACTGGTAACTGGCAACTGCATATAGTTGCTGTAATTTCGTATAGAAAGTGGCCCGACATTTGGTATAACACCGATGCCAACATTGTTTGCATACAACAAAAATAGAGAGAAGAGGTGGACCAGGTTTTGGGCTACTGCAGTTAATGATCTTGTTGGCATTGTTAAGCTTAGTTATTGTTGTCGAGCTGCATAAATTTCAGTTTTTATAACCGTGCAACATAAAATTAGTTCAAGTTTTATACTATATCTGACCTCCTGGCATTTAATTGCTTTACTGTTTTGCAGGCGGCCTAAGCTCTTTATCCGCCAATCAACTGGATATTGACGTCAAGGTAATCATTATACGAGGACCACGCAACTCTATAACCATTGGACCGGCACTGCGTCAGTTTATGCAGCTGCAAGTGCTACGCATTACGGACTCCAATCTGCCAGCGATTGGTGCCGAGTCCTTTTGGGGCCTCAAATATCTGCGCATATTAGGTGAGTAATCAATTGTTTATGACACGGCTCTAAAAATCGCCGTTGCGTATATAAAAGCGCTGAAATAAAAGCCAGAGCACAGCGCTTTCAATTTAAGCAGCTGTGCATAGTTAAAACAACGAAAAGGGGCCTCTGATATGCAAAATAATACAATCAAAACTGATCGGTCCCAAAAACAGGCAAAGGGCCGCAGGACGCGTAGGACGCTGGCAACCGTTGCGGTTGTCCTGCCGAATCGTAAAAGTCAACGCAAATAAAATTGTACGCGTCGCAAAATGTTAAATGAGCGCAGTCGATGTGGTCGACAGGACTCTGAATTATTTGTGCATAAGGTTCAATAAGTTATATCATAAGCCTTGTAACACAGTGCGGATTGTTTATAAATTAAAATAAACTAACAAAATGTTCGACTTTGCATAAAAACATATTTTCATGTTTTACAGCAAAGTTCATTATAGTTATCGTTAATATAAATGCGCTTATGAACTTTGGGTCAGTTGCTCATTTAAAAAATTACGAAATTTAAAAATTGTATAAATTTTTTCCAACTTTATGTTGACTAGCTACACAAAATTTATTACTGCTTTGACTGGATTATTTAAGCTTTTAATAAAAATTAAAATAATCTGTCAGGTAGACTAAGATATTGTAGACAAAAAAAATCACAAACTTTTTGATTAAAAGTTTATGTATCATTTACCCTAAACAGAAGATTAGATTTATATAATTAACCAAAGAAAGATTAAGTTAACTCCCCTACAAACCTATCAAATTTGACAATGTTAATCTAGATTTGTGATTTTTTTTTAAATGAATAATTTAACAAATTTATTATTTTTGAGCTTAGGCTTTAGACTCTACCTTCAGTTTAGTTTATGTATTTTTGGTATAAAGATATTTATGTTTCTTTTGAACTAATCAAAATGTTGACATAATTTTTGTTAGCACAATAAATTGAAAATTAAACAATCTAAGCTACTTTCAAGCAATAAAATAAAGCCAATAGCTCAAAACTTCATTAATAGCAAACTGCCAAAATACATGATATATTCATAAATTTAATAACAAAATATTCTTTATAAATAATCAAAAGCCCAGAGTACTTGTAATATCGGTGTACTGTATTTTTAAATTTCTGGCTTGTCAATAAAATTGAAATTGATGCGGCAAACGCAAGCGAAAAGCGAGCGCCCCAGAAATAAAATAAGATTGTGAAAAATCAAAAGCTAAAGGCAACCAGGCAATGCGTCGATATTGTTGGCGTTATTTTTTTTTTTTCAACTTGTTTATTTGTGTTTTATGTGCGCCGCCGTTGTCTGTTTACGGTGGGTTGAGGAGGGTGGAGATAGAGAGGGGAATTCGCTACGAGGGCTTGGCCCAACAATTATTTACATGCCCGAATCTTTGTTTTACCCCACTGGCGTTTCAGTTGTTTGCCAAAAAGTCAGAAGTCGACATATATATAATAGATACCCTCACATTCACATATTCAGAGAAATTGCAAAAAGTTGTTGCTGTGTTGCAGTTAAAAATGTTGCCTCTATCCATGGTAGAAAATGGCATTCCTTTTTTCTTTTTTTCCGCCCGCCGTTTCTATTTAAATTAATTTTGGCAAATGTTTAAAATGTTTAAGTAGGCGTGCCACTCTGCAGCTGCCATGGGTACAACTCCTGTATTTTTTGTATTTTCGCATTTGTATCTGTATTTGTAAATGTGTAACAACAGCTAAAGGCAAAAGTCTCGCATGGCTTTTAAGCTAAAAATGCTACTGATGTTGCCTAGACAAAGGGGCGTATGTGTAATGTGTTTTGTGTTTTATCTGTGGCAACTTGGTATGTTTCGTTTTTAAATGGGGAAATGTACCATATATATATATATATATATAAAAGGAGATATACTTTTGTCTGTGCGCTTTTTCTGCAGTTTGTTTTTAAGTTGTTTTATTTGTTGTTCCTGCTTTTATTTTCATCGTTGTTGCATTGAAATGTCCTTTATTTACTTTTCGATTTTAACAGTTGTTTACACGTAACACAAATATTTATACAATGCCAATATAAACAAAAAAATACCCATAAACCCTTTGTGGTTATACAAAATTGCAGTCAGACCGACAAATTTTTAATATATATAAAACTATATACATATGTACACATGTATCATTTATATTAATACAATTTTCCCATTTTATTTGCATTCGACAAAAAACTGTTGCATATTCGTTGTGCAAACGACAACCGATGACGAAATACCATCAATAATAAAACTCCAACATCATAAATACCATCACCAATGCTGTCAACTGTAGATCTGTCGAAGAATAATATAACAAATATAACGGAGAATAACTTTCGCGGCCAGGATAATCTGCATGAATTGGATTTATCCAAAAATAAAATATTACGTATGGCAAGCTCAACATTTCGCCATTTGACGGTGAGTATATAGTATATAGTACACATATATCAGAATAAAATTTCATTCAGGCTACAAAAAAAAAAATAATAGTTTATGAAAAATGTCAACAGCCTTAATTGCAGTGCAATTTCCAACGAAACTGAAAACAAATTGCGATAGATTAGCGAAAATGTTACAAAATTAAATCAATTTATCAGAATTTTTAACTAATACTAATACCTAATAATAACTACTATGATAAAGCTAATCCTATCTAGATTTTCTACCTTTTTTTTTGCTGTTTCAAATGGCATAAAGGTCAAATGCAGATATAACATTGCAGTTCTTGGCTAAATAGTTTTACTTTTCCATTAGGCGCTAACTTGCAGCCACTTTGTAATAAATATCATGGAATTTTTAATAGCCTGGCAAAATTGTTGTTGCCCTCATTTTTGGGGCAAATGAAAGTTCTACGTGCTTGAATTTAAGTTTTACTGCTGCTGCTGCAGCTGTTCTTAACTTGGTCTAGTGTTTTTCGACTATGGCTGGCGGAAGTGCCAGTGCACAAAAGTTGCTACTACGTTTGTCTTCAGTATTTGCTTTCGATTTTATTTTGCACTGCGCTTCCCGCCTCCTTGTTGACTTCATCCCAGGCCTCTTGGCCTGTATATGTGCCTCAACTGCTGCTGGTGCTGCCCCTGCTGCAAAGAGTGCTTGAAAGATTTTTTTTTTGGCAGTTTCCGGTCGCCGCAGAGCTTGAGCTCTACTTTGGGTGCTTGCTGCCTGATTTATGAATTATTAGCCATGAATTTCGCATTCGGTCTCATGAAACATTATTAATTTGGTGCGTGCCGTAATAATAAACTTTTGGCAATTGCATAACTCTTTTGGCAGGATCTGCGACGTCTTAATTTAGCCGGTAACTCAATCGTGGAGCTTGTACAGCGCAATTTCTTCCAGCTGAGCAGACTCAAGTACCTGGACATGAGCGGAAATCCGCTTCAGGATTTACAGCCGGATGTATTTCGCGATGTGCCTGTGAGTACACTTATACGCAGCTTGAAACTTACGCACTTTATTTTCCCTTTGTCTTTTATATCATTTTAAAGGAGCTGAAAGTATTGAAATGCCGCAATTGTCAGTTGAAAAAAATCAACCCGCAATTGTACAATTTATTGCCGCTTTTAAGCGAATTGGATTTGGGACGCAATGAGGTTTGTCGCCAAATGAAAAATTCCCAACCCATTTTCCAATTATATATCAACTTCTTTTACTGTATTTTCTTTTGCAGTTCAAATTCCTTGACAAGGATGAATTTCGCGATGTGAAACGTCTTACAAAAGTTTTACTCGACGGCAATCAATTGTCTGTGGTGGTGGACCAACTCTTTCGCATGCAGAAAAGTCTTAATCACTTGGGTGCGCCATTGAAATGATAGTCATTTGGATTCCATTTTCTTAAACCTTCTCCTTTTAATTCTAGACTTATCCTACAATCGCCTGGCCAAAGTGCCAAATGATTCGTTCCTGCAGCTGACCAATCTAACATTTTTGGATTTATCCTACAACAAATTGGTGCGTCTGGAGCCGCAATCTGTGCGCAGCTTAAGCAATTTGAGGGCTCTCAATATAAGCGGCAATGTGCTGATGGATTTAAGGGAAATGCATGAAACATTTGAGGTAACATTTTCTAAATTGTATATAAACTCAAAATGGCTTTAACTGGTCAAATAACTCGAGTGATTGGGGGGGGGCAATCCATCAATTAATCATTGAACATTCCTTTTTATATTTATTGTAGCTTATACCAGAGCTGACGCATTTGGCCATTGCGGATATGGGCCAACTGCCTGTTGGATTGTTAACGCCTTTCAGACAATTGCGCTATTTGAATATCTCGGGCAATTCATTGGACAACATGGCATTGCAAGTTATCGATCCGTGTCGTGAGCTCGAGGTAAGTTTGCCAATGATTGAATGAGCTGAGCAGGAAGTTATTGCCTTTTCAGTGCCATTTGTTGTTGTTTATTTTCCTAGCCAAGTATTTGTGCACTGTGTATTTATTTGACTGCTGATAACTTTTTGGCCAATTGCAAAAGATTTCAACAGCAAACAATGTCAAAATGACAAAAGTACATTGTGCTGCCTTGTTTTGCCAGTTTTCGCCATTTTAATGTTGAAATTTGTTGAAGTCGTAGAACAAGCTCACAATTTCATGGTTTTATTTCCTGTGAGAATGCCTAGAGTAATTTTGTTTTGTCCTGTCTGTCTACCTCCTTGTACATCACTTTGCTCTCTTCTTCAAATTTTATTTTAATAGTTTTCTATTGTTATTGTTGGCATGTTGACTAGGGCAAATTTATGGTGAAACAACAATCAGTTTATTTTCCATTAAGCTTTTCATTTTAATTGAATTTAATTGTGTGCACAACACTCAAGTCAAGTTCTTGTTGTTGTGTATTTTATTTTTGTGGTTGGCCAATAATTGCAAGAATTGTTGACAAATGTTCTTTAAGACATTGTTTTGGCATCAGGTGTGCATAATTGCCATTTGATAACAATCATAATCATAGTTTAATCTAGTATTTCTGTACACACAGTTCTTGGACTTGTCACGAAATCAATTATATGGCATTAATGCAGACACTGCCCTAAGGATACAGGGTATACGTAATGTGCGACTTGATAACAATCCACTGATATGTGATGAATGTCATATGGGAAAATTAATAAATGTTGTGCGACAAGTAAGTAAATATACAATTATACAATTAAATTGAACTCGATGTTGCGTATATGACGCGTGGTCCCTATAAATTCCAATCAGTCTTAAAAGCTACCTTAATTGATGATTTCTTATAAAAAAAATAAACCAGGCTTATCCCTTACCGAATGCATACAAAAAACAGCATATTCATATATATATTTTTTTTGAAATTATTTCCGTTTTCATTATTTATGCAGCTTCAATGGAAATGGGATACATATCCAATTTGTTTTTTGCCCAAAAGTTTACGTGGCGCTGAGATAATTAATTTGGACATTGGAGGGCTGCACACGTGTCTCGATTACATTAGCGATGAGGAACAAAATGCGGCAAGCACTTCATATAATTTTCTTGAGCATGGTGAGTGAGTAAACAGTAGTAGTTAAATTTAAACATGTCTGTTAGAGCAATTGAGACATCTCTTGAATTTAAGTTGATGTTTAAACAAAGCATTTCCATCATTTCTTAATTATGCAAAAGCCTGCTTCACTTCTTGTTTTGTCTCTTTTCACAGGTGGTCTTAATACTCTGGCCATTTTGGGCGGCATCATCTTTGTGCTAATTGCTATCATTATCCTGTCGCTTGTGGCCTGCTTCTCCAAGAATCGAGCCCGCTACTATACCAGAGAGGATCATTTGAATGGCAGTGAGTAGTAGTAGTAAATTTAGATGTTATATACCATTTGATGGCTTTAATTACACCTAAAACTGACACAAATTGAAGTCAGGAGACGAATAGGATAGACCGAGCAGAGCCAAAGGCTTGTTTAACCGGATGTAATCCTTTTTGGCACAGTGCCAAATTCAAAATATATAAAACAGGCCAAAAGACAAGGCGCTGAAATGAAAAACTGTCTGTTTGCATTACTGCTAAGACAGTCCGCAATTTATGTGCCCTTTTAAGTTTTTTTTTTATTATTTTTTTTATGCATTTATTTTCTAGCACGTAAAATTGTCGGCGAAATTAAAAAGAAAGCAGCAGCCGCACTTAATTAATTACAAGTACGTGCTTCATTATGCCAAGGAGCTTTGGCTCTCATGCTCCGCCTAATTGAGGAATAAATAAATTTCCAGCTGACCTACGCGTAGTACCCTCGGGGTCAGCAGCATTAATGTTTGTGCACACACCTGCCTAACTTGGTTACCTTAGCACAAATTGGCCCTGGGGTCACCGTTGTGGTCCGTGCCATTCAGCAGAACGCACTCGAGGGAAATGCCAGCTCCAATGGAAAACAAAGCAAACTTCTGAATTTGCGCAATTGTAGCAGTTTCTGGTTTTTGTTTTTGGTTTCATTTTTTTTTGGCTTTTTAACAAACAATAAAATGGTCGCCAAGGTTTCACGAAACAGAACTTTTGCCACACCGAATTCGATTCCCTCGATAAATGAACAGCGCACCAAAAAAATAGAGTAAAAAATTTTTGTTTTTATACTC
This sequence comes from Hirtodrosophila alboralis, assembly GCA_035043045.1. Lineage (NCBI taxonomy): Eukaryota > Metazoa > Arthropoda > Insecta > Diptera > Drosophilidae > Hirtodrosophila > Hirtodrosophila alboralis. The sequence continues at coordinate 1,459,788 of JAWNNH010000224.1, read as the reverse complement.
AAGCTGTGCTAAAAAAAAAAATAAAAATATAAAAAAAAAAATAACCCTACCCCAGGCTCACACACACGCTCAAAAATTCAAGCAGCGAATGCCTCTGGAGTTCGGTACAGTACAAACACAGCTCGGGCAGCCAGGATACGTGACAAGTTGTGACTATTGACACAATTGCATTGAATGTTTCCGCAAGGATATTTTTTAGAGACTTTACGCATAGCTGGCTTGAAGAATTGCTGAGAAAAGTAGAACGAAAAGTTGATATACAAATATTTTGAGGATTATCACAGTATTTACAACCAAATTATGGACATTTTGGAATTTTCCATTTTCCAAAATATTTGTGGATAGATTGCCAGATCAAAACAATTAAGCCTGAATAACATTTTCTAGATGAATAAAAAAGTCTAGATATATTAAGTCAGGAAAAAGGATTCTGACAACAGGATAAACTTTTATTTATTATATTTATTAAAAAATTACATTTTAGCTTATATTTATTGTTCAAAACAAATAGTTAAATAATAATTAAATTTCATGAAATTTTAGTAAATTAATGATGCCAAACAACTTTTAATATCAATTTTTATTATAGGGTCAAAAGAAAGATTTATTGCCAATGTTAATTTTAAAAAATCATTAATAATTCTTACTCATCATTTTTATACATAAAATTTTTTTTTTTTAGAGTTGCTATTTCTTTATTTATTTACTTCTTATCAAAATAGAATAAAAAGCACTTCTAAAATCGTGTCTTATTTAATACAATTTAACAAATTTTTAAATTTTATTTTAAATTAGATAAAAAAGTCTTTAATGTTTTAAGTTATAAAAACCTAATTTAAGTATATCTTCTTTCTTTTCTTCTTTTTTTGGTGTACACTTATCTAAAATTGCAATTTTCTTTATTTAGGCGATAGCAAATGTTTGGAAAAGAGTTTGGAAGCAGCCACAATTACAACTCTAGGCAATGGCAGTTCACCGACAACAACCACACTGACACTGGCCACATCGCCGGCGGGCAATGCAACTGCAACACCAACAGCAACAACAACAATAAATGGCCCAACAAATGGTCATATCCAAAGTCCTGCCAATGGCAATACGCCCGCACATCCTGCTGTTAAGCACAATGTGAACGATGCTGGCAAGGAAATTAACTTCACTTTTCCAATTGACGATCGCGTTTGCACCATCGATGAACTTGTGCTGCCGCCAGCGCCACCGCCACCAGCCGTTGCCCAAGTGCACCACCATCCCAGCATGGGCAGCCTAATGTATAGTGTATCCCATTCGCCGAACAGCGGCATGGGGGGCACAGTTACAGCCACAGCACTGGCAGCTGCGTCTGCTGCCGCAACGGTCATTCCTCCGGGCGCTCCCTCACCAATGCCAGTTGCCGCTGAGGCCGTGGTTGTGGTGCTGCCACCGCCGCTGCCGCATCATCAGCAGCAACATTTGCAACAGCAGCAGCAGCAGATGGGCAGCCTGGCCAGTCTGCGCGAGGTGCAGCAGCAGCTGGTGCATTTGGGCAGCACGCTGGAGCCTCTAGTCAGCGTTAACTGACCCAGGAGCTTAGCAGCAGGAGCAGCAGGAACAGCACGAGCAGCAGCCCCGGCCTCAACCGCAGCATCAGCGGGCAAGTTTGCCAAGCAAACAGTAAGCACGACACTGACGTAAGTCACTGGAGAGTTGTAAAGAGGCAGAGCAAGAATGTTGCACGGTTGCAGCGGCAGACGGGGCATATAATTAATGACAGTACGGTGGCTTTGTTTTTGGGGTCAAATTGAAGTAAAGTAATTAGGATTTCAGTTTGTAATTAAGTTCATTAATCATTTGGACGAATGTGTTATTTAAAATGCTCGCTCTCTCTATCTCTATTTCTCACACTCTCCCAACAAATATGGTGAATGTTATATAGCATGGAGAAATTAATTAAATAGGCATAAATAAATTAAGAAAATTGAAATTCAAGACTTTAATTCAGCTATATAAACTGGAGATAGGCATTTCATTACATAAAGCATTTCATAACAAGAACATAAGTACTGCCATTTTCCTGATATAAAATTAAAATTACAAGCGTTTCATTAACATATTTGTAGATTTGTTTATAATATTTTGTATAACTCTGCATCTGTGTGTATATACATATATATGAAACTGTGGACATAATTGCACACATTAAATAATAAGTAACAAATATTTAAAAACGAAAAAGCGGTTAAGGTACGGAAATTTGTAAGTAAAACAAAACGCACATTGTAAATGTGATAAAAAAATTTAATTTTGTAAATAAAATAAGATTTGGAAAAGCTAAATGGAGTTCTTATTAACATCACAGCAGCAATCATTTCAAAAAGAAATAAAATTAAAAAAATATTGTATATTTGGCAATTGCGATTCAAAATTGAGCAGCCGCTGTTTTCTTTAGGCTAAGTAAACTAATTTCTAAAAATTTAGAATTAAAATAATTATAATAATAATTTAGCACGTAGCTAGTTGCATAGATTTTAAACACATATAAAATCTAATAATAATTGAAAAAGCTATAAGAAAAAAATAAAAAAAAATAATACCAAACTATGTTAAGAATAAAACATAAAAAAAAACAATCATTTCAATGTTCCCAACCAGAAAACCCAAACGATTTCTTTTTTTTCACATAACATTTAAAAGCCATTGTTCAAGTGCAGAAATTTCGTAAATTTAAGAAAATTTTATTTTATATTTCAAAAACAAATAAAAGTGTTATTATGTTTAACAAACCACAAGTTTATCAGTAATAAAGTGTGACAGTTTATGGAAATACAACAAAATATAAAATTCTTTAATATATTTTAATAACTTTAACAGCTACGTGTCGTCGCACCGCAAAGTCGTTTAGAAAAATCAAATAAAAATAAAATAAAGCTAACAGCAGACAGAGGACAATGCGAATCACCGCTGCAATCTGTAAAATAAAAATGCGCATTTACTGAGCGGCACTTGCAACATTTGTGGTAACTTGGGGCGCACTTGCCACTTGGCCGCACTCACCAAACCAGCATCATGCGGCATTGTGTGGCAACTGAAATTATGCTTGTAACATGTCGTGAAGCATGTGCCAGAAGCTGCATGGTGCCCTAAGTGTGAGACCGCACAACGGCCACCATTTTAACTCAACGCAAATGAAAATTGCTTCCGTTTCCGTTTTGCGGCACACTTCCGTGTCGATGTGAATGTGGTTGCCGATGCGGATTTGGATTTGCTATTGTTGCTGATTGCATTGTGAACAAGCTGCCACCGCTACTAGTACTATGTATATTCAGCTTTGATTTACGCTTTGAGTGTTTGGCTGCACATACACAGACACACAGAGTATGGATAAAGCAGCAAACACTCCGTAAAGTCATCGATTCTGACAGTGCAGGGAGCAGAAAAAGCGCTTACAACTTTATCGAGGCAAACTTTAGATTTTACAACAAAAAAAAAATAGAAAGAGAAATGCAACCATTTGTTTTGGCCAGCCATGAATCTTACAGACAATTTTTTGGCTTGTCCAAAAGTCCGGCACACCCAGCTCTTTTATATTGCACTTGAGTGGCTGACAAACATTTGAATTTATGCATGAACGTTGAAGGCATTTCAATGGCTCTCAGTGTTTTTCCGGCTGCATTGAAAATGCATTCGAAATTACTACATATCCAGAGTTGCAGCAGCATCCTACTCAAGTGACTCTGACTTGGGATGACTTGAATTCCAGGCACATGCAAATGGAGCATGTGGTGCAAGTTCCCTTGAGATTGCACATCAATATTAGTATACTTGACACATGACGAGTCTGAGTGTGTCCAAGTTTGAATTCAAAGCTCTGTACGGCATTGATTAAACTTTGCTGGGACCAGGCAACCAAATTAAAAATCTAACATGGCTTGTAAGTAAGTGGAAATGAACTTTGCAAGATTCTGCAAGCTTTTATCTATCAGTTTAATCCACTTACGAATATATATTGAGCAGAAATTGCGCATACGCAGCGTATGTTAAACTGTAGGTATTTTCATCGGTTCGATTTTATGAACTAACGTAAAAATTTTTACAACAGCCACTTACAGGCAATTGATGAAGACGATGCCAACTTGTTTCCCATCTGTTGCCATCAATTCACTTTCAACTTGAATGCAGAGTGTCAGGCTGGCAGGCAGGATGACTGGCAGACAGCAAATCCTGCCAGCCTGCCTGCCATCAGCTGCTCCTTTAGCCTTTGTTCAAGCCTGCCAAGGACTTGCTATAAAATGTACTCTTGCTTCCTGGGTTGGCATTCTGGCAAGGTTTTTATTAGTTTTTGGTGCAACAGTTGCGGTTCGATGTGTAAATTTAATCAGTCAGCTTACTCAAGTATGCTGCAGTGCAGAATAAACAGTAGCAGCAGCAGCAGCAGCTTCAGAGCTCCTCATCTCGATTCGCCTGTTTGCCTGTTTTATGGCTTGAATCACTTTAGGTGCACAAAATTCGAAATTTAATTAAATGCATTGGCTTTCAGCTCGGTTAGGCTGGTATAGTTTACTTGAGGTAAGCATTTATTTAATTGATTGTGATGCAGTCGAGGTAAATTTAAAATTAGTTGAAATACGTGCTTAAATAAGCTGAAACAATGACTATATCAATTTAAATTTAATTTTAACAAATATTTTTCTAAATATAGCATAATCAAATGAAACAAAACAATTAATCAATATTAAAGTGAAACATTTATCGTTAAGTATGTAAACTTTCTTGACAGTTTCTTCACTAGTTTGGCTAAAAACATTTGAGAGAAAATTAGAGTACCCATTCGAGAGCAGTTCGAAATTAACTTAACTATATATATTACTCAGCTTGGCCAATCCATCAGACTGTCAGTTGACTATTAACCCTTACATATTGCGGCATGACAAATCGCTTTTGACATGCCAGAAAGCATGACAGGCACTGTCTACAGTCTCGGATACAATTTCAGCTTTTTCTCTAATGCTAAGAAACGCATTTGTCTGTACTAATTGCTTTTCAAAGCATTTCCTAAAGTTGCTCTACAGCAAACAAAGCAAAAACAATGCTTGTCAACAATTAGGATTTTGCTTCGACAGCTTAAAAAAAAAGAATTGAAGCATTAGCAAAAATAAAGCAAAAATTTGAAAAAGAGCAAGATTTCATTTGGGCTTCGACACATGTGGCATGTATGCTGAGCCATGTCAGAATATGATTTTTATTGGGACATTCAAGAGCTGCCCGAACAAAAATAAAATCAAAAAATTCTTTTTTCAGTTTTGTCCTGCGTACAGCACAGACTACCAAAGAGTAATGCAAAACTGTGCCACAAATATGATGGCTTTGACAGTTCCCCTCGACATGTGTGTGTGTGTGTGGAAAAGTAAAAGTGTGAAAATGGTAAAAACTCATATGGAAAACTCAACTGCAGCAGCTGCAGTTAAAGCTTGTGAGGCGAGAAATTAAGGCATGCATGTCTGAACACGACAATTGGCTAACGATTATACATGGAGTGTCTAAAAGAACCATAAATACTTTGATCTCTTTAAATGTTTTGTATAAAATTAACAAACAAATGCAGCTTTTTTAGCTTTAACGTGTAAATTGTTGTTCAGCCTGTTTTACTGCTAAATTAATAGCAATATATTTTCAACGTTTGCCAACGTTGCTGTCTCTTACCTAAAATAGCCCCCTGGGTGTAGTCAGAAAGTTTTCAAAATGCATAAATTTATTGCTGCTGGCCAAGTTTTGTTTGGCGGTTTTTGGTTTTTGGTGTTTTGTGGATTTTGGCAAAAACCATTTCTGGCTGCTGAACGCAAAAGTTTCAATCATTTTTGGTCATTGTCATTTATGTGATAAACTTATGACACGTACATCATGGTTATACTTAAGCGTTGAACTAATTTGTTGCCAGCTTTAGAAACTTTGTGTGCAACTTTCCACAATTTAGTCATATAATCGCAATATATTAAAGACAAATCATAAATTTATACAGAGTGAAGGTAAAGCAAAGGCATAAATATCCAATATGAGGCTATATATATTATGAAGTCATAAGAATGGTGCTCTCTCACTCTCACTTCTACATATACATTTCTGTGGCTTCTTAACGCTCTGGCACAGACAGAAGCCTAAGGCCATCATTTCCCGCTGGGCTGCCCTCAGATTTATGATGAGACAAAGTCGCGCGCGTGTGTGACTCCATTAAATGTGTTAATAGGATAATGTCGCCAAGCGAGGAGAAAGAGAAAAAATAAAATAATAAAAAATATGCCTGGCGTTTATATTCATATTTCTCATAGCAGCCAACCCCCGCTGATGAAAAGTAAATTTAAAAATGTAAGCTACTTTAAAGTAAAGATAGACCGAAAATATTAAATACACTGAAAAAAAGAATTTTGCATAAAATTAAATCAAAGACACTGAAAGTAGCATCAGCTGGCAAAACTGCTTTGAATTTATATTTATTTATTATCAAATCAATGTTATTTTGCCAACTAGACACTCCCGCAGGATTACAAATAAATATATTGGGGACTTTTATCAATGCTCAGACTTGATGAATCAATACAATTTCAGCGCCAGTCCCAAGCCAATAGAATCAAATTTAAATCTCAGTGTAGCAGGTTCAAGTTCAACCTTTTCGCATTGTGTATGTGATAAATGGAGGCAGACAACGTGGCACAAATAAAGGCTCATCTACCTGCCACAACACTAAACGAGTGAAGAATAAAAACCTATTCTAGCACACACAGAAGGCGAACCTAAACACGTGCAGCCAAATAAATAGAGTCAGGACTCCATGTTCCATATACACATATATATATAAATAGTATATACATATATATATATATAACAAAACGTAGGAACGAGTTTAAGCACGCAGCTTTGTGTATTGAACATGTCATCGGCAAAATTTGTGTCAAAACACCACCACAAATGCCAAGAGCGCTGTGCATAGAGGGGAGCGAGGGCGAAAAGTTGAAAGGGGGATTTACAGACAGACGACACACCTTGCAGCCATTGTTGTGCATCAGGCATTTTCACAATATATTCAGTTTTTGGGCCCCAGCTTCATGCAACATGGCTTGCCACTTTTGGTCTGGACACGCCCCTCATCCTTTCTGGCTATACATCAATTTAACAAGCAAGCATGCACATGGGAAATTAGCTAGCAATAACGGTATTTTTGGGATGCAGCGACAAAACTGTGCTTACAACACATGCTTGCCACACAGGCAAAAACAACACCAGCCATCAGGCAAGTCTGTGGTGTGCTATCCACAAATTGTTGCACATACATGCACATAGTTGTTATCACAAACAAGTCCTTTGGCTTTGTATGCTTAACATTTCTTCTTATGGCCAAATTTATGCAAGTTGCAACTAAAAAATGTGTCAAGTATACAAATATACGACTATGCTATGCAATAAAATGTAGTCTTAAGCTCTGCTATAAGTTTTAAAAGTTATTTCAATGGTTAATGTAAAAAAAGTACAAAATATTAGAGAGCTCTGACCAACACGCAAGAATTTTAATATGAGCAGCAATACAGGTAGTTAAGGTTAGGAAATATAGATAAGTTTAGTTTTTTTTAAATATAGAAAGATTGCATACAAAATGTATTTACCTGATTTCAACATATATGAATTTTTTCAAAACTGAATCTGTTTTAACGCATTTTTTCCAGGATAACAGAATTCAATGATGGTTTTCTGTGTTTCTAAAATTATTAAAATTTAAATAACACATTAATTTATACGACAAATCATAACAAATACCTTATCAGCCTTATTAACTCACTTCTAGAAATATACGAACAATATAAAATTTGTGTTTCGGAAATTATTAAAATTTTAACAAAGCAATTTACACAAAAAATCACAATTAAACATCACATCGACTTTATTAAACCACTTTCAAAAATATAAACTATGTCAACAAGAAAGTATCCAAAAAATGGTACACACAAAAAATTGATCATTTTTGTTCATGTAGATGGAAAGTTCTTATAATAATTATTTTTAGATTTCCAACTTTCGAAAAATGTTAAAAATATGCAACTCTCTTCGATTTCTATAAAAATATTAAATTGTATTTCTTATTTGCTATAAATCTCTGCAAAGCAACAGAATGTGGGCGATAAATTGCATTTCAAATTAATAATAACAATCGAATTGGATTTTCTAGTTCAGTGAGTATTCCGTTGATCTAAGGCCCCACAATTTATTTGCTACTATACACTAAATATATATATACATACTATGATAGGCTGTCATTCGCTTGTGCAATTGCAATTGCAATTGAATTTGATTCGAGTATTTGTACCTGAAAGTCAACTCATCAGCAGTGGCCACAGCAACAACAGCAGCAGTTGGCAGTCCGCATCAATGCAAATGTCAAAGCAATCACTGCAGCAGGACTATGATGCCTAGGGGCGGGGGAGGGGTTAGGCAATAGGGGCAGAGGGTGCTTTTACTGTTTGTTACCTTCAAACACCATGTGCAATTGAATGGCGTCAACAAGAAGCCCTAGCCCGTGGCCATGGCCCATAACAGTGTACACCTTGGGGGTACGCACACACAAATAGCTAAATGTAAGTGCTATATGTATCTATGCATGTATTGTGCATATATGTATGAATGTTTAGATATATATATATAGAGATTTGTTCACCCACGATTAGTTGACGCTGGCGTACACAGTTTCCGCGCCATTTGCTGTCACTTCGCCAGTTTGCACATCGTCAGCCAGGACGATGACGTCGACTTCGACTTCGATGTTGCCTGCCAAGTTCGCTCATGCAGCACTTGAGGATTTTTTTTTTTGTTTTGGTCTGCTTTGGGAATATGCCCCTCTCCCTTCTACTTTGCCTCACTGTCAGGATCTTTCTTTTTACTTCCTTCTACTAATGGTAACTGGAAATGGGAAGCAACGGCGACAACGTTGATTGCCGTTTGTTGGCGTTGGTGTTGCTGGTTGTTGTTGGTTGTTGCCGGTTGTTGTTGTTTGTTGTTGTTGTTGGTTGTTCCCCGTTGTTATTGTTGCTGCTGTTGTTGACATTTGCGTTGGCGCCAATGTTGCCAATTTTTGTTCGGCTTTTGCCTGCCATAAGACAAGAATATGTTGTTGTTTTTTTTCCATTTTTTTTATTCCCAACAATTTTACGTGCTGTTGGCCATGATAATCGTAATACTATTGACAATGTTCTGCTACAATTTGGCCAACTGGCCTATAAATTTTCGCACGTGTCAACAGCAGCTGCCGTGCTGTACATCAAATTAACCATTGCTAACTCAACTGGCCAAAAGGATCTGCTTGAGTGCTAGCCAAAAAGCCGACATTGTTTGTTGTTCTTGAATGGCTTGACTGCCAAGCTATTGCATCAGGTTTTCGGCCAGCCAATTTGGCCAACGACAATTGCATTTGAGCCGTAAGCTGGATTCCCTTAGCCTCAGCTTCAGCCTGAACCTGAGCTCGTAAACGTGGCAATCTCACTGATTGTGCAATGCAATTTGGCTTTCGCTTTTGTCTCGCAACAGGCAATTGAATTGCGCAAATTAGCTCCATGGCATAAAGGGCTCTATAGATGGACTTCCACTTTCATCAATTGATTGGCACACTCACTCCTTATTAAATACTAGCCAACAAATTTTAAATCACTTTTAATTTGAGTGATAATTAGAAAACTTGCAGTGGAGGATGGAATTTAAAATTTCAATTTTAAAATGTTAATATGGTTTTACTTAAGCCTAGTATACAAATTTATTAAATAAACTAATTTTTTTTTATATCTCGGGGCTACATTTAATACTGAACACTATTAATAAATCGTTTAAAGCAGAGTTTTGAATTAATGCATGTTGTATTTACTTTACAAAATATGAATTGTTATTCATCAATTGAGATTTGTCTAAAATTTATTTTCAATTCGTAATTATTAGTAGAAGATTTCTAAGCAGTATTTTTTAAATGAAATACAAAAAGGCCGTTTATTTTAATTGAATACTAATTAGATAATATTATTCGAATATAGCGGTTGTATGACCACTAAAAATAATTTATAAGGCCGGTTAACGTTTATCGTGTCAACTAAAATATAATTAGATTGCTCTTTGTTTTTATTGTATTTTTTTTTATTTTATTTTTACGCTATTAAATTATGATTATATTTAATTATATGCCGCTCAAATTTTATATTCTTTAAACTCTAAAATAAATACACTAACTCCAAAAACTATTCACCCTACAGTTGGTTGTTTAAAGAGCAGCCCAAAAGTGGGCCAAGACAATGAGACACTTGCACAGGATTGCGAGCAAATAATTGAAGTTGGCTTTGATGTTGTTCTTGGCGCTTTTGTGGTTGTCGTCGATGGCATTTGGCTTAAGCTTGTAGTGTATGTATGTATGCTGAAACAACTTTACAATGCAATACAGAGCTTGGGATTGGCTAAAAGCACTTGGGGCTTGGGATTGTTGCTGTGGTCTGTGGGCGCCTGGTTCTTCAACTTTGATTGATTTTGAGTGCGCTTTAAAGTCGTCTTGCAGGCACCTTAACCGACATTCAAGTGCTTATAAATCAAAGGCATGAGTAGAACTAGTAGCATGTAATTTTGTAGATAACATCAGCTGAGAACTGACCAGGCCATAATGATAATATCTACGCTTCATTTTCGTTCAATTAGAAGCCAACTAAAGCATTTAAATGGGGGCGTACAGTGTGTGCCACGCCCCCTTGCTACTAGCATACACACAATACACCATACACAATGTAAGTGCAAAACTTTCTCTATTATTAAGAGCCTTATTGTCGGTTTTGTTGGACCCTGGCGACTGCCAGCCTGTGCTGTCCATGCATGCTAATGTAACGTGCTTATATACAGACACACACGTAGTAGACACACACACACACACACACCCATACACACATACTAACCAGACTACAACCACACAATAAAGCACAATATATTCCGCACAACTTTGTTCATATTTTTAATGTCAGGAGTACAATAATTACGTTCATTGACTTTACTAAGTAGCCTACTTTATGCTAATGTTATTTAGTTGTTAAAGTTGAGAGTGTGACCAGAGTTCTGGCATATATTTACATAATTGAATGCACACAAAATTATTTTTGACATGGTCTAAAAATGTGACAGTAAATTTAAAAAAGTAGCTACAATATTATGTTAATTAAATATGAGTTAAAATTTTCTTTTTATTCAAATTAATCATATGAATTTATGTGTATGTCTATGTTTTAAATTTACTTACCTAAATATTCAGATGATACAATTCTAAGAATTTAATAATTATTTTTGAATGCTTGAATGCTCTTAAAGGTTGCACTTACTAAAAATAACTTAATGATTGATGTGTTATTATATTTAAATATTAAATACATACATATTTCTCTTCGTTACTCATTCTGACATTTTCAAGAAAAGGCACTTTTACTTACATCATATATTGTAATATATTTAAAATAGTTTTCTACATTGTAACAATTTAATTAGTTAATATTACGGCATAAGTCAAATGTCTTTTCTTGCACGTCATTCAATTTTTCCATGCGTCACTTAGCCAACAAAAATATAGAATAAAAACTACAATGTACTAGGCAAGAATTGCACGCACGATTTATTGATTTTGTGTACCTATTTTTGCATTGCTAATACGCCATGTAGAACGTGTATTATTTAATGGTCAGAAATTGATTTTTTTCTCTTTTTGGCCAATAGCAATGTCAATATCAAAGCCAAGGGAGAGGAAGCCTTAGCAAAGCCAGAACAAGCAAATTGTTTAGATTCTAGAAAAGATGCAGCAATACACAATGTTGACTAATTGAATTTGCTGAGGGCTGACAATGCCAGGTATAAATGACGGATTGCCGTTGGCCGCTAATTGAAAACGACACGAACAACGCAACGCGGCGTAGTTCGAAATATACAAAATCAAATAAGAAGAAAGAAAGATATATATATATATATATATAAGATATATATAGACGGGCGAACGTGAGGCTTTAGAGTTACAAATTTATTGGAATATTTTTCAAGCGGTTAACCGGAAATAAGAACTTCGACAGCAAAATGGTGGTCAACTTCAAGGTGTTTAAAAAATGTTCGCCGAACAACATGATCACGCTGTATATGAATCGGCGTGAATTTGTGGATTCGGTAACGCAAGTGGAGCCAATTGGTATGTAATCAAAAGTGGAATAAGGATTATTAATTTAGAGAAATAAAGAGAATGAACTTTGACAGAGAGGCTTTATTCACTTTAATGTTTGTTTGTTGTTGAAATTAAATATCTTGGTAATTAAAAAGTGAAGTTCGAATTGATTTTTAATAAATTCATCAAGTTTGGTCAAACGGATATAAGGTCGGTTTTTCGGAAAATATGACATTTGATTCTATATAAAATGGTTGAATTCAGAAGTGACAAACCTGAATTTAATAGAAAGTTTATACAGACTTTCTCTGGTTTTTATTTTTGGAAGAGTTTTGCAATTAAAATTCCTTTTAAACTATCTAATTTGGGAAATAAATCATTTGATCACATTCAAGTAAAAATATTAACGCCTAACAGAAATTCCCTATTCATTCAAATTGTTGCTGAAAGTGGAAACTAAAACAGATCTGTGTTTCCCTTGCACTAACTTCAACTTTAATCCTACCCCTAACTATTTTGGAAGATATTTTACCAAATCTGTTTTGTCTCCAGGGCCTTAATTAAATTACAGCTTAATATATGCAATAAAAACCTGTTACAACAGCCACAAATCCGCTTATTAGTTACGTGTTAATTGGCCAGCCGTGGAATATAGCCAAGACACGTAACTAAGGTGTGACTAGTCTCCAATTAATTTTGTTGCCTATTTGTAGATGGCATCATTGTGCTGGACGATGAGTACGTGCGTCAGAATCGCAAGATTTTTGTGCAGCTCGTTTGCAACTTTCGATATGGCCGCGAGGATGATGAAATGATTGGACTGCGTTTCCAAAAGGAGCTGACTCTTGTCTCGCAGCAGGTATGCCCGCCCCAAAAGCAGGACATACAGCTGACCAAGATGCAGGAGCGTCTGCTCAAGAAATTGGGCTCCAATGCATTCCCCTTCGTCATGCAAATGCCCACCAGCTCCCCAGCTTCGGTGGTGCTGCAGCAGAAGGCCAGTGATGAGAGCCAACCCTGTGGTGTGCAGTACTTTGTCAAGATTTTTACTGGTGATAGCGATTGTGATCGTTCACATCGTCGCAGCACCATTAATCTGGGCATACGCAAGATGCAGTATGCACCCACCAAGCAGGGCATGCAACCATGCACTGTGGTGCGCAAGGACTTCCTGTTGTCGCCTGGAGAGCTTGAACTGGAGGTAACACTGGACAAGCAGCTGTATCATCATGGTGAGAAGATTTCGGTGAACATTTGTGTGCGCAACAATTCCAACAAGGTGGTCAAGAAGGTTAAGGCAATGGTGCAGCAGGGCGTCGATGTGGTGCTATTCCAGAATGGACAATTTCGCAATACAATTGCCTTTATGGAGACCAGCGAGGGTTGTCCTTTAAATCCGGGTTCAAGTCTGCAAAAGGTCATGTACTTGGTGCCCACATTGGTGGCAAACTGTGATCGTGCTGGCATTGCCGTTGAGGGTGATATTAAACGTAAGGATACCGCACTGGCTTCCACCACATTGTAAGTAGAGATGTTTTCATTTTATAAGCCGACTAAGCTTACAAAATTGCAATTGTTCACAGGATTGCCAGTCAGGATGCTCGTGATGCTTTTGGCATTATTGTTTCCTATGCTGTGAAGGTTAAGCTCTTTTTGGGTGCTCTGGGTGGCGAGCTGTGTGCCGAGTTGCCCTTTATCCTAATGCATCCCAAGGTGAGTTACATTTTCAACTAAGTCTGTAATAAAGTCTAAAGTTTTTCAAATTTTTTTCTTATCTTTTTCAGCCCAGCCGCAAGGCCCAATTGGAAGCTGAGGCCTCTGTTGAAGCCTAAAGATTCAGTTTACCTCAACTTAAAAATATATATACAAAGTGCATATTTATACAAAACTTTTAATCCAAGTGTTATAATATCCACAAATCTAAAGCTGATGTTGCTGAAATGTTCTGAACTGCAGTCGTCGTACTTTTCTTATAAAACAAAACCAAAAAAAAAAAACAAATCTATTTTCAATATATGTGTGTATGTGTATTATTAACGTTCTATATACAACAAATTAATTAATGTTAAAATGAATTGATTAAATTCGAAAAAAAAACATAGTTACAGTGTTTAGATGTTTATTTAAATTTTTTAATAGTTTTAGTATTCATGGATAAATAGAAGATGGATCTGTTTCCAAAATGTAGAGCTAAAGCAATTGACAAACTAAATTGTTTTAAATGAATTACCTCTTTAATTGAAATAGGTTTGTATAATTATTTCTCAAAACAGAACATTTATTATTGGTATTAATTTAATAAACAATTATTTCTGAATTTGACTTTAATAATTATTTTCAGGTTGCTTAACCAATTTGGCTGCATACTGCATCTTAATACACTTAAAACCTAACCACATGTGTTTACATACCAGTACTTAATACAAACATTTTCATCTCGAGCAATGCTAAGGGATTACAAATTACTTCACCACACTTGCCACATAAATGTAAATCTCCGCAAGCAGAAACCAAGATTATGAATTTATTCAAGTGCCTTTTGGAAATTCACAATGTAACGTATGAAATTAATTTACTCATGTGACGCATGCAGGGAAAATCAATATGTTTTATGCTAATCACAACGTTTACTTTTGTGGCTACATAATTGCAGTTAATGTCCGTTCTCTAACATAATTTCATAGTCAACCAAATTTATTACAAAACAAAGTACACAATACATTAATTATTACTTCCATAAAGTAAGTAGGAATTGTTTAAATTTGGCAGGCATTTACTTGATATTTAATATTAACGGCAACCCAAAGGCTTTGTATTTAAGCAGACAGCCAACAGCTATGAATTGAAATAGAAACCATTATAAACACTTAACCATTGTAATTTACCAATTATAAAACACTTGAAACTGACTAGGAGAATATTTGAGATTAGATTACTTTATCTCCGAGACACATAAAGTGATTAGCACAATATTAATGGACATTGAGACATTAAGAAAAATATTGTTAGCCCTTTCATATAATTTTTGTATATATTCTTACACCTGTCAGCTACAATTAATCGCTAATTATAGGAAAATTAAAGATAATCACTCCCTTTAATACTGTAAGAAAACTGTCTGTGTAAGAATACTATAGTCGTGTTTACCCGACTACGAGACACCCTGTACTCAATCCGTGATCCGCAAGCGTAAGTACTGATTATTCAAATCAAGCAGTGCAAATCAGAATTTAAATATCAAGCAGTTTAACGGCCATACTTGAATGGTTTTTTTTATCTGCTATACTAGGTCTAAAATCTCTGCTTACATACACTCTGATCAAGAATATATATACTTTATATGCTCGGAAATATCTCCTTATGTGTGTTACATCCATTTGAACATGTTTTACCCACTTTTACTAGGTACAAATATCATCTTTTGGTGATTCTCTAAATCTCAAACTTAATCGAATTTTGTGAAAAACCCATGTACTTTCAGCACGGTATTTATTTGCATTGTTACCAGCTCATTTCCAGTACACCTTAATCTCCAGACTGATAAGAAAAATAGCCCTGAAACCTTATCAGAATTATAAGCACTAGGTACTTATTGCATTGTGCATATAAAAATATCAGGACACCCAGAGAATACATAAATATGAAGAATAATTAAACATGATTGATAACACAAGTACATGAACAAAGAAAATGAAGAAACAAAACAAAAGAAAAGTAAAAGAAAAAAATTCAGATTAAATAACGATTATCGTTTTTGAACAAATAAAATCCGGTGCGATTATGTATAAATGGGTTAGTTGGCTATCGATCGAGTTCAGTTCGAAAATTATTTAATAATGTGCTGTCGTTGCTGTGGAGTAACCCAACAAAAATTTTGGGTTTTTGGCTGTGGTACGCTGCTCATAGTATCAGGATTGCTTAATATAATATGGTGGCCCGGTTTCATAGATAAAATGGTTGAGAAGGTGCGTTTATCAGTGCAGAAATATAGTTTATCAGATTTAAATATGCTTAAAGTTTTGATATCAATTCTACATAGTCTTTGCCACTATCCCCCACTTCGAAGACCTTTGACAAATGGGAAGAGATGCCCATACCTGTATATAATAAAATGTATTTATGGAATTGGACAAATGCTGAGGAAGTGCAACTACATGGTGTTAAACCAAATTTTCAACAACTTGGACCCTATGTCTATAGAGAAGAGCGTACAAAAATGGATTTGGATTGGCATGAGAATAATACAGTTACTTTTAAACCTCGACGAACTTGGTATTGGGATGAGGAACGTTCCAATGGCAAGCAATCGGATTTAATAACTGTGCCTCATCTCCCATCAATTGTGAGTATTATTAAAAATTCATGCCGATCTGGGATTATTTTGGCATATTCGCTGATTTTTAAAACAATAGATATTAATATCAATTGATACGCAGACACATAGTTTCAGTTTAATTTAATACCTTATTTATTCAAATTTAAAGGCTGCAGCGGCTAGCATGCGTGACAGTAATACAATATTAAAAAGATTTTTTAATATTGCACTTAATTCGAACGGCGGAGCTTTGTATGCAACTCACACGGCCAATGAGTGGCTTTTTGAAGGATTTTATGATGAGTTTTTGCATTATGCAATGACTTTGAATAATTCACAGGCACCTGAGATAGATTCAGATTATTTTGCCTGGTTTCTAAATCGCAATGGTTCCAAAGAATTTGAGGGCGCTTTCACCATTCACACGGGAGTTGGTGATATTAAGGAAATGGGCGAAATTAAATTCTGGAATGGTGCAAATCATACTGGCTGGTTTGATGGCGAATGTGGACGTCTCAATGGCAGCACATCAGATCTCTTTGTGCCCAATGAGCCCAAGGAGAAAGCACTCACAATTTTCATACGCGACACTTGCCGTATTATCAATTTGGAATTTTCCGGACAAAGCTATGAGATTGAGGGCATAAAGGGCTGGAAGTATGAGATTACACCCAATACCTTTGACAATGGACAACGCAATCCGGATATGATGTGTTATTGTCCTGTGCATTTGCAGCCCGACAATTGTCCAGCTTCAGGTGCAACTGATTTGGGCCTGTGTGCTGATGGCGCCCCAATGTTTATATCTGCCTCCCATTTCATGTATGCCGATGAAAGTTATGCCAACACAATCACGGGCTTTGAGCCCAACTACGAACGTGATAATTTTTTTATCATAATGGAACGCAAAATGGGCGTTCCGCTGCAGGTTAATGCTGCCGTGATGATATCCTTGCATCTGCAACCGGACAAGGATATTGAGTAAGTTTGTGACATGTTCAAAAAAGATTTTTAAAAAATCTAATTTCTTTTATATACACACAGCATTATAAAACGCATACCTAGTTTCTATGCACCTCTATTTACCACTGCCAGTGATGCTGTTATAAGCAAGGAATTGGCTTCTGAGCTCAAGGTTTGTATTAAGCAATCAGTAATCTTAATCGTAGTTGCATTATAAAAAATATTCTTTATAGCTGGTATTAAGTTTACCCGCCATTGGACGTTATACTGGAGTGGGTTTTCTTTGTTTGGGTTGCATTCTCATAGCCATTGGAATATTCCTGACAGTAAAACGAAAATGGTATGGACAGAGTGCATCAGATAATGCAGCTCTCATGAGCCAAGAAAATATGGAGCACTCAAATTGAGGAAATGATGAATGCAAAGCAGCGAAAGGAGCTGATATATATATATATTTTTTTTTTGTTATAAATAATAATAATAATATTATAAAAGTGATTTCGGAATGTGATCTAAATTAATTGTTTTAAATTAAAAATAAAATATAGAATTAATATAATTCAATTACTGGAAATTTTATTGCAAGATCTCGACTATTATTGTGCAGGAATAGATCGAAATATTAAGACTGCATGGTTCAACAGAAATTTAAATTTTAATACTATTTCACAACTTTATTTTTTTGATAAAAAAATCAAGTTAAAAATTAATATTTTAATAAATATGTCAAGTTAAATTTTATCCTGTTTCCAAGAATCTGCCGCCTGAATTAGTATATATTAAATTTTACCATTTACCTATAAATTTTTTTTCAGGCTTAATTTTTAAGCTCATAACACTTATTTGTGATTCATGCTGTAAATTCATTCTTTATTTAAAGCATACAAGACTCTTATTATCAAACATTTCTTTTAACAAAATTCACATCAATTTCTAAATAACAGTCTAATTTTAATTTATTTTAATACATTTTTTTATTTTACTTCATACAAAATGCCACAAAATATGCCACAGTAAAATTTCAGATTATTTCATAGAACTTAACATTTTTACCTAAACAGCTAGTGTCATTTAATTTAATCGTTATCAGCCTAAAAATGCTAAAACCACTTTTAGCTTTTATTAGAGATCTTAAGAATAAAACGAATTTTATTGTTAAAGCGGCACAGCGATAATATAATCCATGTATAACCGATTAGTATAATTATAATAGCAATTGGCAGACATTATAAAACTGATTGGAATAATCTCCAGGGGGCACCGAAACATCAACAATCTAATCGGTGCTCCAAAATATTAATATAAACATTGGCAACTTTCAAGTTGAATTCACAGTCAACATTGAACAGTCAAAATGTGCTGTTGCAATTGTTGCAGTGTACGCCAACAAAAGATTTGGGTCTTTGGCATTGGCACTCTGCTAGTTATCCTGGGCATTGTACTGATCTCAGCCTGGCCAACTCTATCTCGACAATGGATACGTAGTTTATTACCACTTTCGCCCAATTCGTTTATGTACAAACGCTGGGTGACCACACCGACACCGGTCTATACTAGCTTCTATCTGTTTAATTGGACAAATCCACAGGATTTGAATAATCCGCAAGTGAAACCGAATTTTGAGCAACTGGGACCTTACACTTTTAGTGATTTTAAGGTAAAGGAGGATTTATTGTGGCAACAGCCGGAGGTAACCTATTATGGTCGACGTGTTTGGCACTTTCTGCCGGAGCAATCGAATGGTACTCTAGAGGATATAATTGTTACGCCGCATTTTCCAACTGTGGTGAGTAAAAAAAGTATTAAATTATTTTTGTTGACTATTAGACATTAATAAAAATGCTAGAAACAAAGTATTGATTATGTAGTAAAGTGTTTATCTCGTTTCTAAGTGAACTTCCAAAAACAATTATAAATATTTACAAATATTTTCGGTTTGTTGTTTACGTATATTTCTGAACTCAGAATTAAAGTTTCAACTATGAAACTTTGATTGGAATTAAAATTGTGAACAGAACCTAAAAACTTATTTTGGTTAAGTCCTAAACATCAGCAGGTATTTAAAGTTTATGTTGTATGAAGGCAAGCGTTAATCTTAGATATTTAGTTACATTATATTAAAAAGAACTTTAAATTTCTGTTTGCTGTTTTTAAATTATTGTGTATAGTTTCACTTTTAAGATATCTCTATTAATCTAAAGTTAATCCTAAATTTCAGGTAGCTGCACGTTATGCTCGCAAATATCGTCGCTTCCTGCGAAAGATTATAAACTTTGCAGTGAATCGTGAAGGAGGTGGCACCTACATGAGTCACACCGCAGGACAATGGATGTTCGATGGATTTTACGATGAACTGATTGACTTTGCAGAGCGTTTACATTCGCCATTGATTCCGCTGTATAGTAACCATTTTGGTTGGTTTTATGCACGTAACAATTCAAAAACAGCCGAAGGTAATTACACCATACACACAGGCAAGGGAGATCTGAAAAGTATGGGTGAGCTACGTCTATGGAATGGCACTGCCCATACGGGCTTATATGAAGGGGAATGTGGCAAGGTCAATGGCAGCACTGGTGAACTATGGGCGCCAGGACGAGAGTGGCATGAGACAATATCCATATTTATATCGGATGCCGGACGCTACATCAATATGCATAGCATAGCGAATGTCAGTGTACGGGGCATCGATGCCTGGCAGTATGAGACCACTGAGCTGAGCTTTGACAACGGCCAACTGGCGCCAGATACCAAATGTTTTTGTGTGGCCAAACGTGAATGTCCGCTGAATGGTGTTGTAGATTTTTCACCAGCCGCCTATCACGGTCCCATTTACATGTCACATCCGCACTTTCACATGACAGATGGGTTGTACAGGAAGAATACGACGGGATTACAGCCAAATGCCAAGGAGCATGGAATGTATGTGATAATGGAGCCAACTCTAGGTATACCCTTAAGCCTAAAAGGACAGGTTATGATCAGCGTGAGGGTGGAGCGAGACGAGGCTATTGAGTAAGTAATAAAAAATTAAATTACTAAGTGTTTTTACATTTTTGAGTTACAAAACTTAAAACTTAGCTTAACTGAAAGTGGAATATATATTTTAAATAATTCTCTATATTTTATTTCTTTCAATTTAATAGCTATCTAAAGGATGTAGCCTATGATCATTATGCGCCACTTTTTGTCATACAAATGCGCGCTGATTTAGATGATGACCTTATAAGTCTAGTAAAGGTTAGTTTCCTTATTTATAATTTATTTTATAATTTATCTCAATTTTCTTAACTTACAGCTGGCCTTAAATGCACCACGAATTGGTCAATTTACTGGCATAGGTGTACTTTTAATTGGCCTCATCATGATCATTGTGGGTGTGGTCGTGACAAAAAAACATAAATGGCACAATGAATGGAAAAGTGAACCCAAAGTTAAATGATAATAGCAGCAGCTGACTTTTGATAAGACTGTGTTATGGGCTGATAAAGACTGTTTTTGTGCTTAGCTCAAGTGGGAGTTATTCTTGGGCCGAAAGTGATTATTTAAGGTTATTATAAATTGAAGTGCGCCATAAAAAATGAAATTCCAAAGCACGGAAACATACACAAATTGGCGTGCTGCTGCTGTGGATTATCCAATTTCCTTCAGGTGTTGCCCAGCTGAGCTCGTCTAGAATTACACCAAAATTATGGCCTCTCAGATATGCTAAATTTATTAATATGTTAATAATTGTTTTTTGTATAATTTTTTTTTTTCCTTTGCTGCTGTGCCTGGTGGTGCACAACAAAAACCTTGAGCACGTAAGCTGCATACTTTACGGCGTACGAACTCTTTCACCTAACAAAAGGCAGCGAACAGCAGCAGCACATACACACACCACACACAGTCACAAACACACTCACTCACAAATACATCCAAATTGCTAACTGGAAATTTGAAAAATGCCAACAGAATATTATAACCAGCTAATTTATATTCGCCTGGCACGCAAACTTACGTTTTGCACACACATTGTTGTCGAAGAACTTTCGGAGAGGAACCTGAGAAAGCTCAGGATGTGGGTGGGAAAGAAAAGTTAAACAATGTATGAAAATATGAAAATTATATGGCAGCAAGTATGTGTTGGCCATAACTTTAATATAAATACACATAAGTTATGATTAAGAGCTGCCAGTATAATATTAAGAAATTTCTTTATATATTGAGCTAAATTTTAAACTTATTTTAAGCCATTGTATATTTTGAATATTTGAAATATTTATGTTTTAATAACATAAAAAAATTTTAAATGTAATTAATATTAATTTTATAATGCTTAGTTGTATGTAAGTAAAAAAAATAAATTTTTATGAATTTATTGTATCCATTTGCATAATTTAATTGGTTTATAGTAATTTAATGTTAGAGAAAAATGTATTAAAAATATTATATTTAAATTGAAAAATAAAAGTACTAAAGACAAAACTTAATTAATTTACTCACAAAATTATTTCCATATTTATGTTAAAACACTTGTGCAATATACTACCTATATTTCACATAAAAACAAACTATCTCCAAATGACTTTTAAAATACTGCAAATTTGATTTATATTTATTATTTTATATATAATATTGTTGACATTTTGACCAAGTATAGTTTGGCACAAAAAATCAACTGAATTTGTAGAATTGCTTTATTGCTTTAATAAAACAGCAATTTGTTATATTTTGATGAACAGTTTTAGACACCATTTAATTTATGTTGTGGCTGAATGTACTTTTTATTCAATTCTAAATAATAAAATAAAATATTTATTCGAATTTTGAGAATGTTCATATTAATGTAATACTAAAAATATTTTTTTATTATTAATATTTGCAAATGCTAGACACTAGATAAGATTTTAGCTGCTGCGTTTTATTTATTGGTTGAGACATATTGTTCTACATATAAACTTATTCTCTTAAAAGGAATTTGTTTCGCACTCAGTTTTCACCAAGCAACGACCAAAATGTGCAGTAGGGCAAGGAATTTTTAATGAAATATTTCGAAAATGCCACAAAGTGAGGAAAAAAGTAATAGAAGGGAAATATACAGAAGGAACAAAACCATTGGTTGACCAAAACGAGAATAACTCGACTTCACAGGTTGACCGAGAAAGTCACAGAAAACTGACTGACATTTTTTATAACTAAAGAGAGTACTATTATTAAGTGTTTAATTTTGCAAATATCTGTGGACTTTCAGGTGTTAAATGGTTTATTGGGTAGGGTTCCTTTACACAGCCAATAATTTTAATAACCTTAATAACTTAAAAAAAAAAACTCTTATAATTAAATTTAAATGCACCTAAATATATTATAATAATAATTCGAAAAGTAGTTGCATGTTGAAACAATTTAAACAAGCATTGTAAAGAAATTTATTTTCGTTGAAATTATATAAATTATATATTTTTCTTTATAACTTAACTTATACATTAAAATAAAGCTATACCTTTTATTGTTTCTTTTTTTTTAATAAAAACTAATTGATTTAATTAAACCATTTATAAATCTGTTCATTTCATATTTCAGTTGCAGTGTATTTAAAATTCGACGCATTCAATTCTCTAACTTTATTTAGTCGGCATTTTTTTGTGTTTTACAGTGGTTTTGCATGGCAATAGCAAGCAACAGATCGAGTCGGCAACAGACTTCATTATTTTGAACAAAAAAAAAATATATATACATATATGCGAAAAAGATTGTTTGTAAATATGTACGTAAGTGTATACATATTTAGTACAAGTATATAGGCTTAAAAGTGTGCAAGGACATTGTCCATACATAAGCCAAAATTCCATTGTTGCTGCTCAGCTGGACTGTTGTCCGTTTATGTCGCGAAAACTTTGGTGTCCTAATCTGCTGCCTGACTTGCATACTAATTTGTTTGCTCTTGGGCTCTTCCTTTATGGAGCCCGTCTGAGTTGTACTCTTTTATTTTTATTTATTTTTTTTTTTTTTTATTTTGGGTTGCTTTCTTTGCCGCCTTTATGGTCTCTCGTTTTGTTGACAACCCATAGATTATGTTGTTGGCTTTGGCTTTTGTATGCTGCTGTCCAAGCCAAAGCATGTTTTGGATGACTTTTCTCTGTGTGTGTGTGTGTGTGAGAGAGTTCTCAGTGTCATGTTCGCTTGGCTTATACATTCAGTTTGGTTTTGGACCTTAGTCCTAGCCCCCTTCTGTGGCTGTTCATTGGCTGTTGGTGTGTTTGTTTGGTTATGCTGCCCCTCTATAAAGCCTTCTTTAGCTGCTTAATTTTTCCCTTTGTCATGTTGACAGCCCCTTCGACAGACGCTTTCTTTTTTTTGCGGGTGATGCTTTGGGTTTGTTGGGTTCATTTTTCGCACAATTTAATGTTATTTAATTGGCATTTAAGTTTATGAAAATGTTTGTGTTTTTGGCTGCAAAAGCAAGGCTCTTAGACAAGACGTCTCAAATAATAATAATGTTGAGGTCAGTTTTTATCTGGCGTTTGTGCGTGTATTTTAGTGCCTAGTTTACCCTAGGAGTCCTTGAGCACTGAAGTATTTATTAGATCGCCAATAAAATATTAGTTTATTTAAATTTCATGGCATTTTCTTTAACGGACCTGAGTTTAAAACAATTTTACCACGCGCTAAAAAATATGCAAAAACTTTTTTTGCTGCAACTGCATTTCAAAAAAAAAATCAATTAAATAAATTGGCATGAAGTTAATTTTGGGTGACATTTTTACAACAACGTTAACCGCAATATGGCACAATATATTGCATAGAATTTTATTTTATTTTGTTCTGCTTTGAAAATTTATGTTGCAATTTTCTATGTGCCTACAAATTTTATTTGCACACAAATTGCATTGGCCTCTGGACTTGGACTCGGACAGGCGCGTCCCAAAGTTGACAGGAGCACAGGATGCACAATACAAAAATCGTGCAAAAAAAAAAATCTCATAAACAACAACGACAGTTGGCTGACAATGTTTGGTGGAATTTAAAAATTCAATTTGAAAGCAATGTTTGTTGCTACACATGTTTTTACCAAAATATTCGAATAAAAATATTTTTTAATCCCATTTTTTTCTATAAATAAAATTGCCTATGGTTGAATTGCCACATGGGACTACCAACAAATTAAGGTTTTATTATTCTAACAATTTTGGAATTTGTTTCCAAAACTAAAATAGTGTGAAGCTGGAAAGAGAAAAAGAAAAAAGCAAACAACATTGTTAAGGCTAGGGAAAACTTTATTGAAGCATTATAAAATGTATATAAATTATGTATGTTCGAAAATATAATGAACCCAAAAATTCTCATATCAACTTGGTATGATGTTAAATTTTAATGTTTGTTTGTGCGACATTTTGATGGTTTCGTTTATTTGTTACCATTACAAGCAAAAGGAACTAGAAAATGCTGTAATTAAAACTGCACCAGGCCAACAATCATTTTTCAGCAGCTGCCAAAATTTTAGTTTTTCATTTGGTCAGCAGAATATTGCGCATACGCCATATGCTCCACAAAGTGCGTTTTAATTGCCGTTGCGTGCTTTTATGAAGTGCACATAAAATATCTGCAATGATGAAGGCGCCTTTTGTATGAATGCAAATTAAATGCAGCTTCGAAATTGTACAGAGAAATCGTAAAGTATGAATTGTTTTTGAAATTTTGAATATTTTGTGCTAAAATTTGATACTTTACTTCATCAATTTAAGTTGCCTTCGCATAAAATTAAGCTGCTCTATTCAGAATAGTGTCCTTTGCTGGCAAACGGCCAAAGGCTACATTGAAATCGAAAGTCCAAAACTGCAACATTAACTGAAAACTGCTTCTACTGCTGCTGCTGCTGCTACTGCTGCTGTTGGAAAAACAATTTTCCAAAGGATAGAAACATTAGAGGCAAACGAAAGGATAGGAGAAGAGAAAGACAATCCAAACTGATGTTGCCCTTTGCTGACCATTATGCTCAAGAGCCTGACTGCATAAATTGCTGGCAAGCTGTCGTTAGCCAAACGAGCTAAGGCTTAGCGCCTGAAAGTATGCAGCAGATTGCTTCTTGTTTGAGCATATGACTATGCATATTTGAAAGGCAATTTCCCAGCGACCAGTCGGGTTCATCGATGCAAGCACAATTTTATTGTGTTTACAGGCACTCCACAGTGTATTCTCGTAATATATACAGTATCGCTTTTGTAACGTTCCCTCAGAATATATTCGCATAATTGCATTTGGTATTCATTTTTATGACACCTGAACCTTAGACATGGACTTTATTTACACAACATTCGCGCATGTTTATGTACAGCTGTCGCCACTCAACACACAAACACACGCACACACACACTTAGTACAAACATTTCAATCAATTCAATCGCAAATTTCACTTCCGTTTCCGTTTTCCGCAATTTATTGATCAACAATTGCATCGCCGCCTGGCAAAAATGCACAAAATGCATTTAACTATTTTCACACTTACACCGCAGAATTTTGTTAAATTCACATTAAAAATACATGGTCAGCAAAATGGCAGCTGCAATACCACCACCACCGTCAAAATGTCACTGCGAATTCCATGAAAGCTTACGTATCCGCTTATGCAGTCATGGGCGGAAGTCGGGTGGGGGGGTTGGTAACATCATGACGGTGGATATTCACGTGATAACAGCGTATCCAAACACGTAACACGACATTGCAATTATATATGTAAATATCCGTATGGCACTTGCTGTTACATAAGGACATTGTGTGTGTACATTTAGTATTACCTTAGAGTGGTACCAAAAATCTGCATTTTGTGAGCTCAATTTCTCAGAAAGAATAATCGCATAATTGAATAACTAATCTAGTATATTGCAAACCTTTTAAAAGTTGAATTTAAATTCTCTGCTTTACAAACCTTCAAGTGTGATCAAAATGTTGAGTTTCCTTGCTATGAATAAATATTTATTAAATATTAAATATTTACTAGTAACACAATACAGTACTCTAAGATTAAATATGCCTTGAAAAATTTAATAAGCTGCATATTTTTTATAATTTTGTTGGATATTTATAGTTAAGCTGACAAAGAGACAGATTTATTCAGTCAACTGAATAAAACAGCAAAAAAAAAATATTAATTTAATTTTAATTGACAAATTTATACTACCAACTGAATAATGCAGAGATAAAAAATATTAATTTAATTTTATTAAATTTAATTATAAAGGTTTTGAAGACTACAAATTCTGTGAAAGAATTAGTTGTTACTTTGTAGCTGAGCTGATAAAGTAACCAAGATATTAAAGCATATAAACAAGACTTAAAAATTTCAAAATTAATTTCGATTCAAATGTTAATATCTATTGTGCAACAGTGCTGTACGTTCATGGTCATGCCACCAACCACTCCATGAAAGAGCAAAATTATTGGGTTTGATTTCCATTTCAATAATACACATACATATGACTTAATGCCAGTGCTAGCTATTTAATTAAGCGAACTCTGTATGCCAGTATGAAAGTGCATCATGGTACAATGGTCAATCGGCATTTCCATTGTTTCAGTGTCATATTTAATAATGCCAATTTATGTATGCATATATGCATTGATATTTGTTAATACACATTGCAACTTTATTAATGTCAATTCGAATGCATTTATAGCTCCAACTGAGACTGCAATTGCCTTTGGACCGTGTAGGTCAATTGGAAGCCAGTTTCGGATGCACTTGATTGTGCATCGCTGGAAACGTAAATGACAAAGGGCGGATGTGCGATGAGTTTGGTGCCCGCCAGTCCCATGCCGCAGTAATAAGTGGGCTGAAGTGCCTGATTGTTAGCCACATATGAGTTTGGTATGAGCAAATAGTCCGAGGCGCGTCCCAAGGTCTTTACAGTACTGTGACAATCCAAATCATACCCAGGACCAGTTAAATTGCTGCTGAATTTCGACAATGCAAAGTGTTCGATGCTGTAGCTGTAAGGTAAGATATATGAGCGAATAATATATTATTTGTTGAATAAAATAAAGTCTCATATTGCTAGCTGCCCAATTTTATAAATATATCGAAATAATATATCGAAAAATTTCATAATTTAATAGTCAAATTTTAAGTATCCAATTTAAGGTCTCGATAAAGAAATGTTTAGTCCTAAGGTTTTTTTCACGCCCTATCTAAAGCCAAAATTATAAAAGGGATTCAAAAGTGAGCATTTTATTCTGAAAGTTAATATTACAAACTAAAATATTGCATCTTTTTATTTATCAAAACTATAATTCAATTGAGCGAAATATTTTTTGTTAATTTAAATATGCGAAAATTTGCTGTTCGACTAATTGAATAATAGCTTAAAATGCTTTAAATTTTGTCTCACTGTGAACAAGGTAATATAATATATGTAGTTCATTTAGAACAACTCACCTTATTTCCTGATTTGCACCACCTGCCACACAAATGGCATACTTCATATTTGGCATATAAATGCCACCAGAAGCAAAATTGAAGCTGGCAATTCGGCCCGTTGTGCTGCGCCAGTATTGATCACAGCCCAGGGGCGCTAATAGCTCCAGATCAGCCATAGATGGAGCAGTCAGTGTCTGGAAGATCTGTGCAGCTGGACCAGGAGCCGCATTGCCACCGAATATAGTACGTGGCAATAGATTACCCAAAAATGGCAATATGGGACGCACTGTGGGCAATTGCAACGCAGCGCTTGGCTGCTGTTTGGACAAGGCCAGCGTATTCGGTGGACACTCGAGTTGTGTTAACGTCAGCTGCCACATGGACTGTGTTGAGTGGCTGCCCAACTTGAAAAGCAATTCAAGTGTTTGACCCCGCTGCAGTTGCACGTACAAATGCTGTCCGTTGTTGCGACCGCATAGTTGAAAACGCTGCAATTGCAAAAAATCGACGCATTCCAACTGCAACGTTGTGGCATTAAGATGCGGCTCTGCCAGCTCCAACCTCTCGATATCGATGCGCACTTGACAGACCTGTGCACTCCAGGGCACCACCTCATACCGGCAGCTGTCCAGTTCGCTCAACTGCCTGGTCGCCGGATTGCGTATGACAAGGCGCTTTTGGCGACTGCCAGTTGCAGCATTACATTGCAACTCGGCACGAGTGGGGCAAGAGCTGAGCAAATGTAGCAGCAGTAGCGAATGTTTCAATAACCAGAAAAGCTTCATGTTTTTTTATGGCCAGGTAAGCGAATTGAAACTGCTAACGTAACGTATTGATTTAATTTGAAAATTGAAATATCAGAGCTACAGTTTTATGTGTGACGATGGTTCGATTTTTTTTCCTTTTTTTATCAACTGTCGATAGAGCTATCAGGCAATTGATAACTGCTATTGACATTCGCCGTTAGCAGATAACAGATGAAAGATAACAGAACTATGTGATAAAAAGCTTTGCCTTGCAGCATCTGAGCCAATACTCAATGTTCAACATGTCAATAGCAACAAGTTGTCATATTACGAAATTTATTGACAATTTCTGAGTCAGCAAGTTCCATTTTATTTAATAAAAAAAATACTTCAATAATGTGCTGCGTAGTTTTGAAGAATGCAACTTGTTGAAACTGTTAACAAGTTAAATATGACAAGCTTTAAATTCCTTAACATATCGTGCAGAATGTCTTTAAAATTTAATTCGTTGTGAAAAGTTTTACCAGAACTTGTCAAATTTTTTATTTCAACAATTTGAAATTTCCTATGATGAATTTATATTTTATTTTTACTACTAAACTTTATTCAATGCGGATCAAACATATTCATTGTATAGTCAGATTATTTTGTCAGGAAGAAAGAAATAACAATTTCATCTTAAATTGGCAAGGGCAAACATTTTTATGTAATATTTTCTCTTACAATATTTTCTTTTTAGATAAATATATATATATATAGCTTAAACAATATAAGTTGATTTTCTGACTATGCCTTTTTTGAATACGTCAAAACCAAATGATTTTTGAATCCTTTGTAACTGTTTAAGTTTTAAATTTTAAAAAAAATGTATATAAATTTTATAAAAGCTCTTTTGTCACATTTAAAACTTGTAAACTTTCATAGCCTGTGGAAAATTTTATTTTCCTGCCCCCAAACCACAGATACTTTGATTACGCACTGATATTAATGTAAAATACTGTTGTGACCTTAATTGTTTTTCTAGATATGTTCGCCACAAATATATTCAATATTTTGTAGATGTTATCATTCAAATACTTAAGTTAAGTTCTAAGACAAGAATAGTTCCTAAATTTTATGAACAGATATGCAAGCTCTTTATTTGTCATAAATACCAATTTATTTAGTTATGCTTTAAATATAAATTCATTGGCCAAAACGTTTTATCAATAAATGCCATGAGCAAGTTTTACGCACATTTTATGACAAACACGCACACACACATACGCAAACCAATAAATGCGCTCCTGCGTGGCGTTTATGGCAGTCTTACACCTTTTATGGCACCACACACACACACACACGTACACAATCACCCACACACACTCGCACACATGGAACCACACACCTCAGCATGGCAAACAATAAAATGCCAAGCATTTATGTGCACATATTTCTGATTGTGTGTTAAGTGTGTGCTTCTGTATGTGTGTGTGTGTGTGTGTGTGTGTGTGTGTGGGTGTGTGTGTGTGTGCTCCTGTATGTGTGTGTTTGTTTGTAAGAGCCTGCGCCCTTAATTCATTTGCTTTATATTTTGTGGCATAGTTCGAGGCGCACCCTAAAACGTATACGTAATTTAAATTAAACAACCGAATGCCATTTATATTTAATGCATACACACACACAGAGAAAACATTGTCGCATAATCTGAGTGTTGGAATTTAAACAAATGACCAAATAATAGGAAAATTGCATGCAAAGCGCGATTAACATATCAAAAAATAATGTTTAACAGCAAGTTTTCAGATTTTGCATTTGCATGCAAAGTATATATAATGCACACCATGGCAATACATTTGCGTTTAAGTTTTATATTAAAAAAAATGTAGGGCCCAACAAAAAACAAGCTTTCAAATATATATAAGTATATACTATAAAAAAAAGCGTGCAGTCGGCGCATAAATATTAAACTACTAATAAGTTAAAACAAGCTAAAAAAACAAAAGTATTAAAGAAAAAACGAAAAAGAAAAAAAATTGTAAAAATTGGAGCGAACTGACGTTGTACAAAGGAATATATAAATACATTTAAATAGTCAAATAATAATATGACAGCGTTTTAATGCTCTTTCTAAAATAAGACTAAGGATAAACTGTTTAATAAAATTTAACTTATGAAATTAATGCAAATTTCTCTTAAATTTAAAAGTTTGAAGGTTTTTATATTTTTATAAATATATCAAGTAGCCTAAGATGCAGTTTTATCTTCAAAAACCTGTAAAAATAACTTTAAAAATATGTATATAGTATTATATTAGTAACTAACTAATGTTATGTGCACTAAAGGCAAAAAGTTCCATAAAAACAGGACCCTTAACTATATCTCACTTTCTTTGTGTAACTGGCAAAGTTTATTCCAAAAAGGATATCACCTTTTTTATCCAAGGGCATTTAGGTAAAAAAAAAAAAGTTTAGCAACCGCAGCCACAGAAACAGCAGCTCTCTCTCATATTTATGACAATGTTTTGTTTTAGTTTTTTATTATTATTATACTTGTTGTTTTTGTTGTTGTTGTTGCTATTATTGTTGTAGGAGGTTGTCGCCTACTTACTGCTTGCATGTCGTACCCACTTGTACTACCTTTGAACTTGCAATAAGTACAAGAAAAAAACCTGAAGCTCTTTTACTCCGGCCCGTGTCCGGGTTCTTAGTCTGGTTTCAGCCCTGTTTTATGTGATCAACAACGTGTTTTGTTCTTACTCAAGTTGTTGGCGAAAATTGCTTTGGCAAAAAAAAAGAAAAACATAAGAAAAACAAGTCCAAGCACGTCAAAGCCATGCACATTCACAACAACTAACATACTACACTCAAGCAATTGTTGGTAGTTTTTGGCAAAAGTTTTTCTGCATTTTCTTGTTCGTTTTTGAATAACCACCTCATAAAAGTAATACGACATTGTCCTTGCCAGTGCAAATTGCAAACTATTTTGTTGTTTTAGTTGTTCCAGCTGCTGCTGTTGTTGTCCTTGTTTAAATCAACATTTCACATGCGCAGCTTGATCGAAATTTATTATGCAAAAAAAGTATTTTATTTTTTAAAAGTAGGTTAGAAATATGTCTCATAAAATGCCAATTAGTTGACATTCGATTGGCTGGCAATGTTGATTTGCGTAAACTTATAAGCAAAATACACACTTGACTTTCATATGCATAAATGCAACAGCAAGCCATGCAGCCTAATCATAACCAACAACATCAACAATGTCAACGCCGACATCTAAAATGGAAATCTACCGGTAACAAGGACATGCATATTTTCCTGCCTTGCCTTGCCTCGCCTTGTTGTTGCATTTTTCCCCATATTTGCTTATCAACTGAAAATGCATGCAACAAAATGAAAAAAACATATACTACATATATCGGCGACGTGTTGCTTGCTGGCTTCATTTAAGAAAAACTAGATGTTTCCGTCGCTCAAACTGATTGCAACACAAAATAAAAAATAAGTATGCACAATTTTTTATTGTGCTCTTTATAAATTTAAATGCAAAGGCATCAAAAGCGCAACAAGTAAATAGACAGAAAAATGTGCAAGTTCCCAATAATAATTTCAATGTTAAAAACAATAAAAAATATAAACAGTGAGCTATAGCGAAAATTAATTTAAATTTCAGTTGCTCTATTTCTTTTTGATTTTTAATTAAAAATTTTTAAGAGTTTGTGTATTACAGAACACAAATAAGTGCAGCTACTTTATTGTTGACGGAAATGTTGACAAGCGCCACGAAAACAAATCAACAACTTTTTGTAAATAAATAACAGACACAAAACGAAATGCAAACTTGTATTCTGAATCTGTTGTTTTTTAACAAACGAAATAAAGAATATTGCAAAACTATTGTCTATTTACTTGTATTTAATTTAATGCATTCTGTCCGACAGCATAATAAACTTTATCTCTGTCAACAAGTTGACAATTGTTATTAGTTTTGAAAACTTTTTACGCTTTTATATTAATGCAAAGTGAGCGGGTCTGCACGTTGCGTATGCGCATTATTTGTATCTAATTTAAGGTAATTGCATTTATAGACTCAATTGAAATAATGCATTTATAATAAATGCCATAATTCTTAAGCTTAAGGGTAAACAATTTTGAAGATAATCGTCGACATGCATCAGTCAAAGCATTTTGCTGGCAGAGTCACAGCAAAGTTGAGTCCACATTCTGCCTGTGTGACATTTGTCAGGCGCACAGACTTATTTATGTGCGTCGACTGCAGCCATGAATTGACTTTGTGACATTATAGTTGGGCGGCATGCCAGCCAGGCCACCTCCCAGCCATCTCTCCGCTTCTCTACCCCCTACGCCCCTAAGACATAATGGGACCCTAGCAAATCTGCTGTCAACGACAGCAGGCGTCGCCGTTGTCTAAGTTTATCACATGATGCAGTTGCCAAGCGGGGCACAATATGTCTTTGATTTCCGATTAGACTTAAAGCCAACCGCAAGCCCTCGAGTGTTGGGTGACTTAATGCCATGAAAGGGTGCAGTCAACCAGACACTAGAAATAGCTTTGAAGTGTTATTATATTATTATTCTTTTGTTTTGTTGAGCGACAGTTACATTTTAAAGACTTAAGGCAACTGAAATAGCAAATGCCGCTTAGCTTGTGTAAACATAGCTAAAAATTGTTTAAATCGATTTAAAATAAAAATTAAGCTTTAATATATTTATATGTATATTACAGAAACCTTATTAATAACCATCTATGGGGAATGGAATTACCCAAGCTCTTATAATTATAATTACCCTAACTATTTGCAATTTTTATATCTTTCGCATATTTTAGAGCCATAATGAAAAATGCTACACTTTGCAGTGCACCTCTTCACATTATTAAATAAGGCAAATATGCTTCGTTTAAAGCGGTCTTGCGACCAATAATAATCATTTTCCAGAAATTTACATCATCGTTTAGTGATTACATTCTGGCTGATATTAAATTCAATAGAGAGCTCTTTTACAAAAGCTATTATACTTCCATAATTACTTAATTAGGAGTATATATTAACTAAGTTGCTTAGAACGTCTGACACCTAAAGTATTAATTCAGTTCGGTAAACATTTTGAATAGAAATATAATATTAAGCCCAAGTAATCTTTTACTTTAAGAAATTGAGTTTAAAGCATCAATATAAATTTTCAAAAGCACTTTATTTTATATACAAATTCGTTACTAAAATAAGAAATATTAAATTGATCAAATTGTTTCTAAAATCTAATAATATAGCAGACAACAAATGCTTTTGATTGAATATCTGGCAAATGCTGAGCCAGTATTTGCATATTTCCAAGAAAAAAATAGCCATAAAATGTAACTTTTCTTAGAATTCGAATGCATGCAACAATTTACTGATGAAAGTAATCAGCACTTTATTTGATTTTTTGAGCAATTTATTTGCAGGCATGTATGAAATATCTGAATATCTGTAAAATTGTGAATTTATTTAAACACAAATGTCACATAATTGATTTTTCTCAACACTGCATTTGTTTGCCTAGGACTTAATTGTTGACAATTGAGATTGAAAAGTGCATAATGGTAGAATAAAATTATGAAATTATATTTGCAAATTTACTTGCAATTGCAGTTTAATGTTTATCTGAATGTCTGCACGTAGTGCAAATAAAGTTGCCAAGTGGATTTATATGCAGCTGAGCTGGAGGCAAGCGGGCGCCACAAAGCCAAAAGTGCTGGACACACGCGACGTATACTTAATACACACGTATGCGATGCGTGACTGCAGCAACACCACACACACATAGAGAAGTCGATGTGTATGTTTCGGTGTGTTTGAGCAGCTGCGTCTGAAGCAATGGAAAATGAAATCAACTTACAATGTGCAAATTGTTTATATTTGAAACGGCAAGAAAACATTGTAAAATACTTGTGTGTGTATGTGAAAGACAAAATCCACGAGCTCGTATAAGTATGTGCCGGACATTGAATAAGATTAATGAAGGTTTTGTTTATGGTTTTTATGCGGTCACTCGACCGCCTGCTGCGGTTACGTGGCATGGCCGCAGGATGTTCCTGTGGCTGTTGTTGCTACATATACATACAACATTTTGCCAGGCAGGATTTCGGCTTGTTCTGTGACTGCTGCTGCACACAAAAAACATATTTCAATGATGATTTTTCGGCAGCAGAAGCTGCACTCAAAAACAACAACAATCTGACCCACATAATCTCACATTTTTACAACAACAACAACAATAATCAGAGTATGGCCTAAAGGAGTCGTAAATGGAGCCAGAAGCAACTGTCACATGCATGTTGCACATTGTGACAATTTGGTCAATGTTCACCATGTAGATTTTTATTGGTCTGTCAAAAAATAATTTCAAATGTACGCTGTGAAAAGCATATGCCCGCCAGGCTTTTTGTCAGTATTGTGATACAGTCCTGCTATTTAAGTGACGCATTCCAATTAAAGTTAAGCATTTGAAGTCTTTAAAGTTTATTTTCTGCTATAATCCAACTTTGGGGCTTTTTGTTTACCCTGAGAATATTGAAGTTTCTGCACAAAAAAACTATTCAAATGCAGATGTCAATTATAAGGTACTGGACCAATAAAAAAAATGGCTAAATTTATGTTGTAGCTTTATTAATAAGGAAAGCAGAAAGTTTATTAAAGAACTCCTCCGTTTTACACTTCCAAAAAGCCTGTCTCGTTTTATGAATTTTATGGCATTTTTTTAAATCTGGATACTCTGAAAAGTTTGCCAATTCAACAGCATAGTTTCAATTACACAGAATGTCTGACAAAACCAACTAAATTGTTCCTGTGACCTTTTTTTCCAGCATTTCATTGCAATGAACTGTAAAGAGTCTGTGTGCACTCGACCTAATATTAGGCGGCCTAATTAGCCTAAGTACACCTTACCAATATCTACAGGTTTGCAGTAATGAACTCGTTTCTAATTATGTGGCTCGTCCACTTAGAAAAGGATATATGCAAATTATATTTTGCTTTAAAAACTTAAGCCATTCTAAAATTTCAACTGTTGTTATTAATTGTGAAATAATTATATTTAAGCTACAATAACTTTCTTTCTTTTTTAGCTTCACTATTTTATGCCAGGACACAACTTTTCTCCTAACTACTTTTCTTCCAGTTGAATGCTCGCATACGCTTCATGGAATTTTTACAATTTTAAGTAAATTATTCCCATAGCTCGAACAGTGCGCATAATTCATAATAAATAAACCTTAAGTAGAGCTCCAGACACCTTTAATTAGAGTTGCAGGAAAACTTGCAAGGAAAATAGAAAATAACAAAATAGAGAATAGTAAGTAATCAGCGTTGAGTACACACTCCATTTCCTTTAAATAATGTGCTCGCAATTGCAATTTAATGAGCTCATTGACAGCAGTACCACAAAAAATAAAAGAGTTGATGCAAAAATGAATTAGTTGCGGCTAAATGGCCCGTAACTCGACCAGAAAGGTATATATATCCGGAAGATTTACTTGCAAGCGAAAATTAAATATTAATCAAACTTGTAGTCAAAAAAAAAAAAAAAATACCCAGTGTTTCGGGTTAAAGAGTCAACACATTTAGCATAAACTTCATCCGTGGGTTTCCCAGAACGTTACCATATTTTAATTAACCACCAGAGGTTCGGGTCAGGTCGGGTCGGGTAGGGTTGGCACTTTCCCTGTCCCTCAGGGGCTTGACTGTCAGTTAAGCTGCATGTGAGGCATGTTGACATTTGTTACCTTCATGCGACATTATAAATATTGCGCTTGCAGCATGCAGCAACGTGTCGCAACAGCCACGTGAGCGCCACATGACAGATGCTGCTCGAATAGTTTTTAAGTACTTGCTAATGAGTCCGTAATTTGCAGGCTTGTCAGCCAGTATGGCTAGTATAAACAGTTATTTTAAACAACTCTGAAATACAATTTCACCTCATTTTAGCCAAGCTTAAATACAAATTTTATTTAATTGCAGCTGATTAGGAAAAATCAATTATAAACAGCATAACAAGCTATCACAAATTATATGCAATTTTTTAGATATTATTTAATATGCCAAACTCATATGTATTACCCTCTCATATTTTGGCAACTCTTGCTTATGCATTTTTCTTTTTTATTTTTTAATACTATTTTTGCATGCTTCCAAAATAATATGCAATATTCAGTTGGCGAATTAGGGTAGAAAGAGCTAACAGGCACATATGCGCTTACATTTATTAAAAATATACATATTTTTCAGGCGAAGGGTTAAACCTTCTTTTTTTTGTGTTCCCTTTTTGTACAAGACAATGGACGAATGCCCAACGGGCAGCCAGGCTAAGAACAATGGCTAACAATGTTACGCATACGCCGCGTTGCCTTGTTAAGCATTTTAGCCAACGAAAAAAGCTTGTGCGCAAAAAATCTGTTTTAAGTTGAAAGGTTTGCTGGCACAATTATGTAACATTTGAGGGTGAAAATGCAAGACAGAGTGATACATATTTTCTCTTATTTTTTCTTTTATTTTGTTTTTATTTTATTTTTTGTTGCTTGGCGTTAAATTTAAACAACGAATTTTTGCATAAAAAGCAGCGAGCTGCGATAGCGAAAAAAAAAATTGTATTCACCGTATAAATTTGCACTAAACTGGGATTCGAAATGGATTTTCTAAGCTAAGAAAACAATGGCATCCGAACATAATCGCCATGAATGAAAGCTGCAGCATCATTGACTACGACAAAGACGACGACGACGACGATGACGTCGACGACGCCGACGAGGTTGACAGGAGACGGCTGATGGGTGATGGTTGATGGGTGTTGGAAACATGGCCATGACAGCCGGAACAAACGAGCTTGCCGTATATGAAGCAAAGCTACAGCTGCTACAAGGCTGAGTTACGGGTGAGTTACGGGTAAGGCTTGGACCTGGGCTTGGGTTTGAGCTTCATGTTTTAGTAGTTTCCTCTAGTCGTAGTCACTCTGCTTAATATATATTTGCCCTGCTGTTAGCTGCTTTGTTATGGTAAGGGGGGTGTTATAAATCGCATTAAGTGGATCATACTTTGCATATGAAGTGCCCCTGACTGACAGACTGACGGTCGACAGCCTCCATGCCAACTGACTTGTGATAAAAGCCAAACACTCTAGAACCAGAACAATAATGAACATTGCACTCAAAAAAAATGTATACCTGTAATTTTAGAGATTTTTAATTAAAATAGTAAAAGTTTTTTTGTTTTGGTTTTTTTTTTTATTATTGACATTAATTAACAGCCACGCTTCATGGGAAGCTTAATTTAATAGAAAAAGTAAATTTTATAGATAACTAGAAACCTATGTGGCTAAAAGCAGAGATTTTAGTTGCAAGAATGGAAAAAATAACATTTATTTTTATTATATTTTATAACTTTTTAAATTAAATTTTTTCTAACAATTATAAAATTCAGAGAGTTTTATTTTTTTATACTTATGGTACAAAAGCGTGTATCGCAAATACAAATTAAAATTTTTTGCCTTATTTTAATTAAAGAAAACTATTTACTGCTGAAAAACTTGCTAATTATTTACAAAAATAATTACTCAATTTTGCGAAATTTCCCCTTACTTTTATCTAGAAAAAATTTTTCTCAGTGTAAGAATACCTCGCGTTAGCGCAATCAAAATTCAAAAGTTTCATTTCAGGTTGATTTTTGCTCTGGATTTTCCACCAGGACATCGCGGCAATGTCTGAGTTTTATGTTGTCAATTGTTTGGCAGCTGATGATGAATGTTGCCGATAGCGTCGCATTCCCAGCGATGATAGCGAAAATTTGTAGCCACATTTAGTTTGGCACGTGGAACTTGTTTTATATACATACATATAGCTTCTAGTTGAAAGAGAATCCTAATGGCTGTAAATTATGCGAAAACTTTGCTGTTTACCAAGCAGAAGTGAAAACTTTTTGGCATGGCACTCTTAATATTTATTTAAATAATATTAAATTGTAATTTAAATAATAAAAATAAAATAAACAACGGTCAGTCTTATTAGATAATGCCACATGCCACGAAATTTAGCTAGAATATTAAACTTTTTATGTTCCAATTGAAGTTTTAGAGACCTATCTCCAATATCGTATACTACTGTCTGTCTAGACAATCCAATAAACATTTTTAAGTTGTTTTAAGCTTTATATTCATGAGAGCACATAAACTGAGTCATAAATATGTATTGTTTTGCTATTGAATTGTTCCCTCACGCCCACAACTTGTAAACTTGGGCAGCGTCTTGTCAGAAAAAGCACACACAATTATCATAAATATACTACTTCAAAAAACAAAAAAAAAAAGAAATGCCAGACAAGCAAGTTGGACAATTAAACATTGTATCTCATTAAAGTCAACTTGTAAAACACAAAAAATATGAAACAAACAATAGGGAAAATGTATTACAATAACACAACACGACTTGTTAATGAATAATTAATAAAATGCAAAACAAGTTTTTTGTGCGCTTGTTGATTTTAATTGAAATAAACATTTAAAAGACAATAAATTGAAATGTGGCTGTATAGCTAAAAGTAAAGTCAAAACAAGGACACAAAATGTAACAGTTACGACTAGTACATAAGGCTATTTGAAGCTGCTATTACAACAAAAATACAATAAGCGTAGTAACAATAGCAAGGACAACGCCAAGTTTGCCCACGACCCTCTCGACAAATGCCATTAGAGGACAAAGACTTGAGCGCCATTGCTCTGCTTGGCGTTTCCTATCGAGCAATCGTATAAATCTCGTCCTTTGAGAGTTGTTACCGGTTCAGAATGCGCGACAGCGTTGCCACCTAGTTGCAAATTGTACGCAAGGGTTTCCTTTTGAAGCAGCAATTACAACACGCACAGTTTTATTTTTATGCACTCGGACTCTCGAACTCGGACTTTGTGCTGACTTCACATTGTGGCAACGTGACTTTTATTGGACTTTACTTCTATTTTTTTTTTTTGGTTGTTTCTTGTCTTTTCTTTTTGCCGTTGTTGCGTTCATTGCTAAAACTTTTCGTCTCTTGTTTATGGCATTTATCGTGCTATTTATTCAGCTTGTTATGCCTTTTGTTTCAGAAGCGTCCCCCGGTCCTACCAGTAGCAGTTAAAGTATTTTTGTATCTGTGTCTAGGCTCACGGTTCACGCATATCCCGCAGCGTTTCCTTAACGCGCCATCATCCTTATCTAAACGATTGTCTGTGGAGTGATTATGAGTGTTGGAGGTTGTTAGCATAATTGACGCCCCGTGCCCGTTAAGCAAATGTTTAGCTTCGTTCCGAATGCCACACACACAAAAGAGCCAAACTCTAAAGGCAGATACTGAATAATAATCAAGTGCTATTTGGTTACATTTTCATGCCTAATAATAAGTTTGATTGTGGCCTCCTAAGTGGGTGTAATAAAGACATTGTGTATGGGGGCTGAATCACAAATATAATCGAAATTGGAAGGTGAATTGTGGTTAATGAGAAGCAAGGTGTAGAAGAGTTAAGAAAGAATTTCATATTATTATGAATTGAACTCATGTAAGCTCTTTATCAACATTAAAGTAAAATCATCTACGTATACTTTGACTTCTACTTAGTAAATAGCTCAAGGTTTACCTGAAAGTTAATGGATTCTAAATAGGTATACAAGCTTTTTTTGCTTTGCAAATATATCTTCATTTTATTTCAATTTGCTGCGTTTTTTTTCCCCTCACTTAACGCCACAAGCAGCTGCAACAGAAAATCAACACAATTACCAGCCGGCACACAGCAGCAAAGTAATCATCCAGAAACACCACAAAATGCTCTGCAAATTGCTGCTAACTAACAGAAGCTCATTAACAACATTTAAAGCTAAATTGCAATGATGTTTGGCATACAAAAAATTCTCTGCAAAAAAATTATCTAAAATTGTCACAAAAACAATTTAAACTTTGCGCTTAAGTTAGTTGAAACTGTTTCGTTTAACCGAAAAGCAAAACCATAAAAGCCAAGTGCAAACATGACAAAGACAAGTGACAACATCCAAAGATTTCACTTGATGTTTAAATTCCAACATGTAGCAGTGTGGTTGGGTACCGTTAGCTAAATGAGATGTTTCTATCAAGCCCTAATGCTGATTGCGCAATCAGTTTGTCTGAAACTGCAAGCACGCTACATAATACACATTACACAGACATTGCGGATACGACCTGTTGACGGTAGGTTGATGTATGTGTGTTTTTCGTTTTTGTGCAACACTGCAAAATGTTCTGCATGTAATTATCATAAGTGGGCTACCATAACAACAACAACAATAACACGAGAAAAGAAGAAATTTTGAAAAGTGGTTGGACTTCTGTCTAGATTTTCAAATACTCATAACTAGGCCATAACTGAAGAGAGCATTTAATGCAAATTGTATTATTGATCAGGAATTGTGCCTTCCAATTTGTTTTGGCATTTTAATTTTTTCAAATTCTTGAAAACAATTATTTTCTATTTTTTTAGAACAACGTTTATATATTATAAATATACTTTGAAAATTTAAAAGCCTAATATGTTTACAATAAATTATTCTGTATACTTGTTTAATTAATTATCCAGAAATTAATATAGTTCTAGCTATAAAAAAAAATACATTGTCCCATTATACCCGGCTACGGGACACCCTGTACCCAGTCAGACATACGTTCAAATCAATCAGAATTTAAACATTAAGCAGTTCATTGAAAGTAACTGCTCTTTCGGCAAGCCAAAGCTATATACCCTTGCAATTATATTCTATTTATAGCCTACAATTCAAAATGCAATACTCTTACCTATTAAGTATTACTCTCATAATTATTATTCCATAATTTACTTGACTTTAATTTTAAATATAATTTTCTAAGCCATCACAACAAATTAAATATTGAACCTGCCTCAAAAGTGATTTCAATGTGTTTGTGGAAAGCGTTTAAAAATTATTTTCAACATTTTCGCTGCAGGTGGGCAAAGCGTGAGCGCATTAATGCGCATTTAACATTTGGTATTTTGTATATATCAAGGATTGTATTGAACCAGCGGGGGGTGTTCGGAGTCGCGACTGCTAAAATGTGGCATGCCTCGATATTGCCGCTGATGGTTTTGTGGCGTGCTTTGAATTTCAAATCAGCAAAAGGCAAATAAATATTTAAATACCACTGAAAATCAGCGTCGTGTTCTATTTATGATTTGAATATCGTTAAAATATGATTGTTATAAAGGAAAGCTAAGTTGGCAAGGCTGTCATAATTTATAAGTATTAAAAATCAATTTTAAACACAAATTGAGCATTCATATATAACATTTTGTATCTTATCAAATCCAGAGACCATTGTATATCTTTTAAAAATTTTTATTTTGATTTTTAATCTTTGCTGCATTTTATGGATAAACACATCAATTCAAGAAA
Organism: Hirtodrosophila alboralis; assembly: GCA_035043045.1. Taxonomy (NCBI): domain Eukaryota; kingdom Metazoa; phylum Arthropoda; class Insecta; order Diptera; family Drosophilidae; genus Hirtodrosophila; species Hirtodrosophila alboralis. The sequence goes on along the minus strand of JAWNNH010000224.1, from coordinate 1,417,768 downwards.
CTTTTCACAGCTAAACAGAAAATAAATCTATTTTCTAAGGAATAAAATACATCAACCACACTCAATTTTTTAGCTATTTATCATCGCAAAACACAATAAATGTCTTTGAAAACAAGTCAGACAATCAAAAAAAAAGAAAAAAAAAGTACTTACAATAGCAATTTTGCTTTTCGCGAGCGAGAAAATCTTGTTTTGCATCAACAAACATTGGCTTTTCGCTTATGTGTATGTGCATGTGGAAATATCATAAATAATGTGCCAAGGCAAACACACAGAATGCACCATAAATGATGCAATTTCCCGAAGGCAACAAGAAGATCAACAAAATGCAAGTCGCCAAATAATATCAGAAACAACATTAAAGCTAATGCATTGAATATATATAAGATAACGTGAAGTATCTGGTCATTTAAGCAGCACACATGATGCTTAACAAAACTGCCATAAAAAACAAAACTTTAATGCATAAAATGCATTTTCTTCTAGCGTGTTTTTCTGCAATTTCATGCAATTTCTTTTGGCATAAAAATGAAGCAGATACTCAATTCCAAGGCTATAATAGCGGCTGCATCATCTGTTTATGTTATATTTTGGTATAGTTATAGTACTAGTGTTTTTTATGCATTTCTATTTTTATGCTGAGTCAACTAAGTACGTGATAGAGTGTTTTTGTATATTTTATAAAAACTGTTTGTAGTGAGTAGCTTATTATATTAAATTATATTACATATATTTTGAGACAGTTTCACACACCATTAAGTAGCTTTTGTTCGGAAATTTTTGGTTTAATTTCATAACCAAAACAGGAAATTAATACAAATTTGCACATGGCTTTAAAGTAAATTCGTCAGATAACGCAACAATAACAAAAGTATAATAAAGAGCATAAGCCTGAGCCATTAGCAAGGCTTAAACCAAGGCAAAAATCATAAGCTTCTAATTTAGCTAGGCCAAAATGAAAGCTTCATCATGTGCAGCGCTTTGTGGGTTGTCTGTTTGTGTGGAGGGAGGGGGGTTGCAGAATAGAACGCTGGCACGCTGTCGTATGCGTAATATGCCTAATGCAAAACGCAAACTCAAATATAAGTGATATAGTATGCCGAGCAAGGGAAGACGTTACGCAAATGTATTTGTAAGCAGCCACTTAGCACACTTACGAGTTAGAGTTTGAAATATGCTTGGCAGCTGACTGCTTTCAGCGCCAACAACAACAATAGCACTCTTAAGCACAAAAACAAAACCAGACATGACAACAAAAAGAAAAGCTAAAGTCCTCATGAGAATTTGACAACATATTCACACGGGACTTGAAGCTCGGCAATCTCAGCGCGTGCCGCACGCTTTGCGCATTTAACGCGTATTTTGCACTGGCTGCTGACAACAACGACAACAACAACAAACTCCCTTTTTAGGACATGCCAACAGCTAGATATGTGTGTGTGCCAAAATTTGTGGCATGTGGTATAAAACACAATGCGCCAGCAAATGCGAAAATGTTGCATAAATTGTTTTTAAAGTCAAAAACAAAAGTGAGTGAAATATAAGATGAGCTTAGCACGAGTTGCAACGATGCTGACACCTGGTTTATGGATACATAACCTCTAGAGGACATTGGATTTGCACTATGCTAACCAAAAACTTCATCTATGCCCCCACCCCCCCAACACCTTGATAGACAGCAAGCAGACAGTGGGAACTCCTGACAACTAAACTGACAGCTTTGGTTAGTCTAGGGGGAAATCCCTTCGAGTTTTGACTGCGGATTTAAGGTGTCAAAAATGTGCCACAAATAAAAAAGTGAGAAATTGAAAATATGAGATACTTAAGCAGCGATGACAGGTGCAAGAAATCTGAATATTATCTAGGATTTATTATTTATTAAAACTCTAATTTAAGTATAATAAAATTGCCATTATAAATATAGTATATTTCAATCCCAAGAAAATCAAATCAACTCATATTAACAATGGTATAAATGTCCTCATATACTATATAAAATAAACTGAAGTCAAAATTTAGTCCGTGAAGTAGAAAAACAACATTTGCTCTCCAAACTGCAGCAAAAACATGAAAAAATTTTAAATCACTTTATCATACTGTTGACTGTGGTTTTTTTCTAGCTCACACATAAATATGTCATGACTTGACTGTCTTCAAGGATTACGTTCTTCTTCAACTTAGTCAGCATTTTTACACATTTTCATTTGGCAAATTCTGCTTTACCAATTTACAGCTACTTATCTTGAAGTTGCTCTAGGAGTTGTCTTTGGTTTTAATTTTCTTTTGGACGTGCCAATGGCATTGGCATTAATTTTCAGTAACAGTTGCACGGATTTTCCTGGTCCAATACCTGCGAGATTTGGCTGCTTACTGCTTGTCTGCATTTAATTTACAATTTATGTAATGTGCGTGCTTGTAATTTGGTGATTTAATTAGTAGCTATAATTCATTGTTTTTGCAAGGGCCAAAGCCAAAACTCAGAGATAATAAATGGCATTTAATTGTTGGACATACTTGTAATTAGTTGTTTTGCCAAAGGCTGTGCTTTGCATGTGCTATATATATATAATTAATGAATAATTTGCTTATCGATGATCTTCTAATGGAGTGCATAATTTGCTGAAAAACATTGAACAAAGCACATAAAATTTACAAATGGGTCGCAGAGTTGTGGAATTATTTGTAAAATTACGTTCAGGCTAATGGTGATTAACTTAGAATGAATTTCTTTATATAAACATATATTTATTATTAAATTTGATTAAATTTACTTAAATAATATTAAAACATGCAGGAACAATTCTTCAACTTTTGTGTTAAAACCTCTTTAATGCCAGGGATTTAATGTTTTGTTTTCCATCACAAATCTTTCAAAGTAATTCTGGCTGCATTGCTTAGTGATATTATTTCTCATCCAAAACCAATTTACATCATTATTCATAAATCACGAATGCATTGAACTGATACCCGTTAAACATTTGTTTAAGCCTTGGCCACAATGAATCACCTGCGACACATTGATATAGTAATTCGTATCTAATATGCGGTTAACCGTTTAGAGACAGACCAATACATAGACATAAATACATACATATAATAAACCAAATTTCGAAATTGTATGTGTTTGTAGTAATAGTAGCAACAAAATAACAACAAACATTCAACAATAATTAATAATCATTAGTAAGCCGCACATTATTAAGTGGTTGACTAAATATTGAAATTACAATAGTATTAATGCCATCAGGAACAACATAAACAATGGCCTTATTATGGTAACGGCTGCCAGTCAACAACAACCACAACAACAGCAGCAATAACAACCACAACAACAGCAACAACAATAACAACAACAACAATGACAACAATGTGCAAACTGCTTTAAACAAACGATGAACGGATGTCGCTGAGGGGACAATGGTGCATCCAAAAGCAACATTTTCAACTATGTGACTGCATGTGTATGAGTGTGTGTATGTGTGTGTGTGTCAGTGCATATGTGGGTGTTTGGCAAATTATGAGCATGCGTGTGAATTACAAGCATGTAAATTGAAACTGTGATACATCCCATCTCATACCCCAAAGCATACCAAAACCAACTGTGAGCTGAATTCCACTTTTGTAGTATTAATGCACAACTGTATGTGTTCTAACAGACGATATCTCCCCGATTTTGGAAATAATATAGTTAATTCTGTTATCTGACAATTATTTTTATATATATTAATATATTTTACTTTTATTTAAAGCACAAAAATTACTCAAATAGATTTTATTATAATTGTTTGTATTATATATTCATTTTCCTTAGGAGTCTTTTGCATTTCGTTATAATCTGTCAACATATCTAGGAGAGACACAAACTTAAGAAAATAATACCCTTCCCAAAAGTCCACAGCAAAATAAATCAAAACTGTTTCACAATTGTGTTTGCGAAATAATTGCGATTGCGTTTTTAGTCTGGGAAATTACAATTTAATGTAATGATGATCGTGTGGCAAAATGATTGTGGTCTCCAAGTGGCGCCTTGCTTTCAGCAATGCAATTGCATTAATAATGCCACAGGACAAGGACGTCGAGCCCGACGACAGGCACAGGCCCAGCAACAGACAGTGGTAGTGGCCGTGGCAGTCTAAAAGGACGAAGCACAGACCAAACCCATTGCATACTTTTCGGCGCACAGAATTTCATATTTGGCAATAATTATGCCCAGGGCTATGTACACTGTGCGGCTGTACATTAACCTGAGTCACATTTATATATGTATACACATTCATATGTGTATATACCTTTTAGATATGTATATATGCATGTTAGGTGTGATAGTATGGCATTGCGTATGCAGTAACCATTATATTGCATAATTTATGCACGCATTTAATTAAATTCCAGTCTTGCTGCTATTTTTCGTATGCAACCCCAAACACTGACCCAATTTCCCCAACATAATCAGATTTAATTTGGGACTTTAATTTAATAAAGCCCCAAAACAGACCTCAACAAAAAATTAACTGTCAAAATAGTGCATTTAAATTAATTGAAATTGGGCTTGCAATTAGTCAACAATTTTTAATTTGTAAATTAGAAATATGACCTGTAATTGATAATAAACCAACAGATATCAAATGTGACATGCATTTGGATTGGCTAAGCACATTTTGTACAAATAAACCAATAAATTATCCGCTTAAAGTTAATTATTCGTAATGAGCATTAGACGGTAGACATATTGACAATTAAAAATAAAATAAAACATGTTAGGTTAAAATAAAAGGTGTTTTTATTTTGTCAGTATTCCTGGAAAATAATATATTCAAGTAATATAATATTTTATGTCTTTCTGTCTGCCTGTTCCTAGAAAAACCAAGTTTTAAGACTATTTAAATGGAACTTCATTTGGCTTTAAGCAGTACATGTCTAAAATATTTTCACCATATCTTATAGAAGCCATTATTACTGTAAAAAACGCATATTGTTAAAGAAAACTGATCAATATATCGAAACCAAACTCAGCATTTTTAAAAGTAAAATTTTAGCAATTCAAAAATATATATATAATATATATTTCAGCTGTCATGGAAATAATAGGTCAAAGAATAAATCACAGCAATTAAAAACTGAATTATAGTATAGCTTAACTTAATTTATGCCATAATTTTTTTAAAATACAGGAAAAATTTAATTCGAATTTTCGTTAGGGTATTCAAACTAATTTTACCTGAAAATAATATTTCTCTACTATAACAATCAATTTTGATATGTATATCACGGTATGTGTCAAAAAGTTAATTTATTTGAATACTATTTGAATTGCATTGTATAATTTACTTTATGATTTAATCATTTTGCTGATTGATGTAATTTTTGTAAAATTGTAGTTGTATTTAATTGATGATATAGATTACAATAAATACAAAAGATAATTAACATACATTATTGCCAAAGTTAAAAAGAAATAAATCTCATTTAAATTTACATTAAATGTACATATTTTTAATTTCAATGTTGATTTATGTTTATATTATGCGAACTTAAATGTTATGTTTTAATTATTATATTTTGTTTGGTGTTAGTATGATTAATGTAGCTATTAATGAATGCAGTTAATTGATGAGCGGAAAGCCAGCAAAAAATAGAATATATAAATTATTATAAAAATTACAAATCATTATAAAATAAGCAATTAACATAACTGATTGTTAACTAATTACATTAAATGTCAAATGAAGCATTTTGAAAGTGTTTATGAACTGCTCAATAATGTCTAAATAGTTTAGCATCCTTCAAGTTGACTATCCACCATTTAAGACGCATTAGTTTGACACGCCCTTAAATTAAGCCAACAGCCAGCTTACCCGTTGACCAATTGAGCCCATTTCAGAGCCCTAAATCAATTGGGTCAAGTGTCTGCTCTGACATATTCAACTAATGATGATAGATCAAGGATACTTACACTTAGTCACACACACACATACGTGGACCACCAGGAGGATGACAGGATGTCGTCCTGCCAAGCATCATTGTACGACACCGTAACTAATTTCAGTCTCGGACATCAGCAAACGTCGAAGGACATTAAGTTGCCCGGCCAGGGGAAAACAACATGGCAAAATGTCAGCCACACAGGCATCCCAGTTAACAGGATCTGCTCATTATTTATTAATTGGATTCAATGTTGATGCAAATTGTGTCTGCGTGTGTCTCCCAAAGACTTTGTTGCACATTTGCCTCTTTCCAAGCTCATGTTTCAATTAATTTTTAGAATCGTGCAACAAATCACATTTATAAATGGTGCCACATGCAACCACAACAAGAAGTACATTTTACAAAATTTATGTCTTTTTCTAAATATTTGTGAAATTTTTATTTCCCACATCATAAATTACTAATACCATATATTTATTTCGAACATAATTTTAATTAACATTACACAAATATTTGTCTGTGGTTCGAGTTCGGTTTGTACTTGTGAAAATATTTTAAATTCTTTCGCCCCAAAGGCAATTTTTTTACCATGCTGCTAAGCTGAGGGTAAATTATGTGCTATGAATTTTATTGTCGATTAAAATAGACAATTAAAAACGCAGAACTCGTTAACAATTTGCAAATTGTGGCAGACAAGGTATTTAATAAAAAATGTAAAGCTTTAAAGTTCAGCTGCATTAAAAAATAATATTACAATACTTTGCATATATATAAAGCATATATTATATAGTATTTAATACATACCATACTCAAGAGTATAAGAAGTTTAACTAAGTACTATCGATAAACTTTTTTAAAATTTGTTTATATCAACAACTTTTTAGTGGTTTGAAGATCTGCATACCTTATCATTATGTGCATCCACACTTTAATGTTTCTTTTCCGAAACTCAGGACTAACTTTGAGTTTGTGGCAGCCAAAAAAAAAATAATGCCATAAGCTGCAGCTGCGGTTGCCGAAGATTAAATACCCTTGCTTGCAAAAATTGTTGCATTGTCAATTAAGTCAAATAACAAAGTATTTAATACAACTCAGATTTTTACCATAGTTTTATATATAAATAAATATATATTAATAAATATATATATATTAACAAATTATTTCTCTGACTGTTATAAAATGATACGGTGTACATTTTAGACAATTTGTCTACATGAAATAATGTATAAATAAATTTGAAAGTGCGGATCTTGTTTGAGATAAATTAAACAACAAAATGATTTTCACTCAACTACATTTATGATTAACTGTTAACTGGCAGATATATGATTTATTTATACAGTTTATACCTATAGGTAAAAACCCACCGGAAATTATATAAAATCATAATATTTATAACATGATTAAAATTATTAAAAATATGATTTATTGATCTGATATAAACGATTCTAACATTTATGTACGTATACAGTGTTAAAACTGAAAACTTGCCTGCATTAATCAGACAGACGCGTCCTATATATTTCATGAGAGCTGTTTCAATGCCTTACAAATTTCTCAACAAAAGTATAATAGCCTTAGTAAGAGTATAAACACACCATTAATATAACTACGCCTGTGCCAAAAAACATGATGCGTACAAATGCAAGTCTCATTAATTTGGCCAGGTTGCAATTTAAAATTTAGTGCTTACCCTAGCTGCAGATTGTCGGGTCCCTCAGTTAATTAACACCTATGTGTAACAGACCCGCTGTTGCCGGTTTTACAGTCAGCCAGGTAGCCGTTGGCGGTTAGAGGGAGGGGGTTGAGGGCAGTGAAACCACTTCAGTCACACTTTTGTGCCGCAGCCGTGTGCGCTGACGCAAAGCGGAAGTGGCACTTGCAGAAAAGCCGCCATTGCCGCCAGTGCCGCCATTGCTGCCGACGCCATCGTTGTTGCCGCAGCAGAGGCTGCCGCTGCCAGCAGCAAGCGTATCGAAAACCGAAACTTTTGATGGAAAAAGTTTGCAACAACAAACGCATTCTGGCCAGCAGCGGAGCGTTTGCATGGGGAGAGGAAACGAGCAGCCTTAAAACCATCAGGCAAGTCGCTATAATTCTTGCAGGCTGCCTCATGAATTTTGATTTTCTCGTTTTCGTTTTCGTTTTTTTTTCTTACTTTTTTTACGCTTACGCTTTAAGCGCGGACTTAGATTTGAATAATGAGCTTGAACTAAGGTGCACACACAAAATAAAAGAAAGTGGGCTAGAAAATTGCATGCTTAAGGAATAATGTAGGCGCGCTTAAAGCCTAAGCTGCTAAAACAAATTTATACCTAGATAAGAGCAGACTAAAACAATTGAAAAGTGCGAGCAGTCGAAAACTTTTTGCTCCTCGCACCCATGCAAAAAAGTTGACCGCAACCAAAGTGCTCGTGAATTGTGGCCAAAAAAAAGAAACCAAGAAAGCAGCAGTTAGCGCAGTCAACGTGACAGCACCATAAAATACGGCAAACAGTTGCAGCTGCAAATATCCTTGTTAGTTTCTGCGCAAAGGCCAAAGGCTCTCATAATTCAGCAAGCAATTGGCAAAGAGCCCGAACTCAGCGCGCCTGCGGTCATATTATGCTACATCTTGACCAACATGACAAGTAGCAGCAAAAGACCACAGGCAACGGAATTGAATTGACTGTCAGTGATTCTTAAGATTTGCCTAATTGCTAAGCAACATTCAAAAAGGGCAACTACTTACTTACTTGCAGTTGAAAATTTGTTGACGTCGCAAACGCTCATGTCTCTTGGCCTGTGTAAGTATTATGCAAATGCGCATCAGCAACAAAAAACTTTTGCCACTTGAAGAAGAAAAAACGCAAGAAACGCACTATGAAAAGTGCCGAAAATGTAATACTCTTCCTGAGATGATAGAAAAAATGTTGAAGAAATTCTGACTACACAAATAACTCTCCTATAATATAATAATAATTATGTAATTTTACATTATTGTTAGGAAATATTTCCATCAATGTGGTACACTTAATTTAAAAAAATATTTATACCCTTTTAAAGAGTATATAAAAAATATAGAAGAAACTGCAAGAGGGGCAAGTTTTTGCTCAGTTGTAGTAGCCGCAGCTAGAATGCTGATGACTTTGGTAACAACTTAAATTGTTTGCCAGCAATGGATATTCTCGTAAAAGAGGACAAAGTTGAAATGCGTTTAGGGATTGCCGATTTGTAGGAAGAAACTTATCCAACTACCAACTATAATATGCTGAATAAGCGACATAAGCCGCTTAAGTCAATTAACTTATGCATATAGCTCTGATGCTGGCAAAATATCGTTGCATCGATGGTTTTAAATATTTAATACCACTGCCGGTTTTTTTTTTTTTATGCGTATATCTGTATGCGTAAACTCAACAAAACAAAAAAACCTGTATTTAAATGATATAAAATTTAAACAAACAGCTTATATTAATGCAATTAACAATATTATTACAATGAAACAATTATAAAAAACACACAATAATATACCCAGACTTGTCCAATTTGGTTTTAAAAACATACTTTGCGGTTTGCAAGTTGTCAATAGCTCACTTTGAGAATTCTCCTGATCGAGCAAGTCCACTTGTTGTTGTTCCAACTGTTCCACATCAATGATCACCTCTTGGAGCTGATTATTCCCACTGTCGATATTCAGTAGCATTTCTTGACTTTCACTTTAAAGGTAACACAGTTTAGAAACAGTTCATATAGATGGGAAATATTTAAATATACCGATTGGTCATCTTAAAGCACGAAAAATATTAATTTTAAAATCAAATTAGCGTTGGATTGAGCTCAAAGGCAACTTTTACACTGATCCATTGGCACTGGGACTCAGTCTGGTTAATGTCAATTTCAATTGTAATTCGCAAACATTATGCCAAGCTCAGCATAAATATTCCAAGAAATCTTTGGCTCTTTGGGGTTTTTTTTTTGTTCGCTGCCTTTCATGGAATGTTAATAATATTTTATCGTAAACAATTTTTGATAGCAGCTGCTTAAAATGCATTTGATTTATTTGCTTGCATATGGTCAATAGTTTTCTTTTATATTATGAATTCACTATTGAAATAAATTATGTTTTTCATTGTTGAGAATTTAAAGTTTTTATCAATATTAAATTAGCATATATTATTCACCCTACGCATACATTTTGTGCACTGCAATTTGATTAAGTTTTGAATATTCAAACTATGCATTTCAAATATTTAGTTTGTTATTTAAAAGTAAACAAACGTTTATAAATTATATTTATGTAAAATGTATTTAAACTTCAGCTCTTATTTCAGAAAACCTTTTGCAAAGCAATTTATTTGTTTTTCACTAAATTAACAACATATTAACATATTTTGCAACCGAAATGTGACATATGTAATTAATACTTCAAAATTTTTATGTATTTGTGAAAATATAAAAAAAATAAACATTTATAATAATCAGCAACAAATATTTGTAGAGCATAAGCAGATATTTATTGTATTTGTATAATAACACTATGCAACAAATTTTGAAAAAGTATGGAAGCCGAACAGCTGGCAGTTAACTCCTAAATTAATTTTTTTTAGTGATTCCAAAAATGCTGCTAGGCTGATGGTGTTAAATTTATTTTAATTCACCACACAATAGGAAGTTTCACACAAAAACGAAATCTTAGCTTTTTATTAAGCAATACTTATTATTTTTATAAATAGTAAAACTAATGCAAAAATTTTCAATTACATTCCAAATAACTTTTTAACTAATAATGTATTTGGAAAATTTTATCAAACGGATAAATCTATTTTTATTTTCCAAAAAATGAACAAGTTAAATTTATCCCCATATTTTTTTTTTGAGTAGTGAAAAGTCGTTTAGCTCAAAACTAGTTGTTGTCTGTTGCATAGTGTAATTAATATTTTTGTTTGCAAACTAAACACCAATTAAAATAAAATAACATAAATTGAAATCAATAATAAACTGAACAAATTAATAAATGATAAAGCGTGCTTTTTTTAAAGGCACTTAATTTTGAATTGGGCTCTGTCCTAAAATCTCAATTACTTGCATAGATTATTCGCTTTTCATATATTTATTTTAATACTCAAAGGCAAAAGATACAAAGACTCTCCAAGTCGAGCATTTAACCTGTTACCACTTTAAGACATGTAATACGTTATATGTACATAATATTGAATTACTTAACAATACCTGAATTGGTCAATAACCTGCATGGGAATTTATTTACTGTTTAACTGTTTAAAAACCAGCGTGAAAGAAACGAAACGCATTTCATTCATAATGAAAAGAAATACCCAAACACAAAAACTACAATGTTGGAAAAATCAACAAAAACAGAAAAAGCAACCAGTTTGTATACAAAATATAAAAATTCTCAAGACGTCATTAGTACTTTTTTTTCATATTTGTTTGAGCTGCAAGAATTTTGAAGTATTGAAGTCATAATTGATAAGGTTGCAGCTCGTCAAAAAAAGAGCCCAGAATTCGTATATACTTTGTTGTATACTCAGCGTCATATCTTATCTGAGTCAGAAACACACACACACACACACATACCCAACACTCAACACAACTGTCAGAGCTGTGTGTTGTATTTTATTTTTTTTATAATTTTTTGTTGCCACAATTAACACCTTTTGCACTGTGATAATGAGGCAGACAAATTGCTCACTGTTTGTTGATAAACTTGTCGACCAATTCAGTTGAAAGAATTACGCGTTCCGGAATGGACACGGACGAGAAAAAAGCGGCTACGTCAGCGCCGCTTGGTCACGATGAAGTCGATTTTACCAGTGGCTTTGAGACTCAATATCGCCAGGAATATAGTCCTTTAAAGCCAAAATATGTTCCTCCGCCGGATAAGCGTAATGCCTGGTTTCGCAGTTGGTCTACTATTCTAATGATCCTATTTCTGGCCACTGTATTTCTTTTGGGCACCGTTCTTCTGGTAATCCAAGTCTTCACAGCCAGTGCACTGCAGGTGCTTCTCATTGTGGCTGGCTATGTGGCCGTGGCAACATTTATGATTTGGCTGGAAGTGCAGAGCATCAAGGTGCGGTGATCAAATACTAGCCACGTACCTTCTTTCCCTCTCAACTGTGACTAATGTGACAAAATATTTTTCGGGTCCTAAGTGTTGTGTAAACTTATTCAAAAGTATCAAAAACATTTAAAGACTTTTACTGATTAACAAAGGCATTATATAGTTTATACTGCTATCAATTAGCACTTTTTTATAAAATGTATTAAAAGTTATCTAAAACAAAGAAAAAAATAGTTTTGATTTTTGTGAAATTTTTTCATATAATTTAATTTAATATACTTTTTGAAAAACTCTACGTATTGTTGTTATTTCGTATGTGTTATTTACAAACCAGTTGGGTGTTATCAAGCCGCTTTTTATTAATCAATAAAAGTACATCACAATCCAACAAAAGATTGTGTTCAATACATGAATTTAGAGTGCGAGATAATTAAAACAAACAGCTAAACAGACCTACATAAATATTAAGTACTTAGTTATTGCATTAAATGACATTGAAGTTTTGATAATAAATGTGTAGACAATGAGAATTAATTACAAGAACACGCAAGTATAATGCTATCGACGAGTATACCCGACTACGGGAACGGCACCCAGTTTGAAAATACAATTACCCTCAGGTGGCGGTGGATTAATTTATATATATATTTTTTAAATTTATTAAGCAAAAGATCAGCATTCATATTTGCCCATAACAAAGGTATTTATTTAACTTAAATGGTGGTAGACTTAATGGAATATGAACATCTCTTAGGGGGTCAGAATAATATGTTAGTAAGGAACAAATGATATTGTTAAACACAGCAGTATATGGACTAAGTATAAAATGCATATAGCAAGGATATAATAGATGTATCTACGACTGTAAATGATAGATATAAGCGTTATTATTATAAGCTGCCAAATCAAACTGGCAATGTACATCTGTCTGTATTAACGCGTTCTTCTAAAAGACATCAGAGACTCCATTAACTATCATTATTTTTTGTTTTTTTTAAGTCGCCGAAAAGAGCTATTGAAAAAAATAATTTACAATCACAATTTTGAAAAAAATTTTTACGATTGTTTACATGTCTAATTCCAACCACAACACTTATCTAACATAAAAATTTAATAACAATCAATTTGTAAAAGAGAGAAGCAGCTGATAGAGGGGTTTGAACATTGTTTGATATGTATACGAAAATTTAATTGGGTTGTTTTGAGTTACGAGTAAGAAGATATAAATACTCTAGATTAAAGCATTCTTTGTAAGTTGTTTTGTGGCATGTCTGTTCACTTCGCAGTAATTTAAATTTAATATTAACAAAGTTTTGTTTAACACTCGCTAGCCAAGGTAAAACAAAATAAGACTTAGCCCCAAAAAAATGCAAGTGTTAAACTTTAATTTCCGCTGCGGACCAACAACTGGGTGTGGATTTGGGGGCTTAAAGGCAACAGCTGACTTACCTTAATTACTCACAGAATTTCGAGACATGCTAATTATTTGCAGTGTGCACTATTCTCTGTGTGAGTGTGTATGTTTTGTTTGTATGTGTATGTATATGTACTAAATGTTAGCCGTGGCCCAGACGACGACATCGTCATCGTCGTCGGCGTATTTAATTATAATGGCGAGTGCGCTTAGCTTAAGCATTAATGCTATTTCCGTTGGCTGACGGCGATGGCGATTGCGCTGACGATGGCAAAGGACGAAGGATATACTACATACATATATATTTTGTGTCAAGCAAAGGCGTGGCTCCCCTTTTGTGTTTTTCTTTTTTTTGGCCAGAAAGATATAAGAGCAGCGTTCCTAATTAGAAGCCCGTCATGTCCTTTACACAACAAGATTACGTCAGAAATTATGGGTTGTTCTATATATTTCTTTGTATTTGTTAAGATTTAATTAAAATGCACAAAAAACTATCGGCACACACACATACAAATTAAAGCGAAGAATTCCTCATAATTATTGATACTATTAAAAAAAAAAAACACAGAAAAATGTTAAAATTCGTGCCTTTAAACTTTCCACAGAATTTCTCTGATTTATTGCGCCATTTATTCGCTTACCCAATATTGTCGATAAATGCTTTATTTAAATGAAAACTGCATTTATTCAATAAATTTCTCCGTCAGTTTTATTTACATGCATTTATTTATTAAAAATTTAAAAAAAAAGGTTTTAAATTTTGCATAAGCGCAACATTTTAAATTATTCTACTTTTGAAAATAAAACAAAATATTTATGAACAAAAGTCAATTGCACAACACAAAAGGTTGCAGCCCAACAAAGGATGCACATTTGCACAAGGACATAGATTGCTGGTTCGCTTCTGTGAAGTGTATGTAAATAGCTACTATCTGGGGAAATGTGTTTTAGAATTTGCCTAAGTAAATCTCACTTGAATGCTTTTCATTTAGTCACTCAGCTTGGAGAACAAAAACCAAGGCAAGTCGAAGACAAACTAAATGAAAGTCTCAGGCCAAAAAGTGCCTGAAGAGTCCTATGAGGAATACTCCATAGCAACGCCAAACTGAACAATTTTTAATAAATAAAATTAAGCTAATTAAGCTGTGTGTGCTATCAAGCATTGCAATTGAATGACTCTTTAAAAAGTTTTATTACTTTAAATACATTTTTTTAGGCATTTTTAAATAAAAAACAACATTGTTAAATACAATTACATTTTGTTATCAATTTATTGGTTAAAAAATTGCCAGCTTAATATTAATAAAATATTCTGTTTAAAAAGAACAATATACTTAGTGGGTATTAAATTTCAGAATATACAGATTAAATGCATATAATCCCACTGAAAAATATTTATTGTTAAGCTTGTACATATGTAAATTATACACAATATCGCTTGCATATAAAATAAATTTATATTCCCTGAATTTGAATTAAAGTATTTTATGTAAAAGGCATCTTATTCCCTTTAATGTGTATATATTCTAGATAATGAAGATTTTGTGAACACATATAAACATGGATGTATATCTGATGCAAACTAAGTTTATCTTGCCTTACACAATCAAGATATAAACTTAATTTAGTCGAAGGTATTCAGAAAACAATAATTATTTGATAGTGATGCTAGGGTATTTTGTGGTCGATTTACTATTTATATCATTATTTCCTGACTTTTTACAAATATTTTTTTTTCATTAAATTTACGACCAAAGCGCAAAGTGCAACCGCAACACTTTCAATTAGAGTAATTATATTTAAACGTTTTGCGCAAAAATGCAGGTAAATATGCATTTTACAATTGGATTAAAATACTTGAAATTTAATTTGAATATTATATAAAATTTAACCAAATACATTAAAGCAGCGTACAGAAATCTTGGATTGCCATGAGCTTGGGCATTTCAATGAGTATTTGAGTTCAGATTTTGCATACAAACGCATTTGAATATTCAATTAAGTCTAACTGCCAATTTTGTGATAAGCTGTTGTAAGATTCACTAACCAACAAAAAAAAAATTCTAAATTGTCTGCAATAAAAGTAAACTTAAATTCAACTCGTCTTGTCATGGCCAACAACTCTATATATTTTTGTCCTTTATTTGAGACTAAAGTGGACAATTTTAGATACAAAGTGGATACTTGTTTTATATAAAGACGTATCTTTATTTGATGCTGTAGCATATAATTTACTCTACTCTTTTTGTAAGACAATTGTAATTAATAGCAATTGAAATATTTTAGTAGCTTTATGGGTTTCATTTAGTAGACAATCGGCAAAAAAAACTCTATATATATCATACTTAATAGTAGAGTACAAGTTCAGTATTCAATACCTTGCTATTAATCTTGAAATTTAAGCAAAAATATAAGTAATTATAAGTATGCAACAGCTTATGTATTTCTAAGCGTACTAACAACAATTTTAAACTAGAAAAGAGCATTTCAAGATATCACATAAATTATTGCATTATTTGAGTTACAAATGTATATACAAAATAACAAGCATGTCAAAGCACTTTTTGACATCTTTTATTTATTCTATAACCTGCAAGGGCCGAAAAAGTCAAGAGTACGCAAACAACATGCATAAATTACTACAAAGAGACACGTTGAGCGTCCTGGCAATGTCCTGGGGAAAGTCGTGCTGACTACGGCAATGCACTGCAATGCAAAATGTGTTGAAATATTAAAATACAAAAAAAAAAAATTAAATAAAAATACCAAGAGAGAGAGAGGGAGAGAGTAAAAGAGGCCGTGCCAACCACAACAAAAAAAAAAACTGTGGCCAAATGCAGATGAGGAGCATTCTTTCTATGCCAAAGTTTTTGGACACTTTTCTGAAAGCCTAACAGGCCACTTTAGTTTTAACCACAAAGTTTGCTGTGTGCACCGACCTCGTTGCACTTTTGTTGGGCATTGGCCTTTTATGTCATTTACTTTTGCTTTTCCCTTATTTTCTTTTTTGTATTGTTTTGCTATTTTGTATTCCTTTCTTTTTTTTTGGTAGCAAATTGCAAGGACAATTGTGTCCTGCACACTGTTGATTGCCAGGCATTTGAATTGGAGTCTATACAAACGCATGTAACCAAACTTGAAGTGGTCTATGTCTGCTTTAGCATTTATTTCGATATTTAAGTTCTTAAAGTATCCAACAAATATTTATTAAGTAGCATTGATTTTATTGGGTATTTATTTTAGCTTTTGGCCTTTTATACTGGGTTCTGAAAGGGAATGGACAGGAGTATCTAAATTTTGCATCTATGTATATTTCTTCCACCTTTAAACTGTTTGCTTATTGTTGACATTCGAACACCTGTCTTTTGAAAATGAGCCAAAGAGTTTCTTGAATGATTTCCAAAAAAATATTTATTTTTCGTAATGAAAGTCAATTATATAGCTGACAAAAACTTTCTGCTGTCAGTTTACTCTATTACTTGCTTTATTGCTTATTATTGTGTACTTATTTTGACATTTTTGCTTTATCGTCCTGCAATTAATGGCATGAAAATTAATTTGACATTTAATAGTTTGTTGCATTGTTCGACTTGCCACGTGGCATATTTGTTTATTTATTGTATTAATGTTTGCGATATGCAAACAAATTGAGCTTCGTTTACTTTATGCTTGTTTTTATTGTCACGTGTCGCTTGCCAATGATGCCAGCATATTTATATATTTATGAATAGCCCAAATAAATCAAACCAAACAACAAACTGTTAATGTGTTTATAATTTCATGCAGTTGCTGTTCGGTTTCGTACACTTGATTAATATGTAATTGCATATACGCAAACAGTTGAATAGTTGAAGAAATAATTTTAATACAAAAAATTAAGGTGTTAAGAGAGGTGATAATTTACACATGGATTTAATTGTTTATTGACTTTTTAATTAATGTATTTAAATGTTATTACGCTGAATATATTTGAATTGTTTTCTCCAGAAACGAATAACATCTGCTTGATATTTGTAAAGTATGTATTTGTAAATATATTTAAATAGCTTTAAAGTATTATTATGCCCTTGCAGAGCGCTGAAAAGCAAAGTAACGTTTTCAACAAAATAAGTATATAATTTATTTATTATATTTAATCAAAGTGAAAACAAGAATTTAAAAAATTTAAATAAAAAACAGTCGAATATATTGATTATGTATTAGCATCTCTGTTTATATATTTATCCAGTGGTGTCCGCATTAGGCGGAGTTATAGAAATTTTTTTTAATATATAAATATTTTATATAAATCGATACAATATAATCAGTTTTATTGAATAAATTTATGACAATCTAAAAAAAATCTCTTTAAAAGCAAGAGCGATAATGATAATATTTAACAATGTTTATTTAATATTTATAATATTTATTTTAATTAACTTAACTTTACTATTTTGAATAAACAACGTGTCTTATGTGAAATACCTATTTATATTTTTATGCTGGCAACTTAACCGGTTTATGCCCAGACTGAATAAAGCTTTTAGTAAAAGTAACGTAATAAACTAAAATTGCGATATGCTAAAAGCTTTAAAAGCTAACTACATTTTATAACAAAGCACATGTGTCTCGACTAACGGGGGCATAAGCTGCTAAGTTTCAATAAATATTTAAAATAAACATAAATTGAATTAAAACCAAGGCAACTGGCAAACACTTTCTAATAAATTTATAAAAAATTAAACAATTATTATATAAATATATTTTTGTATATATTCAATAAATGTGGCATTTTTACTTGTGTTTGACTAACCTGACAACCCTAGAAACGACGCTTTACCCAAGGAGCCCCCAAAGCGCCGACGATGATGACAACGACGACTGCGTCTAGCAACGCAAAAGCTTCTCAATTTGTCGTAAATTTTCCGGCACAACAGACGCAATCATTTTTTGGCGGAGGCGCGCGAGCTCTGTGAAACGCAAGTGAAAATCTAATGAAAATTATTGTAAAAGAAAATGCGCATAGAAACTAATCTAATTAGTGTAAAGTGCTGCGCGTTGTAAAACAAACAAAAACAATAAAATAATTAAACATTGCATATGTGAACAAATGGCATAGTTTGTGTGTGTTTGATGTGTGTATGCTACGGGGAAAATGCGTTTGAGAAAATTGATGGTGCAAGAAAAGCCAAGTGCAATAAACTGTGAATTCTACACAGAACTAGCTCTTGTGCAAAATGCAGCTAAACTGGGAGCAATAGTATATTCTAGTGCTGAATGTCCAGCTTAGTTGTATATATTATGCAAATTAATTTCAATTGGTTTGCACTCTGGATACACAAATGCTGCTGTTTGTTGCTGCAGTAGAAGCGGCTTCAGTTCTTCCTGTTGTTGTTATTCTTGTTGCTTATAGTAGTAGCGGTATTCTAGTAGTTGTAACAATAGTAGTAGTAGTATTAGTAGTTGTACTATATATAGTTGTAAGTAAAGTAAGTAAGCAGTTTTTCATATTTTCGTATACACAATTTGAACAAACGATGCGATGCTGTCATGTCAGTTTGGAATTTACCGTGCTCGTTTTTGGTTTTGCAGCTCGGAAAATGCTTTTCATAAACAAATGTAAGCCCAACCTCTATTCTCCCCCTTCTTCCATACACCATCATAACAAGTGTGTGTTTATGGTAGTGTGTGTGTGCCTCGATTTACCGGCTTTTGCAGCGCACAATTCAGGAAAATTGTTTCACAAGAATTTTTTAATCATACGTGCAGCGCACATAACATGCACATAACATAAGCCGAGAAAGTAATGTAAACTTTAGCGCAAAGTAATTAAAAAAAAAATATAATGTAAACTAGAAACTCATGTTTGAGGAAATGTTGTTCACAATTATCAGCAATTTGTTGCAACATATTATTTTGCCATTTTAAAAATCACAATTACAAATGCTTGCGCGGAAATATAGTTTACATTTTAGCTAATTGTTTGATCAATTCACATTCTACTAATTAAAAGGTTAAATGTTTTTCTGCATATGTTTATTTATATGTCAATGTTTGACATTATTGCAATTTAAAGTTTCCTCAATTTAAAATGTGAAATTAACTCATAAATTTGAGACTACTCAATTTTAGTTATAAAAGAAAATAAAATTCAGAAAATTAAATATCCATTCACATGCTACCATATTTTTTACACAAATATTAAAGTTTGTGATCGATATTTGGCAGCTATATGATATAGGAATTCGATATTGATCAAATTACCTCTTCTCACAAAAACTTACTCTTTAATAGCTTGTACATACATATAAGATATATTGATATAGACGATTCCGTCATATATATATTATTGTTATATCTCTAAAACTAAGAAATAAAATTGCATAGAAAAAGACAGACAGATAAATAAGAATTAAGAATATAAATATATATATATACTAAGGGGTCAAAACACGCCTCCTTCACATTACGAACACAGTTCGTGACAAAATTAAAATACCCTTTCTTTCCTCAAGCTCATCTATTAAATATTTAATAAAGATTCAAAGTTCATGTATATTTTAATATAAATTGATATTAGATATACTACATGCATTTCCCATCCAAACAAAAAGAAAACATGTTAAAATAAAACTAAAATTTACAATACACTTTTAATCAAGATAATCATCATTCACAGTCACTATGCATATGAAATGCAGTCAAGTCAGCCCTCGCTGCCTATTGAAACTCGACTAAAAATAAAGTATCCGCCTGACAATAATATCAATTACAATGAACAGCCGGCAGTTTCAGTTCCATTCCACAAATGAAACGACAACGAAAATAATAAAAATAAAAAAAAAGAATTAAAAAAAAACATTGCACGAGACTTTTATAAAGCAGTCCGGCATACAAGAAAAGAAGCCGAAAATGTTAATTTGAGGAAAAAAAAACTTCCAATTCGAGTTTGAGTTCTCGTACTTCTCTGCCTTTTGTAATGCAGCTCCGCCAGCAACAACAATCAGAGCAATTGTATTGGACTGAGACTAAGGCTGAGACTGAGACTGAGACCCAGACTCTGAGACCTACAATAGGGACAGACATCCATATAAGGCGGGACAAAGTCGCGACGTCAGTTGCACAATTTTGCACAAAATAAAAAATAAAAGAAGAAAAAACCACAGCATAATCATGAATAATGAGCGTTTGTGATAAGTGATAAGTGCCCTGTGGCAAATTTACACTGCTAAAAATTGAAAAGAAAATTTACTTAGATCATATATCTTTGTTAGATGTAAAAATAAAAATAAAATTATAAAATAAAGTCAATATTGTTAATATTAGTAAATAACATATTTTTTTTAAATTTTTTAATTTATTTAGATGACAGACGATGTCATACAATGCTGTACCATAGATCAAACCGTTATTATAATTTTCTTAATTTAAATAAAAGCATAGAAAAAGCCTAAAAAAATTACATAAGTTTAAAATAATAATGACACAGGGGAATTATATTTGCCAGTCTGACCAGCATTCATTCATTTATTACTATGACTAAAAAATATCGTAAAGTTTTTTAAAATAATTTCTTCTTTTTGTATTTATTAAAAGTACAATCATTGATATTTCTTTTATAATCGCAATATTTTTAAGATTTATAAATAAACTTTTTTCTGTTTTAAAAGCATTTCTTTAAATATGCATTTTATGAGTTTTTTGCGGTTTTTGAAAGGAACTACAAATGTCACAGACCTCATAAAAAATAAATATGTATTATTCCTTACCATAGCGTTTACAAACTTGCCAGACAAACAGGTTTTCTTGTGTGTCATCCAATTTCCTACTGGGCATTCGCTAAGCCCGTTTTGGACTCCCGGTTGAGCGCTCAACGCGCCCAGACGTGCAGTATTAAACGGGAATTGGTTCGGCACGGTTCGCAAATGGTCACAAAAGGTGAAAAGTCTGTTAAGAATATCAAAACAAAGTGTTAAAAATATTATTTAAAAAAGAAAATATAAATTTTATTTGTGTGTGAGCTTAAATTGTAATTGTTGTCTTATCAATTTCTGAAAAGAAAAGCAAAATTTTCTTTATATCGCATTTGGCATTTTCTTCTTTTTTTTTTTTTTTGATTAGTTATAATAGCCGCCCAAGTGCTTGTGTCACAGTTTGGATTTATTTACGCCGTAGTTTGCCGTTTAGTTTGTCAACTTCAATTGATATTAATTTACTTTCTTCATATCTGAATCCGTATCTATGCTTGTATTTGTATTTGTATTTGTAGCTGTGTGCATGTGCCGCTGACTGTCAGCCTTGTATGCGATCAGATTTAAACACAAAGGTCAGCAAATAATCAAATTGTCGCATATTGTGGTTGTTTATCATTTGGATACGCAAAAATAAGATGAATCAAGCAATTGCCAAAAATACTCTAGTAGTATTTGCTTTTAAATGTATATTTCCCTAGAAAATCGTTTAAGCTGATATTGAGTTTAACTTAAAGCTGAAAATTGTCACGAAAAGCGTGTCAAAGACAGGTTTTTTTTTTTTGCTTTTCCCCCGGTCTGACAGCATGCATAATCGAGTTCCCAGCCAAAAATGGTAAAACTGCAACGTAACTGTGCCATTTGTATATGGTATCTATACGTGTATATACTCTACAAGCGATTCAAATTTGATCGTGATCAGCTCAAACTATTCTGGGCATATCGTTTATATAAATATATAAAAAAAAAAACTGTGATTTCATTTGCATACAAAACACTTGAGAGCTAGCATTAAATTTCAAACATTACGCCTGGCATTTTAATGAGTTGCAATAAAAAAAAAAACTTTTCAAACTAACCAGAATGTCTTTTCAAACAAGACTCAGACAGAACCGCCCCTCTCTAACACTTTTAAATTATTTCTTACTTTTATTCTGCAATAGCATTTGGCAATTATGTAAAGTTTCTGTACAAAATATTGCAAGCGAAAATGAATAAAATCGTGGTACCATAAGAACGACGAAACTCAAACAAATATAAACTGAAAAAACAACAGACAAACAAGGCAGAGAAAGAGAAATACTCTTGAAAAGTGCTAACAATTAAAAACAATTTTACAAAATAACAATACAAAACTTAAACAAAAAACACAAAAACAAGAAGAAGAAACTTGAATGTTACCCAAAATGTTGCAAGTGCCGGCAGCAACATTTTTGTTGCTCTTGTCGCTGCTACAATTTGCTGCTGCTGCTGCCGCAGTTGCTGCTGGTGCTGGTGCTGCTGCTGCTGCAGTTGGCATCGATACAACAATAGCAAGCATCTTGGACCGGCAAATTGATTCGAGTCTGAAGAATGCCAAGTTGATTGAGAGCAAAGTGTTGCCCGATTTGGTTGGACTGCAACGCAATCAGGAAGATGATAAGTGGCAGCACATTTACCGGTTTATGGACGATGGTTTTCCAGTTTTGGAACTATACGGCTATAAGACCAAACCAGGTGAGTGAATGGTATACATTTGTATGAACATATTCATATATTTACAGATACAGTTGAGCCAGGAAACCATCGATAGTAATGATTTTTTTCTTCAGTGCTTTTCATTTTATAATACTGTTGAATTAGCATAAATCAAATTTCAGTCATTCCAATCCCATTTGATTCTTGATTTAACTAGAAAATGCAGAAAATTATATATAAAAAAAAGAAAGGTTTTGTTTTGTGCAAAAACTTTATAAACTTTTAAAAAATTACATAATCTTAAGTATTAAACATTTTTCCTATAAGTATAATAGTATATAGTTACAAAATTATAGTACTTTAAAATCGATACAAAAATTTAGTTTCGTTCACAACTAATGTGACAAATTGGCAGTATGCATAAGCCAAGCTTTACTAGAGCCAACCAGAATACTGTTAGTAAACATGGCCAATATCCAGCCAAGATGCAGGCACTCCAAAATGTGACCACGATTCAATTGAAAAACATTCAAATCGCTGCGATCCGATTTGCTGAAAAGTAGCAATTTATAGAGACAAAAGACTTGTAGCTATAAAGAAAAATAAAACATGTAAATATAATTAATAAATTTGTTTAAATGGTATATATATTTGCAACTCACCTGAATCTGTGTTTTGCCATTCCTTTTAAACTCAAGCAGCTGTTGTCCAAAATGCTGCTCAGCTAATTTAATAGATTCGCATTGATAAATAATACTCAATGGATAAACCATTGCATAAGCGAAGGTATATAACATAGTTCCCACCCTACGAAGATCATACATGTACATATGAAAGCAAATCATGCAAGTATTAAGCTCATTGATCAGGGCCACCCAAACGAAAGGACGCAGTAGAAATTCAAAGTTTTTTCGCAATTTCATTAAGAAGCCATAATGATCAAGCAGTTCCTTATATTCGGCAACTGTGCGACGTTTTTTAATAAGGACAGACTGCATTTCCTGTTTATAGTAGCCTTGCAACAGCAAAAGTCCCGTATGTGCAACCAGGGATAGTAGAAATGGTTGTATACTTAGAAATAGTACAGATGACCATTGTACAAAGGCAGTGAGTGTGGAATAGTCTGCTATATATGGTACAACACTTATTCTATTTTTAATGACAACGTACATGGAAGGAATTAAAAATTCTATAATATAAACAACGAAGAGAAACCAATTGATGCGAGGTGCTTTACCATTGCGGCGACATAAACTTTGATATATTTTAACAAAATCATTGAGTACCTTCTCAATATCTTTAAGATGATATTTGTACAGATAGGCAATGGCCAGGCTTATAAATATGGTGTGATATTTTATAATCAGTAAGCACAAAAAATACACCAGCATTAATGCTTTATCATTTGGCTCGTCATTGCCCGTTATAGTTCTTAAAAAATGGCTGATAATCCAACGTAAATAAAGATAGCACACTATATACAGCCAGGGACGCAGCCAGATGCAGTGCAATAGTGTTATTATCTGCTGCAACTTTGGTCTCTTCTCGAATTTATAATTTTGTGGCGAAAACTTGTAGATGTTGCAACCAAAAATTGTTGTCAACACCGCCAAAACACGTAGTATTATCGTTAGTAAGGACATGGTAAAACTGGAGAGACACATAGACTATGCAACAACTTCAATGTTGCCAAGTGGTGACATTGATAAATGTATAAATGGCTGGAATGGCTAAATGTTTGGCTCATTTGTTTAATAGGCCAGACATGGGGAAATATGGAACCAAGCAAAACATTGCAACTAATGCGCATGAGTATCGCTACAAAAAATATACTACTATGATAAATGAACTACGGAAAAAACAATTCTGGCGTGTGAAAATGTTACTAGAGTCAGCATGTGGGTAAAGCAGTTCCAATTTTCCATTTTTTTTTTTAAGATTTATGCCATTATCGACATAAAAAACATGGGCAGAGATATTTTCCATAATGGGTTAGCTCAACGTTGTAAATTTCATTTATGTATGCATAAAACACTAAAAAAAAAAAGAAAATCAAATATTCCGTACTAAAATCAGGTCGAAACAGTGGCAAAATTACTTTAAGGTCGAATAATGTTAAGCTAATTGCAAAATTCGTGATTCAGTCCCAAGCTTTTAATCCCAGAATTTAACCCGTTTCCAGCCCGAAAAATCTTCAATGTAGTGTAGTAGAATAGTAGGATCAATTTAAGTACAAATCAGGCTTAATTCTAGAACATTTGGTTAGATTTAAGTTCGTTCTGCTTACTTAATTTGGTCGATCACATTCAGTGAAAAAAAAAATAATTCTAGAAGAGAGGAGAAAGAAGGCAGAAAAAAGTCAGAGAGGAGGCTGAGAGGAGGCAGAGAGAAGACAAAGCGGTGACTAAGATAAGGCAGAGAGGAGGCAGAGCGGCGACTCAGAGGATGGAGAGGTGTACTATATAGGGTATAAGACAATATGTGTTTGTACTTGAGACTTAAAATATCACCAACATCGCAATCCTTATATGCTGAGTGCCAAAACAATTTGAGAATTACAGGCGCACATGTGCAAAATATTTTCAAAATTTTGTATTATTATGAATTATGTTCAAGGGATTTAAATAGAATTTTGTTTCATTTATTTTAAAATTGATTGATTTGATCCTGAAATCGTACTTAAAATGTCATATATGATATTTATACTTAAACGAAAATTTTTTCCATCTCTACATGTATTTGAAATTCCATTAGTCAAGTTTTGCAGAGTAAATTACAGTAGAATTCATATTATAGTAAAAATAACCCTTAAGTAGATTATTGAGTATATAAAATTCGAAATTTAGATGGAAAATATTACTTGTTTTTTTACAAAAGTTCAAGAAACTATTCGGGTCTAAATTGCTATACTTTTATTTGTCGTGCATAATAATAGCCAGGAAATTTAATAGTCACAAACCACACATATAAAACCTCAACGTGAAGGTATGCATGATTCATTAAATTCCAAAACCGCACAGAGTTCTTATAATATGAATGTAAATAGATGACAATCTTGGCTACTGAATAAAATACTAGCTACAATTTTATTCTTCTATTCAATAAACTTTATTTCAGCAGTTTATATTTATAAACTTTCAATTAATCAGTTCCCTCTGTACTCCCCTCATCTAGATACATCATATACATTGATTATACCCAAAATCGATGTACGCACCATTGAGAAGCCACGCTTGAAGGAGTTTATGTTGGAACATTTGGTGCCTGGTAAAATCTTTGATAGCTACAATACGGTTGCCAATGGCAAGGAAGAGGAGGAGTCATATGGTAATGGAAATGGACATAAAATCGTTTTTCGTAAATTGGAAAAGTCCCACAACAATGTTTGGCTACTCAATGGACAGCAAATACTCTACAAACTGCGTATCAATGAGCATTTGATGGCCATTGGAATTGATGGTTATTTGGGTGATAGAAAGTCGCCCTACTCCAAGCGTAACATACAGGAAACGAACAAGTGAGTTACCCGTCCCAATTACCCAACGGCTGCCATGCAGAGTGTGTGCAATCAGTTTAGGCTTACACTGAGAGCAAAATTAAGTTTATACTAACTAAATTTTGGCATGCCGCAAATTGCCAAAAAAAAAGGATTTTATACAAATATTCATATTTCAAGCGATCGTTCCTATGGCAGCTATATTATAAAAGTTATTTAAATACGAGCATATATATAAGTCATATATCACGTATGTGTATAAGTCTTTTCGCTGAGTGTACCTTCTTAATGCTAGATTGTTTGCGGTCAAAAAGTGCACTCATGCGAAATTTATCAGGCACAGGCAAAAAGTTTTTCTAATTTTTTTTTTCGTCTAACTTTTGTGAACACTTCCTTACCGCCTCTAAACCCGCTCCGCCCGCCCTTCTTCCTCTTGGCAGCCGCTACAATGACCCACAGCCGCTGGAACAGCCAAACATTACAAATGCACATGCCAAAGTGGAGCCCATTATTAAGGAATCAAAGGCCAGCCCATTGATGTCATTTCTGGCCAACATGAAGACGGGCACAAAAGTGTTCCAACACTTTCTATCGAAAAGCAATCTAACACGCATTATGGATGACAATGCCTATACGGTGCTTATACCATCGGATAATGCCTTTCAACGCTGGCATCCCATTGATTGGGGATTCTATCCATTTAGTGTGCCCGAGTTCACCGAGAGCGTATTGCGTAATCATTTCCTGCCCATGCAGCGTCCACTGCGTATTGCAGATGTCAAGAACATGGACCAAACTATTGTCCATACTATGGGCGGTGAGGATGTGGTATTTCATGGTCAACGTGAGTTTGCAATTTGAATAATATTCTCTAAGAAAATTTATATTGAATGCACAACTTATTCAAAACCAGCAACACCTACTGTGAATAATGTCAGCATCATGTCCGAATATACGCTCTCCAATGGCAATCAAGTGTTCATTATATCTGAAGTGTTGTTCGTCTCCGAAGCTGTGGTATCCAAATTGCATCAGGTAATTGTGTCCAACATGCACTCATACACACATATGTATGTACACATTTGATATATGAACTAAAGATTAATTTTCTCAATGTAGATGCACAAGGATAAGGAGACACCACCATTACTGGCATTCCCGTGGTTCGGTGCACAATTTCTATCGCACTCATTTTTGGCCTTGGAGCGAGACTCAAGATTTACGCAAATTACAAGGTGAATTATAATATTAATTAAAGTATAAATAAGCTAGATTAAGTAAAGGATGACTAAGCTGCGTTTTACCTTCATACACGACAAAGTTCAGGGTAGTTACTGTGGATAAACTTTTAGTGTTTAGAATAACTGTAGTGGAATTTCTTATAAACAAGATAAAGAAGTTAAGAAGTTAAAGTTGGCAAAGCAGTTCAAACATTGTTAAGCAGTATTTATATTCCATTTTAATTGCAATTTATTAAAATGTAAATAAACTAAAGCGTAAGTTTTGCAAAACAGATTCAGCTCTTGTCAAAATGCTGTAAGATTTGAGTTATTTATGTTATCTGCTTACGTATCTGCAGTCATTTTCTAAAACTTGCAAGTTCAAACACTTACTCAGATGATTATAAACGACGTGTAAAATACTCTAATAGTCAATTAAATTAAAAATATCAAATTAAATTAACTTACTTTCACTTTTTGTAAACTCCTAACAGATATCTAAACAATGCAGAAATTGCACCCCATATCTCAGGCGCAAATTATACATTCTTTGTGCCCGAAGATAAGGCATTTGAGAAACTGGGCTTCGATCGACTCTCCGATGATGTTATGGCAAGTGAACTATATATATTACTATAAATTTAAATTATATTTAAATATTATGTTTTGCAGGCTTCCCAGCGTGGCATTAAAATGCTATTAAATCACTTTGTTCGTGGACGTCTTTACAATCGCGATCTGCGGGATAATGAAGTTTTTGAAACGATTGGAGGTGGACATGTGAAGATTACACGGAATCCGGGCAGTAACTATACGAGCGTTAATAATGCACAGATTACGGAGAGCGAAGTGTTTGTCTATAATCTGGGCACTATGTACTATATAGACGATATACTTTATTCGCATATGCTGCGCGATCATATTACCAAATCGACTAAAACGAGATCAGATCGAAATGGAGGCGAGGCTGGCGGAGGCTCACGCAGCACGGTGCGTCCCAGCGATGTGGAAATTGTGCCCAATGAATTTGAGAGCGAGCACAATGGCGGGGATTATGCCATTCATGGCGATGATGATGATTTTGAGGATGAGATTATAACGCCAAAAGCGTTGCCCGTCCAGTTCTATGAGTTGCCCAAGTAGATAGATTGGCAAAGGATCAGGCATAATAGGATGATTTTTGGAGTATTTTGTGAAGAAGAGAGGGGGTGTTTTTTTGGCCGAGCCGTGCGAGGGAATTTGATATGTGGGTTTTACGTGTGTGTGTAGACGCGCTTAAAGCGTTTTGTATAGTTCTGATTTTTAAAGATCTTTTTTTAGTTAGTTTTTAGTTGTGTGTGTTTTAAATTTTAAGTTAGCATTGAAATGAGGCGGTGAAACGAAGTATACTACTACAAAAAAATGAAAAGGCAACAAATATATATATACCTAATCCTAAAGAACTTATCAGCAATTTAAATGAAGCTTGTAGGCGTAGCGATAAATTGCAAAACCAAAAAAAAAAAAAAATACTCTTAACTTAACTAAAGAATTTGATGACAAATTATTGCAAACGTAACAATTAGAAACAGAATTTCAACAAACAAAATCCAAGCAGACATACAGACATAGATATATACGAACATATATAAAAAATATGTAATACATACATACGAATATATGCAATTAGGCGCTCTTCGGGTTTTATGTGCTTCTTTTGAGTCTATATCCATATGAGAGAGCATAGTGAAAACATATCGGCAAAAAAATTTCAAATATTATCAGAAATGTAGTGAGAAAAAACAAAAAATAAATTTTGGAACAAATTCGATGTAGCCAAGCGCAATAGATGTGAACAAAGCAGATATATATATATATCTATCTATAATACGATTATATTATAACAGATATTGTATTTTTTAGTTTATAATAATTATAATTATATATGTATCTGTATCTGTGTATATGAACAACAACAAAAAGCAATGAGAACGAAACATACAATTTTATAATAGTTTGTTAAAATAAAAATAAAACGATAAAGACAAAAAAGCCAAAAACAACAAAACAAAGGCTGCTTTAAATTTCCAATATTTCAAATAGATATTTATATAATTAATTTTTTTTCCATTTTATTATGAATTAGTTAAACGCAATACATGTAAGTATGCTTAGATCTATATATTTGGAGTAATGTATATATGATTTGTATGGGTTTTTTTTTTGTATATTTTGTATATATTGTATATGTATATGGGTGTATATAAGTAGTATGCATGTAAATAATACCTGTTATTCTAATTGACCTAAACGATAGTTTGTAATGGTTTCTATATGCTTGCCTGAAAGGTATTTTTCACAAAAACCAGAAAACTTAACCTTAACAAAGCGAGTGCACATAACAAATGCAAAAGTATCTCGCTCGGAAACATTAACAAATATTGGTAGCATAATTCAAATTTTTTTCGGGGCAGTGGACATGTGTGCAGTGCCATCAATAATAATAACACAACATTGTATTGGAACATTTAAAATCATATATCAAATGCGTATTGCTTATATTTATATTTTTATATGTATATATAGTAAGTATGCATGATTTGTTCTTATATAATGTGCATGATATGGCGGTTTTGTATTGCATGTTGCGATTCTTTATCATATTCATATGTATAGCCTGATCATGACACACAAATGGTATTTTTGTTTTTGTTTTGGGTACTACTCTTAAATGGCCATTACAAACGCGTTTTCTAATAGGAGAGAGGGGGAACATACACCTAAATTTCTATTAAATATTCGAGCTTTGGCAGGTTACACAAACGTCTCGATTCACAATGTATCAAATTCTACAATATCAGTAGTATATTGGCTTAATATTAGACTTAAATTTTCAAGTTACATGTGAATTATGATTATTTTTTCTTTTTCTTTTTTTGATAGCTTTGCCAATTGCATTATTTTTTTGTGAGATCTAATTTTGATACCAAATAGATATAAAATGTTTAATTTAAATATAAAACATAAAATAGGTAAAATAAAATCGTGATATTTAAACAGATTTGAACTGTATGCTAATCATACTTTTTTATATATTATAATATTTTAATCGCTTGCTTCATGAGTGTTTGCAGTGTTGTTGCTTGCAGTTCCTTGTTGGCTGTTTGTGGTTGTTGTTGTTGTCGTTGTATCAGTCTCGTTATCACTCAAATTCATTGGCTCCAAAGGCTCTGCCTCCAGTTCGGCAACAGATTCCGCCGCACTGCCGCCCACAGCGCCTTCGAGTTCATCGGACAACTCGCCAGCTGCAGCCGCTGCCTGCTTGGGCTTAAAGCTGTTATTGCTTGCATTCAATTCGTAGTTCTTGAAGGGATCAGCCAATTTGGCGGATTGCTGAGAGGTCTGTGCTTGAGTCTGAGCTTGGGCGGCGACACGTTGCATGCGACGCTGTTGATTGCTAAACGTGGGACTCTCGGATCTGGCGCGTTGCAATAGCGGCCGCTGCTGCTGCTGTTGCACCTGTTGTTGATTATAGCTGACATCGTATTCACGCGAACGTCCAAACTCAAAACCATTTTGCCACTGCACATGGACATTCTCATATGAGGGATCCTCATGGCGATAGCTGCTGGCTGCCGTAATATTCTGACGTTTGTCTGTGCCGCAACGCAAGCGGCTTAGATTGCTATGCAGCGGCCGTGCAGCTGCATTGGCATCTCGCCGCATGCTTGCGGCACCGCCTTGGAAACGCATCATATCCTGCGGCAAGGCGCCCAGGCCCAAACGTGGTGTGCCATAAGGATTGGACATCTGTGAGGCCACTGAGGCCGTATCGCAGCTGACGCAGTCACGGGAAAACATAAAATTAAAGTCAATTACCTGTTGAATAGACAAAACAATTGAATAATTATAGTTAACAAGTTTAAAGTGCATTCCTCACCTTGCATTCGGGTCCTTGACCAATCCACAGTGGTAGCCATTTGTTAACCAGCAGCCACTGCAAGCTTGATTTGGATATGCGATTTAAGGTGCCGTTGCCAGCATCACCAGAGGAATTGGAGCGTGCTGTTGTTGCAGTTGTTTTTTTGGCCAATGTTGCGCTTTTAACTGTACCACCAGCAGCACTTTTCTCGCCAGCACTTGAGCTAGTTGATACCGTGCTTGTGCTCGTCTCCTTTGTTGTTTTGCTGGCGGTTTTTACTTTGGGTATGGCACCAGTTGGACGTATGGAAGCTGCCGAACTACCCACGCTATCGCTGTTTATTTGTTGTTCTTCAACTGCTGCTATGACTGCAGTGGCTGGTCCAGCGGATGCTGAGCGTGCTGCACGCTCCATGGACACGTTTGGTGTCAATGGTGAACAGTGTTGAGCAGCAGCCACTGCCGCAGCCGTTGTTTTGTATATATTTGTCATGCTCTGTGAATTCTCGCCATGCAAACAGCTAAAGAACGAAGAGGCGCTATTCTTTACCGGCACCTTCACATTACCATAATCCATGCCAGCGGCTGCGGCAGCAGCAGCAGCGGCAGCTGCCGCAGCACTGGCACCACTGCCAATGCCACTGCCTGCCACATAACCCTGACAATTTGGCACTGTGCAGCTGCTGGTGGTATTAGTGCTGGGTGCTGCTACACCATTGGCATTCAGGCGTATGTGCCCAACAGTGCCAAAATGCGAGTGTCCTAGCACAGCATAGTGTCCGCCCAAATTATAATGATCAATGTTGCCACAGGAGGAGCTCAAGTGTCGTTCGATGCGTCCAATGCCATGACCCAGCACATCCAGACGCGTATAGAGCGGCACACGACTGGCAGCAGCTCCAGCTGTATTACGATAAAGCGGTTCATCGCGTATCTGCTCGTAAATGTTCTCATAACGCATTGTGCCCGCTGATGTGGCATAGGGTAAATTATAACCATCTGTGGATTCGGTATCATCAAAGCTGCGTTGACGCTGGCAGTTAGATCGGTTGCTGGCATAAAGAGGAGCGCAGCGTAGACCGCTACCATAACGATTGCCTGGAAAGCAGTGGAAAAATGTTGTTAATAGTGGAATCTAATAGAAATTTCGTATGATTTGAGTTAGTATAGCAAAAAGACTCGTGATTAAATATAAATTTTTAGAAACTATCATGTAAAACATGTCAGAATGTTTTTTATGATCTACTCATAGCATAAACTTACATTTTATATTTTTTTATTATAGAAAATCAAGTATATTAAAAATAAATAAAATAATAATATTTATATTCACAATCTACCTATATACATATTAATGCATGTACATAATGCAGAAGAAACGAAATGCAACATTTTTCAAATTTAAATCAAAATTAAAATTGCAATTACAAATTTTTGTTATAGCGAAAAATTATGAAAAAAAAATATTTAACATGCAATATATATATTTTATATAAATGTAATACAAATTGGGTGGTAAATTTAACAAGAAAGATAATGAAATAAAAAATATATATATTGGTTTTTTAGACAAAACCTAAATGCATAAATTTTAAGACTTTTAAAACCTGCATAGAATTTAAATGTAATTATGTATAAAATATAATTATGTTTAAATAAATATAATTATGTATAAATAAAAACTTTTCACATACATGATATTAATTATAAAATCAAAAAAATTTAATTATAATTACATATCTAATATTTAAACAATGTGACTACAATACTTGAAAATTATAGAAATAGTATTGACAACAAATATTATATATATATATTACAAATTTTCTATTATTTAAATATTATTCTCATTACGAAATAGGTCGAAATGGTTCAAACAAACGACTTAAAGGTATATATGTAACTTACCATTTTGCATGTCAATGCGAAAATTACGTCTATAGCCCAAACCCGAGCGCACAGCTCGAGGTACATCGTAGGCTGCTGCCGTGGATGCTGAGCGATCGTACAAATCATTGCGATAATTATTTATGGGCATCATGCGTGCTGGTTGTTGTTGTTGTTGTTGTTGTTGAGCGGACTGTGCCTGATTGCTGTTGGCATTGGCTTCAGTTGCTATTGGTTGTTGTTGTTGCTGCTGTTGTTGTTGCGGCTGTTGAGCTTCCTCAACATTTGCAGGGGCATTGGCATTGACATTGTTAGCAACTTGGTTATTATTGTTGTTGCTGGGCTGACCAATTGGCGCATAAATGTTCTCATAGTGTGGATGATTAGCTGGTTGTTGTTGCTGTTGTTGTTGTTGCTGTTGTGCAGGCGTTGGCGGTGCAGGTGCAGCAATAATATTGCCATAAACTGCACCACCAACGGCGCCCTCCATGGTGCCCTCAGCCTGACTATTCTCATCATCCAATAGCGCTATGGCCAGCGAGGCCGCTTGCCTATAAAGGAAGACATTATGATTATTTAGAATAAATTAATAATTTCTCAAGCCACTTACCGTGCCAATGCGCCCTGCTCTTCCATTCACAAGGGCTTATCTATCATACAGACGCCCGCATAGCTGCGTCCAATTGTCATCAAGGCAGGCAATATGCGCCAGCTATCCGAATCCGGGCAATATACTTCAACTGAGGCCAAATTAGAAGTGCCATCATCACCGCCCACCACATACAAGAGTCCATCGTGCGCCACAACGCCCGCATTGCGTCTACAATATGACATGTCCGCCACGGAGCGCCAAGTGTTTGTCTCATAGTCGTAGGCCTCTACAGATTTACGCACCATGGGTCCATCATGTCCACCCACTGCATAAAGTATATTATTTAAGACGCCAACGCCAGCGCCGCTGCGACATGATGACATTTCGGCGACAGCAGACCAAGTGTCCGTATCGGGATTATAGCGTTCCACAGATGAGAGACATTGGCGTGAGAAGCCATCGTAGCCGCCAACGGCATAGAGCAGACTATTAACGACGCCAACGCCAACAGAACTGCGTCGTGTGGACATTGAAGCAATGAAACGCCAGATTTCAGTCTTTGGATCGTACATCTCAGCGCTGGAGAGACCCGTAGTGCCATCAAAGCCACCCACAGCATAGATGCAACCATTGAGAACAGCTACGCCCAGTGTGGAGCGACGTGCTTCCATGTTGCTGCAGTTGGCCCACTGATCCGTGGCCGGATCATATACATCTACAGTGCGTACACGCAGCGATCCGTTGAAGCCGCCCACGGCATAAACCTTATCGCCGAGCACAGACAAACCGCTGCGGCAACGACGATTGGGCATTTCAGCAGCCTGATACCACTTCTCCTCACGCAAATCATACCACTCCACGGAGCGTATAGCCTTGGGGGCCTGGCCGCCAATCACCAGCAGAATCTTGGGCATACCAACAGGTTTGCGTGGCACTGTGCGTGCTGATTTTGTTTCCGTAGGCAACAGATGATAAGTCAATGCTTCAATAATAAGATTCTTGCACACAATATTGCCCTCGAGCAGCAGTTCCTTGTCCACACGTTGTGTTATATACTCCTTGGAAAGGAATGGCAGACGCACATGCTCCATAAGTAGCGATGTGAACTGCTCTCGCATGGGCACATCGTAGCGCAGCCAGGCAATCACACACTCATAGACACGCTCCTCATTTGGCACCGATATGCGATCATTGGCTATCAAATTGATGATCTGATCATGTGTAAGATTCAGAAACTCGTCATATTGAATCACCTCGCTGTGAAAAAGACAATTCAAGTCAGTTATGTGTCATAAATTGTACATGTTATGTTAGTATTTAAAGATATATTTTATAAACTGGTTCTAGATCGATAAGTTGATCAAGTTGAAGGTCGTTGTCAATACTTTCATCAGCTAATCGCGGTGAGGTAAAATAATAAAGGCAATCGATATATACTTATAGATATATATTAAATATATACTTAAATCATATTACCATACCAGTCATATTACAACAAATTGATTGTTAAGCTGCATGTCTTACAGAATGTGGTTTCAAAAATTTACTTTATATTGAAAGATTGTCATAAATATTAGATTTTCAGAAAAAAAGTTGAGCTAGACAGTTCTTTACTACTCCAAATTAATAAAGAGAAATTCCTTTAATGGCATTTTTGTAGCTAAGGGTCGAAAGTTTAATATTTTTCTTCATAAAAGAACCAAGAGGAAACAAAAAAAATTATTTTTTGTAAACTTAAATGTTTTGTTTCCTATTGGTTTACTTATTTAGAATAAATACCAACCTTGACACATACAGCTTTTTAAAAGTATTAACAGAATTTTAAGTTTAATTTTTCGAGAAAAAAAATAAAACTCAATTAAAAACGATTATATACAAAAAATAATCGTTATCTACGGTGCGTGATATATGATATTTACAAGTGAAAATATTTATAAATACTTATGAGCATATGTTTGCTTTGCAATTATTAAAAGTAATTATAGATATCATAATATCAAAAACAGTTGAAAATACAACATGTAATCAAATCACAATTACTGTTTTTTTGTATATATATAATGATTAATTGACATAGTAATAATAATAATAATAATAACAATTTGATTGCATTAGCTGGCCACTCACTTGAAATGTTGTTCAATATAAGTCTCGGCATAGTTGAGCAACTCCACACAAGCATGCAGATCGGCAAATTCACGAATGCCCAAACAATTACTGGCATCCAATTGAGTTTGCAGAAAATCACAGCAGGCATCACGCACATCGGTCAGCTGCAACAAATTGGCGGCTGTCAGCAGCACCTGAACATTATCCTCGTTGACCTCAACGTTTGATGTGTACACATAATCAATGAGCAGCTCCAGAGCACGTGCATCCACGCTCTGTAATGTAATGCGAGTCTTCCGCGATTCCTCAAAGCTTGTGAACATGGCATAAAAATATGGACTGCAGGAGGCCAATACCATGCGATGAGCATGAATCTCCACATCGTCAGCAACCAGAATGACATCACAAAGTTGTTTTTGTCTGTAAGATGGCAAAGTGTTGTATATTATTGTATATTGAGTAAGGTCAGCAGGTAAAGGCTTCACTGTATACTTTCTAAAAGGTAACAATGGGTTAAAGACGTTTTAAAATGGTTAAAATAAAACTTATAAGGAAATGTTTTTGTTTTCTTCTACGACAATTATTTTAAAGTTATAATCAGACCAAGTCAAAGTCAGAATGTCTTAAAGTTTAATCTGAAGGCTGTTTTAATAATAACAAAATTATTAAAATTATATATATTATATTATCAAAGTTCATGGTTTTTTATTCAAATTGTATAGTATTCGCACAAAGTTGCATTATTATAAATACAATTAAAAACTCTTGACTAAAAGTCAAAAATTGAATGAAAATTGTTTTTTTTTTTTTGGAACTTGGCCACAGTGCGTCATATCATTCGATCGCTTGTTTTTTAGGGCATTGGCTTACAGCACGAGACATAACGAAACGAGTTTGTTGCCCGTATACATTAAGGTAATTTTCCATTTACACAGATCTTATTAGATATTATGCGGAAGTGGGAAGTGATCGAATATAAACAAAATAAAATAAATAAAACATATAAAAATCAGAGTGTTTCAAGTTCAAGGGCAAATTTGGTCTAATGCGAAAAACGAAACGATCATAAAAACTCATCATTATAATAAAAACAACAAAAAATCACAAAAGACGAAAAATAATGCGAGTGGCCTCTTGACAAAAGCAAATAACAAACAGGTAAGAAATGGTTTAAATTTAAAGTGTTTGACTAAGAAAATACTCTGTATGAATTAAATTCAAAAAATTAAATGATAATGTAATGGAAATCAAATTCAAAATGCAAATAAACGATTATTTGCCAAGATATTAATAACTGAATTTATTTCTAAATAAAAATTCAAGGGATAAGATAAGAAAGCTTGGCATTTCGAAGGGGTAATTTTCAAATTTAAATGTGCTAAATGCCAAATAAAGATTGTGATAGTTTTTTTTTTTTATATAAAAGAATTATTTTTATATAAACAAAAAGGTTGTGGAAATGGATAGTGTCGAAAAAGGTTTCAAATAAAGTTTATAATTCATTTATTATCTCTGCTCTATAATCCAGAAGTTAATAAAAATCTCCATCTATGCATTACACATTTTGAGGCAAATTTATAATACCCTTTTGCAAGGGTATAATAATAATATAAAATTAAACTAATTTATTGTACACAGAAAATAAACACACTTGCTTCAATACCTTTGAATAAATTTCAAATAAACCTAATGTAATTATGTCAAATGAAATAAAAATACTCAATTTTATCATTTTATGGTTACAGGGTATTTTAACGACAAAAATAAAGGCAAATAAATTAATATGTACATACACATACATATATGTATGTTTGTGGCTTGTAAATACACGCATATGTACACATATGTATCTATTGTATGTACGAATACTTTAAAAGGGGGGAAACAAGACAACAAAAAATAATGCGCAAATATAGGAGAGAATATGCGGTTTTAGATCTGCAACCGTCTCGACATTTTAAGCAATTAATTTTTCATATTTTTGCCAAGACCAAAATAAACAATAATGCGAACGTCATATGTATTTTTATGTTTGTTTGTTTGTTTCATTTCTTACTTGCGCATCTCGTTCATGGCATCAAAGGAGCGCGCCGTGTGCTGTTCATTGTTGTACTGGCCAACGGTGCCTCGCTCCTTGCCATTGGGTCGCTGTATGTGCTTCTGTGAGCTCTCGTCGAGACTGTTTTGGCTGGCATAGCGGAGCAGGCAGCTGCCTCTATCTAGGCCGCTGCCCTCGGCGGCGGGGTTCTGTTGTTGTTGCTGGATCAGGAGACGTTGGCGTTGGGCTACGCCCACGGCAACGCCTAGACCTGGTGCTGGGACAGCACCTGGCTCCAGTATCATGGGCACCGCAGCCGCACCCGGACCCGCGCCCGCTTCGCCATTCTGTTGCTGCTGCTGTTGTTGTTGTTGTTGCTGCTGTTGTTGATTCTGCTGGAAATTGCCATTGCTTAAATTGCTCATAATACCGATCGTGTATTTGGTTAATAATGCAGTCAGAGCTATCATTCACGTTCACAGCGTTCACACAGCGCGCGCGGCAGCGGAATGTAGCTAAAATTTTCTAAGCAACTTGCAAACTGTCTCTTTTTTTCGTTTTCTTCTTCTTCTTTGTTTAAAAAAAACCATATGTTTACAGGTTAACAGTTTGCAGAACTGTTATTAACAGCGAGCACATTGTGTGCTGAACAAGCTGTTGCTTATGAATTACTTTTGTATATAAATATACTATTAAATTTTGTTCAAGCACATAGCTGCCATTTTGAAGAAACCATCTGCCTAATATTAATTTTAAAATAAATTTCATTTGAATTTAACAGCTGCTAAAATTGTGGCGGCTGGTCGACGGTCTTTGCTGTAAGCCGTAAGAAACTACTCCTCACTTAACATTACACTGACAGTTCGTAGAAATAATAATGCAATGCGTTAACAACTTATGTTTTTTCACTTAAAGACTGGTGTGACTGGAGCTCTTACAGCAAAATTGTCGTTGCTGGCAGTTTATGATGTTATGCTCCAGCTATGTTCATCGTTATTTACTGTTAACTTTGCTAATCGATATATTGATATCATAATTTATTCCTCCGTTAAAAATACCAAATGCGGTCAGGTGGCAATGCAATTCATATCGATAGCAGCAACAAACATATCGATACGTGCATCATAATTTTAGGGCGGTGTTCGCATATTGTTTTCATTAATTTATTGCTGCTTAAAAATAAATAATTAATTAAAATCGCATCTAATATGAAAACAATGGAAAAATGCGTGCTGGCCGCCGTTGTGCTCTGCTGTGTGCTGCAAACAGGTAAGTCGTACGCGTCACCTGCGTCTGCGTACTTAAACACAAACAAACAATTAACTTCATCTCGTGGTGTCTCAATAGCTTATGCCATTAAATGCTGGGATTGCCGTTCCGACAACGATCCCAAATGCGGTGATCCCTTCGACAACAGCACACTGGCTATTACGGATTGTCATCAGGAGCCTGAACTGGAGCATTTAAAGGGCGTGCGCCCAACCATGTGCCGCAAGATACGCCAGAAGGTGCATGGCGAATGGCGCTACTTCCGCAGCTGCGCATATATGGGCGAGCCGGGCATTGAGGGTGACGAACGCTTCTGCCTGATGCGCACTGGAAGCTACAACATTTTCATGGAGTATTGCACCTGCAATAGCAAAGATGGCTGCAATGGAGCTGGACTGCAGCGAAGCAGCTTGGTCAGTGCATTGCTGGGAACTTTTGCCGTTGGCCTTGTCGCGCATTTCTTAAGGCAATAACGATATCAACTGTAGCCATAGCGAGGTCTTATAACTATATGTGTAATTTTAATGTGCCTTCGAAGAACCGACTCAAGAAGAACTTAACACTTGGAACGTATTTCCGTCCTGTCTATATACAACATATCCATTCTACACGCACTCACGCATTCCCTATCAATTAAGCTCAAATTGTAATCTCTTTTGTGTATTTTGTATGCAGTTTTACAAAAATATTTAGTTTAAGAGACGAAAGTTTACAAATTTTATTGTAATGCAAAGAATTAGAAACATTTATACAAATAAAGAAAGACAAACAATGTTTATCGTATTGATTTAATAGTTTGATCCAAATAAATATAAATCAATTAGTTGATTTAATTAATTAATTGATCTTATCAATTTATTTAATAAAATCATAATTAATTCACAATTTTCAAATTATATATATATTTTAATTTATCGAAATTTGAATAATTTATAGTACATTATTTTAAAATAAGAAATTAATTGGTTGCTCTATAACTTTCAATGGGAATTACTTCAAATAATACGTTATCCCGCTATTATGGATCGTAAAACGTTTTAGCTCATTTTGACTTAGTAAACTTATTATTTATATATAAATAAGATCATCCCGGCGTGCGTTGCAGCT
Organism: Hirtodrosophila alboralis; assembly: GCA_035043045.1. Lineage (NCBI taxonomy): Eukaryota > Metazoa > Arthropoda > Insecta > Diptera > Drosophilidae > Hirtodrosophila > Hirtodrosophila alboralis. The sequence goes on along the minus strand of JAWNNH010000224.1, from coordinate 1,377,340 downwards.
TCCGTTCCCAAAAAAAAATAAAATTATTATATTCTACAAGGGGACTATAATTCTAGCGGACTGCCTCACATGAAATACTCCATCTGAGATTTTCATATGTAATTTAAAAATGCATTTCAACCCACTTTTCGATATAGTTTTAATAAAATGTTTCCAGCGTGTCAACTTACAATATAATAGGAATCTATTGCCACAAATTTCGGTACGGTGCGGTAAGTCGCCAATCAGTCAGTCAATCAGATTGAACAGTTTTATCTTTATATGTAAATAATAAATAATATCAATAATCGAGAACTCCTGCATTTAATGAATAGTTTGCATATTTTTTAATTTATTTTCAATTATGATCGTATAATAAATTTATTTTCTTTAAATATTTTGAATGTTTATTTAATTTATTACTGATCTAGAAATACCCCAATTAAAAGCGATAATTGCATAACGATAGCTATTCGATTCGCTTTAGCGATTATGTTGTTCTTGCATTGCTCGTTCCCTTCTCTGCGTGCATCTTCCTTCTCTTCTGTGTCTTCGTGTAGTAGTGCGCGTCGTTCGGTGATTGAAACTTTTAAACTGTTTAAAGTGTTTTTTAAAGTCTTAAATGTGGTTTTAAACATTGTTTTGTGCAACAAACATTAACTTATTTCTAAAAACACATTGTTCGTGTTGATTTTAAAACGTTAATTTGTATTTTACATATTCTTGCATATTTTGTGTGTGCAAAGTGCCGTTACTTGCCACAATCAGTGTTGTCCTATCAAATTTTTTTTTATTCCGTTCGTACGTTGCGTGGTATTTGTAAAAATTTTGTGGCAATTTCGTTCTTTAATTTTGAGAACTCAATTAAATTTGCAACTAAAAAGCATGGATGCTAATTTGGTATATCGTTTGGAATTGGCCAACAATCATTCGTTTTTCGAAAGTGAGATAGCAAATCTTATGAGGTTAGTTTGCACTTTTATTTTTGCTCATTTATTTAACATGTATGAATATATATTTTGCGAATTTATTTAAAACCAATAATGTTTATAATTACATTTTTGTACACAATTTCTATTATTAATATGCTCCGGCCTGTCCAATGTTCTCTGATTGACATCACAGCGTCATATGAACAGCAAATAATGTAAGTAGTGCAGCCACGCTTACGGCCATGTAGCGTGCGGCTCCGGACGCATTGCATAGATCTCCTTTGCAGGTAAAGCAGCTTTCCACCTGACGACTGTGCGTCACCGTGCATTCGTTTTCCTTCTGTCCCACCACCTCAAAGTGACAGTCACGTGAGACAATTACGCCGGCGCGGTCTATATAAAAAAAAATTGAATTTAGTTTAATTTATATATGTATAAATTTACAAATGTGCTAATTGTAATATTTTTTCAGCTAAATATTGTGTTTAATTTATTGGTAAGTTTTTTTTAAATATTTTTGTAAGTAACAATTTTGTTTACTAAGGTCCAAACTGCCAACATATTGGTTTCTTGTGGGTGCAAATGTGCCACTTGCGTGTTAAAATCGGAAATCACAGCATCATGTGGCACCGGTTAAAAGCAGCCCGACATGCGCAATTATTATTATTTTTTAAGCATTGAAATTATGTTGTATTTATAGACTATTGAATTATAACATCTACCCTAATCTTACTTTATTAGAACAATTTGAATTATAGAAAGAGAAATTACAATAATAGTTTATAATTTTTGTCCATTGACAGCTCATCACAGTTACAATGTGCGACAAAATTGGCAAGAATCGAAGATTTTATGAAATATCTGCTTACTTAATATTTCGAAAAAATTATTCCATACTATATTAGTTTTCTAGATATTTAGCCTTGGCTAAGATATAAGCTAATCTATTTTTTTTCCTAAATTGTTACAATTTTATTGGTTTTGATCGACAACTTTTATTTATAAATATTGTAAACTCATTTCCAATTAATTCTGTGTACAATTAAGCTTTTATGAAAAGATTTGTTCGAAAATTAAATAAATAATTATTAATATATTATTATATTTATTATTAATTATTTTAACAAAGTTTCCAAAATATATGTGTTTGCTAAAAATTGTTATCACTTTTACGCGGTTGTTTTTTGTTAAAGGCACAAACACTATTTTGGAAACAATTTAATGTGATTTTTTATTATTAAATCATTTTCGTTTGTTGTGATCTCTCGATAAAAGCGTTCTCCCTAGGGACCTACTATAAATTTCATAAAGTGCCTCAAAGACAAAATAGCATTTTTCTATTTCAAAACTATCAACGGTCAAACCGCAACAAAAACAGAAATAAATTCACCGATCTCACATTTTTATTGAATTCAAAATAAATCAAATATGGATAAAACAGGCCAAAATAAATACAGTAAAGTATAGATTTAAATTTGTAACAGAGAATTATAATTGAAAAATAATTTTTTATTTGATTAAATTAGTTAAAAAAAAGAGCTAAATTTATTTTTCTTCTATACGTATTTGCAAACAACTTTTTTAATTTATAAACAATTCTTTTTCCATACGCATCACCGTACACAGAATTGACTTAAAATTTGTTTAAAAAATTTATGAAAATTGATGCCGAGGATATTTTTAGACTAAATGGCGATCAAAGTCCGAAAATTGTAATGATTTAAAAAAAAAACTAGATAGACACATATTTTGACCAATACTAAATGTTTAGTATGGATAAATATTATTCGCATTTTATTGCAGTACACCACTGCAAGATTTCATTGTTTTTTTTTTATTTTTTTTATTTTGTGTTATATTTTTAAACATGCATCAGCAGAATTTGATGATTTCAAAATGATTTTGTTTTTTTCAATTATTTTCTTAACTTAAATTTTATTTTTGTTATTTCTAAATTTGGATTACCAAATGTTAAGCCCACGCAAAGCTTTATTTTTGTCGAATGATTTAAAATGATTTAAAAATGGCTAAAAAAAAATAACTTGCTTAACAAATTCTGTGTTCTCTACTATATGTATGTATATATCTGCCATATGCTAATTCACACATTGGCCTCCTATTTGAGTTTAAAACTTGACGAGACTACGCAATGACATCATTTTCGTAATATGCATTCAAGGTGTGCGTATATCTGACTATTCATTGTGTATATTAATCATGTAACTATATAGCTTTGTAAAATATAGCTTTCACTTACCACTAGTGACCACCTTGTTGCACCTGGTCACTGGCTGCAGTTGATCCATAATATTGGGCTTAGCCACACTGTCACAATCCACCTGACGTATATTCGAGCTGGCATCGATTTTATCTTTGCCGCAGTTGGGATCCGTTAACGATTTGCATTGATAGCATTTAATGGCAGTTGCTACAGAGAAGTAGAGATGGGAAAAATATATAGTTAAGTAAATTTGTTTAGCTAGAACAATTATTGACAAGGTCAACCTTTATTTGAGACAATAATTCGCTCAGTTACAACCAGTTTGCCTGAGACGCCTCCTATATACGTTCTGTGTATTATATAACGCCTTCCGTTTGTAATAACATTTGTATATATCTTCAAATATATATACTGTTTGTTTACGCTATGAAGTCAGCTTTTATATTTACTTCTTATGTGACAAAAATACGTGCATAACATTACATTATTTTGTTTTATTATAAATTTGCGTGAGGTATTTTAAATTCTTTGATTGAAAATTGTCAAATGCATTTAAATGATATCATAGAAATTTTTAAAACAAGTTTTTTGTTTAATTTTTTTGTATACAGTGCACGTTTCACAGAATGAACTATTTTAAAACAAATTCTCAAAGTTTTTAAGCCTCAATATATTAAATTACCTATATGATATACAATTTGATATATTCTTAATATTTGAATATAATTACAACAATTGTAAACAATTCTTTTATATACATATTTTAGGCATATTTATTTTTAAATATTTCTCACGCATTTGTTTATAATTTTAAAATGTAATTTTAATTTTTTTTAAATAACTTGTAGACTTACTCAAACTCATACTAATACTTGAATGGTGATAATGATCATTAAGATTTATATTTTGTAGAATTCGACACACTACAGAATTCTAAGATATTTTCGCCATATTTTTGGTTCCTAACTAATAGTTGAATATTTCTAATACAAATATATAATAATATTTTTATATTTGAATTATTTTCTTGCTGATAAATACATAGATTTTGAAAGTTCATATAATTCGTTAGCTTTATAGTTTATATAATAGAAATAATTTGAATGTCTGAATTACTGCCTTGTTTAATTTAACGTGACTTTACTGTTGTTTACAAAATTTTACAACTTTTATCAAATCCAAATTTCCTTCATCTATTGTCTTTCAATAAAAAAATCAGTTTGATTGTTACACAATTTTAAGCCGGTTTTCTAATTCATAATCTCTGACACAGTTTGCATTTATTTCTCAACTCATTTTTTTGCGTCGCATTTCTTAGAAAATTTTTAAAAAATTTCAACTGACTTAATTTCTAATCAAAAAAGATAAACTTACCACTGTGCATTAGACACATGGCAATTAGCAAACAGGCGACTAATTGTTTCAGCATTTTTCAAAAATTTATTTAGTTTTCTTTTCTGGTTTAAACAAAAACACAATTTGAAATTGAACGTTTTAAACGGTTTCGCTGTCGTTGAGCAACTGAAATCGCATTTTGTTTGTTTGTTTTCGCTGCCCAGCGGTTCTCAACTTGTTTTGAGTGTAATTCAGAAAAGCTTTATTCAGCAAATTGCTTAAATAAATTTGTGAGTGAAACTCAAAACAAGTTCATCTCAGCGGCAAAAAAAAAAAACTACAAAGAAATACGTAGTAATATATTTTGTTTTGATCGTCAGCTTCGCTTGGGTTGAACTTTTAAACTATCATGGGAATTATTTATCTTGTGGTTGCTCTTGTTTTTTTTCTTTTTTTTAAATTTAATTTATTGTAGTTGTATTTAATTGCAAGTTGGCATAGTTTTTCAACGCTCAAATGAACACAGTTGTTGCTCACTTTGTTCAGTGTGTTTTGATTTAATTATATTAATTTAAGAAAATCCCTATTGTAGAATATCACTTATTTTCTAAGCTAAAATAAGTTCTCTTTATTACATAATACGATGATCAAGTCTTTATAAATTCTTAAAATAATCTATTTTTCAGCTATGTTCTTTATATTTGTTTAAATGAATATATCGGTCAGTTATATTAAATATTGGTATAGATTTATGTTAGAGGATCAAAATAGTAAGAATATAAATTGGGATGACTGTGTAATCGCATTTACCCTGTGAATATAAAGAGTTTTCAAAAAGCCGTCTCTATTCCTGCTTTGGTATTGAAATAATTTAAAATAAATGTAATATAATTGTTTTTAAATTCACTTTATTAATACTTTATCAAAGTGACTTTTACTTGGACTTTTATAAAACGAACCTTTGCATTTAACTTGTATATCTTTTTGACTTTAAATTACTTAAGACATGGCTTTATTTAATTTTCTTCAGTGAAAACATCTGCCAGGGCTTATGATAATACACAAAAGCGGTTCATTAGACTTTTCCATTTAATACTTTACAGCTTGTTGTCTACGTATTTTTATCTTTTATCCATGCTGATTGCCATTTGTTGGATGATGACATTGGAGCTATCGACTCATTGATATTTTACTGTCTGTTGTCTTGGTGATGTGGACTTGAGGCAATTGGGCGCAGTGGAAAGCTCAGACGGCATTAAATTGAAATCCTTTAAAATGACAGGGTTTCCCTTGTCAAAGGCACAAGAAATATCTCAATCGCAATGCTTTTGGCGTTGTGGTTATCAATCAGACAAAGATTTAAATATGGGTTCAAGTGTCGTGAGTAATCAAAAGAATTTTTCAGTTTTTTAACCTTTTGCAAGCTTCAATCAATTTACTTTGATTTCTAGAGCCATGGAAATTTACTGTATTTTGTTTGTTTTAATGCAAAGTAAACAAATTTGACACGCCAGAGCAATTGCACTCGGGCTTATTCTCTAAATCCCACGTATTGAGCAAAGTGTGACTTTGACACTTTGATTTGGAGCTTGAGTCGTTTTTGTACTACAACAAAACTTGTTTCAATTGCGCAGCAACTCAAAAAGCTTTAATTTACAAGAGATCTTAAATTTGTTCTAATGTATATTATTGAAATTTACTTGAATTTACTTTAAGCTGTTTGTACTAAAGTAATAAACTCGAGAGGGACATGAGTGTCAAATTATCAGCAACGCTTTAACAAGTTTAGTTTTGACAATTTTATTGCAATATATTTGTGTTAATTTCGATTTGATTTTCATTTTGTACAGCTAACAATAGCCAACAATTGTGACATTGTTGAACGTAATTAGCAAAAAGTCTGTATGTTTCGAGTTTTGTGACTAGAATATACCCTGCAGTTTGTTTAATAAAATATAATTTAATATACATATATAGCTGCTAGCTATTTTTGCATCTTCGGAGAATTCTTTAATTTTTTTTTAAATTGTATTCTTGTCTTTGAATGTGAAAATACAATTTTTTTCCCGTTTAAATAAAAATGATTTTAAGTCGAATAATTAAACAGCTTTCAGAATTCAGAAGAAGTAACAAGATCGTAAATGAAAACAGAACTGATATTTTAAATTTTATAAATAAATACTTTTTAAACTAAATTGCTTTCAATTTTGGGCTTTTTATTTTGTCGATTGAGATGACAATATTGGTTATTTTAGTTAATTTAAATTTAATTTACTATCCCAAGCGAAAAACATGTCAGACTGAATTTTATGATTGCGGAATCTAAAAGAGTTCACAGCATAAATATATTTTAAATGATCGCAATGATAAAATGCTTGCTTTACATAAATAAGTAAGTTTTTGTTCTATGGAAACTTTTTATGGTTTATAAGCAAATCCTAATTACCAAATATTTTGATCACACATTACACTATAAACCAATTTAGCGGAGTATTAAAACTACGTTAATTTGAATGTCCAACAGTGCGTATACGTGCTTTGCGCAAAACAATAGACAAAAGTGCGGCCAACAAAATGCAATTTCCGGCCGCAGCGGGTTACTTTCCAGTTAAATATGTATACTTATGTATGATTTAATAGTGTGTGTGTGTGTGTGTGTTGTGTGTTGTGTGTGCATGCTAATAAATTTGCCAGCTAGCCGCTAAATTGAAATATGATAACTTTTGGTAACTTTGTCACTTTGTTGTGGCGCCGCCTGATGATTTATAGAATATAAAATCTTAAGCTGCTTTGCGTTTGCTCATCATCAAATGCTGATTGAATTTTTTTTTTGTCAATGAAAATCATACAATAAATGCACATACATACATATATTTTTTCTCTATTATATTTTTTGGTAGCCTTGCAACTTGGCTTGAGCGATAGTCCGGGTGTGTGTTGTTCCTGTTGTTGCAGTTATTATTGCTATATCCTGGCTATCCTATTTGTCCGTTTTCTACTGCTTCATATTACCCTGGAGATGGCGCGTTGGGTTAGAATTCAATTATAAGGCAGCATAGAATTTGAAAGATAGAGATGCCAAAGAGACAGGACCATTCAAAATGCAAGCAATCTGTAATACCCTGTAAGTGTGTGAAGTATGTTGTTGGGTAAGTTTTTTTTAGGAACTGTAAGAGGTATTATTATTAGGTATTAACAGTTTAGGTATTTCGATATTTCGAAGTGAGATATAGCGTCTACAAAGTTGAGAAATTTTTTTTATTGATTTTTACCTAATTTTAATATATATTCTTTTCAATTTTTTATTACCTTTTTTGTTACCCATATAAAAAATGTCATAAAAATTCTAGCTTTGAGAAAAATTATTATGGAAGTAAAATGAATGATATTTTCCAATTTGGAACAACTCTCTTAATGATTAATTAATGTCAGGTTAAAATAAATTAAATTCAAATCAAACCTTAAGCCGTGAAAATGAGAACATTTAAATGTAATTCACTCTCGCAAAATTGTATATTAAATTTTCAGAATTGTCGGCTTTTTGCAATGTATTTTAATTTCCAATAAAATACTTTAATCATTTACTGAGTATTTGTCACTCGTTAACTCATAATTTACTAGATTTCTTATTTGTTTGGTTTTTGTTATCAGCATTATTATCAGGCAGTAACTGGTTGCCTTGTGCTGCCGCCTGCCTCTTCATGCATCTCTGTGTGTCTGTTGGCCATTTTGCAATATGATATTTATAGTTATTTTCTACTTATATTATATTCAATCTGCGCATTGCTTGTTGTCGGCTGCTTTGGCTCCATTGTTGCCAAAGATTTGCTGGCCACAGAATTTGACTCGGGTCTGCACACAATTTTAATAAGAAACTCGCCCTTCATCTCACTCTGTCTGTTAGGTGAATTCTGGACTTTATGCCTGGACAGACCATTGTCATTTCATTTGGAAAACTTGCTGTTGCAGAAACGAGCAAATTTTCAATTTAAGCTCGGACTTTGGCTCTGCATTTAATGGCGTGTTGGGGAAAAAACTAACGACTAGCTCATAAGTTATAGGAGTGAAGAAAATGTAGAAGGATACGCAGTCAGTAGTGGCAAAACATAAACAAATTGTTTGGCACTGTGTGTTGGTGGGCTCGTAGAAACAAAACGCCCATATAATCTGTTCAATAACTTGGAAAATCATTGGCAATAAATCAAAATGACTTGCAGGATGTGGCAGCTACCAGAGCCAAGTCAGGGCCAAGCCAACCAGCAAGCCACACACAAATATACTTATATACCTTACTACAACGGTATTGTAGTTGAGTTGAATTGAGTTTGAATTTCCTTTTAAAGTCTAGCAAAGCGAATTTCAAATTCAACACATGGGCGGCATAAATTTTCGATAGCATTTTACGCAAAATCAGCAGAAAATCAAGAAAATGCGATCCGTTTATTGAGTAACAAAGTTGAAGTTGAAATACTCTTTCGATTGAGACTTGCTGAGAGAGATTTGTTATATTTATGTAACTAAATTTTACTGTATTTTATATCAACATTTTTATATAAAAAGGCTAACCATATTAAACTAAAAACTAACAATAATTTTTTCCTGATTATAGTAAAATTTTCTAACATTTTTTCTTTTAATTCTATTTACTAATAATCAGATATGATATGTTGTTAGGGACGAAGGCATATATATCAGTCTAATAGTTTGTGGATCTGGGACTAGGTAAAGGGTGTCACGAAGTCAAGTGTGATCGTTAATTGCATTTTTAATTTTTTTTTTAATAAAATTGCGATTATGTCATAAATTGAAGTTATGTATTCATGGTTATTCTTGCTTTGTTTCTCTGGAGTTTAAAACATATAAATAGTTGGATTTAGAATGATTTGATTTATCGAAAATGTCGCATTAAATTTAATCTGAATTTTATCTAAAGATTGTTTTATCTGCGAACTCCCATTGTCCAGTATAATTAATTTTTTTTTTTGACAAAACTTCCATGCTGAGCAACCCAAACAATATGAGAAAATTTAACTAACCCAAAGTCAAGAGCATAGTCAATGAGGTTGGCTGTGTTGGAGTTTTCTTTTTTTTTCTAGGTTTTTAACGCTGCCGTTAACACATCATTTTTGGGGGCGCCACTTCCATTATCTTTCACTTGCGATCAAATGAAGTGTGCAATGTGTTGTCTCTGTCCTCTGTGTGTGTGTGAGTGTGCGTGTGTATCTGAATCTGTGTGTTAGGGACGGCTTAGATGCCCCGTCACGAAATGAGCTGTTCGAGGTGCTCAGCTTTAGCCTCGGACTCGTTTTATGTCCTGGCCTCCGCTATCCACGTTTAATGTCACTCGCAAAGTCGCAAATTGCTGTGCATGAGCTTTTTATGTTCATGCAAATGTCACCACTGCACCACTGATGGCATCGCTGCCACGTTGCCAGGACTATGCCCAGGACTAAGGAGTGAGCAGAGTGGGGGGCTCTTGGGTACGTAATATGCCCGTTGCCCGGCCTTTTGTTTGGCTGCGACGAAAAATGCACTCAAAAGTTTACACAGAAAGGCCATAAGTGTAGCAGGGGGGGGAGGTGAGATGGAAGAAAGGCAGGTTGGACAAACGGACAGGTCATGTCCTGTTGTCCTGTCCATTTGCCTGTTCGGTAATTTTGTGCTTAGTGCTTACCCCGTCGAGGCACCAAAATCTCTCCACTGCTTCTCTATCTCTTGTTTTCCGCTTAAAATCAGATGTCGAAATAATTTGCAACACGCCGTGGCACATGCAGTAAAGAAGGGCGGGAGGAAGGAGATGGAAGAGGAACAGGGGGGTGATGGCTCTCCCAAAGTGGCACGTGTTTATGGGCTTTGGGCAAATGGCACATTTGTTGCTGAGCAGCAGCTTAGTAGCTCTCAGCTTTCAGAGATATTGTGAAAGAGAAGGAACAGGGGGAAAAGTGTTTTGTTTTAAAAGAATTGCTGTGTTTGGAGATGGATAAGACTAAAGGGATAAAACTAAACAACTAAAAACATGCGACATGTGAATTGATCCTGTCAAATAACTTGTGAGAGAATTGTGATGAAACTCTGTCAGATTAAAGTCGTATTAAGTATAATGGGCTTAAGCATGCTTGAACCGTAGTTGAGACAGATAATTTAAAAAAATTGGGATAAGCAAATAAACCTAAGCAATTTTCCAGTCAACTTATATAAAATTTCGCTTTTATTCTATGTTTTCTTTCAAATCAATTTCAAATACCTAATTTAAAGCTTTTGACACAATTGACCTAATTACTTGCTTTATTTCATTCAACAAGTTGCAATTTATTTTCATATTTTGTAGCATAATTGTCAATCCTTGGAGTGAATTTCTGCACAAATCAATAAAATAATAATCAAATCAAAAGCAACAATTTGACGCAAATTTGTTCCGAAAATGCAATTAATAAATAAAAGCTGTACTTATATATATTGAATGTAAATTATACATACAACTAAATGAAAGCATCTAACAAAGCGACAATGAAGTTTCGACACAATAATGAAATGCATTAAAACAACAAAAATACAACAAACACCGACAAGAACTGAATTAAACTGAACTCGGAGCCTTTCTGACACATCTGTTGAGGACAACAACAAAGTTAATTAAATTGTGCACTGGTAAGGGTATTGGAAATGAAATCTATCTGCCAGATGCTAGTATGCATTCCCAGTGCATGAGATGGCATAGATACATGCGCCTAATGTGCTTACATAATACAAATAATGTGAAAATAACAATAAATTAAGCCAAGCACCAAACAAGGCGAAGCAAAGACAAACAGACACCGAAACCAAAATCGAAATTCCGGAATTTTCAAATACAATATATGCGAGAGTTGTTTAGCGAGTAAACATAACATAAATAATATAATTTACTGGGAATAGCTTAATTAAATTGAAAATCAAGTATTTTTAAATGTGATTTAAATAAATTTGACTAAATGCATTTCTAAGAATTTCTTTGATTATAATAGAAAAGATTAAGCTTTTAAAAATCGGCCGCTTACCTATGAAAAAATCTAAAAAATTAAAAAAGTTGAATTATAGAAAAATTTTAAAAGTGTTTTTTCGTCATCTGGGGCTAGATATGTATCAGAAAAAATACAAATTTTTTGTTGCCTAATGTTATAGATAAAAAAGTTTAACACGAGTAACTAAATATATTTTTTTTACACTTTTTATAGACTGTTTGTATTTACAGTTGTCTAATTTATTCAATTTATATAATAACCCTCGTTTTGTAATATGCATTGGGAATATCTATGGCAACAGCTGAGATACACCCAATAGTGCTATAAATTAAAAGTTTTTGCCAGCCCAAGCGAGAAATAAATTCGTTATTATTATCGTCTAAATGTCAAAGCGCATTAAAATCAAGTGGGTGGCTGCGGCGGAGCCGGTGGCTACTGAAATCGAAGTTTCTGAGCCTCTGAGTGGAGCGATTTGGAACATCTGTAACTGTGTAAATGCCGCAGCTGAGCAATCGTGGGCAATAAACCACGAATCGAATTTCGCTTCTATACTGGCTGCTGATGCTGGTTTGCCCAGAAACACGGATATAAATTTCAATTTCCGACACTCTAAGTGGCGGGGCAAATGAAATAACATTTTCATTTAACCTGCATTCGATTTCAGACACATACACACACACACACACACACACATACTCTTGAGTCCTGGTCGATATATGTTTATGTGTGTGTTTGTATGTGCTTGTCCATTATCGACTGCCGCTTGTATATCTCCTGCTTCTTGTTCTGCCCCTGCTACTGCAGCCGCAGCTGCCTCGTGTTGCTGCAAGCTCAGCAAAGTGCGCAGCTTGCCTTTTGCATTACAGATTGCATTCCTCTCGATGCATGTTGGCCAAGCATCAAACACGCAACGCACCAGACAGAGAGACAGTTATCCTGGCTATGCAAGCCGGCAGGATGACAGTGTTGCCAATTTAGGTTTTTTTTTTTACCGTCAAATCCTTGTTGCTTGTCAGTTAGATTGTGGCAGCAGAGAGAAACGGGTTGAAAATATGTAAAAGAATATAGGAAGTATATTTTGCAATGTAATAAAAACAAATCGAATCAAACAAAGAAATCGAATCGAAATCGAACCGAAATTTATGGCTCAAGGTTTTTTTTAAAGTTTATTTTATTTAAGGCGGCAACAGCAAATATTTCTTTAATTAATTGTCACAAAACGAATTTATGAACTTCGATAACTGATAAAACCAAATTTGTTGTCAAATCAGACAAGATTATTTTATTTTATATTATACTAAATCATCCCGGCGTGCGTTGCTATTTTCCGTTCTCAAAAAAAAGAAACAAACTCAATATATTTAACAAAGTCACTATTATTGTAGTCTACTGCGACACCTGATTTGCTCCAGTTTAGATTTTGCATTCACTTTCCGATATATTTTTAATACATTTTTTCCAGGGTGCCAGAGTTCCTATTATATCGGAGCTATTGTCACAAATTTCTGTTTTCTAGCTTTTATCAGTCTGTCGGGCTGAACAGTTTCATACATATAGATTAATTTAAAAAAAAAATAAAACTAAAGTCTTCAAACCTTCTATTTCACCTTTTCCGTATTAATGCATTATTATTATTCTTTTACTCATTTGAAATTAATAAAATTAGATTAAAGAATTAGCGTTCGTAGTCTTTCTTTTCTATAGTATTTAATTGAACCAATTTTAATATAATTTCAGCAAAATGCAGATAGCTTTTTTGCATCTTAAAAGCTGACAACACTTGCAGAATGCAGGTTCGCTTTCGTCCTGCACATGAGCAGCAGCAGACACTCATGAAATTGGCCATAAATAACATTTTCTTTACATTTCATTTGGGTAGACGAGCATTGGAGAGGTGCAGCTGCTTCTTCTTAATACTGTTTGGCTGGCTTTCTAGCAAAAAGGCGGCTTAACCAACTGGGCGTGTCTAAGTTGCAATTAGCCACAGCACAGAGGGCCTTGCAATTTATCCACCTTCTTAACCCACTCTAGCACCCGGTGGCTGATTTAATACTCTGTTTACTTTGTGCGCTTGAATTGGCTGCCGATTTGCAGCTTAGACACTAATTAAAGTTGATTTTTTTTTATAAAGAAACCTTGCAGTAGGATCTTGGCAGAGATAATAGACAGCTTGAGAAAGAGATATACTGTCAGTAATTCAATGTCAGATTAATTTTCGATATGTAGTTGGCAATTACATGTGGTTTGATTTTTGTGGTAGCATGTGGTGTTGGGAATATTTTAAGGATACTTTCTATAATATATAAAGATTAGTTTAATATACATAAAACTAGATTCTTGAATCTATCCTGCTTTGACTTTTAAGTGGATTATACCGAAGGTGGAATTCGTAAAATGCCTTAAAGTGTGCATACAAGTATTTATTTATCTCTAAAGATAACAATTGATTTAAATAGAATTCTTTTGGGTCCCTTTAAAATTGACAGTCCATTAAAAATTTTGTCAATATTACTATTTTTATATAGTCACAAGAGTTTTCGAATATTTTTATATTAAAATTCTGTCATAAATTCACAACTTTTGCCCTATGCTCAACTATAAGCACTAGCAATCGGAGCATATAAACGAGATTTAAAAAAAAAGGAACCAAGGCAAATCATAAGAATAAAATGAACAAAAGGAGGAAAAAAGGAAAACTTATTGCTGTTCCTTTTGATTTCCCCATGGAAATCAGTTTAGCAGCTGTTCGGGGGCTAAGAATCATAAAATCTTGCTCTACAAATAAAAATAAACCAATAAAATAATAAAAAAAAAAACAGCAGCAGTGAGAGGACAAAATCAAAGAACATGACAACAAAATGCGTTACGCATACGCCGTGTAAAACGCACTTTTCATATACTGTTGTATGTGGTTGTTTTGCTTGACTGGCTCAACAATATCTTCTATGAAGTTCAGAACCCATTGCCATCTCTTGCTGTATGCCTTTTAGTCCTAGCCTGCTCCTTATGCTTATGTGTGTATTCCTAAGTGAGGAGTAAGGACATAGGCAGACAACTCTTGAGTTTATTTCATGCATTAAAAGCTTTTAGATTTGTGTGTGTGTGTGTGTGTGTGTATGTTCTTTACTTGTTGTTGTTCTTGTTGTTTCTATTGGGTTTTGCGGCCTGGGCAAACTTTTGCAGCATTTATAGACTTTTGCTTCTGCTTTACCCAAACAACCTACAATGCGGTTTTGTGTGCCTTCAACGTTTACTATCAGTTGGCAAGAATCGTCTGGCATTATTTAAGTTGCTCTGCTCTTGTTGCAATATCGTAGTTGATTGTTGTTTTCGCAATTGTGCGTAAAATGCGTTTCCTTCTCGATTTAATTTGAATTGTAGCTAATTTGTCGGCAGTTTTACGCTTAGTTTTCAGCGCTTTCAGTTCGTGCCGCATAATATCAATTATTTTCCACACACGAAACCTCTTTTTGCTACTTAAAAAGTTAAATTTATTGGCAACGTTGGCGCTTACAAACATGGCCATAAATTTATCAGTTAAACAATTGATGTTTTCACGCTGTAGCGTGACTAACGAGGCTGGTTAGTAAATTAACGCATATACTAGAGTAGCACGCCTTGCTTGAACTAATGAACTGCCCTCGTAGTTTTCACAAGATGCCCCAAAAAAAATAATAACGTAAATTTCGATTGCATGAAATAGTCTGGGCACTTATCCTTCTTAGTTACACTTCAACTATTGTTGTTGCTGTTTTTGTTGTTTTTAGTTGGGGCTATAACGTGCACTTATTGATACTTATAGCACCACACACACTCACACACACACACATCTGTATGGTATGCAACTCTGGCTTCGGTTTCTCATAGCTCCCTTGGGTTGCTTGCAGCGCTGGCGAAATAAATTCAATTTTATAAAACTGATTCCCCACACAATTTCCACTCGCTTCCTTCTTCTCTTCACATCCTTGCAACCCTCGCTCGCTGCTGTCTAAGTGTGTGCGTGTTGCATATGTGCTAAATTTTAAGCGAAATGAATATGTATTGGCATTTAGCTGAAGTAGCTGTAGGTAGCCATCTACCAGCTGCCAGTTACAGCAACAGCAACAGCAACAAAAACTAAAACCACAAATACCAAAAACAAGTTCAACACACACCATATGAAGTAGATAACAATTTATTGCCATCAAGCGCTCCAAAATGCCATAGTAAAAGTTAATGAATGCAATTTGTTTGGCGCTCAATAGTGAGCTTAGAGTCTGATGTAAGTAAGGTTAATGTACGATCGATGTACGAGGATAGTTCACAGGACGTAAGATCGCCGTGCGATGAGCATATGCATCATTTATAAAGATAATTATATTTTTTATTCTCTTAGAGTTCCAGAATGCGGAATATATTTTTGGCAATGATTTTCGCACGTTTTTAAGGTAATACTGTATATTAAAATGCACTTCTTTTCACTTTTTTTGTATTTTGATTGACCTCTAGATTACAACTAAAATTTTTAGTTTAAATGTAATTTAAATGTGAAATTAATTTATACAGAAAATATCACCAAGTAAAACTATCTGAAAGCTGTGCAGTTTTGCCAAATTTATGAGACTTTGTTAGTTATTTATTATTTTTTTTTTTGTTTTAGGTTTTATGTTCCTGTTAGCTATTCCAGCAAGGAGAATTTTAGGCCATTGTTAAGACAAAGTATCGTATTTATTTCGTTAAACAGTCTTTTATATAATTATTTTCATAATTAAAATTATTTCCAAATATCTTACGGAAACAGTGTAAAGTGTAAATCTGCCGGAGACTTATGATTTAAATAACAAAAAAATATACGAAACAAATAATGATCGAAAAAATAAACCACATAAAAAATTTAATAATTTTCAACAAATTACACTAGTTTACAAATTTTTTTTTTGATCGAGGGAGCTGGGCTCTCATATACTTTTTTTGATGTATTTTTGAGCGCTGATTTCAAAAATGCAAACCATTTATTTTTTCAAAATTATGAGCTTATTAGATCCATTAGTTTGCATGTTAAAGCTAAATTTAATAATTTTAATATTTCTGCAAATGTGTTTCTTGTCTCATTTTGATTGTTGCCTGAGTATTAAGTAATTTTTTTTAAAGATCTATATTTTGTTTTGTCTCTAATGCTATCTCAGTTGTTCCATTTGAACTAATGTTTTCATAACAAACAAATCAAATGAATTATGCATGCGATTTGTGTACATAAATATCGCTTGTGTTGATTTCATTTTTAATATGTTGCAATTTACTGTCATAAAATTGGATCGTTTTGAGACGCACCAAGGAATGTGAAGCGTTATTACAACAACCAAAGAGGCAGACAGACTGTGTAAATGCAATCAAAGCAACAGCTTCAATTGCCAACTGATGACTCCAGCGGGCGGCAACTGGAGACGACGTCGTTTCAGAAGTAGTCGCAGCAGCAGCGACTTTTCAATCAAACGCTGATGGGCCTTTTTGAGATTGTTTTTTTTTTTTTTTTTGGCTCTTTTCTGCAAAAGGAAAAGCTGGTAACCCTTTTTCTGACCGCCACGACGTCCCACAGGACGACAAGAGCTCAGACACACACACAACCAAAATGTTGCCAATTCGACAACGGCACTCAAATGAATTGGCGGTTATTGTGTGAGGCAGTGGCATTGAGTTTGCTTTACGGTTCATTGGGCTGCCACCGCCATACAGCGATCTAAGGGGGGGGCTTGGGTGGCTTGGTGTTGCCAATCTTCTCCGGGCATTGCCAATGTAATCACATTTAATATGAAACGCACTGCAGCAAATCCACAAGAGAGAGGTTACGGTATATGGTATGGTATGTGTGTGTGTGTGTGTGTGTGAGTGTGTGTGCCTTTTGTACGTGCCCGCATAAAAATAAATGCAGACATTTCTCATATATTTTTGTCTTTTTTTTCATGTTTTTGTTGTCGTCTCTTAGCAAGTGGACAGCACTTCCTGTGACCACTAATTGAGCCAACGGAAGTCTAGAAGCCGCACAACATAATTTAAATAAACAAAATGCCACTAAGTGAACTTTAAACCGCAACAGGACGCCAACCAGACGAGCTAGCTAACCATGCCAACCAGTACCAAATAGCAAATGGCAGCTGGACAGCCATACTCCCGAGTACTTACACTACTGCATTACTGGTTAACTTCCGCTTTTGGCGGCTGCACTTCGAAGTCCGTACGTTTGTCTGTCAGTCTGTCTGTCTATCCGGCTCTTTTACTCCTTCGTTGTCACACACTAAACACATTTTTCAAAACGTTTCCGTGAGACGCCCTTTTCTTCATATACACATATACTCTATGTATATGAGAATAAGTGTGTTGTCATGTCAAAGGGAGAAAAGAAAGGATGTTGTACTTACATACACTGTCCAAGTTGTTAATGCAATCACATAGCATTCATATTCATCATAAAACCACAAAAGAGACTACACTATGACTATAGAGTTTGTGTGTGTTTAGGGTGTAAAGAGTTCACTTCATATGGCTTACTCTACGTACTTCCACGTTGACTGCCATTTGGTTTTGCACGTGCATTTTTGCCTAAACATTCTACTATTTGTCTTTTATTCCCTGCAAGTTTGCTACTGGTGCGTGCTTTTTGCTCTGGGCTTCTTTCACACTCGTTTTGAAATTGTGAAACTGCATATTGTTTCCTTTTCAAGTTGAGAACTGTATGAATATGATTACTATTACAGTTTTTGCCACTTTTTGTTCTGTAAATATTCATGATATTCATATGCATGAAGCATGACAGTTGTTACATTTTAATTCAAATTTTTAGAATATCTCTAATTTAAGTGTTAATATTATTATTAAATTTTATTTTTTTTTTAATTTCCTTGCTGACTTCTTACATAGTTTTCTCCAACTTTTATTTTTGAATGCATTTAAAATTTTTGCACATCAACACATTAAAAAAATTAATTAAAATAGTAGCTGAATTTTCTTCTGTCATAAACGGACATTCTTTTAATCAATAATTTGGGAAATACATAAATTAGCTTTCTTTTCTATATCCATATAAATGTTTATAGTTATATTTTAATTCAAATTATTGGAATATCTCTAAGTTAAGTGTTAATATTATTACTACTATTTTTTTTTTTTTTTAATTTTTTTGCTGGCAGAAAGTCTGATTTCTAATATATTTGGCAAATATTTTTCTCCAACTTTCATTTTCGAATGCATTTAAATAATGAATAAAAAATTTAATTTGAACTCTCTTCTGTATTGAACTGATATAATTTTTATAATATATTTTTAAATTAGTTTTCAATACGCAAATCAACTTTCCATTTTATATTCATATGCATGAAGCATAGCAGTAATTATATTTTAATTAAAATTTTTAGAATAGGTGTTATAATTATTATTGAATTTAATTTTTTGAAATTTTCTTGCTGGCAGACAATCTTACTTCCTTTATTTTGGAGTACATTTAAATCTTTTGCACATCAGTTCATTCAGAAAATGAAATAAAATATTATCTAAATTTCTCTTCATCATTTTATTCAACAGTTTTGGAATATCTTTGAAATACTCAAATCAACTTTCTTTTCTATATCCTCTGCTGCACTTTATTCTTTGTTCAAACCTATTTTCTAAAACATTCTACCAGCTCATACTCTGGTTACCATTTCTAACATCATCTTTCTTTAACAACTGCTGTCATATCCTCTTCCATTTCCATTCTTTTCATTTTTTTGTAGTGCATCTACCAGTTTTGCAAACATTTATCAGCACTTCAAAAAAAATAATATAAAAGAATGAAAAAAGTAATCTTAATCCTTTTCTGCCCGTGTCATAAACTGAACACTTGATTTGTGAAAATTGTTACCGCCTTTTTTTATGCTGAGGCGCCACCCCATTTTCACTCTCAGTTGTTGCCACTTTTCTTTTTTTCTTCTCTTTTTTTTTTTTTAATCATAGCTCACCTGCTTTCTGCGCTTTGCTCTTTATTCAGCTTCTGATGCTGCTGCAGTGCTCGGCATAATTGCAATGTTTACCTCGGCACAGGGCTAAGTGAAGCGTTAAGGCGGCACCGGAGGCGGTGGGGAGGAGACGGACGGTGGCATCCTCTTGATTAAAATTTCTGATTACTACACTGATAGCAAAAGAGCCAGAAATGCATACATATACTATATAAAAAAAAAAAACAACAAAAAACTAGCATAAAAGGTGCCACAAAATTGCAACGATGGCGCTTTGTGACAGCATCCTGCCACGCCTCCCTATACCTAATAACATATCCTTTCGGTTCGAGTGTGTGCGTGTGTGTGTTTCTCTCTATGTATGTATGTTTTGTTTGGCTTTCATTAGTCGGCTCTCGAGCATTTGACTATAATAATGCTTTGCAAGTTCTTGCTTTGGCATGATTGATGATTTCAATTTGAATTTCCATGTCGAGCATCATAAACAAGCTGATGCCTGCAAAAAAAAGAAAAAAATCGAAAAAAAAAATGAAGAAAAAGTTCCAACTTAATTTAACTTTTTCCAACACTGCCGTGTAGTTTTGAGCCATGCGCGACTGTACTTCCGGATTTTTGGGGCGCACATGAGAAAACGTGGTACGCTAATTAATGATGCCCCATGACAGAAATTTATGTGCATTGCAAAAACTTTTGCAATATTTGTTGGCATTTAGTTTGCCTGTCTGTGTTCACGTGTCTGTGTGTGTGTTTATATGTCTGGCATTGTTTGTGTGTATTTGTGTTGCGGCACTTCCGTTTCCTGTATTAGGCCGGGTAAATGTAGTGCCCATATCATGTTTGTTGAACTGAATTAGAAAGTTGCATAGTTTTATCAACAGGTTTGTCATGTTGTGTTATTATTACCATGAAAAAAGACTGAGCAAATATTAAAAAAAGATTATATTCGAGTTTATTATTTGAATATTAGGGATTTAATTGGGTCTACAATTAATTATTAAAAATTTCCAAAAACAGCTTTGTTTTACTTAAATAGAAAGAGTACAAAAAATGGAGAAACACATAAATTTCTGCCACTTTATTGTGTTTATTGTGATATTGTAAACTATATAAACTATTGGAAATTCGATAAATAAATAAATATAAACTACATAAACCACATAAAATGTGCCGAAATCATTTTTAAATCCAATACAATTTAGATATTTTAATCACAAAAGTTTGCTTAATCTTTTTAGCTGCTTTCATGGCATTTTAAATGTATTAAAATATAAAAAAAAAATTGTGATTGATTTTTATAAATCGATTTAAATGTTCTTATAATTTAAAAAAAAAACATTTATTTTTTGTATAACTCTTAGAATCTTAGCTGGTTTTCAATTGTGTTATCCACTTTCTTTCAGCTATATTAAGAGTATTGAAACTTCGTTATCCTATTGAAATATACGTACTTCCTTTCATGTTTATTAATACATAACTCGTTTTGCCTTATGTCCATGTATTCATGTGTCTGTATTCATGTCCTGACTGCATGCTTTAGGCTACTTTGCTGGTCATTGCCTATTGCCTGGATTTTATTATGCATTGTCTCTCTCTCTCTGTGTGTGTGTGTGTGTAAGTGTGTGTACTAATGCTGTGTGAAGTAGCTTAGCTCACTCATGTTTGAACATAAAACTTTGCTACTGCATTTTGACTGCAGCTCAGCAGCCAGCCAGCCTCTCATCAGTCGTTCGTCTGTCTGTCTGTCTGTCTAACTGACTTGTCTATCAGTTTGAGCCAGGCAGTTGTCTGTCTGTCTGTCTCTCGAGTGGAGGCTTTTCCGGCGCTTGAGGTGTGCTTTTCAGTTCGGGCGTCATCATCAGTACGGATTTGACTCTCCACTGAATGGGTAACCAACCCTGAAGAGTTGCATTTAAGGGTTTGGGCTTAAACTGGAGCTTGCCTTGTTCTTACCGAGGGCTTGCTTATGAAATGCATTGATTGATTTTATATTATACTTTATTTTTATACAAATAAAAAACAAATAAAATAAAAAACAAATATATAACTGCATTTAATGTTTTCAAGAATTTCCATTTGCCTAATAAAATTTATAAACTTTTGCTCATTTTATAATGCCAACTCTGGTGTATAGACACATTTCATTTGATTTATTTTCTATTAAACACTTCCTTCCTTTACTTTATCTGCTGTCACTTTTCTTTCATTTCAAATCATTCCATGTCCTCACATGTTAATCTGCCTGGCCAATTTTTACATCTTACACACCATTTGGCGCTATCAACAACTGACTATAAAACAAATGCAACTATGCAGAAGTATCCATGATGAATATATATATAAAAAAAAAATAAATACATAGACAACAGCAACAGAATACCAGTAACAAAATTGAGGGGAACCCAGGCAATGCACAATGACAACGACAATGACGACTTGTCAAATATTGACGTATCTCTTGAAAATTGTGCTCCAGCGCGGCTCATCCAATGTAAGCAGCCAATAGCTGGTATTTTTCGCTCCTTTATGCTGTTCCGCTCGTCCTGTGGCAGCGTCAGCAACATCATCAACTGGTTGGCAACACATGACACTGTTGCCAACTGCACACACACACACACACTTGCTCACACATCATTTGTGTTGTTGGCTTCGACAGTTTTGTATTTGTTTCAAGTAGTCGATTCTTTATTTTTTTTTTTTCGCTTTCGTTGCACTTTTGCTGCCCAGGCACAGGACGTGGGCCCAAACCCAATCCTCCATCTCCTACGACACTTCATTTGCTGCGCTCAAGTGGATCCACTTTCATTTGTTTGCGCTCTGTACAAAAAAAAAAATAGTACAAGACAGATAATAAATATTTTTGTCGAATATATAATACCCTTGTCGAAATAAACACTCTGATGGCGTATGAAATTATATATTGATCAGATTTAAATCTAATTTGATTACATTAAATGGCACTTAATTTTGCGAGACTTCTTGCTTAACAAATGCTGTTCATTCAACAAGTTTGATCCTTTTTGAAAAAACTGAATAATTAATTATATATTCATTCGATTTTTATCGAATTTTACCAAACTTTAAAAACACAATTTATCAGAATTTTTTAAAATAGGTGAACAGATGAACATCTTGGTACATCGACTTATCTCGTAGTGCTCGAGGCGGCAACACTTCCTTTAATGCGTTACACATTCTGCGACAAAATAATAATACCTTATGCAAGTGTATAAAAGCAGAAAAAGAATTGAAAAAAATGGAAAAGCAGCGACAGCTCCAATGAGTTGCTTCGTTTCTTTGCCAGTCTCCCTATTTTTTTTTTTTTGTCACCCCGCTCATTGTAGTTTGCAGAGTAGCTGCTGTTGCTTGCTTTTGCTGCTACTACCAGTAGAGTCGCCTCTGGAAGCTGCTGCTGATTCAGCTTTGTTTGCTTTAAGCCTTTGTGCAAACATTTTGCGCCTGAGACTCGCCCCAGGACTTTTGTATGGGCCACACGGCCTGAAGATAGCCGGCAACTGGAAGAGCAGGGAATACGGCTGCATAATAAAAACCGAAAATACACTAAACCCGTGCAAGTGAGGGGCAAACAGATGGGTACAAAAAAAAAATGAGCAACCATTACGACGTTGTTGCGCTCGCTCCTCGTCCTGGCTTTGTCAAAACCCCGAGAAATGCATCATCAATACGTATAGAGCCCATATATGAAGGGGCACCCAGAACGCACTCCACTTATCACGCATGCTGTTCCCTGTTGCTCTGCTTCTGGTTCTTTGTCTCCCATGTTGGGAGCAGCGTCCCTGGTTCCTGTTGTAACTTCTTTTTGTGAGTGTGTGCCTGTCTCTCTCATACCCTTTTTTCACGACAGGATATCAGTCATGCGTCATGCTTAGCCAAGTCAATGACGAGCCTTCGCTTTGGCCAAAGTTATTGGCTAATATTTTACCAGTACTATATGTGAGTTGTACTTGTCTACAAAACTCAGTCATCATCGTTGCAAAAATATTGTTGGCCATTAAATCATTATCATTATAGAGTACATAGTTTGTAAAAACAAACATTAGACTGAATGAATCATAAATATCAAAATAGTATAAAATATTCATTCATCTTTAAGTTAAGAAAATTAATAAAATTAAAAAAAGAAGAAAAATATTAATAAAATAAATAAAATTATAAAAAGAGGAAAATATTATATAATAAAATCAATGAAAGTAAAAAAAAGGTTAGAATAGTAATAATAAAATAGGAATGTTAATTATTAATAATACAAATTAAGAGAATGTATTTTTAACAATTTTTAACTGCAAATTATGAACTATTATTTAAACAATTGGTGTAAATTATAAGTTTTACTTGTAACTGTAGGAAATAAGAATAAAAATAAATATAGTTAATCTATCATGAAAAGTATTTTTTTTTTTTTTTTTTAATTTTTTAAACTGGTGAATTGGGCTTTTTTTATATAAATAATTATTATACAACTATTCATATTTTAATTCTAAGAATTACTTGTACATTCATTTATGTTTATGTGTATATAGAACTATTCAACCTGACTGATCGACAGATTGGCATCTAACGGGTGGGCCAAACGGTAGAAGTTAGATATCTGTAATTTTTACTGTAGTTTTCAATTCCTTTTTGTCAAAAATATATTGGAAAGTTGGTGGAAAATGCATTTGAAAATTGTATAAGAATCTCAGTTTTTTTTTTGTATGAGGTAGAGGTTTTCCGGTAGATCTACTACTATATATAGAGATGATACCCGCTGTCTGCACTAACAAAAAACACAAAAAAAAATGCATTACAGCAGTTGAAACTGCGATTGACAACAACAACAAAAACAACAAGTTTTGAAAGTAAGCCTTGGCCAAATTCAACAACAAAAACAACAACAACAATAGCAACAATAATAATGAGAAGGCAAACAAACAAGGCAAAAGCAAACTTTGCACTAAATCCTTACAAATGTTTATCTTTTCTTAATCCCGCACTTAACTGCTAGACCCGCATTGGCCTGAGCCCAAGGATCTTTAGCTGGGCCTGAAACATTTCAGATAGGAATGGCATGGAGGTCGTGTGACTCTATTTCATTCTTTCCCAGTGCTGCTGATGTTCGTCGCCAGTGCATGTAGCTGGTAAATTGCTTAACGCTTCAAAGCGTCCATGCCGCGTGAATCTTCTCACAACTTGCAGTTGCCGTTGCCGTTGCCATTGCCCTTGCAGTTTGCCGTTTGCTATTTTCTTAACACAGTTGTAAAAACTTTGGCGCACAGAAATTTTGTGCTTTCAAAATCCGGGAAAAGTAAGCTCGGTCGCCCGCTCGGTCTTTCGCTCGATGAGTGGAATAGTTTCGAGTTCCGTCAGTTAACAAATTTTTGCAACGACAAGTTTTATAAGTAGCTGCCGCCTGCAAAATCCTTAGACAAACTACCCCCATTGTTGACCACCATCACGTCGTCCTTCGTCGTCGTCGTCGTCGTCCTTCATTTGCACATCGACCGCGAACGTGCAAAGTTCGGTAGGTTGACTTTATCTAAGGGGGAAAAGTCCCCACCACTCCCACTCGACTTAGCTTGAGCCTGGTTTAATTGTTTTTCTTCTTTTTTTGGCTAAAAATGTTGCAACAGCAAAAGAAACAAATAAAATATTTGCAATTGTCGCCCTTTTATTTTTGTGGAAGCTGAGGGAGTTGAGGACTTCGTCTGAGCTCTATGCGTCTTAATCTTTTGTTGATGCTTGTTTATTTTGCAATTACTTAGGCGTTTTGTTTGCGTCTGCACTGCGGCGATGGCTGCGTCTTTCTCAGCGTTAGTTCGTCCTCATCCTTTTGCCCCGCTCCTTGCGCGTTTTAAGTGCTCCACTGCGTCTTCCTGTCGTCCTGGCTGGCTGCTATGTTTGTTTGCTTTGCCTGGCTGCGCTTTTTTCGGCTTAGGCTTGCCAGCTGCTCCTGCTTCTTCATGTTATTGTTGTTGTTTTGAAGTTTACTGTTAAGCTCTTTGCAGCTAAAAGTTATTTACCTAATTTCATGCTTTGATTAGTCGCAAAGGTGCGTCCTGGCATTAGATATACACAATTTAGCAAAGATTGAATTCTTAGCCGCTTATTAAATGACCTAATAAATAATCTACTTTAAAATTGAGAACATTTTGTGTGGTGAAGGGAATTTCTTATAGTACTTAAAAATTCTCTTACTTACATATTCAAGTGAACGAATTATCACTTTTTATTTAACTAATAATTTATTTTTTAAAAAAATTTTTCGTATTTTTTTTTTACCCTAAATTAAGTCAAAATGCAGATTAATTTATTAGCTTTTAATAAAAACAGTTTTTAATTGTTATTGTTTATTTTGTTTGTTGTGTATTTGTCATCAGAATTTAACTACCTCTGTTTAAATATTTTCAAATTTTTAAAATGAGTAAAATATGTATTTTCACTTTTATTTATTTCTCAAAATAATTTTTTTTTGCCCCTAAAATATGGCAGAATACAGCTAAATTTTTAATTTCGAATATAAACAATATTTAAATGCCAATTTAATTTTTAAAGCGATAAATATATATTTTCACAAATTCATAAGATTTAAATACAATCTTGCGAACAAATTCTAATTAAAAAAACATTAAAAATCAAAATCTGTTATTTTTAAGAAATTACAGTAGAACGTCTAAAAAATTTCGATAGGAAATTTCCATTCAAGAAACTGATAGTTTGCATAGTCCAAAAAGACAATTTTCTGCTGCAATTAATTTTATTTTTATTTTATGCTTCATTAGGCACTTCAAGCCAAAATAATTTGACAGCATTTTCAATAAATGAGTATTTCAGTGTCGAAAACTCTTTGAAAATGTGTCTCATAAAGAGCACAATTAAATGCCCATTAATCAAGCGATTACCTCATTGTAGTGTGCGGTGTGGTGTGCATACAACAACATTTGCTAGAAAAGCGCAAAAAATGTGGTTAACAACAATTGCTAAAATCACTTGAGATGAAACTTTTGACTGCCACACACAGAGACAGAGATAGAGACAAGGAAACTAAAAGAGAAAGACAGAGAGAGAAAAAGACACACACTCACATACACTGAAAACTATTTGCTGCTTTAATCGGAAACGGAAACAGGCTGACAGCCGGCAGTTAGGCAGGCAGTCAACCAGTTGACAGTCAATCGATAGATGAGTTTCGGTATCGCTGGTTGAATTGAGGGTAACGGGTGTGAGTGTGGGTTTTGGGCGGGTATTGGGAGGCAGGGCCGCACTTAGTTTTGCCGCACAATCAAAGCGGAAGTCATTTTCGTACGTTAATTGACAACAACCCAGGAACAGTTAGGCACGATGCCAGGACCAATAACGATGACGACCACGACGATGACGATGCCGATGACGACGATGACGTTGATGGTGTCGCTGACGTCGTCTATCAATCAGTGACCCAAAACCAAACTCCTCTTCTATCAGTTCTTACACTCCTACATCTTTACCATCTCATCGACGTATTTCCCGTATTTGTTATATGGCAAAATAGTTGAATAGTTTTGCATTGTACAACGACAGTTGGTTGGGAGGCTGGGTTTATGGTAAGAGTACTTGTATTCTGTCATGGTTGAGGTTTTTTGTTTTAAATGAAAGCTTAATGAAGCCTGCTTGGTTGGTTGGCGTTTTGCCTTGGCTTAAAAGTACGTGCGCGATTGATTTTTAGAGTGGTACGAATAATGGATTGTCTATGGGTCTATGGCCCAACCCTCTGGCAGTTTTGGTGTAATAATTGCGTCTGATTTGTGGCTTGTGCTGCCTGACAGTCGATTGAAGTTTGTGAAATTGAAAGACTTGTGGATTTGTGGTATAGAACTGAGAAGCGGATATTGTTAAGTCGAAAACATTGATAAAGTTGTTAGATTGTTACAAATTTTGTTGATTGGTCTTGTGTGGTAAAAGTGATGAATAGTTGCGTTGTACAAATGAAGTATTGAATAATATCTAAATTAATGAATCAAATTAAATAAATTACGATTTGGTGTAGGTCTAACAATATTATATAGACCTGTTTTTTATTTTTTGCATGTTATTGTTGATTTTTTTGGAATTCGAAACAGTTCGTCTATTTCTTGCTAATGAAACTGACGCATAGTCAATTGGAATTCACTGCATTGGCATTTTTATTGTAAAGAGATCTTTTGTTATCCTTTTTATATGCAGTTTGCCTGATTACAGTTAACTTTATACTTTTGGATGCTCATTTTTGGCTTTTTGCTTTTGTCCCGCCGGCGATTTGGGATGCTCATTATCAATGCGCAGTCCAAAAAGTATCCATGTCACGTGGCATTATCCATGCACAATACACAGGACTCTATCATATATAGTATATATGTAGAATATACATATATATATATAGTACACTATATAAACGTATGACCTACTATAGAGGGGCCCGACATCAACTGCATTTTAAAATAAACGAATGTGAATGCGAAAATTGTGAAGGCATTGCGAGAAGGCAGCGCTGCCATTTTGTTTTAGTTGTTCTGCCTGACATGCAGTAAGACTGTCTGTCATTTTGTCTGTCATTCTGTGTTTATATATATATGTATACGTGTATGTGTGTGTGTGTTTGTGTGCTATACGCTTTTGTGCGAACGCCGCGCGCTGAATCGGCATTATTTTGTGTTCCATGCGCTAGGACGAGAGCGCGCTCGGCACGTGCATATCAAACTCCAGCAACAGCAGAGGAACTTGGCTCATCGATGCAGGGGGGGGCGAGTGGTAGGTTAGGGTACAATGATGATGATGACAGACGGACGCTTTACGGGCTTGGTTAGCTCAATTGTTATAATCCTAAGCTTGGGTCTATGGCACTTCAACTTTGATATGCATTTGGCAACGAAAAATTGCAAATTTTACATTTTTCTCAATGTGGTTTTAGATATTTTAAAATAAATGCTGTGTTAGACAGCGTACAAAGTTGTGGCCATGAAAACGTAGTGAATTATATATTTATATATCTGCTCCCAAACAATGTGTTCAACAAATAAATTGCTTAAGATCCGCAATAAAATATTGGCTCGATTTAAAACTTCTTACTAGTATACTTTATTCAACTGATAGATCATTGTGTTGTGAAAAGTAAAAATTTTAATGGAAATATTTTTTTTTTTTTTTTCTTATTTTATTTTCTTTAATATACCCTTGCAAGAGTTATTAATTTTTTTTTTTTTTTTTATTATTATTTTGTTTATATTTTTTATATATTTTTTTATATTTTTTTTTTTTATTATTATATGTGATGTTTTATTTTGTTCTTCAAATACGGTTTTGTGCACGTCAGCATGATCATCAGCTGGTACTACGTAGTGTCTACATAGATCGTAATCTTGATAGAAAAATAGATAAAAACCACATTATGACTGTGATTCGAACCAAAAACTAGCCCTTGCCACATTTATCTTAAAAAATAAAACAAAATTCCCAATATTTGCTTTTTGGTTTTATGTTAAATTGTTTAAGAATATGAAAAGTAGTACAAATGTCTGATTAAATATGAGACTCAAGCGTATGCAATATTCGATATTGAATTTAAAAACATTATTCTTGTTACTGAGCACACACAGCCTCATCAATGGCCAATCGTCCAACCATCCGAAATTCTGCTGCATTTGCTGCTGCAGTTGATGAGACTAACATAAAACAATGTGACCAGCGCTTCGAATGTTGTACAAATGAATGAGGCTCACAGGGCGGCTACACAATTTTTATGTCCGTAATCAAACTGACAGCTGCGTGTGACTTCTCTATCGCACACCCAAGCCTGTCTCATTCGCACATTAGTGTTTGATGGGCTTAAAACTTGAAATTAAACTAATTTTACGAAAATTGTTGGGACACTCTATTGTTTTATTTGCTAACAAACTGCTTTTGTTGTACAGCTCAGTTCTCGATATGCTATACGATTTGGTAGGGTTTTTAGTTCCGTTGTTTTCAACATTTTTTTTTTAAATTTGTTTTTTGATTGTCCATTGTGATTTCAGGATTTCGGCATTGGCAGAACTTTTGGCTATGTGGTTGCAGCTTTTTAGCCGCTGAGAGGAAATTGATTTGTACATTTTATGTCACGCCTTTGTTATTGGCATTAACCCACTATTAAAACACATCCACAACTACACAGCCACCATCCAGTGCTAATAGCTCTATTATTTGGTTTTTGTTTGTTGACAGTCAACCAAAATGGAATTTCAAATATTTTGGAACATTTTATTACAGCTGCACTTCATGTCAGTTAATTAAATGCATGTTAATTGCTTTGCTGAGGCTAATAATTAAATTCTAATGATTTCGTTAGTGTGAAATAATAAAATGCAGTGTGATCTTTATTGTTCTTCAACAAAAATTAAATTTATAAACAACTTGCTATTTTTAGAGTACTTAAAGTACATTTTGGAATTGTAGCATATTTATTTAAAGTTAAACAATTAGTTTGCAAATTGTTATAAAATTTCAACGTTTGTTCGCATTCAAAAATCATTTATTTTATAATAATTCTTTAAATAAATGGTTATTAAATTCTCAGTTCTGTGCACAAACATTGTTTTAATATTCTTTATTTGATCATTTCGACATATTTCGTCGAAATATGCGAATAATTTTTGCATTTTATTGCCGCGTAAATTTGTATTAGTATTTAATTTATATGTTAATTATATGCAATTATTTCGTTTCATTTGTGTTTGTCTGTATTATGGGTGGTTGCAAAAATATTCCTCTTTTTTTTTTTTCTTTTCTGAGTTCTGTTAATTATTTTTTTTTTATTTTCATTGTGGGTGTGTGTTATATGCTTCGGTTCACAATTCTAACGTATATTCTCTGCCAGCTGCCTTCTAATTATTCTTTATTAAATTTGCTGATTTGTGTGTGTCTGTTTGTCTGTGTGTTTATTTGCGGGAAAAATAATTAAAACTCTGGGATATATGTACATTGCCATGTGTGTGTTGTAGCCTGTCCTTGGATTTTTGCTTATTTATTATTATTGGCAGGCTGCTAAATTAATTGAGAATTCTTGCCATTTGGTCCTGGCCCTCTGCTTCTGCTTCTTCTTGGTCTCCTCAATATTTATGTTCATCATTGTTGACACTCGACGCCATTAACTGCCCTGCAGCTTAGCTATATACATATATAATGATTGTGTTGTATCTGTATCTATATTCTTGGCTCGTTCATACCAAACATATCCTCATCCACATTACAAATTACCCAACATTTATAACACTTTCGCAAGTTAATCGCACTTCAGTCAATGTTTGTTTAATAAAATGCTTCTCTTGGCCCATTGGTGGTGAAACTGGTTTCTTTCAGTTGGGGTTTTGGCCATTAGTTGTTGTTATTATACTCATTAGACTAAATGCTAGCTAATTTCTTTATAACACTCTAAAATGCTTTGGCTCATGGGTGTTTGGCAAATTGCAGGTCATTACTTGCAACTTTTGATACAATAAAGGCAAATCTAAGGGAATATATATTTTAAGGGTTGGTATAGCTATTAAGTCGTTTTGTTGTTCATTATTGATTTACATTTGTGAGAACATACGCAGCAGTTATAATTATTATAAACTGTTTTATTTTAAATATATGTTAGCAGTGGTTTCTTAAATGTTTAATTGTGAAAATTGTAGCTTGACGTGAAATGCTTAAATTCAATATATAACATTTTTAATTTGTTTTAATTTTGGTTAAAAATAAGGCTAAAATTTAAGCTTACACAATTTTTTGAGAGGCATCGGATGGAGTTCATTTTATTTAAACTGTTAAACCAATGTTTTGATAATATTTATTAATTTATTTATTTATTTTAAATAGTGAAGCATTATTTACCTTTTAACTTGCTTAAGCTTTCGTTCGCTTTAACTACAAAAATGCTCAAATATATTAAATTCATTCAATTACAATAAATTTTGCCCTATCATAGAACGACATAGAGCGACTTTATAAAACTAATGCAAACCCATACAACATAAATAATTTTTCAACATTTATCATGGCATTTATGTCAAAATTCACAAACAAAGAAATAAAATACTTAAGCTCCCCAACAATCCAAACCAATAATCCAAAACTAAAGCCCAAATCTAATATATTTTTTTTTTTTTGTTCACAAAAGTAAAAGTAATGCCATTTTTGTCATTCACAGGTATTAGCAACACGTGCAACAGACCCCCTCCCCACCAAAAACAGTTGTCAACACTATTGATAGGATAAACCCCGAAAAAAAATGTCCGCTCTCGAAAACTGTCATTCATGCGACTCATGTCGCACACATTTTCCTCGAAATGAAAATCTTTTGTTGTCGTTTTGTGTATTAATCCATTCGTAGCCCAATGTGGTGCGTGACAAATTTCGATAAAAAGCCTTTTGGACAAACAAACAAGAATTCTTTAGTAAAGGTTGCTTGGTTTAGTATGGTAGGATGATGATTGTCTGGGTCCAGCCCCATTTAACACTTCGTTAAACTTTGGAAAAATGAAAAGCGCCCCAAAGTACGAACGGTAGTCATAAATATTTTAACACACACATACACTAAAAATGTGCAATAAAATGCAACGAATTACATAGTTGAAAATGTAAACACACACGCAAGTAAACTTGAAACTGTTCTGGGGCCAAAAGACGACGAATGGGGCAGCTATAAAAGTCAATAATACGTTGAAAGACTGCACTGGACATACTACATGAACTCATACTCAATATAGACAGAGAGAGAGAGAGAGGGTTTAAACAGGACCCTCTCTCTCTTTCTCTTTCGCTTTCTCCTTACGTGAGCTAATACAGTTGCGTATTGTATCGGACTGGAATGGCTGAGAATGGTCAATACGTGGGTTGTGCTAACTGACCATCGTCTGCTATTAAATTTCATAGCCCTGTTGTAGCGAATTTACGGCTGTTCAAGTTTTTAAGTAGCCAGGGCCAAAAGTAATGTACGATGAAACGCATTTAATGCTCTGGCAACCGGTGCATTGATCGATGTATGTGAAGTCTTTAACCATTTTTGGTGCTAAGCAGGTAAAGTTAACTTTTCTTTTTATTAAGGAAAAAAAAGCCTTATCGATAATATTGAGAACGTGCTGTTAAAAACACAATTCGGAAGATTTTTGCACTGCGACCCATATCGTATATGTCGTATATGAGAACAGAGTTGAGCTGAGTCGATATAGACATATTCGCTTTTGTTTTACAAGATTGGCGTATAAAAAACCTCGGGATACATATTTATTCCTTAGCTGAGGGCAGGAAGGTTGAATATGATTCCATTATTTAATGTCACCACCGGAGAAGGTCATTTTTGCTGCTTTCTCCTGATGTCACGATTGAAAAAGCGACCGCTATAGAACTAGATCAGAATGCAGGAGACTTTGAAGATGATTTTTTGGATGTGAATGACTTTAACCTGAAATTAAACTCTTAGTTGAATATGCTAGTCCTTGCTAAGACCTCGCACTTTCGTCATTTAATACCCCTACTGGAAACGGCCTTATGTATTTTATGAAAGACTCCTCTTACTACCAAACTCAATTACAAAAAAAAAAAAAGAAAAAAAACTTTAAACAATAGTTTCCACTTCAAAACTATAATTATGATTAATACAATACAATAAATGGCAACAATCGAATGAAAAATAAATTATGGAGTAAAAATCTATATAAGATTTATCAGACAGAATAAAATCTGTATTTAAACAATTTCTACTTTTCGCCTCCAGTGATAAATCTGCACTCACTTTCTGATCGATGATAACTATTACTATATAACAACTGCAGAAGCATGAGTTTCTATATGAAACACTTTGTTGGAAGGGTATTTTCGATTTTGTTTTTATATTTATTTCTCTACACTACACTCACACAACTCTATCATATTGCACATCTGTTGCTTATCAGTAATACAAACTGGAACGGTTTGTAGAGATACCGTTGCTAGCCGCTTAGATTTTCGAACACAACGATGCTCAGCTGCGGCTGGTCAATCGATTGATTTTGTGTTTCTTATCAATTTCGAAAAACAGCTCGCTTCTCGGTTTATCTCCCGCGCACACAACACTCTCTGAGTGGATGGATGCCGCCTCTTAATTCAGTCGATCGGCAGATCGGCAGATCATGAGCATTATCAGAGCAACAATAAAAGCAACAATTGAGTGTCAGATGCCCTCGTGCGCCGTGTTTGGGTTTTTAGTTTGTCAGAGTCTGTTGTCTTGATAACGTTAACGTTTCCCACTTGCACATCTCTATCTCGTATTTTTCTATGTGTGTCTGCGTTTCGTTTTGTGCGTCTAAAATTTGGTAAAAAAATCAAAAAAAAAAAAATAAATATAATTGCAATTAAATTTAAAATTTTACAAGTGCCGTTGCGTAATTGTCGTCGTTGCAAAAAAAAAAAAAAAGAAAAAGAAAATTAAACCTTTAAAATTGAATATAAAATAATTCTACGTAAAAGTTAACGCTTATGTCATTACGTCTCGTAACGTGTCTGAACGTAATCGTTAAAAGTGCTTGTTTCGCTTTCTTTGTGGGGTTTTCTATTTCAAAATTGTTGGTCTACTATTTTTGATATCAAAAAAAAATAAATATCTAAACAATATTAACACTCCATATTTGTTTGTGTCTCTAGTAGCAATTTATGTGAGTACTGAGCTAAAGGTGATTAGTTTATAAGTCTGTGTGTCTATGTTTTTTTTTTATTTTACAATTTATTTTCTTATCTATTCACCTTTCTCTGCTGTTTCCTACATTAACCTCATTTAATTAATGATTTTATTTAAATAAACTATTGAGCATACCAATAAAATATAGTACATTATTAATGAACTTTGATTCCTTTTATAAATATGTGCGTATATAATATAGTTTCTGTATTATCTGTTTGACCGTTGTCGCTGTCCCTCTATATGTCAATAAAACTGTCTACCTGCTTGACTTTTCAATGTATTCTCAGTGTATGCATTTAAAAATGCAACAAAATAGGAAAGTTGAAAAAAATAGACTGTATATTAATATCATTTGTTTATGCATAATTTAATTTAAATATATGTTTATGTACATATATTTGAAGAGTGATTTATGATATAATTAACAGGCTTTTGCTGTGATTTTTTAAATAACAAGTATTGTAGAAAATATACTACATTAAAGTATTACGGGAGAAAAACTTAAATAAATAATAGTTTTGCAGCAATTTGCAATTTGAAGATATAGACTGAAAAACATGGCATGGTTGACTCAGACAGTTATTGATAATAAGAAATTTATAAAGCAAACCTAGAAAAAACACATTTTGTGATGAAATTAGTTAGCACTGTCAAAAGAAGACTTCATATTCTCAATAGAATAAATCCATTATCAGATCTTATTTATTCTCATTTTATTTAAATATAATTGCGCCAAAAAATCAGAAAATTGCCAAAATTTGTATTAAAAATAATAAAAAGTAATCTTTTTTAGCTAAATTATAGCATAAAAAAACATTTTATAATTTCAATTAAAAGTTAACTTTCAAATTGTAATCAAACACTGATTTTCCTATTCACCTACAGGTGAATACTTTTCAGTTTTGCTAAATAGTCTCACGTTGATCATTTATATTAATTTCAAGCTGTAGACATTTAATTAGACATAATTGGGTGCAAAACATTTCCAAGCGACAAACTTGTTGCATGAATAATGGCGCTAATAACGACGCCAACGTTACAGAAAGGACAATAAGGATATATAGTTAAATACAAACATTATGGCCAGACACGAGTTTTGTTTGTGTTGACAAATACAAGTTCCTAATGCCAATAAGTGTACCATAATAATAATATTTATAGCCCTGAGCTGCTGCTGTTCTGCTTCAAATTACAAATAAATTTATGCATAGTATATTTCATTATTTCTTGGTATTGCCAGAGGCGACTCTTTAGTCGCCGCATATATAAATTGCATTGATATGGCTGGGAGGAGTTGGGGTTTGGGGTATATGCTCCTTATTATAAGTAGTTAGGGTATCCTTTACTAAAGCAGCTTTCCAATTTTTTTTTTTTTGCTTGTTAGCATTGGGAAGATGCTGTTGCCTTTATTTGTTATCCGCTTTTGCAGCTTGTTTGTTTTGTGTCTATTGTGATTTTTATTGTTTATATATTTCATATATACTATATACATATATTTTATGTGTCTTGTCTTTTTGTTGTGTTTTTATGTTGACTCCAATAATATGTGTATTAAGTGCGTTGCTCTCAGGCTTCCTTTAGTTCTCTTGTGCATGTAAAAAGCTGCTCATTTTCATATTTTTCCTTATTTTTTGTTGTTGTTTGTTTTTTATAACATATGTTCATTTGTGTTTTCTTTTCTTGTTTACAATGCGACGACTCCTCTGACAGCGTCAACAAGAAACAATAAACTGATATTGAGTATACGGCATGTATGGCAATAATGTTTTACTTACAGTTTTGTCCTCAACAACAATTTGTTTGACCTTAAGCTTTCAAATCTTTGACCCTCTTGGAAAATTTATAATGAAATTACAAATTATATGCTCACAAAAGCGCTTAAAATAAGTTTTTTGGAATATATAAAAAGTTGAGCTGCGGCAGGTGAGTAAACTTAGCTCTCAACTTTTGGCAACCCTTCCTCCAACCTGCTCCGTTCCCACAACTCTGTCTTTGTATACTATAAACAAGAGGAAAAATCGAGAAAATATTGTAGCAAAAGTTGCATAATTGCTTTGAAGCTCTGCTTGGCAACTTTTGATATGCCTTAATTAAGTTTTGGCCACATTCAAATATTTATAGGCTGCAAATAGCCAATGGGGAATTTTCTTGAGGTTTTTCTCAAAATGTTAATGGGTTAAGGGACAAAAATAGTTGACTTATAATTAGACTGAAAGAGCATTTAAAACATTGGCAGCTGAGCAGACAAAATTGAGAATCTCTATTAATTGCGTGCACAAACTTAACTTGGAAATTAAATTAAATTTTAAAAACTCTTATTACATGATCATTTAATCTATCATTTAAAATTTTCGTTAAAAGTCCCACTATTTTATTTTAAATAATATTAATAGTTTTGTAAATATTGAAAATGGTAAAATGGTTAAATAACAAAGAAATGCATTCATATTAACAAAAACAAAAGAAAAACTATCTAATAAACAACTTTAAATAGAAATCACAAAAGCGATACTATCGATAGTTCTTCTATAGTTATATTTATTATACCATATCACAATACAACCAAAATAACAAATGCAATAACTTTACACGTCAATTACTCCAATTTGAACTGCCTACCGACGACAAGTTTGCTAACAAACAACTCGATGAAATTCAATTTGACACGCACGTGAGCATCGAAGAAATTGGGCCTGTAAAATCAGTTGAAATCGTGTGTGTCATTTAGCAACAATTTCATTAAAATTTAAATAGCCCAAAACAAATCGAAAAGTTGTGCCAAGAAAGTCATTTGCTAAAATTGCCAAAGGGAAGGTAATTCAAAGGAAAAAAAAAAAACAATTGAAAACTGTTGCAACACGCAAGCCAAATCACGGGAACAGACTTTCAATCTGGCTGTAAAACTGTTGGATGGATGCCAAACGTGAAAAGAGATAGAAAGAAGTAAGAAAAAAATTAAATAAATAAAACAGCAATCGTATTTCTAATCAATTAATGAAAGTACTACTACGAAACGGGAAATCTTCCATAGGTAGCGTGGCAACATTGGGCCAATAAATAAATAAAGAGCACGTTGTTCTCAAAGTGATTAAGTAGATGGAAGTGCTCTTAATGTTATCAAGAGGCGTGGCAAATTACCAGCTGCAATTTAAATTATATAACATCTATAGTCTGGCAACTAATCCTTTAGCAGAAACTAACTACAACTTTTATCATCATTATTATTATCATGAATTGTATATTTGTCGTTTGAGGCTAAAAACAATAAACAAAGCAAATGAAACAACTACCAACATTATCGCACATCATTATCATTGTCATTCAGAGCGCGCACAGCTTAAAAACAAGACAAAAATTTAACAGACTAGACTTTAAAATACCCTGTGTCTAAAACTAAAAATAACAAAAGAAGGCTATAAAATATTGTATATGATTTTTTATTAAATTGATGAATATTTGAATAAAGATCTATTGCTAAATGACTACTAAATGCTGAACATTAATTTAACTAAAACAAAATATTAATAGAATGATATATATATTTAAAAATTTTATATAAAATAAAGATATGCTTTGGTAATTTATTAATTGCCCTTAAATAATTTTAATTTTAAAATTAGACAAGATTTTGTGAATGGAATTTTTTCTGCTTTTTTTTTTATTTATTTGTTTTTTAAAAACAAATAATAACAATTTATTTATTTTGCCTTTGATCTAAAATTTAATTTGAAATAAAATTAATTTTCCAAGCTTATCAAAAATTAAAAATAATATTAATCTAAGAAAAACTAAAATCTGGCAACAAATAAATTGAGAAAATAATGTTTATATGTATTGCGGAGAACGTTTATTCGTTAATAAACTGTTTGTAGGGTATACAAGAACTGGGATATCCTTCTTTACATCATCCCAAGCAATTGTTCTATCTACAACTGTATTTCACGTTGTCGTCTTTTGATGCTATTTGCCTTATTTTTCTGTTTAGTTAGTTTTTATGAGCGTCATTATTTTCGCTTGCCATGGCGCTAAGCATCTTAAGTGCCTCCTTTTTTTTTGGGGAGGGATAGGGAACAGGCTGAAAACTCTGAAGTTTTCATCAGTTGTCTCTTTATATGTTTTGTGTTTGTGTTTGTGTTTGCATAGGCGACAGACAACATTTGACGGCTTATAATTCAACTTTTGCTGCTAGTTTTGAAAACAACTTAATAAGCAAAATGCTGTGCCGTTGTTCTTAAGCTGTGGGAAATAGCAGAAAAGTACTCATACCTTCAGAAGATGTCGAAGAATTTGTCCGTCTTGGCAGTTTTATATAAGGTAATCACTACTAGAGGTCTGCTTTGTGGTATTTAAGTTGTGAAGTTTTGTAGAATTGTTATGGATTAATTGCTTAAACTGAGAAGTTGAGCATAACACAATAAAGACTATTAAGGCAAGAATGTTAAGAAAAGTTTGCACAGAAATAATATATTAAACTCAATTATTAAATTCACATTTTATTTCATTATTAAATTAAGTAAACCATTCTATATTATTTGGCCTGTTTCTAAATCTCAGCACTCTATGCATTATGTTTTAATTCATGTCAACTTTTTTTTTACCTTTTTGTATTGTTTATAAAATCAGATTGTGTAGCGTACATATAATTTTATAAAAGTTCAATTTCGGCATATTAGTGGCAAAATTCTTAATGTGTTAACTTTTCGGCCGTACCGCGTCACGATCTAAATATAATTTGCAAAAAAATAATTAAAATATATTTATATAGTCCAATATATATATATATAAATGTAATTATCAATATATATATATATATATATACGTGAACATCAAATTTTCGCAATAGACCAAATCAAAATTTTATTCTTCGTGTTCCATTTCGGCAATTGCAAGCAAAAAAAAAAAAAATATTTAATATAAAGTATAGCTAAAAAAAGAATAAAAGGTGAGTACAAAAAGTTGGTCAAGTGCCATATAGACACAGTGGGATTGGGGATTTGAAGATCTTGACTGCATGACAGATTATCAACTGCTTCTTTACGTTTTTCATGACTTGTTCCTTTGAGTGTTCTTAACAGTTATTGAAATTGCTGCAATTGAGTTCAGTGTGCTCGAAGCTATTTAATTGCTGCTGCTGCAGCTCCATTCAGGACACAAGAGGACCAACAACAACAGCAGTAGCAGCAGCATCAGCAGCAGGACCTCGAGTCGAGTCGACTTTTACCCGCAGGTGTTGTAATCTAGCAGTGTACTCTCGTCACATCCTGTCTGTATGTAGGTCCTTGCTGGCTGGACCTGGGCCAAAAGCAGCTCGAGTGCTAACTAATTTCGTCGCTGTCCTGTCTGTCGTCTTTTTCTCCGTGTTGTAGTTTTGGTGTCAGCAACATTTCTTCAATTGGTTTCGTTTGCCTTTGCCTGTCTTGTGTTCTGTCCGGTATATTCTGTACACTCATATGCCAACCTGGCATGTCCTTTATGAGGTTAACTCACAGTATGTATTTTGTCTGTGTCCGTTTCTGTGTGTACGTACTGCCGCAGTTGTTGACTCGTATCTGAAACTTGCGCCAAAGCCAATTCCTTTTTGGCCAATGTTATCCAATCCTTGGCATGTTCTGCTCTTTATGCACTTGGCGCCACTGTGCTCGCCTCTCTAATGCTCATATGATCTGCTTCTGGTGCTGCTTTTGGTCCTTCATCGTATTTTTATGGCACTTGCTGTTTACTTTTACCGCCGTGTGCAGTTCCCGTTTCAGTTGCTTGTTATTTTTCTAGCTATATCTCTAGTTCTTATACCCTTTTTGCCAAATGGCATTATAATTTTATTGTGCAATGTGTGTGCAAATGTATTTGAACGCATCTTTGCATTGAAATATTAATTTTTTGGATGGGATAACTTCGAATTATATATAGTGTGTAGTGGGGTTTTGGAGTATTTACAGTCGGCAATACAAATCTTTTACGAGCAAATGTTTAATAATAGAAAAAATTGACCCAGAAGGATTGTGACGCACGTTACAAAAAAACCGAAATAATTTTCGGATTCGAAATTTTTTCCGAAACAATTGGTTGAAAAATGTGCTTGTATAAGAAACTTTTCTGTTTTTTAATATAAGGACAACAAAATCGCCATTTTTATGTATTATTATGTTAGGTTTTGTACAACCTGACTAATTTTGATTAAAATCGGAAATGTGCCGAAGAGTAGGACAATTTTGAAAAAAATAAATACCAATTAATCCAATTGCAAATATATAAACAAATCCGATCCAAGTAATCTAGTTTTCTATAAATAATCTAAATATAGCTGCCTTAGGAACGATCGGAAAACTGTTTTCTTTCTTGTTATTCTTTATGTTTGTCTTTTGAGAATTTTGTTAGCAAGAGTATTCTATCTTCTACATCCCAAAAGTAAAATATTTGTTTTCGTTTTGTTATATTTTTGTTTGTTTCTAGTTGGCTCTCACCTCTGGTCATGTCTCATTTGGATCGTAACATTTAGCTTAATGCTTATGACGTTCTTGTTAGAAATTGAGCTATATGATAAAGGTTTTTAAATAAAGATATTGCTGAGAGCAAAGAAAAATCTTGCTAACTTTAGAGATGTATTGAAGGTATTGCATTTAATGAGAGATTGACTTCTATGGCCAGTGTCAGACCTTCTTTTTTTTTTTTTTTTTTTTTTTTACTATTTTAATGCAAATCTGATTGTTAAATCATTTTGCCTCATTAGCAGCTATTCAAATTGTATAAATTCTTTGAAATAGCACATTTCCTTTGACATACCATGTCAATGGTAAACATAAAAAAAAATATAGTATAAAAAAAACTGCAGCTAATGTTATGGCAAGGCAAATTGTTGGGGCTATAGCCAGCGAGGTGACTGCAGGTCCTGAGTTTGAGGCTACTGTAAAGCTGTCAATGACGCCACGTAATTATTAAGTTGCAGCCAAAGTGTACCACCCACAACATCAGCCATACACACACACAAACACACACATTTCATTTATTTTCTATAATTTCTCTAGAAATTCCGATTGCACATGTGGGACTTTATATTGGCAGCGTTGGAAACCAATTAAAATGCTGCACTGCTGATGATTATGCCAACAACGCTGAGATTGTGGGTGTATATCAAAGCGTATGTGTGTGTGTGTGTGTGTCCTTGTGTGTGACTAGATTGGTATGTGTCAACTAAGTGCAGTTAATTAGTGCGAAAATCACTTCAGTTGGCTGGGGACTTTTCGCTTAGATTTCTTTAGCTGTTTGTGTTTTTCCGCTGAAGCAGCTTTTCTTTTTTTTTCTTTTTCTATTTTTTATTTTCGTTTTTCTTTTCGAAATTTTCACATTAATTGCTCTGTGCTGCCAGCTCTAAACTCTCCTAACTTCCTGCAATCAGCTGGAAGACAGACTAGCAGCCAGAAGCTAAGCTACTTGGGGGATTTGCTCGATTTGTTGTCACTTCGTCGTTGCTGCTTTATTTATTTTATTTTTCTATTTTTGCAAAATAATAACTTAGCTTGTTGATGTTGCCTGTAAAAAATACCTAAGCATTTATTTTTATCATATTTTATTTATTTACTTAACTGGCTTACACTTGAAGCTGTGAAATTTCTGTCAAACTTAAGTTAAATGCTACATTTATTTTGATAAATATTTAAATTAAATTTTTGTGTGTCTTAATGGAATCTAAACATGACATGGCTATGTGTCTGACTAAATGGAAATTAATTGTAAGACAAATTTTCTCTTGTCTAATCTATTCGACAGCCTGTTGATTGTTCTATTGTTATTTATAATTCCAATAAAAATTAAATTACATTTCAATGGTTCTGAGCTATATATCAATTATGAAAAATAAAATGAAAGTTAGATTTATTTTAAATAATAACATTCATATTATATTCTCAATCAAAGCTAGTTCGCAAACAATTAGCTAAGTTTTAAAGCCATTGCAAGCCATTACTAATAACTTCTGTAAGTGTGTTCAACAACTTCATAAAAATAAACCAAAAAAAAAAAATAAAAAAATATATGACAAGCTGGGGTAAAGCAGGACGTGTTATTTACTCTGTTGATTAAGCTAAAATACCACGCAGAGATCAGCCAGGCAAATAGTCAGTAA
Source organism: Hirtodrosophila alboralis (assembly GCA_035043045.1). Lineage (NCBI taxonomy): Eukaryota > Metazoa > Arthropoda > Insecta > Diptera > Drosophilidae > Hirtodrosophila > Hirtodrosophila alboralis. The sequence goes on along the minus strand of JAWNNH010000224.1, from coordinate 1,335,103 downwards.
GTCTGAGACTCGCTTTAGCTCAAGGACAAAACTCGACAAACGGCGAAAACCCTCGAAAAAAAAAATCATCCACGCAGCAATGTCGCCAGGCAGCCAAAAAAAAAAAAAATAATACAGCTAAACTGTATGAATGGAGGGCGAAAAAAAAGCATACGCCATGCGGGGATTACATTAACGCAATTTCTGGGGCTAAGGGCGGCGACCCCAGCGAGAGTTGGCAAATTAAACGCCCACTTAATCTCAGCTGGGTCAACTTGTGACACGAAACTCATTTGTGCCGGCCAGGAGAATGCGGACAATGTGTGAGTGAACAAACAGGGGTAGGGTGTGATGTAGTAGCTCCAGAGCAGGGACCCAAGTTCAGGGACATGCGACAGTAGCGTCAAGATCAAGGCACACATACTCATTCGAATTGCCAGGGAAAAAGGCTACATATCTCTCCTGCTCTCTATCTATATCTCTGTCTCTTAGGTCTAGTCATTTTCAATTAATTTGGCAACGTGGACAGCACCAGGACCAAGGACTACCAAAGAAAAACACTTTTCAGCACTTTTGTGTCAAAAGTTGTTTGTCGACGTTGTCGCGACATTTGCACTGAGACTTCAGTACAACCCACAGCAGCCAGGGTCTGCCTGTTTTCGAGTGCAGGAAATGCGTACTTCCTGTTGTCTCTGGGTGTGTGTGTGAGTGTGTGTGTATTTGCAACTCCTCAGGGGGGAAGCGACAACTGAAGCATCAGTCAGCTTCAGCATATTTGCGTGCTCTTGCTACTTGCTTCAGGCTGGCCCAAAGACAATGAATGCACTTGCCACTGCCTTGTCGGGTCAACCATAAACTTTTGCTTCCAACTGCCGCATAATTTTACATTTTGTGTCTCATCTCAATGCTATTCTTGCTTTAGGGTAGTAAAAAAAAAAATAAAAATCTGTATAAAGGGGGGTTAACTCGGGGGTCAATGTCTACTCAATGCACTGACTTTTCTCCCTTCCGTTGAATTTGTTAAAAAGTTGCTACCATTTATCTGTTTTGTATGTGCGCTGCACTTCACATTCTCTATGTTCATCCGCTCTGTATTCTTTTTTTTTTTTATATTTTTTTTTGTATTTTTTAAGGCTTTCGGAATGGGCCGTCTTCTGCAGTTGTCTCGGTTTTTTGAGTTGCAGCACATTGGCATGCCAAATGGTTTTGGTTTAGCAGAGAACTGTAGCACTGTTGTCTAGCTAGAGTTCCAGCTGAGCGACAAATCTGCATGAACTTCCTTTTGTTGCAATGTGTGTGTGTGTGTGTGTTTGTGGCACCTAGACATTGTGGCAGTTGCTTTAAGGAATGTTGCATATAAAAGAAGTTAGAATTATTTAATCAAAATTAGAAAATTCATTGCTGTTTGTGGTCATATGTATAAAGTGGAAAAGTTATAACTAGAAAACTCTCTTAATGTTCATAAATCGAAGCTTTATTTTTAAACAAATTATTCTATTTCACAGAAAAGTGTGTAACATACTTATTGGATCGTTTTAAGAATTCCGAATTTTAGTTTGATTGCACTTGTATTTAAATTTGCAAAAGGGTTTTATAATTTTTTTAAAACCTGTGTAAATCATAGAAGTAAATGTATTCGAGCACATAAAATATATATAAGCTTAATCTGGACGATTAGTAAAGGTCTGATCAACTTTAAAGTTATAAAACTGCACAATCATATTCAATTTTCGATTAGAAGAAATAGTTAAACTCTATTCAACTGGACAGAGTTCAAAGTTAGACAACTGCATATTCATATTCAACTTTTTAGTGCTTTTTCTGTCCTTGTAGTCCTTTTGCAGTCCATACTTTTGGCAATTGTTTGGCAAACACTTTGCACACCTTGACAACATTTCGTCATCAAATCTACATAATGAAACAGAGAATGTGTACGGGTTCTGGCCCCAAAAACCAGTCAAATTTTCAAACTCGGTAAAGTTGTTGCTGCTGGCTGTGGCCAGAGCTGCCTCAAAGGCTGTTGTAGTGTTGCCTGTGGGCTTATATGTGTGCTTTCGATAGACTGTCATGGCAGCAGCAACAATAACAATCATAAGCAACATCAGGAGGCATCAATAGACCCGACGACGCATTTGAACATACACTAGAGCGCAGAGTCTGTGACCCCAGCGACCACAAAAGTAAAGTTCTTCGTGTTGCTGGTCGCGTAAACTTAATGGAGTTCGGCAAAAGGCCACAAGCAATGGGAGGCATTGAAGGGGCTTAGTGGGGCGTGGCAGATCCTTTTGGCCACGACTCTCGCACTCAGACGGCGGCGGGTGCGTTACGTACGTCTCCTGGTCTTGTACTTTGCCGTTGTTGCAACATGGATTTCCGTTCGCTGCTTTGCTGCTTGCTGCTTGCAGCTCCTGTGGCATTGTACTACCCACTACTTTATGGCTTACCACATGTGCACTTTGTAATCTGTCGGCGTTATTGCATTGCGGGTTGGTCAGGAGTGGGCGGAGGATCTGAGTGCATTTCGTTGTGGCTCAGGCCTTTTGAAGTTCTGAGTGTGCGTGTGTGAGTGTGTGAGCTTTGTCTGTCTAGAGTGGGTTTCAAGCACTTCACTTAGAAGCTATGTCGACTTTATAATCAATTTGAAGCACTGTTTATGATACAGCCAATTGATTTTACATTTTTTATTATTTTCTTTTTTTTTTTATTGTTTTATCTCTTCAGTTAAAGGGCTTCAGTCAACTTTGTATAACTTTGTAGAAGTCAAGGTAGCGAAAGGTGGGTGACTTGTTAGAGTAGAGGGAAGAAAGGAGTGTAACAATACTGGTTTATATTTTGGAAATATTTAGGCTGGTGTTTTTATGGATTGTTTGTTATAGAACAAATTTTTTTTCACGGTCAACAAAATCTAATGGTCTTGTTTATTGAGTTGTGAATTAATATTTAAGAAAATAATTTTTCATTTTCTGTTTCTTAGCCTAAATGTGCATTTAATTGGGTACTAATGAAAATCCGTAATTCTAGCATTTAATTTGTAATTGAGGTAAATTGTTTTGTGCTTTTTCAACTCATTAGCTCTAATATTTGATAATTTTAAGAAATTGAGGAAAGATCAGATTTATTAAATTGACAGCATTTAATAAGGAAGTTGACGGGATAATTTTTTTAAATTGTTTATAGTGTATTAACAATATAACTATTGCTAGGTGACAACACTGAATTTCTTTAACAAATGAAATATTTACCATGAAGGGGCAATCAATAATAATCTAATTAAAAATAAATTGTAGGCTGAAAATTAATAATAAAAATCAACTTCAACCACTTATAAATGTGCTTAACTTAAGAATAAGTCAGCTCAAACATAAATTCAACTCTTAGATAAATGTTTTATGATTTTATTGATGAAATTCAATCAACTTTATAATTTTTAAAGAAGTAAGTTTTGTGTTTGGTTAGGTTATCCTTGGTTTATACAACTCTTTCCATCAGTTGTTTAATTCAATATATTGACAATAATTTTGCTACTTTGTGCTTAACTTTAAGCAGAGCTTTTAGCTTATTTTCTGACCACAAAAACCTCAACTATTTAGTATCTTTGTCATGTGATCTATACGAACCGGTGCCAACCCACCAGCTGAAGAATGGGTTGCACTGTGTTTGTGGCTCAACTTAACAAGGCGCCTCATAATCGCATCAGGAATTTCCCTGTTAAGCGGCCTCACAACAACAATAAAAAAAAAAGATGCGGAAAAAATTGCAACTTTTGGCGCGACGCGCCAAAGTTTGTGGCTGGGGCAAGGTGGGGGTGGCGCGATTCCTGTGAGTCCTTTGTGGACAATGCTAACACACAGCAACAGCTGCCGCTGCCGTCGCCCGCCCACCTGCCACTTCTTTGCCCACAACTTCTTCGCACAATACACAAACAAGCAAAAGTTTGTAAACAAAAATTGTTGACGGGGTCGACGTAGGGCAAACAGAAGCAAAAGCTGGGCCAAGGGAGTAGGGGATGCTGTGGGGCAGCGGGAAAGAGATGGTTAGCTGGTTGAAGGTGGGTTAAGGTTCTCGAATGCAAAAAGTTTTTACATCATGATGCTGTTGATATGCCTGTTAGTAGTAGAGTTTTGCTTGGTGACGCTGTTGCTCTTAGTTCCCAGTACCCCGATTCCAGGTTTTCCCAGCTTTTTGTGGTTGTTGCGTATTTATTGTCCTTGTTGCGGCGACCAAAGCGGCGGCACTGGCAATGTTAACCCGCTTGTTGTTGTTGTTGGGTATACTCCCGTGTTTCCCTAGTATTTCTGGTTTTTTTTCTCGCGGTTAAAGTTGTTGGCATTTGTTAGATGGGTTAGTTGCCACAGTCGAGAACGATGACATTTGCACATTCATCAGTTAGTCCGGTTCGGTTTGGTTGAGTTCAGTTCAGTTCGGTTTAGTTTAGTTTAGTTGGTTTGTTTCTTTGCTTGTTTAGTTAGTTGTTATTTGTGGTTCCCATATGAGTTGTATTAGCATAGAGAACATTGTGTTTGATCTAATGCAAAAACATAGGACTTTAAGCGGCCCCGAGGGTTAAAAGGACAGCTAATGTAAATATTAAATAAATAATTTCCAAATTTTTTTTTTTTATTTAATTTTATTCCCAAATTTACACTAAATTAAATGTTAAATGCCTTTTAAAAAAATTAATAAATTTTTTTTTTTATTTATTTTGAATTGTTTACATTTTGCTTGGGTAATTTTATTTTGTTTTGGGCTTTTTTTTAGCTCGTTTTAACGGTTTTACCGATTCGTTTGCATGCGCATGCCCGCTCTTTATAGGTATTTTATGCTCTTAGAAATTATGCAAAATTTCCCTTAACTATATGTCGTTGTTTTTAACAAAACGTGTGATAAACAAAGGAAAGGATTTATAGTATTTGTAGTAAATTTATAAATAAAGCACAGATTAGTAATTGTTATTCAGATTTATTTGAATGCTAATATATTTTTAGAATTATTTATATATTTTTCATGCCTAATTGTATAATAGATTTTATCTATTTCCAAAATTACCATTGTCATTTGCTTATTTGAAATTTATTTATTACAATTTATATTACCCTGTCACTTTAAGCCTTTCCGGCTAAACATTGGGTCAGAGTTAGCTACTATTGCTCACTCATTCATTCATTCATTCACTTCGTCAGTTTGTCGTAAGGATGTCTAACAGGTTGCTGGCAACGGCAACATGTGGACGCGAGCAGCGATGAAGCGAGACTTGCAACGAGCTAAAAACAACGAACGAAGCATGACGAATGATTGGACAATGTGTGTGAGAAGAGTTACAGAGAAACACAGAGAGAACGTAGTGGGAAATTAATAAATTTAGCACACTTTTGCCGCCTGTAAACAGAGAGCAAAGTCCTTACGACACAGGACTCACACTAGTAATGAAATTCAATTTGCCATGGGCATTGCCGAATGTGCTGGCACGACTTCAGTGTTGAGTTTAGTACAAATCGTGCATTCAAACGGTACGGATGCGCGTTGTCCTTGCTCGTCGAAGCTGTGTTCGTCGTCCTTTCGTTGAGCGTGTGTTTGTGTTTACTACGGTGCGCTTTTAAGTAGGCAACACTTTTTCACAAATGCACATTTAACTGCCTGTAAATTAATAATAAAACAACAACAATAAACTTGGCAAAAACTATTTCGCGTCTGACATTTGATAGAAAGGATTCGGTGTCCTTTTGATTGTACAAAAAGCAAATTCAATAAGCGCTTCAAAACAAAAAGTGTCGCAAAATTCAAACGGCTCCGTTCATAAAAAGTGTATGCCAAAAAAGTGCTGCGGCACTTTAAAGTGCCCGGGCACAACACGCACACACACACACACAGAAGTTAAAGATTGTACACATAAAGTGGGCGACAAATGACAAGGAGACAACAAGGCAACAACAAAAACAACAATTGTTTGCCAGACATCGTCCTTTGGCTTCTCGTTACGCCCAAAATTAAATTCCAACGCAGCTCAATCTGCTTAATAAATAATTAAGCGCAATTAAAGTGTTTAAAAAAGGTATTTTTATTGTTGTAAATTATGTGTGTGAATTGTGTCTGCTTGAATTGTGTGTGTGTCTTTTTGTAGTACAGTGATAATTGCTTAAATGTGCAGCAAGTGGCAATTCTTGAAGTTTTTGCTATTCAAAACATTTTAGTTATTTGTTAATTGATGGGTTTTAAACTTTAGACATAATATTATGGGTAAATTTGGGATTTTTCTATTAGGGCACTTCACAACTATTAATATTGTAAATTGTAGGAAAAATTGCTAAGCTGTAGCGAACAACCATTGTATTAAATGTCTAATATCTTTTGTAATTTCCAAGGAAGTTAAATATCTGCTGTGAATATTTAAAGCATACTTTAAGAATCGTTTATAAAATAAATAAAAGCATTTTTTAAAATAAATTTTCCTTTTGTCAACTAAAATAGCTGTCAGAATTTTTAGGCAATTTCTAATATATCAATATCCATTCATCCTACAGACATTTGTCCATTTAATTGCTTTTTAAGCTTGAAATTTATTTAATTTATTTTCTTTATCATTTTCTTACAGTGTCTAGAATGTGCAACAAGTAAAATTGTTGTAACTAAATTGTTTTCTTAAACAACACTTGCTTACAGCAAATATATTTAATTTCAATATAAATAATTAAATTGCTTTTAAGCTAGCTCTACTGTATTTTGCCTAGTTGTTGTTATTGTGAACGTGTTAAATGCAAATAAGTTTTTGTCTATCTGCATTCGTTTCGCACTTCTCGCTTGCCTTGACTGTTAAGCTTTATCAATGGCAGCAACAACAATAACAACAATAAGGCAACAACAAAATGACAACAACAATTACACATTTTTACGTTGTCTTGAGCATGTGTTTGTCTGTGTTGTTGCTGCTGTTTGCATACCGGAAATGCAAAACTTCAACAGCAGTAGAAACATCCTTGTGCCTCCCCACTGTTCCACCCTCCTATTCAGTTGAGCTGTGTGTGTGTGTGTCTGTGTCTGGTTTTCACTGCAATATCCATTTCCGTTTTTGGTTGCTGCTGCTGCGGCTTCTTCTTCAACACAACGGCAACACACAACAGCAACAGCAGCAGCAGCTGAGCATAATAAATTTTTAATTTCATTTACTTTTATTTATTGTTTTTTTTTCTCAATTACATTACAATTTCTCGCTCTTACTGTCCATTTTTTTTGTGTTGTTTCTTTATGCTCACATAATTCAAAATTGTATATTTTTGTTGTTCATAGTATATTGTTGTTGTTGCTGCCCATTTGGCAGTCATTTTGAGTGCTTATGTGTGTTTGTGTATAAATATTTAATTGATTTTTGATATGCATAATGCATATTTCATGCAATGTTTTGATTTCTTCACAGCCGGACATTGTGTGCTGTCTATATGAATTTATTTTAAAGTGTTTATTTATAATTCAAAAGAGTTTAGTGCTTAAAGTGCAGAGTAGCTAGCGAAGTGAAGATTTTATTAATTACAAGTTTTTTAATTAAATATGTCTTATTTTATTTATTTACAATTATAAGAATTTAATATAAGTTGAATATCTTTGCTTAAATAATACCTAGATTTCCTTGTATTATTATTTTCATATGTGAAAGTGAATTTATTTAAAAGCTCTAAATTTATTGCTGTTTTAGCTAGTGAATTGAATTATATCCAAAAAGCAAGGAAATTAAGTCTTAAATTAAACACAAGTTCGTTCATTCCGGAAAATCATGTGAAATGTGATAATAAAAACATTTTGCACAAATTCACTGTAGCAATATGTTGAAAATGAATTCAAGAGCAGATACTTAATTAAATATAAGTTATTTATTATAGAATTATAAATAATAAAGTTCTTGGTATTAAATTAAAATCTTCCCTGGGCCGAACAACCGGGGAAACGTCCACAATTAAAAATATTCCTTAAAGAAAAAATAAGTTCTGATTTATTCCTATGTTTGGGACTAGACATTTTCGAGGCCAAGGAAGCCGTTCTTCATCACACAACAGCTGTTTCATCAAGGGAATTATGTCTGTATAAGAATTTAAAATTCTATTTTAAATTGTATCTAAAAAAACTAAAACAAAAATCATATTTTATATCAGGCTGAACTTTATTTCATTTTAGTTAAAATATACCTTTAAATTTAATATTTAATATGAGTGAAATGCACGTGAGAGTTTAATTTATTATGTTTAATTCAATTGCTTAAATAATTGATTTATAAATATTTATGCAAATCTGAAATGTGATAAATATATCGACAAAGCATACTTAAGGTCACCGCGCATGCAATGCAACAACTAAATAAAATTATATCAAAATTTTTCAAAAACAAAATTTAGCAATTTGTGCAAATATTTAACCGCAATTCAATTGGCAATTATGTGTTCGTTTGCCATCCCAAAAGCGTGTTTGCCGCAAATGTTTGCCAGACAAAATTTAAAAGTGGGGAAAATAATACCAAAATTTTTGCGACCTAAAAATCGCACACAAATCACGTGCAGCGGCGGTTTGCGGCAATAAACGCGAGCGGGATTTTTAACGCGTTTTTCTTTGCTTTTTTTTTTTTTTTTGTATATTTTTTTTATCTCCCAGTTTTTTCCGCTTGTTGACAGTTTCCGCTGGCAGACCAAACAAATCCCAAGACACGCAACGAGCTTTTAATTGAAAAACGTGATGCGGATGCGAATTTTCTTGATCTGAGCATGTCCTTCTTTAATTTCAGTAGAGGCAACCGTAGCAGCTTCTGCTTTTGGTTCACATTTTATTCGTTTTTAATTAAATGCATTTGCATTTTGTTTATTATTATGTCCATTTCGGTGAGATAGATAGATATATTTATGAAATCTAAATGTTTGAAAATTATTTCCGTAAACTTGTCAGCATTTTTGATTTATGGTTTTTAATTAAATGCTTGACGTGCATCTTATAAAATATTTTTGTGTGTGTGTGTCTGTATAAATTGTTCATTATTTATCCATTTTGTACACGTGCCGGTGTTAAGTTTATTAAACTTTGTTTTCAAAGAGAAACCAGGTATATTCGTTTTGTGCAAGATCTATAGTTGACACGAATTAAAGAAGACCAACAAAATTTCATTCAAATAAATTTTAGTCATGAACTTAGTGCGGCACGTGCTTGAGAAAAAAATTATATATTGCCGTCGGAATCTGTAACATTCTTACTTGTTTCTCACCCCCATTAATGCTACTACATCAATTACATCACAAAAAAACAAACCAAGTAAATGGAGCTGCCATCTCTTTGTGCAAGTTTCGGTTTCCAGGCAAGCCATATAATTATGCAATTACGTAACCATTTAAATAGACATCACACGAATTCCACAAAGTGAAATGAAATACGCAGAACACGCCTCCATCCTCTCCGTCCTTAGAGCGTAGCCCTTTGACGTGACTGTGGAGTTGTCTGCGGTTTGTAGAAGTGCCCAGACAAGGAGACTCCATCTTGCTGTAGTTGTTGTTGTTGGCTTTCCTTTTTTTATACGCCCCTTAACTAATTTGTATTAGTGAGTGTAAGGATTTTGCTGCTTGCAACAACATAAAGCAGAAAACAAATTGAAGCATCCACTTCAATCATAATTACAAGTCATAGAAACGAATTTCACCTTTGAAAATCTCTTTCGCTGTGATTTCACCAAATATTTACAATATTTTCTTCTTTTCGATAAATTACCATATATATCGTTCGAAATTCGTCGTCTTACTATTTTGTTAATTCTTGTGATATTTTGACTTATTGCTTGATTTATTTGATTCAATTCAATTGCTTTTTGATAATTGTTGAAATCGTTTTGAGGAACAACCTTTGCAAATACTGTCGTATCTATCTATCATTCATTGAGTAAGAGTGAAGCATTCGCTGATTCACTTGATGGCAATGGTCGTACCCGTCTGCCCTTGAGTATCTGTTTAGTAGTGCGCTTAACTTAACTTCCGTTTCCGCTTTGAACAGCTTCCGTTGAGCGTTATTATCTAACTAACTAGTGGCACTCGTGCGCGTAACGTTCTTTATGCCTGCTCAATGCTGCCCTGGCTATACAGAACAACGTATCTCGTAGTTGTATCTGAAGCATTTTGCATTACAAGTGATGAGAAAGATGTGGAAGGCAGCCGCTGCTGTGGCTATGACTACGTTGCCTAACGATGGGCGCTTCAGTTTTTGAAAAATTTAATTACAAACTCTCTGAGGCATTATTAGAGAGATAACAGGATAATAACGATGGCAAGGACGAGCCAAGCTCAGCGGCAACAGCAGCTGCTGCTGTGCTCCAGTTTGAAATTTTGCCATTTTCCTGTGCTGCTTTCTTCTTTGGTTACTCTTTTTTTTCCTCTCTGTAGGCTGGCTGTGGGCCATTTTCTGTCGTATGCAAATTTGTTTTGACTTTTTTCATTCTTTTTTTTTTTTTGCCCGTCCAGACGTCGTCTGTGTCTGCCTTTCAATTAGTTTTCGAGACTAGACGGTGGCACGTGCCGCGTTTCCTTGTCATTGTCCATTTTATTGAATGCTGAAACTAGGCTACAGTATTTTTTTAATATTTATTTTTTCCAATACTTTAACTTTAATTGAGCGTACATGCACATTATTTTTTATTTTATTGTTTATATATGGACATTAATTATGTTTGAAAAATGAAAATATGCCAACGGCTATCAAGTATGCATTTAATTACCAATCATATTTCAATTAATTGGTTATAAAAAAGCGCTTAAATATATATATATATATATAAATTCATATATTGTTGTTATTATTTCACGCGTGAATGTTGAACAATTTCACTTGAAAATTTATAGTTTTAATTACTATTAGCACAGATGCAACAGCAAAGCAAAATAAAAAAAAATGTTTAAAAAAATATATTTAACAATCCGCCAACCAACCAAACGGATACTAAGTATACGCGCGTTAACCTTAATCCATTGGCAACAATTAAAAGCTTTATTTGTTTGGTTGGTTGGTTGACTGGCTCAAAGTAATGCCACAACTGAATAACGCGGTTTTTATTGCAAGTTTTTTTAATGTGAAACCCAGTTGTACGTGTTGTTAAGTGATTCAGAAAGTCTAAAAATAACATTCAGCAATTATTTCAGAAAATAATTATTATTTTAACATTCAAAATATCATTATTTCCTCTAAACCTGTAAATGTATTAAATTACCATTTTAGATCAAAGATTAATTTAATCCTCAAAATCTTGTGAAATTGAAAAGCTTAATTTTGTACAAAAATCTCGCCATAAGTGAAAACCAAACTCAAACCTTCTATATACTAAAAACCCATATAATTCTACAGGGTATATAACAGTCTAAATCCATCTTGGCAACACCATCCTTACCTATTTTCAGTATTATTTAAAGCCTTTTGCATTGTTTACTAATTGCCGTTTATTTTTGTTGCTTTGCAAAAGTTTTCCATAAAAATTAATTCGCTTGTTTTAATTTTCATTTGTTTTTATAATAATTGAGGGCATATAAAACAATGTGGCACAAATAATAATGAAAGAGGTTGTAAAAAATGAACTGGATTTTATTCTAGATTGCATTTTGATAGTTAATTAATAAATTGCAATGGATAATTGTTTAAATATTGCGTAAAAAAAACGACATAAAAATGATGTTGCATATTCCTAAATCTAAATTTTTTTGATAATCCCATAATTCTTTTTTTAGTTGGCGTGTTAAAATATTTTTACTTGTTATTTAATATATAAAAAATATTAAATTGTATTTTATTTATGAAATATATATATTTTAAAAAATGTGGGTTAAATAAAAGAATAAATTGTAAACAATTAAATTAAATAATAAATTGTAAAAAATTTATCATTTTATTTTATATAATTATTTCTACCATTTTTTTTATAATTTTTTTTGTGAAGTGCTGGGTTATTTTAGTCCTGGGTACAGGGATTCTCTTACCTGCCAAGATAATTATTTTTTATATAATTGATTAGTAATTAAAAAGTCTGTTAATTGTGTTAGTTTTATTTTCAATTGTTTTTTACTTATTACAATTTTCTTTACAAAAAAGACAGTGCGGTGTCTCTGATGCTTGCGTGTCTTCTAACTCCATGATGTTGCCTGTCATTGGCTGTGCACCCTGGGCAGCCAATTAGCGCACATCTTTACAAGAGTTTCGCATGTCTTTATTAAATGTTGCAATGTCTGAACAGCTGCTGCTGCTGCTGTCGCATATGGAGCATGTCTCTGGCACTTGTTGTCCTTGTTGTCATTTGCTGCGTGTGCCTGTAATTTAATAAATTTAATGAACATATGCCAACAGCAAGCAGCCTCGCTGCCTGAGGCGTGAAAAATAGACTTAAATGCGTTGAGTGTTGAATGTCAAAGTATCTGAAAAGACAGACAAACACATATACATATCGTATAGAGAGAGAAGTTTTGCAGCTTTGTCTATTAAATTTTTCAATGCCTTTTGCAGTCTTAAATGTTTCTGGCTGAAATACAAATATATTATATAGAGAGGTTGTTTGTGTCAGGACCCCAAAGCAGATGCCAAAGTAAGTTGTCAGAGGGGGTGGCAGCTAGATTATGGAGCATGTGCTCTGACTTATGATTGATGCTTTTTGTTATTGTTGTTGTCCATATTTTTTTTTCTTTGTGTTCTTCATTTTTGCCAAACACATCTCAGGACATTTCTCTTATGGTTCGCAGTTGTTTTGCTTTATACTTTTGCCTGCTGCTTTATTAGATATAATATTTTAGTGGCCTTTGTTGCCTCAACAGCGCAGACATGTGTTTACTTTTGTTTTTCCAGCAAGAAAAAAAAAAAAATAACAAAAATATACATTTTATATATATGGCATGTTTGTGTATTTATAACAAAGGCAGCACAACACTCAAATGACTCTAAATGTCTCTCTTTTGTGGTGTATGTGTGTGTGTGTGTATGTTTGTTGTGTGCTCTCCTCGTTGCTCTAAATTATGGCCCATATGGGCTGCTCAAAGAACTTTTCCTTTGCCCGTGCAGCAATAAATGTGCGGCGCATTTTTCTTAACATTAAAGCGACAATATTTTCATGGAAATTGCAAATTTTATGGGGCATTCGTATTTTTGAAACAGGCAAATTGTTTCTTTTTATTTATGTGGCTGGTTTAATTGACATAAAACAAAGGGGGTTTTGCGAGCGGGACAGAGCGATAAAAATAATAAAAATTTGTGAATGTTTTATTGAAATACTTAACAATGATACTATATTCGAGATTTATGACGTATTGAATGTAATTATATGTGCGGGACTTTAATAAAAGCAAAGAAATCGATTTAAAGCGACAATTTTTTCAGCAAATATTAGTTTTTTCCAGGTTTGAATTGAAATCATTCAATTTTAGTTTATTTAAAACTTTAGTACATTTTGGCAACAGAGCTTAAAGTGCTATGTTCGAACATTTTCAAGTCTCTTTAGAGGTCGAAAACAAAAGCGAAACAGTTGAAAAAAAGAATTGAAAACTGTTTTCATTGTACTCTCGGAAAGTAGTCTTAAATTTTCACCTGGCCAAACGGTCAACGGTTGTCGTTGATTCCCAGATCCCATTGTGGGCACACTGGTGGGCATTGTTTTCCTTGTTATCGTTACTGTTGTTGTGGTTCTTATTGTTGTTGTTGGTGGTGGCGGTGGCATTCGAGTGGGTTTTTTGTAGCTCTGTGGTCATCCTCACATAACCACAAAGGACAGTCAGCCAGACAGGCAGGCAGGCAGTCAGGGAGTCAGCCAGCATCATATTCAGTTTGAGTTCAGCGTCGCGCAATGAAGCATGCTACATTATTTTTGCTGACCCACAGGTTATGCATTCATGTAGCATTCTTTTGGGCGTGTCACATACATTTTTTAAAGGTTAAAGTTCCCGACTATACAAAATAGTCATTTAAACAGCGTTTATTGACAGACGACTTTGCTTTAAATTGCAGCGTTTACAATTTTTATAAAAATTTTTTTATTTTTTTGTTCGCTCTGTTATTTATTTTGCTCAGATGTTGCACAATTTGCTGGCTTCATTTTTGCATACCCTGCGAGCAAAAGTTGGTGGCAAAAAGGTATATAATCTTGGACGGGCTTTCAGATTTTCAACCAATATTCTATTTTGCAACAAAAAGCAAAAACAATTTAATATTATTTCTGTGGAGTGCTATATTCTGAACTAAACGATGGGGATTTTTTTCTGCTAAACTTCAAAAGCATTGATTACAAATCACAGCTGTTCTAAATTCAAAATTTAAACTAGATTCGCAAAAAAAAGTATCAGATATATACCCATTAAACCTCTGAAACTTGATTTTATTTTTTCTACATTTCTGTGAATTTAATTCGCAAATGGAAATCAGAACATTCTTCTCAACTTCGACAGGGTTTTTGTGAGTCAAGCGCTTTTCACTTGTTTCTCTTCATATATATATTTTTTTTAACTTGTGCGGTTGAATTCTTTTTATTTTATGGTGCGTCAGCTGCCGTTGGCATATATTCAATATATTTTGTTTACAACGCCACTCACTCTTTATGTTTTGTGTGTGGGGTTTCGTTGTGCAAAAGTGAAACGAGCTAATTTGTTTACTGCAGCAGGCTGGTTTTCCTGGAACTTATCGCACTTTTAACCACTCGAGCTTATAATTTCAGCCAAAAATATGCACCGCAACAAATTTTGTAAATCAATTCCTGTTTAACAAATCCAAGACTTAAACTTTTTTAATTAAATTTTTTTAAGCTTGAACTCCGAAAATGTTGACTTTGTGCCCCAAAAATACATTTTTAATGTGTTGGCTGTTGTTCTGCGTAATTCTTAAGTAATTAAGATATCTTTTTTGTGTGAGGCTTCTGGGATAAGCTTAGTTAAGAGTTTAACCTTTTTTTCATAACTCTTTTTAAGAAACAAATTTCCAACTTAGGCTATTTAGAAAGTTAGGCACCTTTTAAGATTAATTTCACATTATGGACTATTTTATAAAGGCTAACATGAACTGCTCAAGGAACTAACCTAAAGCCATCTCTAGCATTTCTTTAAATTGAATTATTAAATTTAAATCAAATTTTGTTGGTTTGTTGTTGTCTAACAACCAAGCAACCAGATAGCTTAGCCTAATTATATCAAAAGACGAAACAACGTCCTCAAATCGCCTAAAAGTCGGCAATATTTGTTATGCGGCTATATTCTAGCCGTTTCAACCTCCTTGGTGTGCCCGGAGATTCTTTTAAGCTGGTTTTTATAGCAAACAGACGAAGCCAACGTGCCAAAAACGTGAGGAGATTCAGGAGTTCGTCCTTGTTTTCGCTGCCATCTTTACCGGCTGTGTCATAAATCTCACGATTCCTGCATGAAACTCAGCTGTGCTTGGCTTTATTGCTGCGTTGTCGTTGTGTTTGTGTGTTTGCTGCTGTTCTCTGCTTTTATATATATGTATATATATTTATATATATAAATTTCAACGTAAAATGTCTTAATAAAGTCCTCAACCTGTGTGCCAAAAACGCGCAGCGCGCTACGCTATGCTAACATCTTTATGTCAAGGACATTTTTATGCCTGCCACAGCCGTTGTTATTGTTCTTGTTTGTCTGCAGGCGAGTAAAGATTTTACTTAATGATCGGCGGGATGACGCATTTTAATAAATACAAAAATAAGAAAATTCCACGAAAATAATTCGCGTGTGTGCGTGCAAAAAGTATTGCATACACTTTTTGGGGGAAAATCTGTGTGTGTGTATGTGTGTGTGTGTGTGTGTGGACAATAAAGTTTTGTGTCTTAAGTTTAGAAAAGTTGGAGTTAAAGTGGGGTTGACATTGCTTTGTGAGGGAATAATAGAATAATTTAATAAAGTACCCAAAACAAACCGTTTGAACATATTATTTCTTAGAATTTTAATTTACTTTTTATGTTTGATTATATTAAATTTAAATAATCAAGGCATTTAAATAGAATTGAATGCTGTGAAGTTACCTTAACAACCTAGATATTATGAGGAATTCCAACACAGCTTTAAAGCTGACATTTTTGTTAAATTTATTTCACTTCTCAAATATTTTCATATTAAAGCTTCATTTAACGCACATTCCAATTCAATATGCTAGTTCTGCATTTTTCTATTAATCAACTATAAAATGGCAAACTTTATGGAATGAAGCATGATTCTCACACGTATATTCAAAAATCAATAGCCAACAGTCACAACCAACAGATATTTCATGTGTACACCCAAAAATTTATGCAAACCAAAACAAACCAAAAACCAAACAAACGCTCGCCACTTCCGCCAAAAACTGACAATGAACGAGACACGCACGATGAGTCTGCCACAAAAAAAAAAAAACCAAAGCAAATATTAAATTCTGAAATCATTTTATGCCATAAATTAAATTCGCTAGTCAAAAATGCATTAAACATAAATCAATAAGAGAAGGGGACAATCAGATAGAGAGCGAGCAAGGACTCTAAACACAATGCCCTGTCATTGGCACTCAACGGTAGACAACGCAGCCAATTTTAAATTGTCACATAATTTATATGAAATTAATAAAATATTTAAAACACTGCAGTTTATTGGCATAAAAAAGGACATGCAAATTTCTAACAATTATGCATAAACATATTAAACTATTAGGTAACATTATGTGAGTGTGTGATAGGTTTGTGCATTGTGTGTAGTTTTCCTGCTCATGAACAGAAAAGTTAAGATATTTTTGATAACGAAAATTTGAATACCCTTGCAGAGATGCTTATTAAATTATTTCCTTGACAAGCTTTTATAAGAAGAAAACTATTTTTATGCCAAACCTTCTTTCTGGACAAACCATTCTAATGGTATAAAATCATCATCTAATTAGAAAAATTTGATACGAGAGTTTTGGTCAAAAATATAAGAACATATTTAAATCCAACAATTTCTCAATTTTTCAAAAATATATGTCTTACAACTCAAATTTATATCTTTACCATCTAAATCTGGTTGTATAGTAATTCGATTTCAGCTTAATTTAATTAGCTTATTGACACACTAATTAAATTTATAATTGTTGGCTTAGTCCAGATATTATTAACACTTCCATAAGCTTTATTATATAGTGATCACATTTCGCCAGTTTAGAAAGTTTTGTTGGCAAAAAAAAATTTTTTTTTTGCAATATTCCAGTAATGTTATTGAGGCTGATCAAATATATATATACTTTATGAAATCGATTTTGCCTATTTCACATTTTATGACAATATTGTATAATAACCTCGGCAAGGGTATAAAAATATGTGAAAAATCTGGCGCAACTTTATTATGTAGACAAACGCAAACAAATGCAAGAGTCGGAAAAATTTGCATATCAAAGCTGCTAATAGAGAGCAACAACAGAGAAAGAGAAGACAAACAAACAAACAAATATACATACAGTAAAATGGGTGTTTGTATTAATGTGTGTCAGAGAGTGTTGTGTGTAGTGTAATGTGCTGCGTGTGTCTGTGTCATAAATGTGTTATTTATGAGGCATATTAACAAGCGACAAACGACGCACACAACACACATACACACACAAAACAGCAACAACAATGTCCCTCATATAACAATCAGAACTACATAACTCATACGCACTGTGTGTTGCAGCGTATTTATTATTTTAAATAATTCATGCGCTTTGGGTTCAGACTGAAAATCACAGTTGGCTTTAATAAAATTTTGACAACATTTATGATTGACTTTTAAATGCTTTCAATTGCTTAAATATGTAAAGTCTAAATCAAGAGAATAAATTTAAAATGTAAAATCTTATAGTCAAAACTGTGATTATAGTTGTAAATTACTTTAATTTCTTTATGTAAGAAGAATTTTATTACAGAAAATTAAAGATGTTATTCACAAAATATGACTTTCCAAACCTATATACTCCCTTTAATCATATTTTCTACTCCTTTTGGCCCACAGCTAAGTACATAAATACATATTCCTATTAAAGTAAAATTTCAGTATTCTTAAATACAGCATGAAAGATTATAAAGTTTTATTCAAAGAAATATTTCCGTTGCACAAATCCAAGTCCTGTCTTTCACATTGAATTATTTTTTATCTCTATACACGACTAAATTCAATGCACAAATAGCTAAAATCCATGAAAATGTTGAATTAAATTCCATTTGCACTCCAGACAAATCTCGACATTTTCACTGACTTAATTCAATTTAACAGTTTACAATGTGCAAAAAACAAAAAGAAAAGGGTTAAACAAACAAAATGAAATGTCTGATAATATATTTTTAGCACCAAGGTGAGACGCAACAGACAAAGGACGAACAAAAAGGGACTGTCCAAAGTCAAACACCTGCTGATGGTAAAAACCAAAAAAATAAAAATAAAAATGAAAACCCTTTTTGAGAGGGTGACCTCGTGATAAGCGTACGATACGCTGTCACAAAATAGACAAAAAATATATAAAAGATACTGAAAAATTCTGCTGCACTTACAAAATGGGGGTTGGCTTTTTTAACCTTCCCCCCAACTTTGGCCACATTTGTCTATTACACACGAATTAACATGAAGCCAAAAAATAAACAAACGTCGCTTTCCAAGTTATCTATCTGTCTGTATCTGTATCTGAATTTGTGTGCTCTTAACTCTATCACTCTCACTCACCCAAACAACATGTCAACAGCTTTGTGCGCCCCGTTTTGTTTGCTCGACTCTCATATCTTAAATGCAAACCTTTTTATTTTTACTTTTTTGTTTTGTTTTATTATTGTTCAGCTTTGGTTTGTTTTGTGTATTTTATGCGGCTGCTGCACATATTTATTTGCCAAAAAAACCCTATGGCAGTTTTATCAGCACACGATGCACAGGGAGAAAAGAGCTCAGCACACGATTTGAATGCAACCAAGCGAACCACAGACTGAAATTTATATTGGCAGACTTTTTTTATACACTAACGTGTGGGTATAAATGTGAATGGTGTATGATATATTATTGATACTCTTAAAGAATAAATTGCTTAAGCAATTTTGTTAAATCTGGTTGTACATGGGCTGAATTCGACATATAACTTCCATATAAATAATTACTCATAAATTGAGTTTAAATCAGTTAAAAAATAAGTTTTGTAAAGATGAAAAGAACTTAGTTTTTTTTTTAAATATTACATAGTTTATTGTTTATATATATAATAATATTTACTTTTATTTTTTTAAACAAGTTTTCTGGTATCTTATTGACACCGTAACAAGTTATATATTATTTTTTGCATTTGGACTATGTTTAACCAGTCAAAATGACTTTTTTTTTAATTTTTCACAGACTCCCTGATAAAGGTACAAAATATACCGAAATGTAGGAGGACAATTTTAATAAATAATAAACATTTATTAAAAATTAAACACAACGCCCTTATTAACCCAATTGCAATAATAGAAAACCAAAAAAAAAAAAACATTCAAGGGGCCCACAAATATTTTCATAACAAGGTTTAATAATTTATTTTTATATTTTGCTGAATCTAGTATATTAATAGATTAGGCGTGTCTTAAAAATTTAATTAATTTACTTGCTTTATTTTAGAATTAAGTGCTGACTTTTCTGGACTATAAATAAATAAATAAAAAAAAGTTTAATCAATTTTTCTAAGAATCTATTTAAAATTGAATTTTTCTATAAAAATTTTTTTTGTTTTGCCATTTTAGTTAAATACGATTTAAGCAAGAGCATTAAATATTCCACAACCCGACAGCAAACCTTGCTTCCTTTATTGTTTTGCTTTTCCGTAAACCGATTGTATTTTATGGTAAATCTATGACGGGCTTATCAGTGTGGTACATGCAAGTGCAGTTGATGGGCTATATTTTGGGATATATATTTTTAATATTTATTTAAAGTTATTGACTGCAGTTCTATATTTCAATTTTTAGTTTACGACACAACTTTTTATCCATATTTCAAGATATTCTGATAATTTCTCATTGCTTAACATATTTAAAATAATAATTTTGATTTCTGTTTAAAATAAATAAATTTTAAATTGTGTTGTTTATTTACTGCCTTGATGATTTTACCAATTGCGAAATTGCATTTGAAAGTATTGCTGTTGAATTATCACCTTTATTGGCCCTCTGTCTGTCAACTGTTTTTAATACATCACATCACAATACAAAATAGTTAACGAACTGCATGACAATGTCAAATTTCGTGGAGCAACAAACGATAAATTTTCACAAAATTGACAACATCAAATTGATGGGCGCAACAATGAGAAACAAGGACGCAAAAGCATACACAGGACTGTTGGTAGATAACATTAACAAAAAAAAAAGAAGAGAAATGAACGCACAGAGCGACATCGCGTGTCAGTAAAGATTATGATAGGGATATATAAATGCAACAAAAAAACTCGAAAACAAAATTGGACAACGTTGAGCGTCACACAATTTGACTGACATGTCAACACAGTACAAAAAAAATACAGGAAATAAAAAATGAAAAATAATAATAATACAAACAAAAAAAAAACTGAAAACGACACAGAAAACTTGTATATGAATTTTTTATCAGCTGACCAAACCAACAATAAGAACAACAATCGGGTCAACACAACGCGAATGTATGACAATTGACAATACATATTGTCAAAGTTTATTGCAATTTATACAATGTTTCTGAATTTGATGTTTGCCTAAAGTCTGACTATATGCAGTATGTCCTTGTTTACAATTTTACTTTCAATGCAGCGAGACTTTAAAAACTCTGTAATTAGATCATCATCATGTTATGGCAGAAAGTGAAGAGTTATCGCAATCCTAGACAAGTACTGCAGTTGTTTGTGGTATTTGCAGTTGTTGGTTTTGTTCAAATGCACTTAGACAGACAATTTTAGTTGGCTTTTTATAATTGGTTTCTAACATGGCAAACAGAGTTTATTTGGTTTGTATAATGTGGAGCCAAATTTCAATATGAGAAATACTTAATTTCCTACTTAATTTCCTAATTAACAGTATTAAAAATATACTTCATATTGATAAATGAGTAAGATCCAATTTTAAGGGCTTCTAAAAACTTGCTTAAAAATCGGAATACAATGCCTACAGCTGCTTTCACTTAAATGTGAATCGAGTATATATCTGTCGGGTTCCTTCAAACTGCAATATTCCTAGTTGTTGTTATTATTGTGTCTCTGCAAAACACACAAACACTCTCACATTATATACTTGCAAATCACAACGGAGCAATTAATGTGTCCAACTTGTCTAGCCATATGAAATTGTTGCTGCCATTTGCCTCTTTGGCTAATTTGATATTTAAAGCTATGTCTGCGACAATACATTTCGAAGTTTTGCAGTCTAACACGTCTTTATTAGAAAGTTAATGAAAATTAATTTTAAATGTGACTGAAATTAAAGAGTTTAAAAATGTGCTACTGCCAATCAAAAAAATATGCAAATATTTAATATAATTTTAAACAATTTTAAGGAATAAAACCATTGTGTAAATATTGTTTTAATTACTGAAAAAAAAAACTAATTTGCATTCTTAATAATTAATAATTAACCAGGTAATATTATGATTTTTGCAAAATTGTTGAACTATAAGAATCAGAATCAATTAAATTATTTTTATATTTTTTTTTCCATTCTTAACAACTATATTTATTTGCCAAACAAAAGTGTGATTTTAAAAAATTATTTAACTGTGAGAATTAGAATCAATAATATTTTTTTTTTATTTTTGTTTTGAAATTTTCATTGATTTAAGCACAGTTCAAACAAAGCTGTACAATTTATCAACCAATTTAGTTAAATTAGAGATGTCTAAATAGTAAACAGTATATAAGCCAAAATATATTATCTTCAGATTAATAAAACTTTGTAAAAATAAATATAAAATCAAATATTTTTTATAACCTTTAAATTAGATACAGCTTTGTTGTATTTAGCCCATTTTTCATATTTAAGAATTATACTTCTTTTTAGATTTTTTTTTTATTTTATTCTGTTTCTCATATCTGTACTTCGAAAAAATATATCTCTCATGAAATCAGATGAGCGATGAATTATCGTGCAATCAGATGGCCATTATTTTTTTTTTATTTTATCATTAGCCTAAATTGAATTATTTAGTGTACAAATTAAATAGGCAAAATTATAATATATTTTTCTTTAAGCACAATAACCCCAATTGTAATTGCTGCCTGCCCAACTTACCTGCTTACGACGTGTTCAAACCAATTAACACATTGTCCACTTTGTTAATACTACCCCCAACTACGCATTTTAGCTAAATGGGAACTGCCAAAAACACTTAAACTATTTGGGCAAACAACTTTCGATAGCCAAAAGCTTCAGAAACTAAAACTGAAACTTGCGTGTCAAACACTCGCAAACTCAACTTTTTTAATACCCAAAAGCTGACTTTTACCAGGGCAGTTGAGGGAGTAAAATTTATGAGACCCATACACGCAGCACGCGGCACATTTCTCATTTAACTGCCTTTGCCATTTGCTAATTAATACCAAATTCCATTTATTTCAACGCTGAAACAACTAAATTTTCCCCCAATTCCAAGTCGAAATCAATTTTTTTTTTGTTTTTTTTTTTTTTGACTTTCACTACGAGATTTGTGCGCTTTTACGACTTTTGGCATGTCCAAACTTGGTTTGCCATATTCTCTCTATAGCGTGTCCTTGGGTTTGCCCCTCTATGGCAGGTCCTGCGGAGGGGCAGGGGGTTTGCTATGTCAGCATCGTTTAGTTGCGATCGCAGGCAAAAATATTTGTACGAAATAAAATTAATGGCGTCCGTTGATGTTTTATTAATTTATACAATGTTTGCTGTGCTGGTGGACCCAGAAATCAAATATATTGCTCATACGACGCGTGCTTTGCATTATTGAGTAATTAAATACTAATTAAAGCGTAACATGAGCCAATTTTCTTATTTTTTTCCTTGACTCCCACACATATATGTGTTTGGGTCAGAGTCCTTCGGAACTGCCAACGACCAATAAAATGGGAAAACATTTCAGTTTGAGGCGCGTTAATGAGCAGGTTTTTTTTTTTGTTGGGGTTGTTGGATAAAATGGTAAGGGAACTTTAAGATGATTAGCTTTATCTGTTGTACTAATTGGATAGCTTAAGTTATTACTTATTTGCTTTAGACTATGTATAATTGTATGAGAGTGTGTTATTATTTTTACTTTGAAAGCAATTCTATACAACGCTTTCCTGCGCTAAAAAGTATGTTAGAAACATTTGTGTAAAATCATTTAATCAACATTTTCTATATACACAATTAAAATGCTACCATATTTGAAACTCTTCTTGACTCAACTAAAAGGAAAATATCAAGATTTATTTTTTAAATTTAACTGCCCAATCAATCGGCTGAACAAATATTGATCAGAAGAATATTCCGAGTGTAGGTTCGTTGTGTTTTAATAAAATTATAATTGATTTTAAATTATATCTGGCGAATAGCTCTAACGTAGCTCAATTTCAGATCACTTTAGTAATCCTTCCATTAGATTTTCAAATACCATATGCAATTTCATGAGGTATTCTAAATTTGCATAGCAACAACGTGGTGCACATGTAAACATAACTGGCAACGCTTCATACAATTCCTTGCCAAAAAAAAAACCGCCACACACATTCAGCAATACAGTAAATATTCATTGTCTGACTCACCATTTGAAGCAAATAGATAACAGAAAATAAATATAAATTATTACACACAGAGTCGGTGCAAAGCAATCACATTGCAACTCTCAGGGTTCCCTTCTCTCTTCTCACATAACTTCAGTTAGTTAGCTGGTTAGCAGGTTTGTTTAATGTTTATACCAAGGGTTGTAACTATTGATATTGTTGTCAGTAAAATTGCCAACAAAAAAATGTAGGAAAAAATTATATAAATTGTATATTTTTACCTCAGTCAATGTGCATATCCCTTTGCGGCTGTTTTGGGAATTTCATTTCGCATATTTTGTATGAATGTATCATGTTTGTATTCTTGTTTTTGCTTCAACACACTCCCTCATCATTGTCGTGTTGTGTTGCAGTCTTGTTTTTAAATACTCTGTAGACATTAAAAAAGTAAAAAGGGTATTCAAATTTATGACAATGAATGTAACAGTTAACAGAAGAAACCCTTATATATTTATGAGATAATATTTTAATTACATTTTCGATTAAATGAAATAATCGATAATCCAAACCGATGTTGTTTTTTGTATTAACTTCATCGTGGAATTAGGAAGAGTTCTCTTAATACTATATACGCTGATACTATGATTTATTAGATCGTATCGATCTTAAGCTTATTTAACTTTTCTATCAATTTACCTTTCCATGTTTAGAAGTTCTTTAAGAGGGCACAGGGTATCTTCTGGCCCTGCATTGGCTGTAATCGGAATCATTTTTGTGTTTCTGTGGATTGTTTTACATTTTGTTTGATCCTTGGAAAGCAATAAATATTGGCATATGAAAATTGCATTCAACATTCGAAGTGCTTTCACCCCATTGCTAATTTTGTAGCTGCAATTGTTCTTGTCGCTATTTGTTTTATAAGTAGAAACAAATTTGTATTTGAAAATAGAAACAGTAGAAAAATTATCACTGGCTTACCTGCATTTTGTTAAAATTTTCATTATAACTAACTGAAATTGCAATAGTCAAAATTTGCTAAAAAAAAAGAAAAAAATAATATTTATATTTGCATTGGTTTGTGTTGGTCAAAATTCATATGAACCTAAATTAAAAATTTGCTGTTTTAGGTAATTTTAATTAAAATTGTAAATTTAATTTTGAATAAAAAGCTATAGCTTTTAATAATGGACTGATAGTTATTTAATTATATAGAAGGAGACTTACAGATATTTATATTGGTGGCGCCAAAAAATTTTTCTTTTATGGGATTGTCTATTTTTCATAAGATTTTCTGATTTAAACATCACTCGGAATGCATAAGTAATTTCCTCAGCTTATCTCAGTTTATTTATCTCAATCAGCGCTGCTTAAGCAAACTTTTTGCTTGGTCTTCATCAGTCATGCGGCGTTAATCAAAACAAACAAGTATAATAATAATAATGATAAGCAATTGAAAAATGTACAACAAAAAACAAAAACAGCTGATAAATTTGATCAAAACAACAATTCTGCAGTGCGCAAAAAAGTAAAAAATGAGATTTAAAAAAAAAGACAGATTAACAAGAGTTTGCGGAGGGGGGTAAACAAGAACCAAGACAAAAGTCGATTGCAAGAGTTGTTGCGACTCTCAAACACGTCGCCAAAGTTGCAAAACCCAAACACAACTAGGATTGCCGGAAATTGAGAAAGTGCTAAGGAAAAAATAGAAAATGGTGAAAAGAATGCGACAGCATTGGCGGTTTGGTATAGGGTATGGAGAGTTAAGAAAAGTTAAACGAAAAACTTTGAAATGCGCAGAAAAAATAAGTATATATGTATATATATTTATATATATTTGGCATGTGCTGGCCATTTGAGCGGTACGTACATTTTTAAAAGATGTGACCGCCAGGAAAGGTTAGCCCCAAAGTCCTGCAAAACTTTTGCTAATGAGAGTAAGTTTCCTTTTTTTATTTTTTTTTTTATTTTTTTTATTTTGTGGTGCAAACTTGTAACTTCACCACTTCACTTCACTTGGTTTGCGTTTCTAGTTGCTGCTATTTTTTATGCGTTTATTTACTTGAACAGTTGCTTTTTTGAATTTAAGCTCTGATGACATAAATAATTCATTGCGAAAAATGTTTGCGAGCCAACGGCGCTTAACTTTTAATTAAATCAAAAATGACTTTAATTGAATATTTGCAGAACAAAAGAACGGCCCAAATGCCTCAAATAAGCTATTAAGCCTTAAAGTCTAATAAAATAAACAGTAAACACACTTAATGCCTTGATTACCAGCATCAACAACATCAAGACACGCAGGCAACCAGCCAGTCGCAGGACCTGCTGTCCAAAAGGAGTTGATGGGTCCTTGGGTGGCCGACTCACTTGCTGGGTTGCCTAAAATGTTGAGGTTATTCTGTTTAAGACATTCGAGAGGGCACAGATTTATGCCAAGCAGCCAAGTTTGACCTCAAAATTTGTGGCAAAACAGGCAGGCAGGAGTTAGAACAACGTTTAGGATTTGTGTAGATACAGAAGGGGGGGACGGGTGTCAAGTGAAGCTTTGCAAGTGAAACACATGTTAGGAACCCCATAACAACATACAACACACAACAAGCGGGACTTTCAAAGTTGTGGGTTATTATATGTCTAAAAATAACAAAATATATTTTTAAATTGAATTTAACATACGTGGCAAAGACGTATATACTTAATTATATATATAGAAAAATATAACTCGCCATTTAATAAAAGGAATCGAATAACACACTTTCTTTTTGATAAAGAACATGATCTGAATCTTCCTAAATGTAACTATACTGAAGGGAAATTAACGTTTCAACCTGCAGATCTATTATAGTTATTATTTAGAATTTGCCTAAATATAAATTGTGATGATAGAGTAAATAAATTGTAAATAAATGCAATATATTGGATTAAACAAACAATCTTAGTCAACAGATCGTTGACTTAAGAAAAAACAAATTAATCAAAAAAACTATTTTGTAAGTTTATTTATCAAAAATCGAACTACTATATTTATGATTCTGTCAATTGAACTACCATGTTCAACACTAATCGATACTGGCATGGCAGCAACTTGAGGCACATTGCGGCTTCTTAACTGTGTTAGCCACTGTGTGTTGCTGTGGCAGTTGCAAGCACGAAGTAAATTTATAGCAATGATGTGGCGCTGTCTTAAAGTAAAATATTGACAGTTGACTAGAAGTAAGTGTAGCATGAACTGCTGCTGCTGTTGCTGTTGCTGCTAGGGCCACGAAACTTTCTTCTTATTTTTTTATTTTATTTTTGGCTGCTTTACTCTACTCCAGAGAAGCAACAAGCAAGTCAAGAAGTAATTGCTTTCTGCTACTCATCCTGGTCGTCCTTGGAGTCCTTGTTGTTGTTGTTGTTGTCTCGTTTCTTTTTATGTGCCAGTGCTGAGAATGCCATGACTATGCTGCTTGTGGTCGTGGCCATGGTTGCTTTACCCTCTCTCTCGGTCTCCCTTGCTTTAGCCACATCCTGTTGGCAACCATTAGGAGAATGCTTCACAATGAATATCGCATCGTTGGCTCTATTTAATTTTTAGGCGTGTTCTTGTTTAAACCTGTGCTGTCAAGTTTTTTAGTGCTTTATAAATATTTTAGCCTACGCACTTGCTTTGCCTCACACGTGGCGTATGCGCAATATATTTTATTCATTGGCAAAATGGGAAAATCAATGAGATGTTTTTAGTGGTGGTGGGGCAGTTGGGCAAGTAAAGTGAGTTTTCATGTATCTCATGATTACACAATACTGTACAAATAATCTTGGAACAATAACTAAGTAGTAAATTTATAATAATAATTGCAAAACACTTCAATCGTGAATAAACATGTTGCCTAAATAGTATGCTTTAGGGCGCATTTTAGGACTCAATAATTAGCTTAATGTCTGCTAACAAATTTTGATTTCCAGCAGCATCCTTGGAATTTATGTGTCTCAATTTCGTTTGGTCCTTGAATTAATCATCTATTTTGCCTGAGCTTGCATTAATTATTAAATTGTCAGCTGTTAATTTATGTGTGCAGCATTCCAGGCACCAGTTGCAACAATTTTGATATTAAATGCATCGTTTGATTTAATGCTGCTATCAACTACAAGCAAATTGTATTAGTCCTTGATTATTTACATCAAATAAAACTTGCTTAAACTAAACATGCAAGAGATTTAAATATATTACAATTTCTCAAATTTCAAATTACGAAACTTATATCAATAAGCGTTTATTTAATGTTTAAATGTGATTTTCGTTCTACATTGCAGCTTAAAATGAAGCCTATATATTTACATTAAACGAGCTCTTTAATTCATTATTGATTGCTGGCACTATATTATAATTTATATTTATTGAGTATTAATTAGGAAATGTTGTTAAGTTTTCAACTTGTATATATATCCTTGATCATCATAATTTAATTTGCTGTCACTTGATTTATCTTCAATCTTACCTAAAAAAATTTATTTTAAAAGTCAAAATATTTCTTTATTGGTGTGTAGTTAAAAAATAGACTTATTATATTCAAAACAGTTAAAGCTAGTTGACTTTTTGATATGCTTTCAGAGTTTCTATACTATTTTTTAAAGCTGCAATGAAACTGAAATTTTTATTCATATTGCACACTCTACATTTTTTTTTTTGCTACTCTACTTACTCTGTTATTCTTACGCCTTATGCTGCAAAATCTCATTATTTAATTTTTTTTTGGTGGGTTCGCAGCTTCCTATGGTACTATCAAAACCTTCTCAACCTCCAGTTGGGTTGGAGGCAGCTCCCCATTTGAATAGTCTCTTTCCTGGGTGTTAGAATGCGCCTTCTCATACTCGTCGCTTATCAACTTTTTTCCACTTATATTTTATTTTTTTCTCACTTGCATATAATAGTAGTAGTTAGGTATGTATGTGTATATATATATATGCATCTTTATATAGTAGTCTAGAGACTCGCGTATTCGCGCAGCATATTCATTTCTCTTTTTCATTTGCTTTATTTATTTTCCAAAGGATTTATGTTTTTGGGTTATGGCGCTTGTCTTTGACGCTGCAGAGTTTCTCATTCATTTTTCTAGCTTTGCCTCGCATAAGTTTTTGTCATCTATTTTTTATTTTTTTTGTTTCAAGCAGTTTGATAACATAACTAGTTTTTAAAGCCATTCAAATTCTATTATGCGACAGCTTTGCTGACTAATGAAAATATGAAAAAAAAATTTTATTATTAAAACAAAAGATTTCGGTTTACTGCTGCTGCTATATAATGACAAGGACTATGCCAAAGGCTGGGGGTTGGAGGGTCCCCAAAGGGGAACGGGAGCTTACTTTAATGCAATTAGTTGTTATTATTTTCGTTGTGTTTTTTTGCCTAATTACATTGCAGACATAATTTTGTTAAAGCATTGAAGAGTAACAGAATATATAGAAAAAGATATGTTGACAATGAAAACTTAAAAATTTAAATGAATAAAATATAATTAATTATTACAAAAATTAAAGATAAACTTATCAAACATTTAAACATGCAAACAAATTGATTAGATCTGTTACTTGTTTAAACAAAGTACAACTTCAGTTAACATTTTGTACTTTTGTGGCTTAAACAGGATGTGGACTATCAATCATCGTCTGATAACTTGAGGGCAGCTTATTTTAAAGCGCTTTTGAATGGGTTTACAATGATAACTCTTGCATACTTTGTGGTCTTATTTTAGACAAGTAGTTGCTACTTGACCACAACAGCTCATGGCAAGGATCTTACAAGCTTTTTGGTCAAGTTGCATTCACACACACATACAGACACACACACCTGCTGCAACTGACAATTTCTTCAATAGCTCTGGCAGTTCACTAGCCCTGCACAAATTGTTCCTGGCTGTGTGGCAAAGTATCTAAACTAGAATGTTTGTTTAGTATCTTTTACACTTGTGTTGTCAGATGGTTTTCTCAGTGTTTGCCGGGCGTTTTTTTTATACTCTTGGATGCATTATGAGATTGTCATGAATTGTGTAACGTATTAAATGCAACGTTGTTAGTTATATAAAGTATTTAAAGTCAGTGTTGTTTTGACATTCTACCTGATTTTGCGGAAGTAAAACTGTTTGGAATTTTCTCATTTTCTGCTATATTTAGATATTGAAAAATGATTTATTTTGCTTTTAATATGAAAGTGAATGCGCTATTAAAAAATGATTATTTTTTTACGAACAATAATAAATGCCGGAAAATTTGAGTAATTTTCCTTTTTATAAGATTATCCCAAAAGTCACCCTAACAGATCTATATTTCCCTTATCAGGTCAGAAGGCTTAATCGAAACTATATGATTGGAAATTGTTGTAGAGACGATATATCGAAAATTTTGTTTTAATATGATAACATTGACTCCCGATATTTCAATTAAAATATTTTTGTATAATTTATATATATTTTTGTCTATTTAATATAGTGTTGAAATTTTTTTTTATAAAAATCCGATTAATTTATTATATGACTGCAGTTGAAATGGACAATCGAAAATTTAGTTTTAGTCATATAAATTTTTCAAATATCAAAGAAAATCTGTTTTTAGCTAGTGTATTAAATCTTCGCTGCTCATAAAATAGATTTTCTATACTGTTTTCATTGCTTTGGAATGGTGTATACGGCGGACTTGGACTCGGACTGTTGTCTAGCTATTCGTTTGTGCATGCTTTGCATGCTATTCGGCTTGCACAAACAGTGCCACACAAAAACATACACACACACACACACCATTTGAGTAGGCAGGGCGGCGAGGGGATTTGTTGTTTGTTGTATGACATATAAAAGTCAACTTGAATGCGCTGTGTAAATTTAGCCACCCAGCATTCAGCCTTGCATTGCATTCTAAGGACGTGTGTGTGTGTGTGTGTATGTTTTGTATATATATCTATATATATAAATATATACACACTGTTGCAACTTTAAGTAGTTGTGTGTGCCAAGGAAATGGTTGCATTTGAAAGGAATTTGCCTTTACAAGATTTTACTCTTTGCAATTTACACGCGCCGCGTACTATTCCTTATATATACTAGTAATATATGAATATAGCTATAGCTATAGTATATATCTTGTTACATACATTCGTGTATATGTATCTGTATTGTATGCATTTGGCTTTTGTAAATGTTGCTTTCTTATTACATGGCATTATATTGTATATACATATATATAAAGTAGTTGTTGCTGACGTTGCTGTTTCACAGGATGTTGTTTGCTTCATGTTCTGAATGCAGGAAGTCATCTTCAGCAAGTTCAAAAATTATTACAAAAAAAAAAAACTGATTTATTGTGAATGCGCTAGGCTTTTTCGCTTAATTAGCAAAAAGCTTGTAATACAAAAATCTGCGATTTCTAAAGATAATTACAGGCTATGCTTAAAACGTAATTAGAATTTAATTGCTTAAATAGTACACAGAAAAAGTAATGGCTTTCTAAAGTTAGGAATATAAATTTTATTTTAATCCAAAAGTGTGTAGTTCAACTTTGCCAAGAGTTAATTTATTATTTATGATTAAATAATTATTTTTTTTTTGGCACATTGTTCGATTAATTTTTGACAAGATGCAATATTATCATTTTAATGCAGAATCTTAAAAGTATTTGACTAACCGTCCCACTGTGGATCATTTGGATCGATTGTTTGTGATTTCCTAAGTTTTATTTAAAAAAACATAGCGTTGAATTTAATCTCTGGCCCTCCACAGCCAACTAAAAATTATTCTTTTAAAATATCTGTTCTTGAATAAAGAATTCGGTACGCAGTTTTGTAGTTTACAAATATTTAAATTTAACATACTTTTGACACTATTTTTGAGTTCAGAATAATAGAATTTTTTAATTTTTTTTTAAATGTAGAGTTTAAAATTGAATGGAAAATAATGATGATGTCCTTTAAATTAGTTCATTTAAATCTTTTTAAACTCCACTTTTACATTAATTTAGCTAATATATGGATTGAATATATCTAAAACCGATTATTTGACATTATTTCTAACTTCCAGAAAATACGCTATATATGAAATCAATTTTTATGTATATTATTATTTATTTTCTTTAATTTTTCAGTTGATTTAATACTTTCCATTGTTGATTTAATTGCTCCATTTTGGACCTGGTTCATTTTCTTCAATCAAATTAATTTGGTTTCTGGTATCTTCAAAGTCTCTGACACATTCATATGTTACTTCAAAATCTTCAGTTCATTGTTTGATTTGCCAGATGACCCCAAAAATCCAATGACAGCATCATTCAAAAATCCTTCAAAATGCTAACCATAAAACTGAGCCAGCTCTGCCTTTGGGGGAGGGCAAGACAAAACGCCACAGGACACAGGACAGACAAGTTCTGACCCCATACCTCCCTCTCTAACCTACTAACTGACTGCTGCTGCTGCTGTTGGCATTCAGTGCTGGCTTCTAAAGCTCAAGTGTTTGCATTTTACAACCACACACTTGCAGACACTCTCATCCACACACACACACACTCAGCTTAGAGTGTGTGCCTGTGTGTGCCTGTGTGTGTGTGGATTCATTTTGTATTTGTGCGTTGGCATTTTGTAGCTGAGTTTCTAGCACCCAGCTTAAGTGAAATGTAGCTGACCTAAGCTACAAAATAAACACAAATGCAATGCAAACACACCCGAAAGGCACACGTTGGCGAGTTGAAAGAACAATGATGAACGCAAATGTCAGTGTTCGTGACATACAAAAGAGAGAGTATATATAAGGCATTAAAAAAGAGAGAGAGTTAGGTTAAAAAAAAAAGCGGAAAAATAGTCAAGGCAATCAAGATCGTGAATATTGTTGCATTTATATTGGGGAAATGAAAATAAAATATGCATAATTGTTCGGAATTGTTAAATGATGCTTGTGTAACATAATTGGGCCGCATTAAGCTAGAAAGTCTAAAAGACTTGTGCTGCCTAGTCACGGCGATCATAAATGGGGAATAAAAGTAACACAGAGAATGGCACAATGCAAAAGTTAATGATTATTCAGCATCGTGAATGGGCCGCATAGTTTTGACATAGTCAAGAGCTAGAGAGTGTGTGCATGAATCTTTTCTGTGTGCTTGTCAAGATCTCATTTCTTTTACACATCAGCATCTAATAAATAATTTCATTTAATGTCTTTTTGTACTAATCCAATTTGCAATTTGCCTCCCAACTTTATCCCTCAGGCAAGTAAAACAATAAACAGGGCAAAAACTAGCTAAGTGAGCGAGTGAAACTGAAACGCAATAATAATAATAATAAACAAACAACAAGAAGAGCATCAAGCACTTAAAAGAATATTTTCAGTCAGAATTATAAGTAAGACCAAGGGGAAGGATTAACTTGGTTAAATAAACGTTACAGAATACAGGAGAGAGAAAGAGTGAGCCTGCCAGAACGAGAGGGAGAGTGGAAGACAGGAAGTGTGTGTTAGTTAAACAGAAAAATAAAAAAATAAAAAAGTATGCTCAGCTCTCTGGACGCACTGGCCGGTAAAATAGCCAAAGCGACGCCCGGCACTGGCGCCGTATCGGCCAGTGCCAATGGCAATAAGCCAACAAATAATGCACATCATCCGGTGCATCAACATCATCATGCAACGCGGCATCATCAGTTGGATTATGATTATTCAGCTGTTGAAATTGAGCCACCTGCCGAACAATTGGCCAATTCACCACGTAACGAGCGTGAAAGATTGCAACAGGCGCAACATGCCTATGAGCAGCAGGCACAGGCTGAACTGGAATTTGGTTTGGCCGATGTGGATACCAAAAGTTGTATAACACTGTTAACACATCGACGTAACAGTAATAATATGCATACGCTGCATAATAATCATCATCAGCATAGTGTGCAAACCGCGGGTGGCAAATCAGGTGGCAATGGTTATGCAACAACAAGGCATACACAACATCATTATCATCATCCCTATCAGCGTCCACTGAGACCCGTCTCACCATCAAGTCAATCCCTTCATCAACAACAGTCGCAGACGCAGTCCCAGCAGCAGCAACAACAACAACAGCAACAATCGCCATATCATCAACAATTATCACAGTTGGCAGCGTTGCAGGATCATCATCAGGAGCTGTTGCAATCACAGCAGGAACTATTCCATAAACAGCTGATCAATATGCAACAACAGGAAAGGGAACGCCAATCATCGGTTAATTATACTGATGGCTGCAACAGCGATCACAGCGACTCACAGCAAGAGTACAAAATTTGCCTGAGGGATAGGTGAGTGTCTGACACAAGAGCACACTGACTAAACAAAAAAAAAACTCCCCAACAAGAAACCACAAATCCACCAAAAAAATAACTATTGTATCCTAAATCTGTTTTGTTTTCATTATTTCCGTAATTCTACACCCAAAATTGTTTACTAATTAGTATCCTTGCATATAAATTAACTACATTACATTTATTTTTATATATTGTTATACTGTTTTTATATACTTATGTTTGCCCAGACATTGCATGTTTGCGTGCACTTCAAAAATAACAACAACAACAAATTGTTTTTAAAACAAACTTAATTCATTAACTAAAATCAACAAGCAGCCCGTTGAATGAAGTGAGTCAATGGTTAAATTGAGAACTCTTGTTGGTCATACAGTGAAAATCCATTAAAAAAATCGTCAGTCAGGTATCTGTGTATGTGAGACGAGTGACTGTACTTATTCCCTAGATATGTATATACATATACAATAAGAAAAGTTAATGTGCGAAAAGTTGAAATGAAATGTTCGTTTTGCTTGCACATTTGTTAATGAATTACTTACTTCCATTGCAAACTTGCATGATATTTGATAGTCAATAAATTTTAATTAAACTGTTGCTTACTCAATGGAAATTGTTAACTTTGAATTAAAGCAATTAAAGCAGAATTCTATATAAATTCTTCTTCTGAATCTAAATAGTTTTTAGCAGGCTTGACATCATTACAAAATTTTGCAAAATTATAAGAAAATTTTGAAAAACTACTCAAAAATGTAACAAAAATTTTATAAAATTGTATTACAACATTTTAAGAAATTTTTTGTTTTCTGTTTCGATTTCTGTCAAAGAAGTCTCTTCAGTAATCTTTGTTTGTTTAAACTGTTTGTATATGAATGGTGGCTCCATTAGAAATGTGTAAGAAAATAAAGCAAATCTGTTGAAATTAATGTAAATAGCTTGGGAGGAATCTGCGATCCTATAAAGTATATTGATATTTTAGTGAACATCGACAGCCGAAACGCTCTAGTCCTGTCCCTTTTTTCATTCTATCGTCTGTATAAACATATTGTACTGGGAGATATTTCTTAAAAGCTAAAGCTATGAAATTTGGTTGTAAATGTCTTGGCTATTGAATAAAAGGAGCAAGCTTTCACTTCGGAATAAACCCACTGTGATAGCTTGAAAGAAAGTAATAATGATAATGTGTATACAAAATTTGGACATCGCTAGAAAGTCTAGCCGGTACAATTTTCAGTTTTTACAAATAAAATAAGACAAATTGCAGACTGCCCGTACGATACTTCAATAAAATTTTGAAAGACTAAAGCTTTAACATCTCAATCATTATGCTTGCTGCTGTTTCAATTCACAAATTTTTGTTGTAAGACTGCCATGTTATGTGCCCAATGCAAACACACGTCAAGAAACACAAAAGAGAACAAAAACAATGCTGAAGCAATGTCGCCCAAAAACGCCTGAAAGCGTGCAACAAAATTTTGTGTGACTTTGAACATTTGTAATTTGTTGTTGGCTGGGCTCAGTGTTCAAAGCAACAAACGAAAATGTCACTACAACAACGACAAGAACAACAACAAAAAGGCAACACCTTAACAACAACAACGAACTGAAATTCACGTGACAAATTGCTGCTGGGCAATACTGTAACAACGTCTTAAAAAGGGAGGAAGGGAGAAAGATTTGAAGTCAAGTTACTGAAACCAGTCAAAAAGCTTGACACGCACACACACATACACACATACTCACATGACATTTAACTTTATTATACATATATTTGTTTGTGCATTTTCGGTTTGGGGTGTTCTTAACTAATTTAATGTATAATAACATTTGACATATTGTTTTCATGTTTCACTTTGATTTGTTGCCCAGTAACATAAACCCTTTGACTTTATAAATGTTCAGTGATTTCCCTTCATGCCCTTTACTTCTCGTATCCAAAATGTCAGTTACTCTCACACATGCAAATCGTAGGCAGCTGGGCATAGGCGCCGTCTTGACAGCTATTTTCGTTTCTAAATTACACTGCAAATAAAAACGAGGGCGAGTGTTGGAAAAGTTGCAAACGGGTTCCTAGGCTTTCTACTCAAATAATTCTGTCTGGTCTGATTTTTTAATGGATTGTCCATCTGGTCATGATTTCCTCTCTTTATTGAAAAAGTTTTTAATTCAGAAAATAAAGTTGTTATTTTATTTTTAAGATGCATACCTAAAAAAGTCAGATTTTTTGTTTATTTTATCGGAATTTGTATTTTGGAAAAATTTAAATTGCCAACAAATTACGAAATACATTTTTAAAGCCAATTTAATCTATAGATGAAAATATAATAAAGAAAATTATTAATTACGAAAACGATTAATGTTCTGTCCGAGTTATGGAAGCAGAAATGAATATTATATTATATAAAATTGGAATCTTTAAAAGTTACACTTTTGCTGATTTTTTGCCACAAAAAGTGAAACACCTTTCATAATAAGCTGCAAAATATTATCGTTAACTAGTTTTGGTGTCAGTAAATATATTGAAAATACATTTTTATGATTTTAAAACTTTTTTTGAAATGGGAAAGGGTTAGATATTGCAAAAAAAACAAAAAAGTTTCCAGAAATAGTTAATTTTAATACCAAAAGTGTATAAAGTACAGAAAAAAAAAGTTTAAATTGGATCAATGTTTACAAAATTATAAAAATTTAAATATTTATCAAAAGTCGTCTCTTATACCTTTTTTTACTGTGTATTTCAACTTTAGCTAGGCTATTTTTAAGGCACCTTAATACGCAAAAGCTGCATATTTATGATAAAATTGCACATACATATGACATTTTACGTTTATTGTTTATTGTTTTTACAATTAGTTTTTCCTGCTGTTGATGACATTTGCGTGTTTGAGCTTTGCCTGCTTTTTGCTAGCTAACCGTTCATTGACTTTAAAACGCGTGTTGTAATGCAATTAGCCTTAAAAGCGCGCTTGGTAATCGAAATCAGTGAGAAACGAGGGATTTGCATGTGAAGGGGACACAAACCAATTAATTTGGCCAGAAGGACACAGAAAGACAGCTAATAGAAAGGTTAAATTACGAGTAATTGACACAGATACAGTGAGAGAGTGAGACAGACCATCCATAATAATTACGTAAAATTCTATTTGCTCTGTACAAAATATAAAACAAAATATTTCTCGTGAATTTTTTTTATGTGTGTAAAAGTAAAAGTGAAAGTTTGAGCGACAAAAGTCCAACCAAATAAAGTGCAGAAACAACATCAGGACAACAACAACAACAACAAACTCTAGTAAACAAATACTTGGAAGTAAACAAAAACTGGATGGTTTTTCATTTATTAAAGTGGCTACACAGTGAGGCACGTAGGCGTGCCAACCAGGTGGTGGGTGAATAGAGCTGCACGGTGGGGTATATAAATTGCATATGTATGAAACAAGTGATATGTATGTGTATATGAGTGTGCGTGTGCTGTTGTGGCCCAACTATGTATATATAGGTAGTGTATGAGAATAGTCCAGGGAGACTCTAGACTCTGGAAGGTTAGATATTGTGTTGGTAATTATTTAAATTTTATTTTATTATTTTGTATTCTGAATTGACTCTACTTAAAATATTTTTAAATTTAAATTAAATTTACTTAAAATTAAAATTTTTTAATTTAATTTTAAAAATAAATGCAATCTTATATTTGCTATAACTTTGTATAAAAATACATTTTAAAATTATGTAAAAATCTAAGCTGGAGTATATCATATGGCGCTGTACAGTAGAAGAGTAAGAATATTAAATGCTTTTTTTTTTGTGGGCTGGAGCTTAGCAACGTATGCTGGGAGAGCTGGTAACATATAAAATCAATATAAATATTCTAATTCAACTCTCCATGTTATACAAAATGCATTTGAATTTAAATTTTAGGCAAGCTACTTGTCCAAGTTATAATGCCCTTTGTTCTAAAAGGGTTCACATATGTTTGCATATAGGATATTCGCGTTTGCAACAAAAAAAGAATCTCTACCTTTAGCTCAGCTCAGGTGAGTGCAGCTGCTGTTGCCTTTTGGCTTTGGCTTTGGCTTTGCATTGTCTATTATGCATGCCAAAGTAACAACAACAATGTGGCACACACTCAAAAAAATACATACACACACACACGCAAGTTTATTTATAGGAAACGGAAGCAGCAGCTGCGTTTCATTTCAATTGTTGCAGTTGCGCGTTGCAACCTTTTGCTTCAAGTTCTTGTTTTTGTTGTTGGCGCTCTGACCCTTAAGCCTAGCTAGCTAATTTAGCAGTCCAACGTTGTTTTTGTGGACTACG
The DNA here is from genome assembly GCA_035043045.1 of Hirtodrosophila alboralis. Taxonomy (NCBI): domain Eukaryota; kingdom Metazoa; phylum Arthropoda; class Insecta; order Diptera; family Drosophilidae; genus Hirtodrosophila; species Hirtodrosophila alboralis. The sequence goes on along the minus strand of JAWNNH010000224.1, from coordinate 1,296,876 downwards.
AGTACTGCTCTATGCTTTTTGTTTGTCTGTTAAATCGAAATAAACTCTTAGCATATGTGCACTTTGGCTTTGTATATTTTCATATATATTTTTGTAAAAATTTTTAGCCGTGTCCTTGCTTGACATTTGCATAGACCCATATAAAAGGCAGCATCTTCTGCATGCTCTTCACCTTTATTTATTTTCTAAAAATACTATATGCATAAATGTTCAATTTTATATATGTATGTGTGTGTGTGTCTATTTTGCATATGGTGTCATTGTTCATGCTATTTTCGAAAAATTTGTTATTTAAATAAAAAGAACTTGCATATAAATTATATGTATGCATGTGAGGAGGAATTTTGCGCTCAGCTTTCAACGACGTATACGTGATATTTTTCTATGCGGGCTCAGCAACTGTGTCAGCCTAGTCAAATATTTGAACGTGCTTGCTAAACTAGAAAGTTTTATATTAGTTAATTTTTTCTTTTTTTTTTTTTGAAAATAAAATGTGAAAGTTGTTTTTGACAAATGTGATAATATCAAGTAACTAAATATGCTGTCAGTTTGTTGGTTTAATTGCCAACAGATGTATTTTAAAGTTATTAGGATTTTCAGAGCGGAAAGTATTTTATATTTAGATTTCCAATATAAATTATTATAAATTATCTAATGCGTTTTGAATCAAATGACTTTTATTCTTTTTAAAAGCTATTCAAAAGTATAAAGTAAAATAAAACTGCATCCAAAAATGTATTCTTATCCATTGTATATTATTGTAGAATAAATATAAATATAGTATTGAATATACCCATAAAAATCATATAAAAGCTTCTTCTAAATATGATTGATAATCACACAATGAATACTGCTGAATTTTCGTTTATAAAAAGAAATTTTTATAGAAACATAAGCACAAAATTTATAGATAAATTGTATATCCTAAAAATTACTCAACATTTTTTGTTTTTAATGAAATCATCGAAGCTCCTTTTTAATTTGTTTGTGTTTTAATATAAAAATTAGCATATAGCTATTTTCCTATTTGGTTCTTAGCAAATATTATAATATTATCGTATTAAATCCCTTTTGAATTTCATCTTTTTATTTGCTTCTTAAGCAACTTTAAAGGGACATAAAAACAACTAACAAAAAAATTGCATGCTAAGCAAAACAGACCGCAACATAAATAAAAGCGAAAACAAATAATGCTTACAAAGTGCCGAAAATCTAAAAAAAGGAGAAGAAAAAAACACAAAATAAAAGAAGAAAATTTCAGCTAAAAACGACGTAGGACGACGACGCTGACGATGCCGCAAAAACCAAAAAACTAGCAAAGTTCATTTCCACACCAAAATCAATGAACCAAGCGGCGGCAAGCAGACACACACATACAAATACACACACCCGGAGACACAGACAGCACACAGCTTGTTAGGGTGGGTCTAGTTATAGGGTCTAGGAATAGGGTCGGGGATAGTGGTCTGAAAATGGGTAACAGCTTTGCAGCTTTTGTTTTGCCATTGCGGCGAACGTAGGGTCGCAAAGGGTGGTTAGCTGGAAGAGGGAAGAACAGAAGTAGAGGGAGAAGTAGCTCCGGCGGAGTCAGCCAACTGTAGCCGAGGAGAGAGACCGCAACGCAGTTACAAAAAACATACAGCAAACATACCAAACACTTGCAAAAAGAACCAAAAGAGGAGCCAAACAAAACTAACCGCAATTTTCGAGGCGCTTGCATGCGATAGAAAAAACAAAAAATAGCAAAAATACTAGAAAAAAAATATGGATCTAGAGAAGTTGAGGCGGCAATAGAGGGTAAAAAAAAAAACGAATCTATAGCATAGCAAACGGCGCCGGAGCTGCTTATTTTATTAATGCTCCACGGCTGCTTTCACTTTTCACATTTTTTTTTTTTTACGCAAACATTTCTTTTTATTATTGCTATAGTATATACATTTATATTTTATTTTATTTTATTTACTTTATGTGGCCAGAGGCGTTCCAAAACAAAGTTGCCAACTTGTTGGGCGCCACATTTCAATACCCTAGAGTTTAAAACAGTTTTAGCGAGTCATGAGCAAAGCATACATAGAACATTTAAACAAAATGTTCATGCTTATTTTGTTTTTATTGTTATATACACTAAAAACATTTTTAATGATTTGTTTTCTATTATTTAATAATTGTAAATGCCTGCTGGCTTCTATTTTGTTGTGCTAAATGTCGCATTTTAATAGAGCTATTATAAAACTTATGAAAAAAACTCATAAAAAGTTATCTTAATATGCATTCATTCGGCAGCAAAATGGACACTGGAATGAACAATATGTTTATGCTTTAAAACTATATTTAATACATTGATTTAATTATTATTTCGTTTGTGTAAACTCAAAATTCGGAATTTATAAGTCATAAGAATGCGTTCAGAAAATGTCACTTTACTGTCTTTATTGATCGCTGAGTACTTTAAATTCATTAAATTTAAATTATTAAATTTCATCCTAATTGTTAAACAAGTAGCTGAAGATAAAAATAATATTAAAACTGTATAATAAAAGTCATTAAAAATGATAAAAATATAACTGCCAATTCTACCAATTCTACTGCTTAAAGAGACTATTAAATATTTGTTAAGAATAATATATTTATAATTCTAATTGATCAGTTTTGTTTTATAAATCCCACATTAATAAAGTATAACGAGGCTTTATTGAATATTTTATTTATTTTAAAATAACTGAGAGTCTTAGAATATTCAAAAGTAACATCTAATATATTATAGACATAAAATATATTTGTTAATTTTCCCAAACCATAGAAATTATATGAAGTCTAACTTAATGTTGAAAATATAACTCATGTATTATAGTAATACATTTTTTTTTCCCTATTTTTACAGAATATTTGGTAGTCCTTTTCTTATTCTCTTCTCATTTTTCTTACTTTATTATATATTTTATTTTATTTGCTAAAACCAAAAAACCACAGAATTGACTCTTATCGACTGCTCTTTGGCTTTTTATTCACTAATTTTGGAGCTTGTACTTTAAAAGGGGAACAGGACGTTTTAGTTATTGGTTTCTCTCCTGCCAAACTCGAGAGCTCATTGATATGGAAAAAGAAAAACTTTGCAGACCGTTGCTGCCACGAGGGTTTTTTACAGAGTGTGTTGTGTGTATGTGATTAATACTTTTGGTCAGGCATTAAACCCATACTCCATTTTGGCTCTGTGTGTGTTTTATTTGGAAAGCCCCCCCAGTTTTTTGTTTTTTTTTTTTTTTTTGGTTGCATGTGCTTTCATTTTATTTCTGTGAACCTTAAGGACACTTGAATAATGATGGAACAGACCGAATACTGCCCCGGTATATCCCCCAACCAACTGCCGCAAATTTGTGGCGCATTCTCAGCCCTGTTTGAAGCTCCATTGGAAAAGTGCTGACATGTTATTTGTGCAGTTAACGAGCTGAGTTATTTTGCGGGCACAAACCGCACTTGAAAAACGAACAAAAAAACAAAATATAAAAAAAAGAGGAATTGGTATATATAAGCATATAAAAAAAACATAAACCATACCAAGGTACCATAAAAGGCAGTCGGACGGCTTCAATTCTTTGGTCTGTCCATGGATTTTCACTTTTCTGCTTAACAAATTAAATATATTTTGTTGTTTGATTTCAAAAATTTCCACTTTCTATGTGAGTTTATTGTTTGTTTGTTTGTTTGTTTATGCGATTGTGCGCTCATTAAAATCGAATTACAATATTTATGCGTTTGGCAAACCAAAGGATTCCCCATGGACCTACAGAGTTTTATAGTATATTTGAAATTAACATTTGCACACGTTTTTCGGTTTATTTATTTGTTTCGAATGCATAATTTAGTATGTGGTTGCGATTTGCTGCTCAATTAGCCTGTTTGCATTTTATAAAGGGAGAACCATTTTGGAGGTAGACTACAAAATATACAAAATTCTCTTATTAAATTTACTACATAAATGCTAATCGATTTGGTTACTTAACAATAATAGAAATTTTTATATAAAAAAATTCACGATAATTTCTGCCAAAGCTGTACTATGATAAAGTGTTCCGCTTAGGTTGGTTTTCTTTTACCAATCATTAATTTATCAAGTATTTTCTTATTAAATAAGATCAGTCTTCATGACATTTTTCTAATATTTTAAACGCTACCCAGTTGCTTCGGTCATAGACTAATTTTCTTTACCAAACTCATATTACCTTGTCAGCATATTCATAAATTAATGTAACACTTCAACACCGCCTTAAATTAATATAAAAAACGAAAAAAACAATAAAAAATATTGCCAAAATAAACAATTCTCAAAGAGTTGCAGACAATTTGTTGTTGTTTATTGTTTACTTTCGGCCTGTTACAAAAAGGCGTAGAAAACAATAAAACATCAAGCCCAAAACAATTGGGCCCCGTCGTCGTCTGTTGTTGTTTGTTGGTTTTATTATTACCTTGGAGATTAATTAATTGCAAGGCACAAAAATATGCTACAAGTTCAGCGCCTACTGACTGCCATTCCTTCCTCTGCCTCTGCCTCTGTCGCTGCCTCTGCCTCTGCCTCTGTCAGTCATTTCCGGTCGCTTCCTGCGCCTGCATTTATGAGTGCCACAAAAAAAGAACAACAACATGCTGATAATTTTCAGTACACCCTCCCTGCTTTTGTTTATGGCTTTTTCTTTTATAAAGTGGAAAATTGCAGACAGCATTGTTTGTTATTTATTGCCATTTTGATATGAAACCTTTTTTTTTTTATATATTTGCCCTAGGCTATAAGGAAATCAACCCAGCCATCAACATTGGCGTTTTTTTTTTTTTTTTTGGGGTGGCTGTTGGCAACTCCTAGATATTTTTATGTTGGCCTTGTTGTGCGCCTCTTTGGCCTGTCATAAAAGGCACAACTAATGATTTGTTTTTGCCATGCTTCATCAATATCAAGTGGCTGACAATGACAAGGCTTCTATACGAAATGAATAGCTAAGAGAGAGCTCTCTGACTTATAGGGCATTAGCATTAATGATTAACATAAAACTAGCTGAATTTACATTGATTGGTTTTTGTCTATTTATAGCAATTGGATGTTAATCATGTCTGATCTTTATTGGCTTATTTGATTTCTTAAGTAATTATGTGGGTTTTATCTTATTTGTTTCTTTTATGCTTCAACAGCATAGAATGTTTGTTTGTGAATTAGATAATCATTCATGCCTTGGTAACACATAAATCCTTAGGCAATTTGATATTGAAATTAATTTTTTGTGTGATTCAAAATACTATTTTCACACGACACAACAATTTTATATTTTTTTCAACATTTCTTTCTTTTAAAGTGAATATTTTTAAACTCCTTAGACATTGCTAAATCATTCTGCTTTCTAAATTCCAGCAAATGATTTATATTTCAAGTTTTTTTTTTTCTTTCTTTCCATTTAATTTATTTATTGTACTAATCTCATTATGTCCGTAAATTTAAAGATTTTTCAAACACACCTTCAAACTTAATACGCTTTCGATTATAGTCAACACATTTTTCATATTAACCCGACCTCCTGGGCTGCTAACTCAATCAGGATTTTGTGAAATTGTAAAGAGTCCCAATGCCCCAACTTCCCACACGTTTAGCCTGTCAACCCTTCTTAGCATTGAAATCAATTTGACAAAAGCCACATAAATTTAAATAAATTGCGACCACATAAATTTAGACATGAACTCAAGGATAAACGAGAAAAGGATATAAATAAAAATACAAAAAAAAAAAAAAATAAACCAAAAACACAAATAAACTTAGAGGCGACGACTCAACTAACAAAACAAACAAGAAACACAGTATGGCAGTAAAAGGTTAAGCGAGAAACTAAAACGAAGTTTTGTTTTTTGCCTGAGAGTCCTGCAAGTTGAGTTGGTTCTGGGCCCGCCAACAAATCGCAATGTAAACGAAAAATCCACTCACTGACCATTTCATATAATTTAACGAAAACAGAAACAACAAATACAATTTAAGCTGAGAAAATCAAAATGTAGCATAAACAAACACAAGGCACAAGCGCATAGTAAATGGAGCCAATAATAGAAAAAATATACAATATATATAAGAAGATTGCCAGGCGGCAGGACACACAGGACGCACAGCAAGAAGGAGCTGTCCAGGCTAAACAGGAAAGTGTATAAATGAAAAGAAATCGAAACCGATTGCTGGATCCCAGTGTGTGTGTGTTTGTGTGTGAATTGTAGGCTACCCACGATAAGCCAGAGAACACAAAAACCAAACCCGAGGCCAGGCATAAATGAATGCTAAGCAGGACGATGGCAAAATACAAGAAGCAACAATGTTACGCTTTCCAAGGACCCCAAGGGAATAACTAGGCAAACAGCCCAGACTGCGTTCTATCTGAGCGCAAAAAAAGGCTTTTCATAATATTTTTAGACATTTGACTTTTGATTGAGCGCATTACACGGTCGCACCACATCCTGGCACTGCCTTTTTCCTATCGTGGCTTACAATTTGACTGCCGCAATTTATTTAGTCCTTCGCCAACATTTTTCTCTCTTTCACATTTCAAATGGCAATTGGCGAATCAGTTGGGCTAAACATTTTGGGCGCTATAAAATTAGATTGTCTTCGAGCTTATGTATAAGATTTTTAGGATTGCCGCCACTTCGTATTTTTATTGAAAATCTTAGTGAAATATCTAAACGACGGTGTTTTATTACCTGTTTGTATTGTTTGGGGTGTATTTTGCTATTTGTTGTTATTGTGGTATATTTAGCGTATTTACATAACGAGAGACAACAGCTTAGGGATAAATGTTGCTGTTTTGTGGTTCAATAACTTGTTTACAAAAGTACAGAACAAATCACTTGACATTAGGAATATAATAACTAGTTTTTATAGCTCGTTGAAGAGATTACAAGAATTTAGTTAATTTGTTTGGTTAAGGTTTGTAATTGTATTGAAAATTAGCCGTATATTTTTCTTTTATTTTAAAATACCTAAAAGTTATATCGGATTATCTTCTGTAGATGGTGAAGAGATTTAACACAAATAAGCATTCAATCTACAAGCAAATCTCTGTTCGATGAATGATTGAGTGAAAATTAAATTTATTCCTATTTAACCAGGTAACTCCACAGACTCTAGTTGTAACTCAAATTAAAATAAGTATTTTGTTTTAAGATCCATCATAAGTAAAGTCTTAAACCTTTCGTATATTTCTGCAAAACTTTTTAAAATCTCACTAAAACTTTATGAAATAAAATTCAATATTTAAATAAAATTTTAATATCATTATAAGACACAAATTAAACCTTTCATTCTTTTCCTAACATATTAATAAACCCTCAAATTTAATTTAATAAATTTTAGATTTTAAAAAAATTTTAAAGTTTAAAAAAATGCAAACAATATTTGGCTTTCAAATGAACCACATTGTTGACTTAAAGAAATTAAATCTTTTAATGCTTTTTGGCTTACAATTCAACCCCTAAATATACCTCGGCTACCCCCAACTTTCCCCCCAAACTGTCTGCACAACAGCTGGCTGCTGTCTGAGTCAAAAGCAAAAACAAATCAAAATTTCAACTTTTGGCAAGTTCGAGAAAAGAAAGGAAAGCAAAAGTGACAGACAGAGCGCTAATTTTCAACTTTTTTAAAAGATGGTGGGAGTGGCATTATTGCAAGACTAAAAATGTTTGCCTGTTTTTATTTATTTAATATTACGACGTCAACTTTGACGTTTTTGCTGTTCGTCCTCGCTGTTGTGACTCGACTTCCTTCCGCTTAGCTCATTAAACACAGAAAGCACAACAAAAAAAAAAAAAAAATTCGAATCCCCTTAACTTTTTCAACTTTGCGTCATCCTTCGTTCGACTGTAGTAGACATAACTCTCCGTTTGGTGTCTTTGGCATTTGTTTTTTCTGCCTTTCATTGCCTTCAACGAAATGTGAAATGTATTTTTGAGCATTTCTCGTCATTTAAAGGCACCCGGGGGAGTTTTTCGTAAAGCAGCACACCCCCTACAAACCGACAAAATATCTTCACAGAGGGTTGTGCATATTTATTTGCCGTGTTTATGCTGTGGCTGCATAATTTTATTTGTTTGCTTAAAAAAGAATTAAAAGAGGATTTCTTTTTTGTATTTATTTTTTTTTTTTTATATTTTTAATGCGCTAAATCGCTTTTATGTGCCTTTGCCGGCAATTTGCGTATATTGCGCATACGCAGCGCCCTTTTTCTTTTTCTTGGAGTGCGTGTAAACTGTGGTACATTTTGGCAATTGTTGACATTAACATTTTGGTTTTATGGTTTGCTGAGGTTTGTTAATGGCCGCAAATAAAATATTGTGGCCTAGAAAAAACCACAAGCGGTTTTAATTTGTGAATCTTTTGCAAATAATGAAGTTATGCTGCTGTGAGCTAAGTGTCTAGATTGGGAGTTTAAAGAATATTTCCTTTACCCATTTTAGGCCGCTGTTGTAGTACTCGATCAGCCATGTTTGTCTTATTTTAAAAAAACTCTTTGTTCAACTGAATTATTGTTATGACAAAAGTAAAGATGCAATATTTTAGGTCGTTTTTTTAGCTTTCAGAAAAAAATAATAACTAATGGCCCCTTTTTTTATTTTGGGCTATAGGTGGGATTTGAAAATAACTTTAAATTTAGATATCTTTTCTAATAATATAAGCGAATTTTTACACTATTATATTTAAATATTATTTAAATTTATCTATTTATTTAAATCTATTATCGACGTTTTTCCAGCTTTTCTTTTAGTTCTTTATAAAGCTGTGCATTTCAAAAACCAATCGCATTTTAAACTCGACTGAATACTGTATTATATCAAGTGCTGTTAGACTTATATACAACTAACTGATTCGATTTGTAAGCAATACCACCTCATGACTGCGCATTTACTACACAATTTTTTCAACTATTTCTCAAGTTTACTTTGCTATTCAAGTAGTGCTAAGCTGATCAAAAACACACAACTGACAGTTGAACAAAACGCGCACAAATAACAGAAATTTTTGCCCTTACTGCAATCTTTAGTCTTATACTATATATATTTTTGCTTGTCTGCTCTGTTTACCTGTCTGTGCTCATTGGCCACTTAAAGACAAAAGGTTGAGCCAGTTGCCAGTTGCCAATCGTGGATGCAACGAAGCGGCAAATGCAACACCACGACACGATGGCAGCAAGGAACAAGAGTTCAACATGCCGACTTTAATACAATGGATATCATTTCCGGGCAAATGCGTTTGCTGCAATGTGGCAGAGTAGAAGGGGAAAGCAACACAGATATAGTGAGAGAGCAGTTGCAGCAATTCCAGACATAAACTGTTAGCAACCTAACATTTTCTGGCTTTAAGCCGCCAGCTGTCATACTTTGCCGCACGCACATAAGTATGCTATACTTTTTCCAAGCGTATACATTCAGATATATATAAATATATATGTATATTAGACACACTGCGCATTTAAAACCGAAATTGCATTCGAAATTCCATGCCTAGACGTTGACAGGCGTCGTCTGGGCCACTGACATGCCCAACAAACGTCTGGGGCTAGTAGTTGCCGGCAGCTAAAAGTATCGTTAACAACATTTTGTGGCACAGTCAAAGCAACGCCGAATGGTGTAGCTAATAAACAGAGGTCCTGCTCCAAACTCTTCAGTTCTTTTTAGTCAGCTAGTCAGTCAGTCAGTCAGTCAATCACACAGAAGTCAGCAACTCCCTGAACCAATCAGCGCGTCATTTTCAACATTTTGCCTGCCTCTCAGTTTGCCTGTCAAGTTGTCGTCTGGTCGCTGTGAATTAGCGGCTGGCTTGCAATTATGGCCAAGGATTATGGCAGGACGAGAGGATGGCGTCGCTAGCTCTCCTGCAAAGCTGTGATGACTCGTCGACAACGTCAACACCTTGCCAGCCCCAAACAGGCTTGCAGTTCACAAAGAAATCGCATATTACTTTTGGGTATTTTGTAGCTTGTGATACCCTCTAAAATATTCTATAAATATTCGATGTGTATAGTACTCAGCAGTTCTTTTCGGTCTCCTGGAAAGACTTCTATTCGTAAATTCTCTTTTAACAAAGAATTGTCAATAAGATGATAGCCTGATAACATCCTGCGATCGTTTTCTGAATATTCCATTTGGCAGAGCCTTTTATTTCAATAGATAACTCACATCTTACAAGCAGACAAGTCGTGCCATTCGATCCTTATATAGTTTATATAGTAATTCTATGCGCCCAACAAATCTTACCAGAGTTTCCTGCATCTCATAACGAACTTCCTGCAGCATGCTGAACGCAAATTCCCTTTTCCTAGCCAGACGCATAAACCAATATTAACAACACGTGGCTGCTTTTGTGTCGAGTCATTTGGCAGTTGAATCCTGTAGAAACCCTGTTGGCCTACACCGTGTACCTTGTTGTCCTGGTAATTGTTGTTGTAAGCAATTTCCGTTGCAGCATTTTAGGCTGGCATTCCAGGTTGTCTGTCGCTGTGGCCCGCCCGTCCTCCTGAGCATGTCCTGACCGTAAACTGGGCTAATTGGCTTAGAGTTTGTGCATTTTTAATTGAAAATCAATAAGGCTGAAGTGCCGTTGCAGCTGGGTGTATATATATGTGTGTGTGTATATTTGTGTGGGCGCCCAAAAGCAGGCAATGGATTCTGCTAGGCTAGGCGAAACCTTTTGATATATGGGCCAGCAGGCGGCTCAGCAGGCGTTTGCTTCGTGTCCTAAAATGCAGTTAATGGCAATCTATCGCCCAATTTAAAACATACTTTTAAACTGTTTAAAACAATTTAAGCTGCAACTTTAAAACAGTTGTCAAAAATCTGAGTGAACTTTTAATAGTTTTGTTGCTTTCTAACTAAAACAAAAAAAAAAGCAAAACGCTTACAGCATTTTTAACACTTTTAGCCAGCTCAAAGAATGTTTTAATTAAATCAAAAAAGGCAAACTCTTGCAGCTCCCCCTTAAGCAGAGCAAAAAGCTACACCTAAAACTGATTGCAGTTTTTGGCTCACGTGGAAAAACTTTTACTCAGAAATTCATTAAAAATTTAATTTTCGCTCAACAAGTTTAAAATATGTAGGTGAAAGCAATGAATGAAGCTTGCAAGCTAGCTGATATACAAACTAAATGAAAGCACCCAAAAGACTGAAGAATGCACTTTACTAATAAGCATTCTTATTTTGTTTTTTGAACTACGTTTTCCGAATATTAGAAAGAGGTTAGGAGAATGCTTTCGAAAAAAACTTTTTGCCACGTGTCGTCTTTGACGCGTTCCTGCGAAAATATTTGCAGCTGGCAAAGGCAAAGGCATTTTCTGAGGGATTTATAGGTATAAGGGGTTAAAGTTTTTGCTTAGGCTAAGTTTTAGCCATTTCTGTGTCAATGTATGCCGAGAGTTCTGACTCCACATTCTTGGTTAAACCAGCCAGCGAGCAGGCCAAGCATCGCTGCACACCAAAGTGTTGTTATACCCTGTAGTTGACAATATAAAAGTTGTGTATGCTTCGAGATAAATGAAGAAATTTAAACAAAAAATGTAATATTGCTTATCATAATGACAAATTTATAGTATTTACTTTAGGACCATAATATTTAAAAAGTGCATTTGCTATGCATTATCTGATCTAAGATTTTTTTTAAATGCTAAATACTAATAATATAAATTCAATAATTTTGATTTTTAATGTTTGTTTTCATCCGCAATTTTTTGTGTAAATGTGGTATTCATTAACCTAAACAAATCAAATATTAATAATATTTGTTGATGAACCAATAATCTTCATTAAATAGACTTCTTTTGATTAAAAAAATAAAAAATATATGGAATTTTATTTACTTAATTTTCTGATTTTCTAATTTTCTAATTAATTAAAAATCAATTGAAAAAAATTATAATTCGTTTAAAATATTGTTGAAAGAGTTTATACTCCTTAGACTAGTTTAGGATGTCTATTAAAAATGAAGATGATTTAATTCATTGTAATGCCTTGTGTATTTTCATTTTAAGGTTGAAGTTTTATAGTTTATCCAAGTGACCTTTTGATAAGGTATTCCTAACAATCCTAAAATCGACAGGAGCACAAGAAATTGATTCTTCACCTTTTTAACTTTAGCTGTACGAAATATCGAATTTCCTTACATCACTTAAGAAACTTCAATTTCTAAATTGAATATTTGTTTTGAAATAAAAGCAGGCTATCTGAATTTTGTATTTCTTTATGCCAGCCTACTATAGGGTAACTGCTTATCGAGTAACCTTAACTACATATCTACTTCTTGTTATTGCTGTTGTTGCTCTGTCGCTGCGCAGCGAGCCATGCACACGGTTTACATTAGGCTAAGTAGCGCACATACCAACATTCACACACACACACAGCACACACACATACCCCTCTCTACAAACCCTCAACACACTCATATCAACCCTCTGCAAACGCAAACCTTTGGCGCCTACCTAGGGATATGGAGCCCCAAGTTATATATGTGTGAGTGTTATATATATATATATTTTTTTTTTTGTGCTTTGGCATAACGCGTTGATAAGCTAAAAGGCTAAGGGGTTGCATGCAGCCAAGGGCTGAAACTTTAGTCAGTGGGGGGTAGGTAACCAAGTGTGTGTATGTGTGTGTGCATAAAAACCCAACGCAAATTTATAACAAAAAAAAAAAATGAAAAAAATAAAAATGAACTGTCTAAAAAGCCAAAACAACGCTGATAAGCGACCGCTTCGCTTGGCTACCCCTGCCACCTAACCCCCTGCCCAAAAAAAAGAAGCTCACTTAACATATTTTGTTGGGGTTGCTGCTACTACTATGTAACCCCCAACCCCTAGCTCCCCACACACATACCCCGAAAGGGGTGTTGTCTATAAAAATTTATGTCTAACCGGGCAAATGCCGCAGCTCTTGGTTTAATGGTGTGAATTATATTAAGCGACGCTGCCATCAAATTCATTCAATGTGTGTGTGTGTGTATCGAGACAGCTGCTTTCAGGGGCGTGGTTGAGGGGGGTGGGAGGCATGCACCGAAGCTCGCTTGATGTGTGTATGTGCAACACACCCCTCATATTGAATTGTGTGTGTGTGTGCGCCGCTGATTTGTTTTTATCGCAGCTCCCGGGAGGCATCAATTATGCTGTTCGGGTTTTTACTCTTGTTTTCTTGTTATTGTTGTTGTTGTTGCAAGGAAACTGTGAAGTAACGTTTAATGGAAAATAACAACTCCAGTTGGTTCCTTTTCTGGTAGGGGGAATCCTTAAAATGCTAGCATTGATGTTTTCTTTTTTAATGGAAGAGCTAGCCAAGTGACTTTTAATGGTTTATATAAACTGATATCTTTCATAATAAAACTTTGTTTTTGGAAAAATTTGTAAAATGTTCGAGAAACCATAAAAAATGACTTGATTTTAAAGAAATTACTTATTATTTAACAGAATTAAAACTACATCCCTAAAGAAAACAATCTGTATTAAATTGTTATCAAATAGTGTAAACATTTCTTTGAATAAGAAAAATGTAACCACATTTTGAACCTCCTGATCAGCGATTTCGTGAATAAAGGCTGTTTGAGCTATAGTTTTCTATATTTTCTGTTACAAAGAGAGGATTATATTTTCTAGAATATTTCTTTTTAATGCCAGGGCATTTCAAACTTGTTAACTGTACCATAAGAGTTCAAAATCAACCTCGTACATTGCTTATTATACCTTATATGTCTTAAATATGTCTTTCCGAAACAAAAATGGAAAATACAAACATTTACTTTCGAAAAATATAATATTTAATGTTAAGATAATTTCTTTCTGGTCGTTCGACAAAAAATAAAAATAAAAATTGTATAAATACAATAAAAATGCAAAACAAGATTTTCTTTAAATATGTTTCATAATGATAATAATAATGAAATTAAAAAATCTCTTGCATATTTGTCTACTTTTAGAATTTTTGGCAAAAAATAGGATAATTATATCTATATATATATTATAATTATATTATTTTTTATTATTTAATTTTATTTTTTTTGAGAAAATAAGATTAATTTTATTTTTTTGTACATTTTTTTTAATAAAAATTTACTTCTGTTTTCTGTTACCTAATTGGCAGCTTAACAAGTTAAACATTAAACAAAAAACAATTAATCATAGGACGGTAAATAAAATACCTATATTAAATTTAATTCAATTTTAATTATTAAGTTATTTATTTATTAAAACAAGGGATCTCTTGAATTAAATTTTAACTATTAAGTAATGCATTTATATAAACAATGGATCTCTTGGGTTGATACCTGAGCATTCACACCAGTGGGTTAGGGTGATCTGCCACTCTGTGATTAATTTCAATGTTAAAATTCAAAACAATTCTCAACTTTTAATATCATATATAGGCTATGAGTTTAATCTTTTTGTTTAATTTCCAGTAATATATAGTTCTACTCACATTAACCTCATTTTTTTACTTGTGCACGGCTTAACACCTCGTGCTAGATTAGCACAGTTTGTAGTCAACTATTTTACTTGCTTTCAAGTTGGCCGCTTGTTGATCCATTGCACTATCCAGACCACCTTTCCCATACCCAAACTGAACTGTGTGGCATAAGCGAGTCAAGTGTGTGGCAAGTTTCCTAATTACGCGAACGTGCGAGCTCACTCTCTTGACATATTTTTGTTGGTTTTTACTGCAGCAGCAGCCACATTGAAACTCAAACATAGAGATATATAGAATAAAAGCTGCGGCAAGTGGAAAGTAGTCTCTAGGTAAAAGCAGATAGCATGCAACCACACTTATAGCCACACTCTATACATAATCCTAGTAAACCAACCACAAGCCATGAAAATTTGCACATATTGCAACTGATGGTGCTCTATAGAAATTACTTGGCCTGGTACTTATTTGTAGTTCGTATGGCATCATTTGTGGGGGAAGCCTGTGCAACTCTAAAGTATTCCACGCTTTAATTACATTTTACACGCAAAAAAAAGAGAAAAAAAAAATGAAAAACAGAATATGAAAATTGTTTGGAATGTATTTTCAAAAAATTAAAAATAAAGAAAAAATAAATTTGCTTTCAAAATACTTTTGTACAACAAAATGAAAAAGAAGCCTTTCAAATGAATTTAAGCATCGCAACGCTCTGCCTGGCCTGTATGTAGTATATATTTTATGCCAACTAACCTAAATAAACCGCTAAAAGTGATAATTAAACAAGTTTTTTGTGCTCTGTTGTTCCACTAAGCCAAAATGCGAAATTGAGTTTTTAGGCAGCTTTTCGTTGCTATATCAAAATGAAACCGTATCAAGTACAATAATATTTAATTTGGCTTTACAGAGTGTGTAAATAAAAGCAAGTAAATATGACAAATGGCAATGAAACTTGGTTTGCATACAACTAAGTGATATTTATGTGTATTTTAAATTGAAATCATAATGCTAACTATGTAAATTGGTAACCCGTAATTGATTTTCTATATTGTAAATATAAAAAACATCAATATATTTTCTTACCTAACAGTATTTGTACAGTCGAAGCTCACAAATTAGAATTTTCCGTAATTCGAATTTCCAGAAATTGAATACATATTGATTTTTATTTTTACCTGGAAAAATATAATTGAAGATAATCTGTATGTTTTGTTTTGTTGCGTATATTTTTGATAATATGTTTACATATATTTTTGACTTTGATTGCACTGGATTGTTACCCTTTGTTTTCTTGTTTTTATTAATGGAATTAACTAAAAAAAAAAGTTGTTTATTGTAGCTTTTTGAAGTACATTTAATCCATATATTTTTTTTATTTATACGCAACAAATATCTAGAAATAAAAATGTTTCAGAAATTAAAATTACCTTCAAAACAAACTGGTTCTAATTTGTAAGCGTCCACTGTTTACATATTTTACTTAAATACGCTGTAACTTATACAATTTTTATTAATAATGTTTAAAACATGGTACACAATATTGGGGACCATTTTATTATTTATTGATTTTTATTTTTTTTATACATTTTATAATTGTTCAGAACAGTCAGTACTTAAGCCGAAATCGCACAAGTTACTTAATTAAATTTACAAAATACGCCTTAACTATTAGTATTAAAGATTAAGCTAAATAATATTATTTTAAGTAGCTTTTAAAAACATGGTTTAAGCAATTTAAATTTGCATGCATGCAGCTAAATATATTTTGCATATTTCCTTCATTTTTTTTTTTGTGTTTTTTGCGACCGATAGTGTTTCTAATTATAGAAATTCTAGAGTCTATTTTCTACAAAAATATTGCTTTAGACGGCAGTCAAGTGTGCAATATAAAACAATTCAACTAATTGTCGTGTTGCATTTAAAGTGGTCGCATAAAAGTATGCAATGCTAAATTGTTAAGTTAGGCAACTCGTCCTCGTTGTGCTGCACTGCAGTCATCGTAATCAACAGGCTCAACGAGCACAAAAGCTGAGCAACAACAACAACAACTACATGGAGCAACAACAACAATTAAAAGTATAATTACAACTACATGCACACATAGAAAGAGCAGCCACAGCACAACAATTAAAACACAACCGAGTTGCCATATTTGAAGTGAGCTGCCAAGAAAGGAGCTGCTAGCACAATGACGAGGACGACTAGGACTCATAATCATAATCATGTGCTTCCTGTAACAGCAACAACAACAACAACTAAGTTTTGTTAATTGTTGTGCTGTTGGCGGGTGGATGGGGGGAGAAGAAGAGAGCTTTGGGGCGTGCCCTCTTATTTTGCCATTCATTGTGGCCAGCAAATAAAGAGAAGAAAAATGCCTGCACAAGGAACACAAGGACATGCATTTAATTTGGGCAAAAATTCACTTTTGTGTGTGCATTTAGTTTTTTTTTTTGTTTTCTATTTGTTAAACCCTTTTGTCTGCTCATCAACATCATCATCATCAACTGTAGTTACAGCTGCTGCTGTTGCGTCCTTCGTCCTTTCTTTGCTTTCATTGTTGCATTGCACTTGAAACCCCACACACTGAATTGCTTTTAATTGTTGCGTGCCTCGCTTCTCCTCGTTCCTCGCTCATAATAATCATAATTTTTAATGACAGGGATGCCACAGCAGGGCATAAAGGCATAAAGGCACATTGTATAGCTAGACCAGGTGGCCATCAATGAAACTAATTTGCAATGCTCCTCAGATAAAAGGAGCTGACACTGAGAAAGAGAGAGAGAATGAGACATTTTTGGGTGAATGGCCAGAATATTTTATCACAGCTGCAGCCTCTAAACACACAGACGACAATTAAAATGACCGTAAAGGATAGCCAAAAAACAGAGGACAACAAATGAACCAACTAAGGCTAGAGATTGCCTTTGGAATCTCCTTAAACTCCTGCTTCGGCTCTAATTTTCTCTTCCCATAAGTTGTCTGTCTATTTTATTGTGAAAATTAGGCGCTGTGTGTCTGTATTTTCGTTGGTCTCATGTGTTTTGTGGTGCTTGAAATGTGACAATTAAAATTTTCGGGTTCTTGTCTTTTGTGGCCTGTTTGTATTATTGTTGTCTGCCTTTTTGGGTCGTCGTGGCATTTAAATGAAGTTTGTTGTTGCTCTGCAGCAGCAGCTTTAAGTGGCTAAATAAAAAGTAAATATTTACTTCTGTTTCCATTTCTGTTGTGATTGAACAGAAGTTGAAAAGTTTGCTCAATTCTGTATAATGTATGAAGTGGAAGGAAGCAGGATATCTGTAAATTGAAAGCTAATAAGCATTATTTTAACAGGAAAAAACAATTGATACTTTGAAAGCACAAGATTGAGACAAGTATAGAATTAATATCCAAACAAATAAAAATTCATCTTAAATATGGTTTTTTGTTTTTTAATTTTAAATTAATTTTAAGTTGTAATTTTTTAGTATTTTAAATTGATTATATATATATATATATATATATTTTTTTTTTTTTTTTTTTGTAAAACCGTTTTAACCATTAAACTTGCCAAAAACATTCCTCATATTTATATTAGCTGAGCTGCTTGTGAAATTAAAGCAAGTTATATAAACGCAGGTTAGACAAAAGTTTTTAAAGCATTAAATTATAATTTATTTGATAAAAAAAAAATTACTGAAAATAAAGCATAAATTATAAATTCGAGCACGATAAATTGCATATTAAATTGTCTCCGCGCTGACATATTTTATCAAAAGTCCTTGCGGCACATTAAACGCACGTGTCCCTAACCAAAAAAAAAAAAGGAAACAAAAGAATTATCAGCCATGCACACACACAAAATTATAAAAACGGAAAAATCTTTTAAAATATAAATAAACTGCAAACAAAAATCATGTGTAACAAAAAAAAAAAAAAAAATCATTCAGTGCCGAAATCGCAACCAAAATGCTGTGGGCTCAAAAGTTGCCGCCTTCTATCTGTTCTTCCTGGCAACTTTCCAGCAAAGAAACGAAAGAAGAGCAAAAGCAAAAGGAAAATTTTTCGTTTCTCGTCACTCAAAAATTAGACAACGTTCGTCGTTGTCGGAAATGTGGCACCATAACATTAACTAACAACTCATATCCTTGAAAATGTTGGCCAACACCGCCTGTTGATAGGCAACACATTTTGGCAGCGCGTTTTGTGGCCTCAGTGTCTAATGAAGCAGCAACGCGTCCTGCGGGTAAGAAGAGAAGAAAATCAGGCCAAGACAGGCAAACAATGCCAAGCCAAGAAAATGTCTCACAAAACACAACCACAAAGAAGTTGTCGCTCATTTTCGAAATTGGGGTGATGTGGATGGTTTTCTTATTTTGGAACTGCCTTAAATTTGCATATGAGCAAATTTTGCTGAGCTTCATCAAGTTTTTCTTCTTTTTTTTCGGTTGAGTCTCAGAGGCAGAAGCTTCAGTTGAGGACTTTATGTGGCAGGAAAAATTAATGAGCACTTGATTGGGTTAGTTGGCAGCGAAGCTGTTTGAATATTCAATGATATGGCAGCAAGAATTGTGTGTTTTGCTTTTGAAGCAGCAACCAAATGAAGCGTCAAGTGTGCGCAAAAATAAAATAAAATGTACTTAAGTGTGGACTTGCCGTTAAAAAAAAATCTTATAGCAAAACATTAAAGCAAACTTTATGTTTGAGAATTGCAGTTGAAATAGTATATTAAAAGTTTGCTTTAAAGATTATCGTTTTAAAAAATTATATAGCTCATTTTACACTATTTTTTAAGTACACAAACTTTAAAAAAAATAATTTTTAAAATATGATTTTTCAAAAAAACTTATTTTTTTTTAAATGCACGGAAAAATTAAAAAAATAATCAATAACAAAAATTATTTTAGAAACTAGTTGAAAATAATATATGATCTAACAAACGCCATATAAACTACTTTTGCAATAATTTTCATTTGAAAACTTCATCGAAACTTAACAAATTGTCATATTTTTCGATCATGATTTGTCTTCTAAGTCGATTAAGAATTAAAATTTTAATAATTTCTGATCATTTGTATTGTTTCCAAGTTCACAACTTGTCTACAACTAAATCAATTTGCTTTCAGATTTTTTCTGTGTTCAAATTTTCGATTATAGATTAATTTGTCTTTTATTAATTGTTTTAATTTCTGAAAATAAATTTGAAAATAAGCCAAAAAATAAAAAAAGAACAAATGGCTAATATTTTTTGTGTTAAATCAATAAAGAGAAAAAATCAAATTACATTTTTCCAGTGACAAGTTTTAAAGAAGTAACAAGAGTTTAAACACCGGGCAGATAATTACTCATGGGATTAGAATCCAACCAAGTCAAAACTTTATAAATTTATGCTTATGCCACGTAATCCAAACTTTAAGAAATTCCAACGAGTTAGCTATTCCCCTTGCAAGGATGTTTCGTTACCTCGGACCTCAACGTCACACACAAACGAACGCAAATCAGCAATTATGCCGCTGAGGACTACTCCTTTGTCTAGACAAAAAATAAATAAAATGAAAGAACATTCCTGGACTGTCCAGCGCGGCAAGGACCTTCTGCTGCTATCACCTGTCACATAAATAGTGCCAGATGAATTATTAAAGCAGCGCCTACAAAAACAACTTTAGCGAATGCCGACAGACGAAACCGCATCAACTTTATTTCCTTTTTTTTTTTTTAAGATGCTTAAAAGCGCCGCCGTCTGGCGCTATGTATCCTTGGGTCCTGGAACCTGACTCACAAGTCTGGGCTGCAAAATAAAAAAGTTTTCATTTGCTGCTGCTGGCTGCAAAGTAATAAAAAGCGTTGGGGCTCCGTTATAATAAGCGGCAAGCAGCAGGCAGCGGCAGCAGCAGCAAAAGGCGCAACGTTGGCGTAGTCCTTGTTGGTTTTGTTGTTGTTTTTTGGACCACATAAGTGGCACCTGTGACCAAAACCGCACACAAACATTGAGAGAGCACACACACACACACACACACATTAGCAGCGTCTAGTGCGCATTTTGAAGCGCGCTTTTAGGCGAGCGCATAAAAAATGTCTGCTACAAAAGTTAGCAAAGCGTGTGTCGACTTTGTTTTAATACCCTATAAAAAAAGAGTGCCTGATCCAGAGTCTACTAAGCTTGTGATAAAGTATTTCAGTATTAAAGTAATAAAGAATCTGTATAGATATATTATATTTTATTGTTTATATAATAAATATGACATTTTTCTAGTTATTTATTTTTGAACGCTCTAAGCTTCTGAATGAAAATATTAAAATAAATAGTACATATTTTAAAAATAATAGTTTGTCAGAAAGCACAATTATATTACCATTATAAACTTTTAATTTATTGCAATTTATAAATTAATATTTTTAAATGCTTAATACATCAGTAAAAATTATAATGTAGAGTTATAAAAATTCTGCTTAGCTTTTAATTGTCAAAAATTTGATAAAACAGGACTTAAAAAAATTCAATCCACAAACAATGACATAAAATTAATTGTTTCTCGACAATTCTATAACTGCACAACAGTAATAATCCAAAACTTTATATATCCCAAGCCCTAATATTTATTTAATATTTCTTGGAAGGTTTTTGTCATAAAAAATAAATTAAGAATATATTTTTGTAATAATTTTTTTACTTTTTTTTGGCTTAAATAATCGCATTTCATTATTTTAAGCTCGAACAAGGTATTTTTTAGTTGTGCACATTTGAAAATTCGTATATTTATTTCTTTTTAAGGCTTATAAAATATAATTCGACGTGCGACACGGCGGTGTTAAGGCAAATACACGTATATTTACAAGAACAACAAAAATTGTTGTTTAAACAAAGTCAAAACGAGCTGCTGCTGCTGCTGCAAGAACAACAACAACAACAGCAACAAAAAATGAAACAATTTGCGATGGCTCGACAAAAGTTATGGAGTTGTTGGGTTAAGAGGCATTTAAAGGCGTCTACAGAACAGAACAGAACAGAAACACACACAACTGAAGCACATAATTTTTAACCCTCTTTGGCCCCCTCAGTCGACCAATTTGCCAGCCATTTTATTTGCGGTTGTCGTACATTTGTGTGCTCTAGTTGTTGTTCTTTTTGTTGCTTTGCAGTCCTTTCTGTATCCTTTGTATTTAGTATAATCTGCTGTTGCTGTTGCTCCTGTGGGTCTTTGCTCCTTGTTGACCATTTAAGTGCAAGTCTAATTACACAGAAATTGTTCGAGTTATGCATGCTCATTTTATTTTTTTGTTTTATTTTTATAGCTGGCTCTGTAATTTACTTTTACATAGAGAAACAAAGCCAAATAGTGTATCTATGTATTATGTGATTTTCTTTTGTATGTTATTAAATTCACATTTTAGCTTAGTTCTACTTTTTAATTGTAAGTTACATTTAAATACTAAAAATACTAATGACTTTTCCACAAACTTCTTCTCTTTTCATATTGATTTGATGCATTTCTAGGTGAGTAAAACAAAAAACCAAAAGTGTCTAAAATACAAATTGAGTGCAAAAAAAAATTGAAATTTTCATTTATCAAATTTAGTCAAACTGGAATTTCTTGCATGAAGTTCTTCCTCCATATAGAGCATTCAGGCTGAAATGAATTTTTTTTTTGTTCCTAAGCTAATTTTAAATATTGTAGAACAGGCTTTCATTTTTAACCACAAACCGCATTTTATTTTCTCTAAGAAAAAAAAAACAATTCCTGTCATGGACATCTCAAAGCCATTCGCTGCCTACTCTCAAGGCAAAAAGTCCTGACACAGTTTCTGCTTTCGACTGCACATTTTGTACCTCGAACCAGGCAATCTTGACTCTATGTCCTGGCAGCCACTTGTGTGTCGCCCCACATCCTTTGGCCCACATACTTATATATATAAAAAAAAAGGAAAGAATGAAAGTGCCATGTCGTCTGCCAATACAATAAATATTTAATGCACATGTTATTACATCAATAAGTGTGTCACTCTAACACACACACAGACACACACGCACATAGGCACACACATGTTGAAACACACACACAGATACTGTGGGAAAGCTTTTATCGCTCACCTTGCTGCCAGTTTGCCATTTTCAGTGCCTGCGGCCCAACCGGCGTATACGTAATTCGACCAAATATTGTAATAAAAAAAAATGGTAAAAATATACAACACAAAAAGAGCAAAAGAAAATGTTACACGAATTGTATATGTATATGGTAGCCAATATATTGATGCATAAATTTATGTACATTGAATTGTCAGCTAGAATTGTTGCAATATTAAATTTGATAAATCGCATGTAAAAGTGAGCAAAAGTTTTATATATGTTTGGAGTGCTACTAAAAAAATATAAAAAAAAAAACTCAAAACCAGAAAATATAGACATCTTTGAAAAGCCGAAGACCTAATACCCTTGCAGGCAGTTGAAATTTATTGCTATGTGTGACAAATGTAGCATAGAACCGAGAAAAATATATATATTAAAATATTTATATATGTATATAGAAATATATTTTTAATTAAAAACTTATTAGCCAATGTATTTTTTAAATATAGTTTATTAAATTTAACATTTAGGTATTATCCCTGCCTTAATCGAGACAATTCTTTGTTTTTTTTTTCGATTCTTTATTAAATCTATGAAATATTATTTTTTTTAAATAATTTTTTTGGCTTATTTAATTATGTTTTGTGTAGAAAAATGGAAAGAAAATTCCTAGTCATAGTTCTTCAAAAAGATGCCAATCTTATAGTTCGAATATTCCAAAACTTCATTTCGTTAAACTTTATTAATCAAAAGGCAGAAAATGTGCTAAAAATCAACAAAAAAAAAGCCATGATAAACTTTTTCTATAAATAGAAAGCAATAGAAATTTCATATTACCTGATAAACTTATGATACCTCCGCGAAGTGTATAATAAATCGTATTTTTTTACACCCTACCTTCTTTTTGTGTGTGTGTGTCTTTGTCAAAGCAAACAGAAATCCACTTCAGTTTTTTATTATTCATGTAAAGAGGTTTTTGCTTTAGCAAACGAGTTAAGCAAACGTAAAATATCAATATATATATTTAATAAAAATATAGGTCAATTTTTTATGCATTAGCAAACAATGACAAAAGTTGAAAAATGTCAATTTATATATAGTATATACTTGTTCAATGATTGTAATACCTTTTGTTTTTTTTGTTTGGCAAAATTTATTTGGTTCGCACCGTTTGATATATTGCCATGTCAATCGCATTTGAGCGACCATAATGCCATAGGACAGGACGTAGAACGCATTTTGGTCGTTGGCGTGTGATAAAGCCTTGCATATTTTAAGGCGACCTGCAGCAGCAACAAGAAAAACAAAACAACAATAATAACAAGAACAAAATGCATGAACAGTTTTTAGCGCTGAATATTTCATAGCTCTCAACTACAGTTGGGGTTTTTTTTATGCAAACACAATTTAAAAAAAAAGAATACAAACAATAACTTTAATAAATACATATATGAATGCTATGTATGAACAATATTTTTTCACGTTTTTAATAAATGTGTGTAAATATATTGAGCAGAATGACAGGGCGCAAAGCGTGTGTAATATCAAACCGTTTGATATGAAATATTTAACATGTCATATGCATTTGACATGTTAGCCTATTTTGTGTAGAGTAGCGAACAGTTTATGAGTTTTTTAAATTTAAATTTTGTTGAAAGTATAAAGAACAATTAGCGAACCATTGGTTGTCTATATTTTAACTATGAAAAAAAAAAATAGAACTCTACTCTAATCTATGTTTTTTAAATGCTTTTATAAGTATTATTTTTTTGTGAGAAATGGTTTTAACAGTCAATAAAATGCTGTGCGTACTACTGTAGTCAAAACATTTTTATACCTACTATTATACATTTTAACATTAAACAAACCCCAAAAATCATGTTTTTTAGTATTTATAAATTTATCCTTTATTTATTTACATACATAAGTATATCTAATTTGAAAATTCTTAAGTATTTGGATATACAGTTAAGTTTCGTTTAGTTTCCTAGCCTTGTTTTAGTTTTATCATACTTTATTGTCTTCTATATCTTTGGTGTTTATCGAATTGGATGATCGTGGTAAAATTGACACAGCATATTTAGATCAGCATTATAATTACCTATGCCAAGGCATTAAATCATTTATTTAAAATTGTGGCTGCCAATAAATTGTAAATAAATTTAATGTGCATATGACATATTAAAATTTGTCTTTAGCTCATATATTTTCTGATATCTGAGCATTCATACAAACCGACAAACAGACGTACAGGGGTAGATTGACTCGGTTTTTCATTTTTATCAGCAATTTATATTACTCTATGGGGTCGAAAATGCTTTTCTTCGTGACTTATTTTACACTTTTTTATTAAAAATTTTACCCAAATTATTTTTTATTATTTTTGACTAAAATTTAAAAAAAAATTTTAAACTAAAAAAAATATAGAACATACAAAACAAAATTTTTTGAATTTAATATTTAATGGTTCTATTGAACAAGTTTTTATTTCAAAAGGTTTTTGTGCCTTAAAACCCTTTTTATTATTGAAATATCGATCTAATTTTAAATTGTCAGCCCAAATAGCTACAAATTGATTTTGTCATTCGATATATGGTGGTCCCAATCATCGGTATATTAACACTGCGAAAATCTGATATAGTTTCCCTATCTCGCACAAAATTTAGCAAAAAGGACAATTATATTTTATATTTTTTTTTATAAAATGTCGCCTGCCAAAATACACACACAAGCATACAGTGAAAGGTAAACACAGACAGTCAGGCTATATAAACACAGGCAGACATGCAAAATGCCACGCACACAATTAAAAACACAAGCAAAGTCATTAAAAATTTAAGCAGCTTTTAGGCTTACACACAGGAGACACACACACACAAATATATTAAAATACACATATATCCTGCGTGTGAATTGTCAAGTAAAAATAACAAATTTGTCTGCGTTTTGTTGCCTTTGCCGGATTGCTGCTGCCGTACGCCTGATTAACATACGTAAACAGACTAAACACAGAGAGGAGAGTGTGGGACAGAGTAACAGCTTAGTCGACTTGATCAAATTTTATTAATTGAGTGAACAGCAGACAAATAACAAACAAACAAATAAGTACTAAAATTAATTTGCCATTTTTATTTAATGCACTTAAGCGTATTTCCTCCAACTTTTAACAACGTGTAAATGCAAATTAATCTAGCACGACTTTTTAATTGAACACAAAAAGATTTTTACTGTCAAAAAAACTGTGCCAAAATTTTGTTTGTAGAGTGATTTCTACTTAGTATGACAGTTGCATTTGTTGCACATTTAATTCAAGCAAACTCAACAAAATAATCAAAATACAAACAAACAATCATGCAAAATGTTTTCAATCATTTCGCGCTCTTTGCATTGAAATCGAAAAATTGCAACTGGGTATTAAAATAAAACAACAAATTTTGTTATATTTGATTTCTATAAATTCCAGCAATGCTTTGCTCAATAAGCGTCTCATTGTACAATAATACAAAAAATAAATAATTAAATATTGCTGACTCTATAAATAGTTTGCCAATCTAGTTTTTATATATTCTTAAGCTTTGTTTATAGTACAACATTTCTAATAAATAATACGTGTGATTTTTATGACCTTGCAGCGCTTGGAATGTTAAATAGCCTAATTAAGTTGGCATTGTCACAACAGACACTCCATACTCATCCACTTATATAAATAGTAAGACTAGACTTTAGTTCCATTTTTATGTCTGAAACTTTCTTTTACCTGCTGCTGTGAGAAATCACACACCCACACTTGAGCAAACTAACAGGACGAGACATCAAAAGACATGCTATATGTGTCTCCTTTACACTAAGGATAACTAACGACAGCGACATTTTATTTTATTTTATTTTTTTTTGTCTCATAATAATGACGCCCACGCATGTCACGTGTTTAATTATTTACGTGACTTGGCTGCATTTTGTTTTTTTTTTTATTTTTTCTTGATTTTTGTGTTGTGTGTTTGACATGCGAATTTTGTCTAAATATTTATTGCCAGTTTTGTCTGTGTGTGTGACTTTTACGTGTCTCTACTCTTACTCTCAAGAGGCACAAACTAGGGCCAACCAGACCGAGTCAACTTGTCTATGTACATACCGGGAGAATTGTATTCTCTTTTTGAATTCATGTCTCGATTGTGTCTGCAACCAGGCGTTAAGACCAAACTCGGTTACGTGGCTTTTTAGCTGGCAAACATTTTGTTGAAGGTTTACTTTTAGTGTAAAAGCATTTGATTTTTTTCAATGTGGTCTACATTTTTTTTTTTTATAGGTATCTGAGAACTTTGTGAAATACTTTTTTGTTTCTATTTAAATTTATTTTATTAGCTTAAGTTAACATTATTTTGTTCCAAATTTAATCTAAACTTTTATGTAGTAAAAAAAAAAATACAATTTTGTACTGCAAAGTAATCGATAATTTCATAGAAAGTATAAATATACGACAGTTTCTCTATAGCGTATGTCTCAATTGCAGTTTACTAATGAAAATCTATAAGCTATTAATTAATAATTAAATTTATTGAGTTACTTAATAATGGTTAATATACCTAGAAGAATTTATTGTCATCTCTGTAAGATAATGAACAGATAAAGCAAGTCTAAACATTCGATTAATTAATTTTTATTAAAGTATTATATTATCATCTATTTACTTACCAAAATTCAGAATCATAACTTTTTGAAATTTAAAACTTTAAATTAGTTTTTAAATATTTAAATCAATTTGCAAATCATGATATTCTTTTAGTTTTTAATCATTTTAAACAATTTCAATTAGCAACAATTTAAGGACATTTTTATTCAACAAATATTCTCCTTTAGGCACCTTAATTTAGCTTGTTTTTCAATAAATTATTTAGGCTTGTGGCGCTTTATCATAATGC
Organism: Hirtodrosophila alboralis; assembly: GCA_035043045.1. NCBI lineage: Eukaryota > Metazoa > Arthropoda > Insecta > Diptera > Drosophilidae > Hirtodrosophila > Hirtodrosophila alboralis. Next base: position 1,269,468 of record JAWNNH010000224.1, on the reverse strand, counting down.
TGCCGCAGGCGGTGCACCTGCCACAAACATTTGCTGTATATCCTGGTTTGAAGTGTGGTCCTTTTCCTGGGCAATTAGATACTGAGACAGGATCTTAACTGTTTCTATTGCTGCGCCTGCTAACCGGGAGGCCTTTTTATTCGGGGAAAAGTCCCTTGGGCGTCGTTGGGAATGCCCCATTATAATGATTATCGTTTGTGGTTCATGTTGTTGTTGTTGTTGTTTGTTATCCTTTTGCTTTCGCAGCTCGTTTCGCTTTTCTTTTTTGCTGAGTTGACAAAATCATAAAAATGTAGTCGACACAACAAATTATACAAATGTCTCCCGAATGCCAAGGCAATGTTGAATGTAAACTGAATTTACAGTGTTTTCTCTTAACCGTGTTGTCACAATTTCTGTTGGTAATGGTCCCAATGCGACCAAAAGGAGCAGGAAGTTAAATTTGTATACGGAGGAGGAGGAGGGTGTGGATAATGGTAATGTGCTTAAAAATAGCATTTATAATGGCTTGATATGGTGTGTTGGCAATTGTGTCTAGACATGAGTGTTAGAAAGAGGTTTTCCAACAAGTTTTTAAAAGAATTTTAAAAGCCTAAAAATTATATTTTCTTAAAACTGAAGGACTACTGTAGAACACACCAAGAATATAAGAATTATCTAACTTTTTTATTTGTTCTGAAAATATTCTATTTATTGTGCAATTAGTAAAGATTAGAGAATTTTTAGTTTTAAATTATACACACTTTATTTACTTTTCTAATGTAAGGAATGTTCTTGATTTAAATTTCAATCAAATCATTTAGAATCGAAATTGTTAGCTTATTTTTTATTTTGATAATGATTGAATAATAGGTTTGGTAATGTTTGCCCTTGAACATAATTCTTATTTTTAATTCGAGATTGTAGTTCATAAGTGATTTATTCGAATTATAGACAACAATTATTGTTTAAATATGTAATGGATTTTTTTGGAAATTATTATTAGATTCCTCATTAAAAAATAGGTTTAAATATAAGTTTTTTTTCCAGATGGAGTCTAGAGGCCAAAATTAAAATGGGTGCCATAAGTTATTATTTTTTCCTGAAGGTCAATATAACGAACTTAAATATTGCATCTATATTTTTATCATAACTATAATTTAGTTGTCAAATTATTTTATATCTAATTTGTAAATAAATGTAAGGCCTTTCAATTATTCTACATATTTAAGTTTCAGTATTGCCAACTCGTAAAGAACAGTATGGCAGCATCACAGTAAAATCATTAAACAATTTGATCACACTTTCAGTGTTAATAAACATAGCGTGGTCGCATTAACACAGAATGTTTTATATAGTCTCATCATGCAAATAATGAACTGAAATGTAAATATAAACTCTTAATAAATAGCACAATTTTAACGCGTAAATACTGGGAGTTAAAACTTTTATATACTACATATATATCGCTTAAATATTGCTTTATTTAAATGGTAGAGATCAACATAATATTCAACTGAATTTTTAAAACGCACAAAACGAATAACTGCACATTGGAATTGGCATGACAATTCATTAACATTAAAATGCACAAATATTCGAAAATGTGTGCATATGGCAATGCCAGAGACACATTCCAGCATCCCAATCCACAAGCCATACACAGCAAGGACATCCTTTCCTGGAACTGCTCCTTCAGCATGAAATGCGCGCGTGAAGCCAACAAAAATGTATGCGCCAGTTGCATTGAATGGGTAAAAGATTGTATGATAGTTCAGATGCTGGTATGGTGGGGTTATGTCTGGGAGCGTGAATTGTTTCAATTTCGCCAGCAAACAACAATTTGCGAAAAAGTGGCGACAATTCAGTAGAGTCAACGAGTCGAAGTTCTTCCTCTACATGCATGGCCCGACGCTCTGGAATTTTCATTTATAATTTTTTGCTTGCTCTTGCCAGTTGCAAGACTTATGCTCGCAAGTATTCCCCGAAAAAACACACATTAAAAAATAAAAAAAATATTTTGTATAAAAAACCATTTGATTCAATTTTATACACACTGGTTACCAAGGCTTATACTACGGGGCGCATTTTCAACAAACCGAGTGCCATGCAAATCATTTTCCTTCGTTATTTTATTTATTTTTTAACCCCGCAGCTCACAGTGCACGGGGTTCACAACGTTGTCCTTGTCGTCGTTGGGTTTTTTCAAAATGAATCAATAAATTCTTTAGCCAGCAAAGGAAGTTTAAGTAAATTTTTTTTTGGCTACCCTTTCCCTTTTTTTTTTTTTTTTTTGAAAAAAATACACTTGCGTTGGAAAGTTTTACAGATTTTTGATAAACTTTTTAGATAGGTGAGAGCACAGAAAATTTGTATATATTTGTACAATTTCATTCGATATCAAAAAATTCTAAATAAACCTACCAAAAACACGTCTAACATTTATATCTGTAAAAAAAAAACTTCAAATTGAAAATTTCTACATATGTTGGGACCATGTGTGCCAACATAATATCAAAAATAAAATCGAGAACTTTACTTTAAACAAATCTTGTAAATATCCAAAAAACACAAAATAAAGTAAACTATATATACGGAAACTATTATAATAAATTATCAGGCTTTATTGTTATTAGGTCGTGAAAGGATAGATAAACAGACGATCATGGACAGAACGTCTGAGCTAATCAGGGCTACAATGTAATCTATAAATCCAATTAAACATGTTGTGCCTATTACATAGAGTTTCTTAACTTCCCATTTTTATTTTTTTAAGAATTCTTAACTTTTCTAGAATACATCTAGTCGTCTAATTAATATTGAATCTGTTAAATATGCTTAAAAAAACAAAATAAGCAAAAATAATAATAATAATAAAAAAAACAAGAAATCAGATAAATTGTAAAAGCACAATAAATAAAATTGTTATAAATTGAAGGGTATAAAATTAAGAATTAATTAAATGTTTCGATTGATCTGTTGATCATGTATGTATATTGAATTTATTATAATCTACAAAAGCGATATGCCAGTTGCTTATATTTTTGCCACTTTAACGTGTTCTTTTTATTCATTTTGAACAAGAAAAAATAATTTTTTGTAATATATTATACTAGTATTAATGCAATGCTTATTCATATTATGATTTTAAATTAAGTGAAATTAAATTTTAAATTAAATTTTTTCATAGTTTTTTTCATTATGGTTAGGGTATATAAGTTTTCTCTAATTTAAGAATATTTTTCACAGCTTTGTTTTGTTTTTATTGTCGCTGTTTCGGAAGCCGCCGGGGTTTTTGGCATTTTTGCGAAATGCCGTTACTTTTTCAGTGGTTTTCCAACTCTATCTTTAGACCCTGCAGCCCAGGCTCCTCTTCGCCATACCCTGTTCAGCCTACACACACATACACACATGTATGTCTCCGTATTAATGTGCAACGCTTTAAAGCCTGCCATGGCATGGAGGTGTGTGTGTGGTACATCATGTCCTTTAAAAAATATATAGGAGTGAGAATAAATATAAAAAGCTGAATACGAGTATAATGTATTTCATTCATTTCATTGTGGTCTCATCCGGTCGCCTTTATGCTATGTTCTCATTTAACCAAACGCTTCGGACTTTGCGTATTTTGGTTGCGTTTACATTCTGCCTCACGATTTTTTATTTTATTATAATATATATGTATACTCTTTTATTTTGCTATCCTTTTTATTATCCAAGTGAGTGTGTGTGTATGTTTGGGTAAATAACATTGAACGTTCTTCTTTGTTGCAGGCCTTTGAGCCTTATCTTTTGGCATTGAACTTTTTTTTTTGTGTGGGGCTCACTGAAAGATTTACTTATTTAATTTGGTTGACTGTGTGGTAAATTTTTGTTGCAGACTTTGTCAATTGATTTTTTTTTCTTGTGGCATTTATTTGGCTTTTTAATTTGTGCGTTGTCTGCACCGAGATTATAAAACAATCTGTTCGGATAATAGGGTAGTTGAAAAGGTTCATTTGAATGTCATGCAAAAAACTTGATTTAAATAATCAATATTAATTTAATATAAATAAAATAATTACATTTATTTTTATATACATTTTGTATAGTTAAATAAAACCTTATTAATGTACTATTTATAATTTATAAGTCGTTAAGCACAGACTTTAAAAAATGTGTAAGTCTTACAACTAAATTAATATGCAAATATTGACAGCAAAAAATGTGTTGCATACTTATAGGCGCTGTTTAATACACATCTTTGCGCATAGAATTCTCAGGCGATTCCAGCTGAAGTATATAAGGCATGGAGGTGACTGCATAAATTTTTTTTTTAAATCCCATTGTAACAGACTAATTTTGTGTTATAAAATCAAGTGCAAATAATATGTTTCGATAACAATTTTCTCACATAATTCTCAAGTAAAAAGGCCAAAAAATTTAAATAAAATATTTTTCATTTAATCAGAAATTCGGCAATATTTTTTATAGTAGCTATTAAATTAAATTATTTCTTAATAAATAAATACATTAAATTAAATACATTCGAATGCTCACAACTTAAGTTTAATTTGGTTAAATTAATAAAAATGAACTCTAATTTCTTTGCAATATAAAGGCCGATTCCATTAAATTAAATTTATATTAAATCTATCTGGCAACGGCAATTAATCAATGACAAAAGAACCTGTTTACTCATTTAACCACAATTCTGTATTTGAATTTTTTAATGACTACATATACTCTAAACCATATTTCTTACAAACTGAAATGATGTATACTTACGGGTAGATAATTAATTATACACGAAAATTCCTTTTTGAAATTCCACTCAAATGACTTTTAGTTTTATGGTCCAACCGCAAAAATCTAAAAGCTGCTCTCTAATAATACGAGTATGGCTTCCATATGATGTTGTTAATGCCTGGAAGGAAGAAAAGGACATTCAACTGCCAAATGGAGCATGTCTGACAACCTCTAATTAGTCAACATAATCCAACTAAGCGCCAGACAGTTGAGTCAATGTTTTCTACTTGGCAATCCAAACAAATGCCAACTTTGATCTATTTACAAGCAATTATTAACACAAAAAACAAAAACAACAACAACAAATGGGTATAGACTACAAACGATTTTACATTTTTGCTTAATTACACACGAGTCTCGGTCCTAGGATATTCGTTTTTCAAAACTCCCCTTCCTCGCCTCAATATGGTATTTATCCCTTCCCTTTCCGGTTCAACTACTCAATGCCCGCTGTCACTTTGACTTTGGTAGCCAAAAAATGAGCTGTCCGTTGGCCTTATCCTGCCGTATCGTATCCCTCTCTCTCTTTTTGCTGCCGCCCACTTTTTCTGTCCATGTCAAATATTTGCACAAAGTCCGAGCTGCCAGTCTACCCTTTGGACTATGGCAGGACTAGCGCCAGGATAACGCCGAGCAGGCGGAGGAGTTGCTTGATGAGCAAGCGCCAGACGCGCAGAGCTTATCATTGACAAAAAGCGCAACGAAGGCGGCGACGGCGGGGTGGCGGGGTTCACGGACTGTCAACATTGCTGGCGCCCCTTTTTCAGCCAACGCACCGTCCCCGTCCAAAATCCCGTGCTGCCAACTTGCACTTTTTGCTTGGTGTTATCCTTGGCAGCGTTGCCAGACAACGCACAGTCAGCGTTAAAATTTTCGACAAAAAATACGAAAAAAGAAAACTCGCGTAGCTCAACACAAATTTCCCAGAAAAAAAAGCAAAAATGGAAGAAAAGAAATCATTTTAAATGCGGCTTAAAATTATCTTTGATAAGCATGGCGAAATGTTTCTGCTGAGTAATTTATAGGCAAAGGTTTTGGGCCTCCATTGAACTCTACCTCTCTGTCTCCCTCTCGTTGGGCATTAAAAGGTCCTTCAGATCAAAGTCGCTGTCTAAGTTGGTTAGGCCAAAGTTTAAGCAGCTTACAGAGACGGAGACTGAGAAAGAAAGCTGAGTTTTTATTAAGGAGAGTTGGCATTTGGTTAAGGTCTCGTTAGAAGGTTAGGTAACTGACACAACTAATTGGGCGAAATAAATAAATTTAGCGATTTGTCTGGGATTAGGCCAAGTAGGTAATTCAAAATGTTGGAATAAAGATTAGTTCTTGGAAATGCACCTCAATTAAAAGGAATTATTATATTAATAAATATAAATCCATTTACAGTGAATTGTACTTTCCAGTTATTCAGCTTAAATTATTATCTAAATCGTTTCAATTTCTTAAGATTGTTATATTTGACTGAAATTGAAATCGTTTTCTAAAAGAAAGAAAATGATCATATAGATCTTTAAATTTTTCTTATATTACAACTAAAGTTTTATTTTTTTTTTCTTTTTTTTAATTTAATAAATGCATAATTTTTATTCCAGATTTTTAAATTATTTACGAATACCTTCAAATCTTTTTAAACCTCTTTAAGAGCTATTACAACTTATCAGCAATTCCAGTGCTTCTTCATTGTCTGATCTCTTAAGCTAAGTAAGCTTAAAGCTCTCGAAAGCTCATTGATTTGAATGTACCCCCCAGCTGCTCTCAGCTATAAGTGCACTTACAAATTGTCATTATAAAGCAAGAGAAGTATACCAATAATGAAGCAAAGCAAAAAACAGACAAACTAAAAAAAAAAACAAAATCACAAGAATCAAGTTCTCTTTTGCGCAAGCACAACAATGAAGCGCGCTACTTGACTACATTTTTTACAATTTTGTACTTGATTTGTAAGACAGACGCTTCAAATTTACCTTTAGCTTTAGTTTTTGTAACAGCGAATGGAAAATAGTAAAAAAAAAAGTGCAAGAAAAACCGATAAAAAGTTGTGCCAGAAAATTTCTACTTCTTCTTTTATTTAGGCTACTACTATTTTTGACTACCTACCTTTTCTTTTAGTGCTCTTTACGCCAGTGTGGCGGCTGCCTGTCAGAGTCTGCAAGTTTGACCTTTGTGTGCTGTCTGTCAAGTGATTTCTTTGCCCGTTAGCACAATTCTCATTTCCATCAACTTGAAAGTTTTTTTAATAGATTTCAAAATTTTGCACACGCTTTTCTCGCTCTCTCTCAGTATACTCCAGAGTAATCAAGCAAATTAGTATATTTTCCTAGACCCAAATCCGCATTGTATGCCAAACTTTCGTCTTTACGTCCTTTCAGTCTTTACTCCCAGGATAATTTGGGCGGCAAATTGTTGACAGCTTTGGGTTACATTTTAGACATTTTTTTTTTCCTTTACATTTTTGCCATTTGCTGCGTAGACAAATGAAGATAAATGTGTGTGTATGGAAAGAAACGCCAAAAAGTTTTTAAATTTTTTCGATGTACAAAATATGTGAATTTATAGCAAAAGTCTGGATAAAACTATAAATTATAGGGGGGCGGAAGATATGGAGTCTGCGATGAACTTGGTCATTGCTTTAAAATAGTAAAATATTTAATAAATTAAAGGAAATATATTACTTATGAAAAACAATTTTATTTAAAACAGCTACCCTGCAAAATACAAATGTTATCAAAGTAAACTTAAAGAAATAATCTAAAAACTAGTAAATCTATTAATTTTGATACTCTTTTATTTATTTAAAAATTAGCATAGAATTGACAAGAACAAGAACAAGAAATTCTCGAAATGACATAAGAAAGATTTTCCCAAACAAATGTCAAGGTGACTAATAAAATCAGTATACCCGACCGACTTTAAACTTGTCTTATAGGGTATTCTTGTAACTGTAAACTGCTATCGAAATAAATGCGATAGTCTTGTTAAGTCGATAGTCGAAGTAAACTTTTAAATGCGCGCATACTTTGATGTTGAACCCAATTTCGTTGTTATTGCTGTTGCCGCTGCTGATGAAGATGAATTGCAGTTTGAACTTTGATAGAAATTCACAACAAAGTTGTTGTTTTTTTTATATCTTTATTTTTGTTGCATGTTGTATTTCTCTGCCCCAAAGCGAAAAGTTGCAGTAAAGTTTTTAATAAAATTGTCGCAATTGCATGTTTTATTGAGCCAAAGCATCAAAACATGTTACAGTTTTTGTTTTTGTGTTTGTATTTGATAAAGAATAAAAAGGAGGTAAAGGAAATGCAATAATTGTGTCAAATGGGCGCGCTCTTAATATGTGTGCCACAGTTAAAAACTCATTCAACTAAAGAGAGAGCGAACAATAAGCAACATTCAATTGAAAAATAACCAAAAGAACAATAAGCAAAAATGGCTACCAAACTGCAACAAAATTACAGCGACAAAGTCAAAGAGCTGCGAGCGGGTTAAATGAGAGAGGTGGGAGTGAGGGGGGGAAGTTGCCAAGTTTTGTCGGTGTGTGTGTGCATAAAATACAAAACAAAAAGTAACAATTGCAACAACAAAAGCTAGCGAAAAGTTCAAATTACAAAATGCAACAAAGAAAGAGCGCCAAAGAGTTCCACAAGTATAGAAGGTGGGGGAAATTGAAAGCAGAGAGAGATAAAGTCAAAGAATTTGCTACACAAAAGTGAAACTTGTAAGGAATTAGAAGTCAAAATGTAACAAAGGTTTTGGTGTGCAGAGGGCGGAATCCAAGAAAGAAAGGAAGTAATTAAAATATTAGGTGGGTAGCCAAGTTTCAAAAAACAAAATAAGGTTGAGAGTTCGAATGGGTGAAGTTACTATTGTTATGTATAATTACATGTCATGTGATATGATATGGTTATGGTTTGTTTACTTTGATTATGTCTTAAAGAATTAAGTTGTGTAGCTTTCGAAGCTTATAATACGCTTACCATTCCCTTCAAGGAAGCAAACAAAAAAAGACAGCCGTGCTAAATACTTTGAGTTGATTGAACTTCCTAGTTTACTTGACGATTTTCAGCTTGAACAAACCTCAAATAGCATTAACCTAATGGCCATTTGCTGCCAGTGTAAATAGACAGTTTTAGTTACAGAGCGCAAATTAGGTCAACTAAAGTGTTCAAATACCTCAAGGAGGAACCAACATTTAATACTCCTGTGCTAGGTGTGTGAAAGGAAATGGATAACTGGGCGTGTTCAAGTAGTTAATAGAGAATCGTTTTGGTTGCTTTCGTAATTAGATTTAGGTTGACGTAGAAAAATTGAATGCCTCAAACTCATTTGCATGCTTAAGTATCAGCTGGAATAAGTAACAAAAGGAAAGGCATCATTTGGCAAATGACTTCTTGGTACATTAAGGTGAAAAGTGAAGGTGATAATAGAATATAAATTGGAAATGCTAAAGGCGTTGGCTAAAATTTTATATACAATTTAATTTTATTAAAAAAACTATGCAACACGCCTTAATGAATCAAATGTAATAAAACAAACAACCGTTAGCCTTAAAAGCTTAGCTTAGTAGATAAAGAAAAAGCTCAGCAAGAACAACAATGCAGTAATAGACGAGCTGCTGCTCGCCATTGTAAAAGCTCTCTCTGAAAGCAACAACTATAAGCACGCAGTCGGCATACGCTTACACTTCGCTTCCCTCTGCTGCTGCACCTGCGCTGTGCTGATTTGCCTGCCTTATCGATCTTTCGTTCTACCTTTGGTCCCATTCTTTTACATTTTTGATCTCCCACATATTTAAGCTTTGCTGTTTGCAGCTCGTTCATTTGTTCTTCGACGATTGCCAATGAAGGAAGTGAGAAGGCGTTGCGCGTGCGTGATAATTTTGTGCCCAAATTTTAATTAGTGCATTTTGTAGTCGCCTTGTTGCAGTGTTACATGGAAATATTTTAAAACTTTTTGAGTTTCAATTTACAAATTGCAAGTTTTTTTACAATTGACAATTGTCCGTGTGCGTGCGCGTCTGTTTGCTATATAGTACGCGAGATCCTCTTTGTTGTAAATCGAATCGACAGTGTTGAGAAAAAATTAAAAAATATTTAAGAATTCAATATGTTTAGCAGTCGCGCTTCGTTTATGGGCAATCGCCGCATGATTTTTGATTTTTCGGAAAAGAGCAGCGATATTTATTTGGAGTAAGTACAGCTCGCATCAAAGCTGTTGCTAAGCCAAATATTAACTGTAAATCAAAAATTGCTATGTATTTTTTTCAAGCTTGACTTTGATTTCTCTCTCTCTTAAATGAATTTCTTTTTCTCTTTTCTCTTTGCAGTACTTTTGGTATGAGCGATAAGAGCAGCAGCGCCACCAACAGCCTGCCAAATAGTCCCATACATAGCAACAATAATTCAACGCTGCTCAACAATAACAACAGCTCGAGCCTGGTGGGCAGCAACAATTCGCTGACTGGCATTTCGTTTGGTAACGGCAACAATAATAATAGCAGCAATAATAGCATCATGTCCGGTGCATTGATGAGCAACAATAACAACAATAATCCATGCAGCGCCAATCGGAATGTTGTCAATATGGATGATGATTCGTGCTTTCGCTTAGACTCCGATTCGGCGGCTGTTACCTATGGTGAAAAGGAGCCCGATCCGGATAACATTAAAATGTTTGTGGGCCAGGTGCCCAAGTCCATGGATGAGGCACAGCTGCGTGAAATGTTTGAGGAATATGGACCAGTGCACTCTATAAATGTGTTGCGCGACAAGGCCACGGGCATCAGCAAAGGTAAGTAAAAGCTCATTATTAAAACAGTTGTAAAGCTAACCACAAAAGCTCTCTCTGTGTCTCTCTTACGCTTGGATCGTTCTTCGTACTCTTTAGTTTTTATATTCGAATTTGCATTTTAATTAATTTTTACAATTTAAAAACCATTATCAATTAATTATATTATTAAAAATATATAAACAGTATCACGAATTAAATAATGTACCAACAAGTTGGTACTTTACGTTGTAAGCGTAAGGAATTGAGAAAAATGTTAAAACTTCAATACACACAACATCAATATATAATTTCGTTTTTCGCTCTTTGCTTTTGCATTCTTTGCGTGTGTGCGTTTTAATTGCATGTAGAGAGCTTTTTGTCATTTCATTTCATCAGAAAATTGCTTTTTGTTTACCGTTTATATTTGACTTTGATTGTTGCTGCATTCCCTTCAAGCTTCTGCTTCTGTCTTGAATGCTTGCACACAACAAGACAAAAAGTAGTGAACAATATGGATCTTGTATTAAGTACATTTGAATAGATTCAACTTTAAAAGCTTTTTAAATATGCCCTATTGTTGAAACTGTGGTAAAGCTGTTCAAGTAATGATATTGACTCTTGATTGCTGTTCAGTTTGCCTTTTGTTGTGTCATTTGCAGGCAATTTTAGAAAAGCCTCTCCAATGCAGCCCCGCAGCCAATCGGTCAGTTTCATTCTCTGGCATTCATAACGGCATTTTCATTTAGATTTTATATTGCTGCTATGTCAAATATGAATGCCCTATTGTCAAGTCATATATTTTTTTAAACATTTATTTTTGTTTAGCGACTATTGTTATATCCTTTTTCTATGCACATTCTATTTAGTTTTATCAACTTTTGTATCATTTTTTGTGGTGTGGCGCTCTCACTCTCTCTTTCTCAATGCTCTCTATATCACTTTGGTTTGGCTGCAGTTGACAGGCGGCGACTGCTTTGAAATGTGGGCGTGTGCATGGTCAGCCTGTCATCAATGGGCGTGGCGTTCATTTGAGTGTATTTGTGTGTGTGTGTGTGTGTGTGTGACAAAGTAAAAGCGCAAACAGTTTTAGGAAGCACTTAAGTGGCGCGTTGTGTTGATGATTTATGACAGCGAGTCGTAGATAGGACAGTGTGGGTGGGAGAAGGAGGTGTTGAGGCTTTGGCAGCTTTCGGTTAAGTGCCTGCCTACACATACATGTATGTGTGTTGTTGTTGCTCTGCTGCTGCTGTTTATCACTTGAGCTTAAAAGCGCTCCATACATAAACACAGTTCGACACAAATTGCATTTGAAAGTTATTATTTATGCCTGGCAACTGTCAAATACCAAAAAAAACGGGGGGGTAGGGAAGAGGTATTTTCTAGGCGGCACTGACCCAAAAAAAAGGGCACAAGAAATGAAAGTTTAATTTGAGGCGCCGAAGCGTTAATACCCTGTATAAATACGAATTAATATATTTTTTTTCTGTATAAAAAACGCTTCTTAAACAAACGTAACTATGTGCGCAAAAAATGGAGAAAAATAGTATTAAAACAAATATGCAATGAAAGCGGAAAAAAATTGGTGAAAAAAATAAATACTTCTTGGGGTCGAACATTTATAAACAAATCAATAATACCCTCTCTAAAGGGTATTAAACAAAACCCAAAAATAGTAATGAACTGAATAGTAAAAGTTTTTGCACTTTGTTGCTTGTGGAAGGGACGACAAACAAAGTTTTGTTGTTTAGTCGCTTTTCTGTAGTTTCCTTTCATGTGCAGTTTTATTTTTTTGGCTGCAACTTCCTGCTACAACATTTCCATTTAGCTTGGCTAGTAACCTAGTTTAACTAGAGTCCTTTTGGCTGTTGTTATTGCTTGGTCTTCTTGGTCCTTTGTTGCGACAAAAAGTTGCTTCAATTTTGGATTTCACTGTTGCATTTTAATGGTAAAACGCTTAGCCAAAAAGCCAAAAGCCCAGGCAGGCAGTACTCTCTTGTTTTGGTGTTGGCCAAAAATGGGAAATGACACTTTTAAGCGCGACGATGACCTCTGAACCAGAAAGTCGTAAATAAACCGACAAAAATTTCCTTTTCGTTTCGGCAAAAGTTCCTTATTTAGTCCTTCTCTTTTATATTTCTGGACTAATGCCTTTTGGCTACAAACTTGTTTTTCTTTCACACTAAATTTCGTTAGCGGCCAGTTACTTTTTCGAGTGGATTTTCTATGTTGTTTTGCGGGTGTTGTTATTGCGGTTACGCTGTGGTTCTTCTTCTTTTTTCCCTTTTTCCTTTGTTGTTGTTGTTGTTAGCTTGTGGCGAGCAGATAGCTGAACGATGAAGAGAGAGCGAAATGCGAGTGAGAGAGCGGATACAATTGTGAGAGGTTAAGCTCTAGAGGAGTCATAATTTATTAGCGCTTGCGGTGTGTGAAACAGTAATGCCCATTTAGCTTTTTTCACGCCAGATATAGCTTCTAACGTCGATGCCTCAAAGTAATGCTGATTTTCAGCTTTATGGTATTATAATTAGCTTTACAACATTCTACACAGAAATGAACAAAGTTTAAATAGAAAGATCTGTGCAATCTTCTAAAGAATATTATTTTAGGCGAAAGTTTTCGGAGATTTTTATTTATAAATTTATTTTAAAATATTTATACAACATTTCATAACATTTGACATTTCAAGAATTAATTATATTAAATTTTGTTTTATTTCTTGCTACAATTTAGAAATCAATGATAAAATAGATAAAAAAAATATTTATTTTTGAAACTGGGTTTTCTGGGTTGAATTTTATACAACTAATTTTAATTAAAAAGTTTAAAGGAAATATTTAATTAATTTAATAATAATATAAGAAAATATTTGATACACCATCTTAAATTATTTTTTATTTTTTACCTTTTTTATTTATTTATTTATTTTTTTTTTTTTTTTTAACTATTTTTAGTTATTTTAATTGTGCATTTTTAGCTATTTCTCTTTATTAATTGGGGCCAACACTGATGCGAACGGTGTAACCAACGAAATGAGAATGAGACGAACCAAAAAAAAATAGAAAAAAGGAAACTTGAAGAGTGCAAAGAGTTAGGATTGTGGTTCTGTTTCAGATTGTTCAGGTGTAAAGCGCGTTGGAGCGGCTGTTTTTAGCTATGCTCGGTCAAAGCATTTAATTTGATGGGTTTTTGAGGGTTTCATGAAAAGTTGTAAAATGTTTTGGGCTTTCAGGCCAAGTTTAGTACGAGTGGTGGCTGGCTGGATAAATGTGGTGCAGCATAGGCCGTAAACGCTTAAAAAGGTTGTGTTATTAATTAGAAAGTGTGTGACGAACTACACACACTCACACACACACGCACCACTTGTTCCAGTAAGTGTGAAATGTTTAACTCAATTAAATATTTTGCGGTAGTTTTTACTAGAAATATATATATTTGGTTTCACGCGCATTTTAATCTTTAGGCTATTACAAACTTTCTTTTTTCTATTAAATTTTTTTTTTTTGCTCCCAAAGGTCCTTGACAGTTTTTTGCCAGTTGTGATTTATGAGCATATAAAAACTAACTCGCTGACCAAAATCACAAAAAGAAATAATATAATTTATACGACCAAGGCAGAGCCAGGGACAGCAGCATATTCTTTTTCTTTCCTTTGCCATCTTCCTGCTGTGCTTGAGAACTTCATTTAAAAAAAATAAAAATGCTCACTTTGACGCCGTCTCTTTCTGTCTTTCGAGACAAGTGTGCTTAGCCAGCTGTCCGCTGTCACCAAAAGAAAAAGAAACTCACTTATCTGTCGGCTTCATCGGCCTCTCTCTTTTGCTGTCGCTCTTTCCGTCTCTCCGTCTCTTTCTCTCTGTTTGCTAAGTCGCTCGGTTAGTGCGCTTGACATTTTTATTTAGCCGCATACAGAGCGTGAAAAATGCATAAAATTTCACTTAATTTTCTAAAGCATTTCAATTTCATAGACATTTTATACTCTATATGCCAAAAGGTAAAGCAAAGTGTGTTGGGTTTGTCGACTATTAAAGCTAAAACCGATAAATAAGTTGATAAATAAGTCAGCATAAATATATTAAGTCATGCTCTCACTCTAGTAAACATACAGACTGGAAGTAAACTTGAAATAAATTGGAAGCAGACTGAGCGTATTTTGCAGTCGGGAAGCTTTCGAAGTACCAAACTCTTTATTGTGTGGCTTTTCTATTCAGTTTGGTCATGACTTCTGGCGCCCACTGAACTATTGTTAAACGTTTGTCACTTTCACTATGCACGACGGACGACGGACGACGAACGACGGGAGGATCTGCAGAAGCCATAAACTAAATTCGATTGCAATTTCTTGTTGTTGTTGTTGTTAGTATTGCTGCTGCTGCTGCTGTTCTTGCTGCTGCTGATCTGATTCTGTTGCTGTCTCATTTTTGTACAGTGACTCCAGTCGAGGACAGTAAATCTCTGTGCCAAAGTTTAATGACATTGATTTATTTTACTTCGATTAATTCGTTTCCTTCTTGGTCTCTGTCTACTACTACGTGTGCCGGGCACATCCTTTTTTGTGTGTGCAGTGTGTGTGTGTGTGTGTATATCCTTTGCCTGGAGTTGGGCACGTCTTGTTTAGGGCAAGCGGCTCTCGATTTCACATCTTGAAATCCTTTGCAAACACACACAAACACACACACACACACACAGCCTTAATATATGCCACGCCCCATAATAGCCGCCCACATTTGCCTGGATTAAGTTTTTGTCCAAAAACGTGACTGGATGTCGTTTTTAGCTTTTGTTGTTACTTTATCGCATTGTTCGCTCTAGCAAACGAAATGCTTGCACCCCGCTCTTACTTATCCATTCTTTCTCGCTCGCTCGCTCTCTCTCTCTCTCTCTCTTCCCGTCTTGTTTTGGTGCTTTGATTCTAACTGCAGTTGACATGCACATAATGGGAATTGAGAGATTTTTCTTCTGCTTCGCCCACACTCCCCTTACACTTGTCCGCCCCTGCTTGCCTACTTCGTTATCGCGCGATTGGTTTTCGTCTTTGGTTTTGCAGTTTCTTCTTTCACATCTTCTGCACGATATTTTATTGCATTTGAAATCGTTTCGATTTTCTTTCATTTGTTACATTTAACGCTAGTTTAATTTTAAGTGATATTTAATCTGCGATTGCAAAAGTATCGTTTTTCTTAGTTTCTTTATTTTTTCTTCTATTTTTTTAATTTTTGTTGATTTCTTTTAGTTTGTGTTAGGTGAAATGTGATATTTAATGTTAGAGTGGTGAAAAGTTTAAAGGATTTAGTGTTGTAACTTAAACTTATTTAACCTATATTATGGGGGAAAATAATCTACAATAGGGACAGTTATGTTTTTGCTTAAATTTACGTTCATATTAGCTTTTGATGAGCTTTATGTTTCATTAATGAGCTTTGTGAAACTTTGTGTGACTTTGATGAGCTTTTTAATTGAATCGAATATTTTGTTCTATGCAATTTTTTCAACTTTTCCAAGGGTTTTAAATTCAATGCATAGGGAAAAAATAGTTTAGGCTCTCCAGTTATATTCAAATAAATTCATAACACTTAAATATAAAATGAGTTTTTTCGTTTCCCTAAAAATATATATATATTTTTTTTTATATCGATTTAAAAATCATAATTTTTATTAAAGATTTTTTGTTGCTTCAAATAAGAGGTTGTTTGTTACCCAGTGATTTTTATCAGTGACTAGTTTTGAAGAGTTTTTTCAATTAAATTGAATACTTTTATGGTTTTTCATGCAACTTGCTTCGATTTCAAATACATTTAGCTGCATCCTTTAAAAACTTTAAGCTATGCAAATATACATATAAAAAAACATATTTCATGCACACATCCGTTGCGGCGACTATGGCGTCGGCATTTTTGCCTCTCTCTAAAACTGGGCAGAATATCACAAAAAAAAAAACACCAAAAAAAACGAGAAATGAAAATATTTGCAAATATGTGAAAAATGCAGAAAAATGCCGAGTGGTGACGACATACTATATACATATATACAACGATGATGGTGACGCCACAAAAAACTGCAACAGATTGAATTATCCAAGTGTTGGTCAGGTGTATTGCGACAAGTCTTTTTATCCCATTCCCCCCAATCGCCTGTCCCACATCCTGTATACACAGATATTTGTACATATGTATATATGTCTATGTACATATGTGGGCGGTGGACCATGCCCAACCACAACGCATCACGCTTGGTTGAACGAAAGCCGCCGATATGGCCGGTAATTGCATTATGCAACTATTGCCATATTAAGTTTTGTACTCACAGTTAGCGACCAGGCCAAAATCCAAAACCCAGAATTCAAAATAAACTCGATATAATGGTTGGCAAATCTCCGGGTTGGGGGGGTATATAGGAGCAGAAAATGCGGAACAAGCCATGTTAAATGGAAAATGTGCACGAGCCGGAAATGGGTTTCAGCTGAGGCTTTATGTTTTATTTTCTTCTATAGCCCATGTCGGCCACAGATTTGTCAGGCATCTATAAAAAAAAAAAAAATACGAATTTCCTGTTGCTAAATGAAATTAAAATTAAATATTTCAGAGCGGGGAAAATGTTAACGAGTGGAAAGACTAATATTGAATTTTATAGGAAATTATCTTTTAAGGTGGGAGATCCCCTCAGAAGGTAAAAATAAAAAATAATTAGCATATTATTAATTAACTTATTTCTATATTATTGCGATATTTTAAGAGAGTTTGGAACAGGGTATCAAAAGACATTTTATCTTTTAATTTTTGAATAAATAACTAAAAATATAATATGTTCTATCAGAATAAATTCCACTTTAGGCTTCTCAATTTGAAAGATCCTCCAAAATTATTCTCAGTATAAAGTTTTGAGGACTCTAGTAATAAATATTATTATAGTAAACCCATGTTTTCTTAATTTTTTCATTTATATTATATAAAAATTCATAGAAAAATATTTATTCAAGATTTCATACCTTGAAATATGGAAAAAAAAAAATATTAAATTTTGTTCAATTTCTTGCTTCAATGTTGACACAAAATATTGGGAAATACGCGATTATTATTATTCTCTTAAAAGAGTTTTGCAATCTATTAAAGGACATAATTATTATAGGCCCACATTTTCTATTTTTAATTTATATTATATAAAAAACTGTTAAAAAAAATATATTTATTCAACATTTCACACATTTAAATAAGGAAAAATAATAAAATTAAATTTTGTTATACTGCTTGCTACTATGTTTTGACCCACAATATTATGCTTTTAACCCAAAATTGTTTTATTTGGCTTTTTATGTTGAAATTTTAATGATTTTAATCAGCTAGAATAGAAATTATAGCTTTGCTTAAGTATGGCGCTTGCCTGGCTGCTTAAATATGCTTGCCACCTCTGCCCCCAAGCAGCAATAAATTGCAACACCTAAAACACTTATCCAACAACAGCACACACACACACACACACACACACAGTTCTAACCTCAGTGTAGCCCCTGCCAATCCTCATCTCCCCTCTACACATTTACCAAACAAAACGCAACACATTTGTGACTGCTTGTAGGCTTAATGGAGGGGTGGTTGGTTGCAGCTTTGTGCTGTTGGGGAGAAGGGGAAGAGTTTGGTCATAATGTTTAATTTAGTGCTGCCATGTTGCCACATTTGCCAACCCTCCGCCTCCTTCCGTTGTTACGCCTCCTGCGTCTTGTTGCCAACAACCATTTTTGCTTGCCTGCTAATAATAATAATTTTCATAATTTCTTTGCCACCTTTTTTGTTGACGACGCGACGCGACGACGCTTGAAAATAAACTCCAATTTAACCCTTATGCTAATCTAATTTTTCTCTTTCTCTCTCTCTTTTTACATAATCTTTCTCCCTTATGTTGTTTATGGCCGCTCGGCTCAGGCTGCTGCTTTGTAACGTTTTATACGCGTCGCGCCGCACTGAAAGCTCAGGACGCTCTGCATAATGTGAAAACACTAAATGGGGTAAGTTATATATATAAAAATATACTATATATATTTTTTCTTATCAGAAATGCTTTCAATTTGAATTGTGAATTTAAATCACTTAAAATACTTTTGAGCTTATTCTGCTAGAAAACGAGGCTTTTTAATGGTAAAAGTATTCGGGAATTTTGATTTATAAGTGGAATTTAAAATAAGAATATCAAGAAAATTTCTTAAATTTATAGAATGAATTTTTACATGCTAAATTGAGCTTATTGTTCTCAATTACACTTGCGAATTTAAATCACGTAAATTTTTGACTGTCAATTAAGTCTATTTTTATCCCTATTTATTTTCATTTTAATTATAATATAAAATGGAATTTTAATAGATCTTCTGTATTTATTTTCCGCCCTCGAATCTAGCACAATTTTCAACTTTTATTATGTATGATTAGTGAGATTTTTTATTTTCAAGTAGGCAACTTTTTTGTTTTTATCATGCGCGTTTTCTGTCAGAATTTTAGCTTTTAATTTGAAATTTTTTTTGCTGATTTAGCGAGAAAAATATATAGGAATGGGGAGATGAAAAACCAGCTGCCGCATCAACTTATCATAAACGCAATCATGCAACACAGCAACAACAACGAGAGGAAATAGCTGCCAGAATTTTCAGCATCGCACTGCCATCATTATGGCTAACTGACTGCGTGACTGACAGATTGACTGACGCATGGATTGACAGAATCATGACACGGCATAAAAAAAATGCATTCACAGCGATATACAAATTGGAGGTGTGCTCGACAATGAGATACCCTAAGCAGAGTTTTGATATAGAGGGGATTATAAATTAAATTTATTTATTTATTTTATTTTAGGTTTTAAAGCCTCTGATGTCAATGCGATAATACAGGTGTATAGGTGTATATAGAGTAGATGACTAGATCGTCTCGGCTGATCAAGAAGGCTGATATATATACTTTATAGTACGAGAAATTTCTCCGAATATCTGTTACATTTTTATTATACTCTCTCATCGAATTTTAGTAGCTGCAGGGTATTAAACATTTTCAAATTTCTGCAATTCCTTTATTGAGACTACAAATTTTCCCTGTTCCTTGTTTGAGTAGAAATATACTATAAATAATTCCTATTCTTCCTTCAATTACTTTTATTCCCTTAAGCTGAATTTAATATAGTATATAATTACTTACCAATACTCTTATAATATCAGCTTTCATTCCTTAGATTCATAATTTTAAAAGAAATATCAAATTAACTCTTCAAACAAATACACTTGCATATTTCATAGGGTATACGATTGTCTTGTTTTTATTATTTTCCAATATAGTTTTGTGCAACATTCGAAGATCTGCCTTATACTGTAAAAACCCCCCGCCTGTTGGCCATAAAATGCAAGTAATTTCAAAGTTTCGTTCTGTGTGCCCTGGCAGCTTAAAAATATGCTACGAAAAATAAAAAATAAAAACAAAATATAGGGGTAAAAATGGCTAAAAATTGTTAGCACAAGACACGCGCCAAAAGTATTTTTTCCGCAGGCACAAAAATGTCAATTTGCGCTTTGGAGGCAACAACCAAAGCTGTCAGTAAAACCCTCCAGCAACAATAACAGAAGGTTGCATCCAAATGAATGTACGGCCAGTGGGGGGTATTGCCACACAGAAGCGGGAGACGAAAGACATGAAGACAGCGTCAGCGAAAAAAATCGAATGACATTTGGCATTTGTTGCGTTTTACTTTATTTTTTTTCTTATCATTTTCTATTACGCCATCAAATCAGCCCGAATATTATTATTTGAAATGTCATGTGTTTCCCAAAAAAAAAGGGTTAAGCATTGGCAAAGAAGGAATTGCAACGGGGGGTAGACCACATGGAATGCACCCTATATATTTATATGGTATGCCACATTATCAGCGCTCCAAAATCTGACATAATTTGCATGTCCTGGTAGTGACAATAAAATAAAATAAAATTGTGCAGCTGTGTGCAACGATATTTATATTTTTTTTTACAACATTTTCCACTGAAAGGCACAACAATCGCTAAGGAGCATAAACGACAGGAAGACACAGGACGATAGCAGTTGAATAGGGACAAAAATTTTCTTTTTTTGTGGCAACATGTGCGCGTGCTATATTTGTAAAAAAATTTTGCGATTGTAATCACAATTGTCTTGAAATATGTTATTTGATTGGCAGTTGTTAAAATCTATTTTTTTTTATAGATTTTATATTTATCGAGAAACAGTTAAAACTAATCGGTTATTGAATTATAATTTTTTTGTTAATACAATTAGATTTAAAATAAAAATTGATATATCAGGAGAGACTGGAATACTTTATTAATATCGAAAAAATATATATTGATTTGTGCATCTTGCAAACAACTTATTATATTTTTTTAATGGATTTGATTGGCAATTGTTAAAATCTCTTTTTTTTTTTATAGATTTTATATCTATCGGGAAACAGTTTAATGTAATCGATTTTGGAATATTAATTTTTTTTGAAATGCAAGTAAAATTTAAATTAATATCAATATAGGCTAGGCTACTAAATTATATGTAAAAAAAATATATACTGATATTTTTACAACTTTATTAAACAATGTTAAATAGAGAATAAATTGCTAATAAGTTGGTATAAGAGCTGTTTTAAAGCTTCTTCAGAAAATCTATTTGAATATATTTTTTCGAAATTGAAATCGTTTATTTCATAAATTATTTCAAAACTGTATACCTATAAAAATCGATTTCTAATAATTTTTAAATCGTTTTATTTTTAACAAGACACTTTTATATTTATCCAATTCTATTAATAAACCTAACCCTATATCGATAACTGTGCCAATAAAACAAAAGCTAAAAAAAGCATTTGAACCAATTAGCTGCATTTTGCCACAAAGGGTAAATTATATTACCCATAGGCAAGTTGTGCGATAAAATTGCTGCGTTTGACTGGTAATTGCTACTTCCGGCATATAAAAATACAAGATGGCGAAATAAAAAGAGGCGTCGTGCTCATAAAATAAAATGAAAAGGGGTTGCAAGGACGCGGCACCAAACAGGTTGAGTTGGACTGCAATTTGTAACAAGTTGCGTTGCGTGTATTATTTACGAGCAATGGGCGAAAACAAGAATAAGATCCTGTAGGGAGTCAAAAGAGGGGTATGCAAAGGGGGTGGTAGGTAGGTGGGTATAAGAAAACTTGTAGAAAGGGTGCTTGGGACAAGGACGCCGCTGCTGCTGCTGTCTTATAACGCAGAACTGTCGTCCTTTGCCAATAAATCACGGGCCATTAGCCATGGACTCGGCGACGGAAGTCCTTTCGCGACTGCAACAACGACGGCTCCGACTTCTCCACTCGGCCTCTGGCGGTGACCTCGTCCTGCGGCACGTTTTGCGGACGCTTTAAGCTTGTTTTAATTAGAAGACGCTGTGCGAAAAATTACATTTAAAACGCTGCAACTAAGCGCAGGAAAAAGTGGGAAAATGTGAACGCATATTTTAGGATTTTCTTTAGTATGGCCACCCTAAAAACAAGTGCAAAAAAAAAATGGTTACACACTTTTGGTCTGTATTCAACTCGGCGACCGCTGAATAAATGTGTTTGGCTTTAGTTAAGGATTTGGCGGCCAGTTAGTAGCAGCTTGTCGGCTCTTTGCTGCATTCATTCATTATGCAGCTTAAGCGAGCTTGTGCCCCACCTTCTCCACCTCTCTCCTTCGCTAAAAACAAGGGGCTATAACGCTGCAGCGTCATATACATATATAACCTTATATACCCTTCCTTTTTTGGCTAACTTGTGTACAATTTTGGTTGTGTGCGAGGCGCATCCATTGCAGCAAAAGCCTAGCAAATTAATCGCTGACTGCGTCGTTTATAGCGCTCTAATATATCAAATGTGATTAACACAGCAAATTAAGTTGAAAGCCCATGCCTTGACCTGAAATTTTTGGCTAAATGTGAGTTGGCCAAGAGTGTGCAACAAACTGGGAGCGAATGAGTTAGAATGAGGTTTAGAACTATATCATTATGATCGTATTATTTGTAGGATAATATAAATGAGGTTTAATAGAAGTCTTTTTTTGATTTTCGTCCTTCAATTTAATTCGCAACCGTGTATATTATTTTTTTTAATTGTGCGTTAGTTTTTAGCACTCTTAAACTTTGGTTTATATTTTTGGGGAAATAGTTTTTAAAGTGCAACTCAAAACCTTATAATATTCTTTATTAGTATTTTAAAAACCTTTCATACATTCATTTCCTATTCTAATTTTATATTAAATTGTTCTTTCAGATGTATCATCCCATTCAAATGAAACCCGCCGATAGCGAGAATCGCAATGGTAAGTAAATAATTAAAAAATATACAATAGCATAAGCAACTTTTAGAAAATGTAAAAATATAAGTTTGCCACTGATTGCTTAAAAATAATCAAGGAAGTAACCTATATGGCATTTAATATAATTTATTTAAAACAAAACTTAAATTTACCAACGATGGCATAAAAGTTTTGCTACAATAATCCACTTATTTCAACTTTAAGAAGAGATTAAAAATTAGAAAAACATTTTTAACTGCACATGAAATTTAATTTTTAATAAACACAAAAGAAACCTCAGTTATATTCAAATAAATTAAATTATAGTTACTTTGCTAGTTAAACAAGAGTTTTTATATGCAGTATAGTGCACTCTCGACAGAGTTTACCAATTAAAACTAAGGGTGTTTGGAAAAGCAATAAAAGAATTTAATTGTATTGGACAGCTTTTTATTGGCAACACCAATAAAACGAGGCTGTTGCTGACTTTGATTCCGGCTGTCTGTCTGTCCTTTTTTTGTATACCAAAGTGCAGTTTTTGCATGCAATATTTTTATATACTGTTTGTTTTTGTTTTTTTTTTGTTTTTATTTTTGGATGGTAGCGGAGGGGGGCAAGGGGTAAAGAAGACTGTCAGTTGCGTGTCGGTCACTTGGCAGTTAATTAAAAACCATCAATTATGTGCCGAGCTGTGTGCAGAAAGCCAAAATGTTTAACAGCGAGAAAAGTTTTTTGCGAAAAAAAATTTAATTTATGTTAATTTTTTTCGTTGCCAGCTTTCGCTATCAGAACCCCCTTCTCTGTCGGTCTTGCTCTCTCTTTCCCTATCTCTCTCTCTCTCTGTCTGTTGGCCCCCGCACGCGGCTTCTTATTTTAATTATACTCATGAAATTAATCTGCTTAAGTGACCACAAAAATGTTGACTTTTTCCTCCACACACAACACACACACTTTTAAAGCGATAGCAATTTTTTAATTGGCGACCTCTAGCGGCGCTTATTGTTAACAAGTTGTAGAGTTGCATGGGAAAAAAGTTTATGACATGCGGCTTCATTCTCATTCTGCTCATCCTGCGGACCACCCCAACTATTATGTCCTGATCCTATTTATGCTCTTGCTTCTGCTACTGCTTGCATCTACTTTTGGTTTGCTGCGTATAATTATGCTTGTTCAACATGGTGTATGCTTCATCATATTTTCGACATTCTCACTTACTTTTTTTTTTGTCTCATAATTCTCCTAATGATAAGTTAATGATGGACAAACTCTTCATTCTGTTTAGATAGCTCTTAGCGCAAGTTAATATTTATGTCATCAGTTAAACTTGACTGGAAATATTAATGTGAATTGTACATTAGATCTAATAAAGTAATGTTAGTTGACAATGTTTTGAGTGTTATTGAAGAGTATATAGAATTATTATTATTATCATCTTAAATTTTCTCACCAGATTTTCAACTTCTTGGCTTTGATTTCGCCTTTTTACCAATTATACGAAAAATGTATAAAGTTTTGACAATCTTAAAAAAAAAAACCAATAGAAATTAATAAAAATAATAACCGTTTTTCTGATCATTATTTGTGCATTAGATTGATTTAATCCATTTAAATAATTTTCAAAATAGCATTTTTCGATTGTTTTTAAAAATCTTAAAATTTTAATTTATTGAATTTCAGCTACCAAAAAATACCTGACAAAATTTGCTTTAAAAGAGATTAAAACTAAAAGCACATGGCGTGCTAACTATTGATTACTTTGACAGCTTAAATTGATAGTTGCATTAGTAAATGAATAGAGTAGTTCCGTAAAATATGACTTATCGTTATATAAATTAAAATAATTATATATACATTATATAATTAAAGCTTTAGCTTGCTAGCCCCCGAGGCAAAGCTCTGCAATTAGTTCAACTTTAAAAGCAAAATTCTTTTTTTTATTGCTGTCGTGTTGATGTTTCAATTTCAATTTTAGATAATCTCTAAAAGCAAACGCCCGCAATGCGCCTAAAGCAATGAAATGCAAATGCATTTTGGATAAACTCCAACATTTCGCCGCATTATAGACGTATTGTATATAAAGTTATATATATTTATATATATATCTAAATATATACATATATACAGACTCGTACTTGCCGCAATTGCATTTCAATATTGCCACATAGCCAGAAACTAGACAAATTCTTTTTATTTTTAGTGTTCTTTTTTGTTTTGTTGTTTTGAATATTTTTGTATTTTGTATTCGTGCTTTGGCACTTTAACCTCAAAAAAATGAAGGAAAAAAATAACAAAACTGGCAATAAGCATAAAAAATAGCAAAAAGTTTTACTTTGCACAGAATTTATGCCAAACAGCGGAAACGATATAATAGAAAAAGATGGCAGAAATATTCTTTCTGACTTTTTTTTTTTGTTTTTTTACAACGTCTGGATAGCGTGGGTGTATCTCACTCTTTGTCTCTGGCTGTGTGTTGGTTTATGCCTAGAAATCGAAAATAAAAAGACACTTGCAACGTAACAACAAACGGAAGGTGGCAATTTAATAAAATGCTTGAGTGAGTCGCCGAGTTTCGTTTCCGGTTTTGCCTTGGGAAACCTACTTTGCCTCATTCCTTCTTCTTTTTCTGAAAAACTGTAGCATACTTTTTGGCAGTTGTCTGTAGAGCAACCTTTGATTGGTTTTTGGTTGTACAATCCTTGTTTGTTGTTGTAGTTCTTCGTTGTTGTTTCTGGTTAGCTGTAGGGCTTTGCAGTTTGGAAAAAATGTGAGTATAGAATTGTGCAGAAAACAGAAGTACTGGCTAAGAAAGTGCTCAAGTTGTCTCAATAAAATGTTTTGGCAATGAGCACAGCTTACTGTTAGTCGCAAACATGTTGTAAAATGTATCAATTGTATAGCTTATGCCTTGAATTTAATACAAACTGGTTATAATATCATGTAAGATTCTCTACAAACATAGTTTGAAGTACTGTCTAGACGATATGTCTGTGTGTTAATATTTTTAATTAGAATATTAGTTTTTTCGTTTAGGTAGGCTTATTAATGTTAACAATAAAACCGACAAATAAATAAACAAATAACAAATTATCTGCTGCTGCTCTAGTACTGGGTTTCATACTTAGAATATTTTTTATTATACCATCCCTAAAATTGTTTCTTATATATATGTTCTAAAGTGAGGAAAAAAATTACGATCAATCGATCTTCTTTTAATTTATTATGTTCTCAAATATTTCCTTGTTAAGGTAAGAACGCTGGTTCTCCTCGATTTATACTCTGTGAATGCGAAAACAAGATCCTAATTGACCACAATAATAAATTTAATACCTCACTATTGTGCACCTATATTGTGCACCTATAATTCCCAATTGGTTTCCGCAATATGAAATTATTTTCCAAATATCTTTGCTGTAGAATAATTTTGCTTATACAAAAAATAAGTTAGACCAAATAATAATTTTCGGCAAACAATTTTCTCACTTTAGGCTAAATTAAATTGTCACGAAATTGTAGTAAAAAATTCTTTAATTAGGCAGAATAATCTTTCATAATTTAATAATTTAAATAAAGATCAAAATGTTCACAATAATAAAACAGCAGTCTTTATAAATTCGTTCATAAAATATAATCAATGTTTATGGTTTAAGTAAAATAGATCAAAAAATTATTTTGAAATTTTTATAACAAAATTTATAACATTTTTATTTAAGTAAAATTCGTAACTCTTTTACCCTATAGCTAAGACCTAAATGCCATTGAAGCCATATTACAAGTTTTCTTATATCGGTTTTGTGTACTTATAAATACAACAAATGGCGCTTCATTTTCACTTGAATTGCAGAAAGTGCAGTTTAATTTTATGGCGCTGACCCTGCGCTATAAACCTCGAGCCAAAACCAAAAAAAGTTGAAGGGGAAGTACGAAGGTACATAAATACGACAAGTGTTAGTAAGGGGGATTGTTAAACGAGAGTTGGGTTAGTAGTACGAGGTATAGGAGGTAGCCAAACAATAGACACAACCATTGGCCAAGAAAAAGTGCTGTAATAATGGCAAATTTGCATTAGGTTAAGTAAATGTAGAAAACATGAAAAAATGAGAAAATGCAAGCAAATCAAATGAGTAAACAAAGAACAAAAGAAAGTTCAAGAGAAGTAGGGTGGTGTGATGAAATAAAAGAAAGAAAAGTGCAACGTGGTAATCAGTGCAATTTACATGCAAGCAAACTTCAAATAGACAACAAAGCGCCCAGAAAGACGACGATGACGATGACGATGACGATGTCAAATAAACTGGCATTTTTTATACCCTGTATCCATTTATATTGTGTAGAAAGAGGGTATATTAAAGGCAGAAGAAGGCAGAAGAAGGCATATCTGATTCTATGCAGTGGATCTGGCTCTGTTCTACTGTTTTTCACTTTTAATAAAAATAAATCGAATGGATCATAGCATACAGCTGTTGTGGGAATATTAGGTTAAAAGTTCCGTAAATTCTCACAAATTTAATATTTAATTATGCTCATAATAAATTCTTAAATTAAACAAAATCCGATAAGTATTATCTTATAAGTAACACGGAATAATTGATAAATTTTGTTTATATAATTAAGTTAAACTTTACTAAAATTGGATCGGGATATATTAATTTATATCTCAACTTCCCTTGGAACTAGTTTTGCTGCCAGGGTAAATATCTTTGTCAGTTTTCTTTTGTTATTTTATTTTGTATGTATAAAAATTCTCCCCCATTTTTTGGGGGTGTTATTAAATTTGCAAATACGTAATGTCAAATGGGTTTTTTTTTGTGTTTTTTTTTTTGACGATGCATACTTGAGGGCGCGCCAGAAATGCAGTAAGCAACCAAAAGGCAGACATGTAAACATTTTCATGGTTATTCCACACAATTTGCGAACACTCTACTACAGCTCCCAAGAAATATTCAAAATGGATTGTATTTGCATTTAATGGGAGTGGGAATTGAGTGAGAGAGATGGAGAGAGTGTGGGGCAGGCGAATACTGGGTATTGCCGCATATGAAATCGATATGCAAATGTTGTGTGAGGTTGACTTGCTGCAAGTAGAAGAAAGTTTTTTTTTTTGACTTCCTCTGCGATGATGATGCACGTATTGTTTGCTTGTAAACATGATAAAAATTCAAATTAGCCATTATGGCAAGCCAAGTACATATTTATAAGTGTGTTTGTGTGTGTGTGTGTGTGTGTGTGTGTGTGTGTGTGTGTGTGTGTGTGTGTGTGTGTGTGTGTTACTGTCGCGTTGAAATGTAAAATGTGGCAAAGAAATTACCGGAAGGCAATTGTGAAAGAAGCAAGTGTAATAAGAACCTTGAGCAAGTAGTACATACACAAAATTGTATTTGCATATTTCAATGAAGGTCTTTTTTTTATTTTTGAATATTTTGTCTTAAAAGTGCTCAAGGCAATCAATAAAAATAAAAAAATGGTTGATTAATAAGTGCAAATTGTTTATACCATTCAAAAAGAAGCAATTTATTTGGGTATTGACTGGTAAATCAATAAAACAAGTATTATAGATGTTGATTTAATTGAAAACATTTGGATATTTGATAAAAACTGTCGACTTTTGACGACATTTTTTTATAGTATCGACTTATCCAATTTTATTAAAATTTACTTTAAACTTCAATAAGCATTTTAAAATAATTGTTTAATATTTGTAAATATTAATAACTCTGCTGATTTTTTTCAAATTTGTAAAGAGGTATATTGAAGCATTTCAACTTCCATTTCCAATTTTCTAACTTTAATTGACACTCTTTTTAAAGTATAAAATATTTAAGGTTTTAATTTTGATGTTCAATGAATTTTTATATATCACAAATGAATTTATAAAACTCAATCTCACATTGCAGAAAAATTTAAAATTTTTGTGATAATTTAAAAATTTATACGAAAAGTGTTTATCAACGAATTGTAGATCTACTGATATACAATCTTAATCTCTGCCTATAAATATATATAAATTTTGTACATATATTTTGCATGCTCTCAATCTTTCTCTTGTTCGCATTCTCACAATTTGATTCTAATCATAATTAGCGCACACGCAATAGTTACGAACCTTAAAAAAAAAAAACTCCAAGCAAAATGTGTTAATTAACTCATTAGCAACAACAACAACAAATATGCAAATGAACAAGCAATACAACAACAAGAAATGTAACATTAAAAGTCATTTAAAAGAGCGCAACAAAATTTCACAAACAACAAGAAAAACAAACAAAAAACAAGTTGTACATCAAGTTTTTCTAGTTATGTCCGCCCAATAGAACAATTGATGAGTTGAGAAACATGAGATGAGTTGAGATTTAAGATGAGTTGAGCTTAGTTTTACTGGGGCTAGAGCAATTCTCTCTAATCTTTTGTTTAGTTGCAACTAAAACGTCAATCTGTTTAAATCGTTTGTACCATCAGCGTTGATTTACGAGTTTTTTCACGAGTGCGAAAATAAAAATTCCAATTTTTATCCATTGTGTTGGATTTTTCCACGTTGATATTTAAATACCAAATGTGCCACGTTCTCATTGTTATTGTTGCTGTTGTTGTAGTTTGTGTTGCATGTGACGTTGCTTAATTAGTTGCAGTGTCTGCCACCGATCTGCTCGTTTCGATTCCTACCCTCTACGCCCCTTGGCTGCTGATTGATGTCAATTTATTTTTAGTGATTTGATTTTTGCCAATACGCGCTTTTTATATCCAACGCGGCATGCGAACTCTGTTTCATTGTTGTATGTGCTGCTGGGCTAAAAGTGAAAAAAATAATATAGTATAAAAAAGAAAATTCAAAATAAATCGATTTAGTCTGAAATTAAATTTTAATCGTTGTGCGACAACCGCGTTGTCGCATGCCACAAAAGTGAAACGAAAACAATTCAACAGGGTGATTGTTGAAAGCATTTAAAAGGAAAAGGAATTCATTAAACGATCGTTTAATCGATGAGCTAATGTGAGTTTAAACATTTTATTAATATTATTTCTTAAAAATATTTGTACGTAAATAGATTCATTTTATTCTTAACTATTTAATTATAAGCAGCATTTGGAGATAAGAGTTCATGTTAGTTAACATGCAGTTGAAGATATGTTGGAAACATTAAACTAACAAGTTAACAGGGCAAAAGATTTAAATGTTAAGCACAATTGCTGTAATTTGTCCAAACATTAACATGAACTTGAACTAAATAGACTTTGAATTTTTGCCAGGAAGTAATTATATTCTAAATTTTGTCGGGTAATATTAGCTAACATGAACTTTAATAAAGCTGATTTGTCAGGCATATTAGCCAACATGAACTTTAATAAAGCTGATTTGTCAGGCATATTAGCTAACATGAATTTAAATAAAGCTGATTTTTAGAAAATGTTTTTTTTTCTTGTTTTTAAATTACTATGTTGAATAAATGTTATTGTAAATTAAAATTTTTTTTTTTTTTTTTTGTATCTTTGTTGCCCAACCATGACCCACCCTATATAGAGAGATATTGTCTACTCTTACCATACAATTAAATGCCGAATGCCTTTCCTTTTATTCAGTTTTGTCGCAATTCTTTGAGTGCCGTTTAGTTTTCTTTATTGTCTGATTTTCCTAAACTATTATTAGCGCTATTCGAATCGAACTTTTGTAGTATTTTATTCAGAATTGTAGTATAAAAGCAACTCATGATCAATATAATGGATGCAATCTGCAGGGAAAACTCGATGCCAGCGGCTTGTCTAAAGAAAATTTAGAATCAATAGTGCGAATCTTTGAAAAAGAATAAACTAAATGTTAATTGTTGTTGAAGAAAAACAAAAATCAATTTGAAATATATATTTATAATATATGTACTTAATTAATTGTTTTACGTTAAACGTTCAATTTCAACGAGTCAAAAATAATATTTATTGTGCGTGGCTAAAAAAAAAGAGCAAAAAGAACAAAATATGACATCAAAAATTAAATAAATAATAATCATATTAAATAAATAAATAAAAATAAAGTGTTAATTGTTATAAAAGGCAATCGCTGTCTGTGAATGTTGTGCTTAATATTTATGATATTTGCATATTGAATTTATTTACTCCTTTTCTCTCTCTACGATATCTTTTTGGCACTCAAATTTTTGTGTGTTTTCTTAACGATTTGTGTGTGTGTGTGTGTATTTCTTCTGTGTGTGTGCTCACTCTTTTTCTCTGTGTGTGTGTGTGTGTAAATATAAGTGTAAAGTATTTTCAAGAATTTTTTCTTCTTCGTCGCCAATCTCTTGCCTTGTTGCCATCTGACATGATAAATAATTCAACTGAAATTGGTTTCGTAAATAGCCAAGGCGGCAACAAAAGCAACAACAACAACAACAGCAACAATAACGAAGAGTATGGCAACAACAATAAATACAACGAGAACAACAGCAGCATCAGCAGCAGCAGCAGTCAATTATCATCAGTAATTGAGAATTTATCCAATAATATCGACATTGCAACATTGTCCTCAACTTGTACATCATCGTCAGGATCATCATCATCATCATCATTGGCAGCGTCAGCGTCAGCGGCAGTGACAACAAGAACATCCTTGCTGGCATCGTTGCATGCCACGCATAAATCCTATCCGCCAATAAATTCAGCATATTGGCTGCCATCGTCGCATCCATCACCGTATACAGTGCCAGGTATGCAAGAGTCGCTCAATTGCACAGCTGCCTCTCTATCCAATTGCAACATGCCCCCTAGTGTGGCAACCTTATCCTTCAATACCCCACAGCAAGCATCCGCACAGAGCACCCCTAGCAGCTGTCCATCTTCATTCAACTCTGCTCCTCTCTTATATATTGATGGTCTGTTGATGTTGAAGTGTTATCTACCTTGTTTCAGTATCCTGGCAGCAGGAAGCAGCAACAGCAGCAGCAGTCCAAATTGCTTCTGGCGCCAACTTACATGCACATTACAATTGAGCTCACTTAGTCCTTCTCTTCATCCCTTTTGCTGTCCTTTAAAATTGGGTAATTAAAGCAATTTATTGGCCACCAAAATTGCCAAGCAGTTGTCATTAAGTAAATTGCCCAAATAGCAACTTTTTTGTTGCCAAAAATAAAGTTTTACTCGGTGTGGAATTTGTCTTCAATCACCGATTACAAAATACGATAATTAATTTCAGAGTTTCAGTTGATCAAATAGGGAAAAACCACTTGAAGTTCTCAACTTGCGTTTCAAACTTGTTGAAAATCTGTGTACTATTTTTTATAATGTGTATACTAGAGCTGTAAAAAGTAGTTAAAAGATAAGTTAGTCTTGGCTAAGTGAGAGTGTTGAATTAAAAACTCTCACATCTTGTTAGTTATCTGATTGAAAGATTGGGCAAGTAATTGATTTTTAAGAAATGTCTCTCTTTTTTTAAATAAATAAATTTTTTCAATGATTATTAAAATATTCGTTGAAAGAAAATTCGTCTGAGATGTGTTCATAAAAATATAAATAATTAAATTAGGCATTTTATACCTGAATATATGTTACAATTGTTTAAGATATAAATATTGAGACCTTTGTATATTTATTTTATTTTTCACTGCGCACTATATTTTTTTTTTAATAATTGTAGCAACGCTATTGAAAGAAATTTAAGCTTGAAGTCGTATAAATCTCATGGTTCAATGAAATTTAATTGAATATTGCAGAAAAGTATGTGTTTATTTAATAATCCACATTGCAATATTTTTTTATATGCTTACCATTAATTTTTATCAGTTTCCTGAAAAATAATTACCTTTTTCTGCCTTTTAACTGAGAATTAAATAATTAAACTGCCTTTTAAACTGACACCTTAAGATAAACACAGGCTTTAATTTCTTACACTTTAATTTAACCTTATTATAATCCAGACCATACATTTTATCAAAAATGCATTTTACTGCTCAAATTTTCTTACCAGAAGTTGTTAAGTGCTGTTGTCATTTAACTGGAAAAATTTAACACACAAAATGAAGTGTAAAATATATAAATTTTCACTTTTGATATACGATTTACAGCAACAATGATGGCAAAACCTGAAACTGAGTTTCTGTTAAAAACCCTCAGCATCCTGATTTCTGTTTCTGATCCTGAGTATTTCAAACAGTCAAAGTGTCCATGCCATGTCAATGTATATATACACACACACATCCTTCCACATCAAGATATCCTGGCCAGATCTCTTAGTTGGCCATACGTCGCTTTCAGATTCTTTTTGTTGAACTTAAACACCAAAAAAAAAAAGAGAAAAAAAATAAAATAAAATAAAAAGTCCTTTGCACCACAAGTTGAATGTGTGTTAATGATGTTAAAGTCAAGTGTAAACTGTGGCCAAGTGGGCGTGTGTGTGTGTTGTTCAGTCAGGTGGACGAAGGACAATGGCATTCACATGCTTTTTAATATGTTTGGCATATGTTTCTTTTGTTTTTTGCGTTTTTGTAAAAATTGTCAGTGTAAAATGATGGAAAGTCCTGTTGCGGCTGCTACAGCTACTGCTGCGTGGTAGTGTCCTTGCGTAAAGTATGTCATCATCTGCAGTTCATAAAAAGCCGCTGGGTAATTGACATTAAAAATTTAAATTGAGATGGAAATGCGTTTGGTGGCACAACATCATCATACGGGAGAATAAGCTTATGAAATATTTATAGACAATGAAAAGTTGAAGTCATACAAATTTCTTAACGCAGTGTTTTTAATATTTTTCAAGTTATTTTCATTTCAACTATAAAAATGAGAAATGCGTTGCCATGAACAATTGTTAAAAATTTAATTTATGTTTTTTTAATTGAATATAGTAAGATATGCATAAATTTACAAGAATTTTTTTACTACCTTGCCATTTAAAAATGGTCAATTAATTAAGTGGTTAAATATAAATATATTTTTTCAGTTGTTTATTATATGAAATGAGTTAATTCTTTAATATCATATTAAAGATAATTAAATAACCTTTCCAAAAAGTGTATTTTATTGAGCAATTTAAATTTGTATTATGCACAAAAAAAAAATAATATCATACCCATTTATATTGGTTAAGGGTCCCTATAAAAATTGCATAGTTCAGAGCTTAAAATCTTAATTTTTAATTGTTCTGAATTCCAAAATTATGCTAAAATATTCCGATTGAATAATTATGGGACAAAAAGTTAAAACTATTTTTATTATATTGAAAAATGAGATTATCAAAAAAAATAAGATATGGGCCAAAAAGTTGAAAACGATTTTTACTCTATTAAAAAATAGCATAGAAAAAAAAAAATAAATAAATATTCAAAATTTGAAATAGAAATACTGAAAAAATATACAAATGTACACTTTCTTCAGTTGTAAAGTAAACTTATATATTATTGATTTCATTGCACGTAATTCGATAAGGTTAAAAAAAACATAATATATTTAAAATTTGACGCTTCTACATTTATTATATTCACCATCATTATTATAAGACTGCTTGCAACATGCACTCCATAAATCTGTTAACCAAATTGGCATGCAAATTTTAACTGGACTTTAATTTTCTGCTAAATTAAACGCCAAATGAACTGGCCCACGTAGTAATAGTAGCTTGCACGTGACATAGCAAACAAACTGCCTTTCTGTTCTCAGTTCCCTGTTCCCCCAACTGCTCCTGTCCACCAAACTGGATATATGTTTGTGAAAGACATAAAAAATGTAATTTTTCGCACACAAATTTATAACCTTTAATTGCTTTGACCCAAAAAACGCAGTAGGCGGTCGGCAATAGTCGGCAGGCAGAAACCAAATGCATAGGACGACTCAACCAGGATCGTGGTATCCTGGTTTGGGGAGTTTCGGTGTTTTGGAGTTCTGGGTCATACAGAAAAAGAGGCACAACCACAAAAGCCATATTGCCTATGGCCTGCATAAAGTTTTTAACCCCAGTACGAGTCCTGTGTGTTATTGTTGCCTAATGCACTTTCATTTGCCGCGTGTGTACCATTTACCCACATAAGAGAAAGAGAGAGAGAAAGAGATTTGGATGTGGGTAACAACCCATGCCCCATATCATGGCCCAATTTTAATCTAAGCATTGCGCGTATACAGAATTCTAGTTCCTTTTCCAGTTGCATTTTCATTTGCTTCGGCTAGTTGCCATTTTATGCAAATGAATTGGTTTTTAGTGATATACTTCACACTTTGTTTGCCAGCGAACGATGTCAGAGTCATCAGAATAGTCGCGTCTTGTTGGGCTCAAACCCAAAATCTGCCCTAGAACCTTCAACCCAGCCCCAATCCAAACCCAGCGAGCCACGTGACAGGCAAAGCGAGTGAGGCACAGATCTGCAACTGACATCTGGTTTTGAGTGGCAGACTACTATGCAAGACAGAGTGAATGATTGTCTGACTCACTGACTGACTGCCTGACTGACTGAGTGTCCAAATGAATGACGTTTGTTTGCTGCAATGTTGCAGCCAGATATCTGTGGTATGTTGGCTATGTTTAGTCCAAACGTTTCCAGCAGTTGGTTTTATTTTTTAATGTGGAGAAGAATTTATACTGACCTTGATATGAGAGAATTTGGTTCACTGTTAGCTGCAAATGAAAGTTAAACAATATACATTAATGATATATTTGTTGGCATTTATTTATTTCTTATTTAAAATATTTCATTATTTATTTAATGTTTTATTTGTTTAATTATATTGAAATTAAAAATAGGGTTTGTAATAAATTTTTTAATTTTTTTACTGAATACATATGGATTTTATTATTTTCATCTGGGAAAAAAATATGTTTTATGTAATTGGAGTGAATTTTTATGATTTATTTTGTTGCATCTACTTTTGATTTAATTTCTACACATATTTTGAATTAAAATAAAGACTTTTAACTCTCTGGATTGTTACCTTTCGTTTTTATGAATAGAATTAACAAGCAAATTTATTATATTTTTTTTAATATATATACAATAAAAAAGTACAAAAATTAAAATATTTCTTTAATTTGTGAGTGTCAACTGTATTATTTTAATACATCGACTCTTTTCACGTAAAGCCCATTTCAAATTAAGCTAAAATTGCTTTACATTGCTCTCAATATATTTAAATTAATTTCAAAATAATGACAATTTTTTTCAGCCAGAAAATAAAACGTCTTAAATAACTGCACATAACATCAATATCAATAAAAATTGAAGCATAATAATCAAGAGTAGAGCAATTTCTGTACCTTTTTCTTAAGAATATTTTATGCCACAAACAAAACTTCATTTGCATAAATGTCACATGTTTTGTATTGAATAACTGTGCATAATTCAATATTCTTTGGATAAAATAAAAATGAAAATCGACCGTAATGTTGTGTTGTGTGTACACTCTTCCATCTCCCCAATTCGATGTCATAATCATAACCCTAAAACTTGACAACAACAAGAACATGTGACTATATTCTAATATAAACGAAGTTCCAACAAAAATGGAAAATAATAAAAAAATATATATATGTATATAAACCTACCGAACCCCATAAAATGCAATAAAGGAAGTTGAAAGTTCCGACACAGAAACCCATTATCACAGTTACACACAGACACACACACATGGAAAAGGACACGCATACGCATTGTCCGATCATTGGGTAAAAGTTTTAACCCCTCACATAATGGACATCATGCAGGACATTCATTTTTTGCTGTTATTGTCCTTTAGCTGACCCTCAAAATGTGTAAAAATGCAAATAATTTTTGGACTCGCCTCGTTATTGTTATGCTCTTGATTATGTTGTTGTTGTTGTTGTTGATTTCTGTGCACTGCCTTATAGTAGTGTGTATAAAAGTATGAAAACATGTCCTTTTTATTGCCTTTACATGGAAATTTATGTTTGTAGTTGTATATTTCTTCTTCTTGTGTCCCAGTTGCTTTTGGTTCTTCTTGAAGAAAAAGAATGGCTCATTTTATTGGCTTGTTGTTGGCCTGGATTAGTTGTAGTTGTTGTTGAGAAGGACACATACAGGATATATACTGGGGGGTCTCAAAATGTCATATCGATTTATTAACCTGTGTGAACTATTGTCTATTGTGTCTGATGGGTTGTGGGGGGTTTTTCTTCGTTCTTCGTTCGGTGATAAATGTTTGCAAGTTTCTTGAAATTGCTCGTTTTGTTGGATAGTGTTTGAATTTATATCTTTTCGTGATATGTTTCTACTTTTTTTTTGGGTTAAACAGCCAAAGAAGCCTCCCCTCAAAGTGTTGTCAGTTATGGCATAATGGAAATTTATGCGAAAACTTGGATATCCTTGCAATTATCCTTGATATATGTATCTATTGTAAATGTGACATAAAGAGATATCGCTAAGACATAGGGAACTGTAAAAGAGGTTTTCCACTTGATATTCAATATTTTTGGAAATAGATTAAATGCAGAGTAAAGCGCACGACAAAACAAATTTCAATGCAATTAAAATGTAAATTCGTTGCCAAAGTTTATGCAATCGAGGAGAGACTGTGTGTGTATGAGTATAGAATAAAGGAAAAGGGCTCCAAAGCATGGCCAAAGGATATGCCAAGGATGCCTTCTACTGTCTTTCTTTCAGTCTATCTGTCTGTCTGTGTAGCCAAATCGACTACCAAGTGGAAGCCAAATGCTTGAAAATAAAAAAATAATAAAAAAATTTATACAAAAGATGGCATTGAGAGCTAGAGAACGCACACTCAACCGGTTGATGCGGGCAAAAAAAGGAAAATCAGCTAGCAGAGGGTTAAGAGATGAACGAGAAATGGTTTCTGAATATTTGGTAACCCGCGCAAATACATATAGAAAATTCACATTAGAGAGTGGCTGTAAAACTTTTATTTTGCCATGGGTTTTTATGCGCTTTTAGATTGAAATTTCCCCTTATTTTTTTTGTTTATTTTGGTGTTATTAATAAAATATTTTTTTGGTAGTTTGAATTGATGATGGGATTTGCAATGTTTTCAGTCGTAAAATAGGTAAAATTTTAGATTAGAAATTTTAATAATTCCTTCTAATATACAGAGCTAACTACAATTGTGTTGATATGTGTTAAATTTCACTTTTTATAAAGCGAATTTTAGGAATCGACTGATACATTAGTTCTTTTCTTTCTGTTCTTAATTCGGCTGTGATTTAAAATACAAAAATATATTATATCTTTTATAGGCTTTTCAATGCAATTTATGAAGTTTTTTGAATATGTTTTTCTACTCTAAAATTCTTAATAAGCCACACACAATCTCATATGTTAAAATTGCTTTGAAAATGAGCATTTAAATTTTAAAGTTTGGCAAAGTGCATTACATTTTTTTTTTTTTGCTTTGTCAATTTTTATTTCATTAATTTTATTTTTAACAATTGTAAAAAGTGAAAGTACTGACTGCTCTCAATTTCTGCCTTTCCCTTACTGCTCTTCTTATGGTACTTGCTGCTTGTTATCCTTGCAAATAATATAAGCCCAGTCCAACTGAAACAAAATTGTAGCTTGGCACATTTACAACCAATCCCCAATTCAAATATCTGCCTTCATTCATTCATGTGCACATTTCAAGCCAAAACCAATGAAAATTCTTTGTGCTTGCGATTAAAATTTAAATTTTATATGCAAAAACCCGCCCTACAAAAGAAAAAAAAATAAACGAAAATTCCATATTCCATAATTTCTTCGACGCGCTCTCTCTTTCGACCCAAAATTAAATTTAATAATGCAGGGCGTAGCGTTGAAATTTCATTAGGTGCCAAGGTGATATACTATACTATACTTTATATATATATACATTTTTTTTTCCCGGATCGTCATACATGCAAATGCGTTTTTGTCGGGGTTTCACTGGTCGTCGTCGCTGGTGTGTGGCTTATTGATAAGTTTGTTGGCTGGCTGACTGGCTGGCTGCTGGTTTTGGCCGCAGCGCTTGATTAGATTTTACCCAGCTAACCAATGTTCCAATCCCATGCCCCTTTAACTTCTCCTCTGATGTGCGAGAAATAAAAACCGCAGCCACAACAACAAGAACAACAACGATGGACAGGAGGGGAGTAGTAGGTAGGGGCAGTCAGCATTGGGCGTTACATTATTTTAGCGAAAATTTGTTAAATATGCCAAACACGCAGCGATGCATGCAAACTGGCGAATAGCTGCCCCCAAACCCAACCCTAACCCCAATACCAATTCCAGAGTCATCCGACCAGGCAAAACTCAGCCAAGCCAAGCTAACCAGCCGTGGCATTGCGTACGACGCGCGCGCTGCTCATATTTGTGACATAAATAAGCTAAGCCCAGGTCCGGGTACGGTTATGGTTACGGTTAGAACGGGTCCGGGTTCGGGTTCGGCTCTATGTGTCCGGGCGCAGGACGACAGAACAGACCAACTGGTTATGCGATGGCGGCAAATATGACCCGCTTTCATATGAATATATCAAATGGGACAGCAGGCGGAAAAGGGGGCACAACAATTGCACAGTGACTAGAGATTTCAATTAATTCGAAAAATGTATAATTTTTATCAATTAAGGTAGAATATTTAAATATATTTTATTTATTTATTTGCATCCTGTGGTAGAGAATTTTTCTGTGAATGTTACTTGATATTATATTATATTATATTATATTTGACACATTTTTTTGTCTGTGCTAAACGCTTGATTAGATTTTTTACTCTGTTAAAGATATTTATCGCATAATTTGGTGTGTCATAAAAAATTAAGTTACTTTTGCAAATTTCCGTGAGCTAAAAACATATATAATCAGTTGATCTAAATATTTATACTATTTATAATATAAAATAAATTTTATATGATATATTACCAAACTTTATGTGTCTGAAACAGAAATTAAATGAATTCAGCAGATAACAATTTTATTCATCAACTTTTTCGTCTATCTTGAGACTATATCGAATTACAGAGATATTGCAAAGTTATCTTCTATACTTAGTCCGGTTTTATACATTCTAATATAAAAATTGTAATAATTTAAATTTATTTATTAATTGATATTCGGAATTCTGCTGTAATAAAGCAACATCATATAAATCACAAAATGTTCCCTGTTGCGCTTTGTTGCTCTCTATATTAATTAATTTAATATAGGTTCAATAACAAACAAATTTCGTATGTCGAGTCTGCTTTAAGAAGTTTACAATTTGTCAATTTATTAAGTTAATA
This sequence comes from Hirtodrosophila alboralis, assembly GCA_035043045.1. Taxonomy (NCBI): domain Eukaryota; kingdom Metazoa; phylum Arthropoda; class Insecta; order Diptera; family Drosophilidae; genus Hirtodrosophila; species Hirtodrosophila alboralis. The sequence goes on along the minus strand of JAWNNH010000224.1, from coordinate 1,229,473 downwards.
ATTTTATGAAATTATTTAAAATAATGGAAACACTGTGCCATCATCAACTGAGTCGATGTCATGGCGCGCGCATTACATTTGGTTTGGTTTGGTTTGAGTGGTCGCTCGCTTAGTTGAGTTGCATGCAAAATGGCTGGTAGAAAAAAAAAGAAATGGCTGCCAGTGTGTGTGTTTTAGTATATTTGTATGTGCGTGAGTGTGTGCGTGTGTGTGTAGCTGCACAAGTGGCCGCACTTTAGTTTGCTGCCTCTGCTGCACCTGCAGCTGCTTGCTTTATGTTTTCAAATTAAAGTTGAAAGCGTGGCAACACTTAATGTGCGCCACTAGAAGCAGATTAGTTGCATTAAGGGCAGGCACACAGAGTCTTGGACTTGCCAGCCACTAGTCAGCCCATGGACCAGGACCATGGTTATATTAATATTTTAAAGGAGAAATGTAAATGCAAACAGGAAGTAGGAAATAAATAGCTAGCGGCTTAAAGTTAGTGTACTTTGAGCACGATAATAACTATAAACTTTCGTTTGAGTAAAAAAGATAGAAAAGCCATTTCGCCAAAGATATTTCAGTGAAATTAAATCTAAATAATGCGATGGAGTTTGAATAAATCAAACAGATTCCAATTGGTATTCTTCTAGTTTACTTAAATTATGCTATATATAGACAACGTTTTTGCTTTTTTAGCATTTGATAAATCTCTTTAGGAAACATTTCTCGTAGATAATTACAATTAATAAGGTCAACGCGCACTGTCAGCATTTATTATTATTATTATTGTTTTTTTTTTGGCTGCCAAACTGCTGTCATATATCTGACTTAACATTTCCTGCAATTGCCACAAAGTCATTGCAACAACAAATCCTACTTCCGATTGCAACAAAACGTTGAAGAAGGTGCGGAGGAAATTTATTTTTATGTCCTTGCGAAGTTTAATATGATTTTATTATGAAATATGTTACACTTTTGGAGAGATGTGTTCGATAAAGTAAATTAGCTAAGTCGATTGTACTATGTCCGTTTATTTCAATGCGGATTTAACTTTCAGTTTTGAATCAATCCTATGTGGGAAATAAAAAATATACATTTAAGTTATAACAGTCATGAGTTATAACAGTAGATGAGCGTTATATACTATTTCGAACGCTTTCAAATTCTGTTTTTAAAATGTTCCTAACAATCTTAAATACTTTTAGAATTGAATTAACATTAGTTTAATACGACCATCATTAATCATTTCTGTCAAAGATTAATCGAAATATAATTTTTTGTTTAATTTTGAGCACTAAAAAGTGTATTCCATATTCGACAAGGCAATAATAGTTTTTGCAACTTAGTTTTTCAAACTGTTGGCAGTCAGCCACCATCGACACGCATAGAATTCAATGAATTTTAAATTTTTTATTCCAGCAGCGTTTGGTGTGTGTGTGTGTGTGTGTGTGTATAAGGGTAGCATCATTGTTATTGTTGTTGCAGTTGCAGTTGCAATGACTGCAACTGGGATTATGATAATATAGCTCAAGTGCAGTTAGCTTTTGCTGCTGTTGCTGCAATAATCATAATAATAATGCAAGTGCTGCCTGCTGATGTTGTTGCCATCGGAGGAGGCGGAGACGGAGGCGGAGGCTGCTGCGGTTTGCATTTGATAACGATGATGATGCAGCTCTCCGGAATGGCAATGGCAATTCAACTAGAAGGTGGCTAAGGCATGGGCAAATTGTGGATGGTGTTGCATTGCAGCACGTAGTAATGCTTGCAAAGTGTGGCAAGTGCAAGATGTGTCTGCCCCTCCCTCTGCACCGCCTTGAATGAATAACACATTGCTGCATAGCTTTTTGCCATGGAACTTGCCTCATTATAATTTTGCCATTGCGTTTAGCTAAAAATGCATTTTACAAATGCATAACTAGTGGTCCTTAAATTGTTAGTATCCTATAGAAATAATAATAATATATTGATGATGATTACGATTATGATAATAATATGCTTAAATGCATTTTAAAAGTTTTGTCAGAGATATAGGCGCTTGTTTAAAAATCAATAAATTCTATAAACAGCTTTATTATAATTTTAATTGATTTCGCTAAAAACAGATTTTGCAACATAACAATAAAATTTGCAAGTGTCTGACAATACATAAATACTAAACTAAAAATGAGAATATATTTTATAGTTTACAATTATAGCCGCAATAAAATGAAATTTTCGGCGCCAACAATTTGAGTTCATTGAAGCGTTAAAATAATAATTCGAAACAATTCAAATTTGCTGGCAATGGGCAATTCCCAATTGCCAATTATAACATTACAAAAGCAATACCGAAATTCAAGTTTAATAAAACTCTTAAATAGAAAAAAAATATAGACATTGTTGTCCAATCTACTAGATATAGAATATGGGTGTAGAAGTTTTATAATAATGTATTTATATAAATAGTTTTTAAAAAAACCCTCTCAAGGAAAAAAAAAATAGTTGGAAATCTGTTCTAACAAAAAAATTAAATATTCATAACTTTTTTCCACTTTCGGAAAATATACAGAAATTCAAATAAAAGATTCACCCGAAAAATGGCTAAAACTGGATTATAAACTCTAAGAAAAAAATAGAATTATTATTATATATTTAATATTAAAGGAATACCAATGAAAAATGTAGAATAATAAAATTTCAAGTACTAAGGTGGAAAATTCGATGGTCTTACGTATTTTTGATTTTAAAAATAAAAAATATATATACATGTGTGTTGCCTTTGCTATTAGCGCCTTACTCGGTGATTCTCACAATCTACAGGGAGGGCTTGATTCACATAAGTTTTGTATTATCTTTAAGAATCGACGAATAAATGAATTGAATTGAATTGAATTGAAGTTTTTCAGTGAACAATATCACATTTATACATACATTTCAAGTACTGAGTGTGTAATCAAGTTATAGGCTACATTATTGTAACGCTAAATTTAACATTATTTTATACAGAAAACTTAATTTTTTTCCTCACGTCCAATGTAATCTATCATAAAAACTATTCTGGAAATAGTCTGCGCCCGAACAACGCCAACTAGTTTACCAATAAAAGTTTTAGTAAACAATTCCAACAAGCTAATTTGTTAACTTTAAATGCAGTTTTCGCTACGCTTACATTTGTGCGTGATAAAAATATTGCATTTTAATGAACCGCATTTATAGGGAATTTGAAATTTATATTATTTAGTGGCGTTGAACATAAAAAGGCAACAATTGTTGCTGAAAATCTGCACAGCCAATTATATATTTGATAACAATTAATTTGGGCAGTGTGCGCATTTCTGCGTGTTTTGTGCAAATAAATTAGCTGCAATTTAATGAGGAGAAAGAGAGTTGCAGGCCCAAACAAACTCCCTTTGGTGGCATGTGCAAATATTTGGCGATATGTTAAATGTGCGCCAATTAGTTATCGCTAGAGCAGCATAGAAGCCCTTAAAATGTGCAAACGAAATTTTAATTTATTCAAAATTAATTGAGCATTGTTAAATGGAGCGCCTGGTTGAACATAGACAGGTTTCCATGCCAGACTCTTCTCTCTGGTCACTGATCTCTGGTTATGTCCCCAACCCATTTGCTGCAACTAGGCTAAGCAACTATTTGATGGTCATTATTTTAATTATCATCATCATGACTAGCCAATGTCAGGCTACAAAACCTTGTCATGTGATAGTCTCGTGGTTTCAGTTTATGAGTTGAACTGCGAGATATTGGATTACACATCACATTATATTTATTTGTATACATATAGAAGGCTGATGTGGTTGGATCTTCCGCATCGCGTTCTCTTCACGCTGCGATTAATTTACCAAGGCCAAGGCAATTGTTTATTAAGCGGCATTTCATCTGAAAATAATTAATTACAAATGTGTTGGGCATTGATAACTAAATAAGAGTAGAGAGAAATTGAAAATAAAAAACAATGAATTTAGAAAATAATGAAGAGATTTGCATTAGGCTTGGATTATCTTTTTTTTAATTTGCATTTGGAATCGATTTTTTCTAGTTTAAAATTTAGTTTTTTATTTTGAAGAAATAAATATGTATTGTTATATTATCCTGCCAATTTTGAACTCTTTAATTTTTGAATGAAATGAAAAAATACATAAAAATCTGTGCAAGTCAGAAAATACTTTACTAAACTATGGAAAGCGAGCCTTAGTCTCAGTTTGTCTTTTAGGAAGATTTAACAGCTCAATTTGGTGTAATAAATTATTATAAAGTTGATTTTAATATTTTATATGCATTGCTAAACATGTTTTTATGTTAAAAAGTTATTTTATATACTCTAATATATATTTTATTTTATTTTAAATTTTCCTTTTAGAACGTAAACTGTTTGTGGGCATGCTAAATAAGAAGCTGAACGAGAACGACGTGCGTAAACTATTTGAAGTACACGGTGCCATCGAGGAGTGCACTGTGCTGCGTGATCAGAACGGTCAGAGTAAGGGTTGTGCCTTTGTTACATTTGCCACCAAACACGCTGCCGTTTCGGCCATTAAAGTGGTAAGTTAAATGACCTAATAGTTTATTTAATATATCTAATAAAATATTTTAATTTTTTTAGACTTTGAGTCAAAATAAAATCATGGAGGGCTGCACATCGCCGCTGGTTGTTAAATTTGCCGATACACAAAAGGAGAAGGAGCAAAAGAAAATCCAACAGATTCAGGCAAATCTATGGAATCTTGCTACCAACATAAATATACCATTGGGCCAAACGGCCACCAGTGTGTCCACACCGATATTGCCAAACCCACCGCAACAGCCGTCACCGGTGATGAGCGCCGATGCTCTAACCCCTGCCAGCATTCAATTATTGCAACAACTTCAAACAGTCGGATTGCAGCAACAGCTGCTCCAAGGTATAGCTCTACGACGATATATTATTAAGTAGAGTTATTTGTTAAACTAAAGAAAAGTGCAAACTATCGTTTAATATATTAAATTGTACAGTAAAAACTTTCTTTGCCGGACAGCCAAAAGCAATTCTTAATTGTCTCTGCCTTTGAAATTTGTTTGGCTAATATAGCTTTCAGTCCAATTAAGGTTTTACTGTAATGAGTTATATTATGGCTTTAATTTTAAATTTATAGTATTGTTTAAAATTCATATAAATTTAAATTAAATGTAAATTTTTAAATTTTTGCTTAACGATAGTTTTCTGTAATCTTAAATAGTATAGTTAAATTGAATGAATTTTGTAAAAAGTTGTGTGTTTAAATTTGATTGAAGGAATGAGGTTATTTGATGTATATTGTATGTAAATTGAGGTAAAGATTTTTTTTTTAGTAAAATATTGTAATTTAATTGATAGAAAATCTTCAGTATTTCAATGATTGCCTAAACGTATCAAATGGCCATATAAATTGCTTGTTTGTTAAGCTATTGATTTTTTTCAATTTAATAATATATCGAGTTGCTTTTATAGTAGAAACTACAAATGATAATCAGAAATATGCTTCATTTAACTTTACATAAGCTTGCTTAACATTCATTTTGTTCAATTAAAATCCATTATTTTCAATTCGTTATATGTATTTAAATTAAATTATAATAACTAACACTTAGTTACACATGTGTTAGACAGTACTATAACGCACTATAATCAAATTTAAATAAGCAAAATGTACGAAGAATCTAAATGAATGACAATCAATGAAATTATTTGTAAGATAAGTTTGGTAATCAGTTTCAATTTAAATCCCAATACAATTCTAATACATAAATTAATTTAGTAATAGAGTTTTAATTGAAAAGACAAAAATTGTTTCTACTACATTTATTTAAAAACTTCTTTAATTTAATTTATTTTGATATATATTAATTGTTTTATAAATTTTCACAGCGCTCACAGGACTGAGTGCCGCTCAGCAAACTAACTCGGCGCAGGATACAACGAATGCCGCAGCAGCTGCCGGTCTCCTCAATCCACTTGCCATGCAGAATTTGGCAGCCATTGCCGCCATGACGCAACCAAGTCTATCAAATACAGCCTCATCGCCCGGAAGTGCGCAGTTGACCAACACGGCGGCACTTTTGTGTAAGTCTAAAATATTATACACTACATGAAAACTATTATTAAAAGAGTACAAAAAAAAAACCCTCAAATGATAGATCGAAACATGTTTTTTTTCGCACTAGGCTGACTAATTTGCCTGTTTCCATTAGCTAATTTTATTAGTTTTAACAATTAGGAAAAATGATTGTGACAGCTTTGACAGCTGTCAAATGGAACTGGTTGCAATTTCAAACCCTTTTTTTCCCCAATTTATCCATATTGATTTTTAATTATTTTTTTTTGCTGCCACAATATTTTGTGGAATGTTCTGTCAATTTTATATTTCAACCTTTTCGACTGTTCCAGTTAGAATTTATTGGATTTTTAGAAAGTTTGTTGTTTTGGGGTTAAGCTAATCGATTAGAATATAATATGAGATTTTGATTAAGGTTAATTTATATGTATTATTTATCAATTTGTTGGCATGTTTAATCTATTATTTGGGTTAATTGAAATTGGTAAAGTTCATAAGAAACTAATTTTTTTTTAATTTATGTGAAAGTTACTTCGAGAACATATGCTGTCTTTTTTTTTTGTTAAAAAAAATTTGGGTATCAGAAACTGTTTGAAATATTATTTTTCTTATTATTTTATAATTTATTTTTACAGATTGCAAATGTTTTGGGCTGTTTTATTTAGTTGTATTCATTATTTGTATTTATGTTACTTTATATTTTCTATTTAAAACTTATTCTTTAATCCCCAATTTTCTTTGTTCCACTCATTGCCTAGATTTTCTATATTTAACCAGATGAAAATCCGAGTAGGGTTTTCCTTTGCCTGTCAAAAAATGATTTCAATTAGCTTAGTTCATCATTCGACCATTTGCTTTGCCAGTTGAGAGCGTTTTTCTCAAGTTAAATATAGCATATGCTGTCAATCTTCTTTAAAAGAAAACTCACAGAGTAAATTTAATTCAAGTTAGAATAGGCAAATTTGTTACGACTGAGTGATTCGGGGCCAATTTCTTTGATTAATCAGAAACAGCAGCTCTCAGCTACGACTAAAAATATAACCTTAATCAAACTAATAACAATTATTATATCTTTCTCTCTTTCTCTTTCCTTTTGAATGCTTAACAAACTTTGTGGATATTTTTCGAATTTTTGTATTTGTGTATTATCTAATTCAGGTCTTTTAAAAAAAAAAAAAGCTGCTGCGAAATTATCAGGTAGACTTCTCATCTATACAAAACGTGGTAAAAGTATATGTAAGTTTTGTTATGGATATGTATCTTTGCCTGATTTTGACATAGAACATTTTTATATCAATTTTTTGACATTTTTGTTGTTTTATTTTGCGTTATATCGTTGCGTTATCATGCTGTAAAAATTGAATTATGTTTATTAACTTGATATTTAAAGCAAACGAAGCGTCACTTACGCTACGTACGTAACGCTCACGTGGCTCTGCCCCTTTACGTTCATTCTCGTTTACGTCATGGCCGTAAAGCAGCCAGGAGAAGCCGTAGAATGAACAGCGTACAAAATTACAAGTTACACTCTCTTGTGAAATTAACAACACGGAACTTATTGCAACAGAGTAGCAACAGCAACAGGCAAAAAAAAAAAAAGAATATGAAAGTCCTTGCAATGGCCTCATTGACTTTTTGCCGCGTTTCACTTTAGGGGCAAATTGCAAATCTACCAACTTCAGTTGCACTTATACATTTTACTCAGTTTGCAACTGGGGGGCAACTTCAAACGCCCATTGAACAATTTTTCTGTCACGTGGCAGACACAGACAGAGAGACAGGCTAAAAGATGCCACCCACTTTACGTTGGCAATAAAAACGAATGTTGCTGCAACATAAGTTGCCAAAGAATTATGGCCTGTCACCGGCATTTTCCAATAGACTCGACAAGCAAAAAAAAAAAAAAAAAGATGGGCATAGAAAATAGTTAAGAAAAAATTTAAAAGAAAATAGGCAAGGAATAACTATCTTTTTATTTATCGTATTTAAACTGACATCGTTTAAATATGCTTACATAGATGCTAATAGAAATTACACCCATGACATAATTATAAAACAAAAACTCAACTTTCGATGAATTATTTCTATTGTTTTTATTGTTACTTACAACAAAGAATATTTGCAAAAAATTAAACATTGTTTAATGCTAACATTTTGGAAGCTAAAAGATGCAGTTTTCTGACTTCTACAAAATTTGATTAATCAAAGTTCAACATACCTATTAATTGATGACATAAAAAAAATTGTTGCACAAAAATATTGAAATACTTCAAGCTTGTTAGCAGATGATTTAAAAATACTTCAAGTTTGTCAATAAAACTCGATGATTTCTATTTTATAGAGTCAACTATGACTTCCTGAATCTGTTACACAATTTGCGACTAATATTATTAAATATGTATGAAAGCGTTTTAAAATATGTTCTTTTTTGTTTATTGAACTTTTTGTTTTTATCAAGACTATTTGACTAAATGAAATAAATTCTTAAAAAGTTTTTAAAATAGACAGAATTTGTAAATTAAAACAAAATCTCACAAAGCCTTAAATATAACCTCAAGCAAAAAGTAACTATGAACTCGGCTTTATATCAAGAAATTCAACTTAATTCTGTTTTTGCCATATACATTTGAAATGTGAAGCATCTATCTGTAAATCTTTTTAAAATTTGTTAAGAACTATTTGTTTGTTTTTTTTTTCTTTTTGCTGTATACACTTGAAAATCATTGGTTATGTTGTGTTGCCTCCAAAGATTTTACTTTTCATTTTGCGTTAAGATGCTGCCTTATGCAGCTATTGTTAACTTTTGAACATACAACAAAAAACCCCAAAGGATGCCACACTCGCCTTCTAATTCCCTGTCTCCTTCACAAAAAAAAAAAAAATATATATCCTGGCTAAGCTGCGCATTACCAAGTTAATTTCATGAACAGCTACGAACCGTAAAAAGAAGTGGCTGACTTAACCAAAGAAATGCCAAAAAAAAAAAGAAAAGTAAAGAAAAGAAAAACAAAATCAAGAATGAAAACCAAGATATTTAAGGGGATTTTTCGTGTCTGCCCAAAGTACAAATTCAAGTGTACCACGTCCCCATTCTCTTCTTGTATTTATACTCTCCTATATATACTCTAGATTCTAGATTTTGCCTTTCGCTTTACTTGTGCACTTGTGCGTGCTCATCATGTGCCACTTGAACGATTTCCGGGGCACTTAATTTAATGAAATATTAAAAATTCTTGTAGTCCAAACTTGAGCACAGGGGCGAGCGAACTGAAAGTTGTGAAAATTGTGGAAACTACTCAACCAAAAATCTTCAGTTCATAGTACTTTTGCCAAGTAAAGTATCCACAACATGACGCGCCTATTTCCCCCTTGAGAGTTTAGTCTTTGCTCCTGCGAAAAAAGAAACAAAATTTTTCGCATTGCCTTTTTTTTTGCCAAACGAAAACATAAACTAAGCTACAAAATCACTTTTGAAATTCACGTTGTTTTCTTTTGTTGTTCTAATAAACTGGTACAACAAATAGCGTTCGAGGCTTTTGTTTGTTGCAAATTGTTTATGGCAAACGCGACGTAAAACTCGTTGAAAAAATAAAAATCTTACAATGTGTGTGCATAGATTGGTTCGTAATTGTTGTCAGTTTTCTGTGTGTAGAGATTGCATTTGAAAATTTGAGTTTTTTCGTTGATATCGAAAATATCGAATTAAATAATAGAAATTCGATTGTCAATTGCAGTTGAAGACTTAGGCATATTTAAGGGAATTTTTCGTTTTCAGTAATTGCAAATAGTGCGTTATAAGCAGAGAAATGGGAAATAATAAAGAAAATAAATTAATGAATAAATTTAATAAATTAAAAAAAAAAAAAAATAATTACTCGTAGTAAATGTAGGATAAAATTTACTACCCGTAGTAAATGTAGGATAAAATTTACTATTTATTTTTTAATCTTTAATATGCCAACATTTTTTATATTCTTAAGCCTCTTCCCAACTCTTAAAATTTTTATTTCCGCAACCTTTTTGATTTTCCATTTTCGATTGAAAAATCAACGATTTAAAAATCATTTAAATGGTTCGACAAAAAAGACTGTAATGTGGTCTACAAATCTTATCACAATCTGATAATAAACATCAAAATTATTCATGATAAAATATATTCAACCATATAAAAGTCTGAAGTTGGCTGCTAATTTTTAACAGGATGTTCCGTAGTCGGGTATACTCGACAATAGCAAGCTTTTGTTGTTCGAGTATCCATTCAAACATTTGTATATCAATGATACAGCATTCATATTTGTTTGCTTTCATTTCATTTTCACTTAATTAATTTTTGGTTTTAACTACATTTTCAATTCAATATTCGGTAAATTGGTATATCTATCTATATTGTAACAAAGAATCAACCAAATTCTGTTGCAATCTCTCAAGCCCATCCAATTCAAAACTTTTTTTCAAGCTCTTTTTAAGAGGAAAAAAAAAAAGCAAAACAAGAGCAACAGCACAGCAAAAGCAACAAACGAAAATCTTAATCAAAGTTTTGTAAAGTGTAGTAAACTATGTAGTTTTATGCCACGCGTTCCTTTTCCCCCCTCTGTATATATATATATATATATCCGGGGTCTGATTTTTAGAGTTTTACTTCCCTTTCTCACATTATCAAGTCTGTTCTCAACATGGCTCTCCATTACGTTTGTTTATACACTTTTTCGCTCTTTGCACTTCAAAGTCAGCAACAGCAACAACTGGCAAAAAGTCTTCAACTGCCTGCAAAGTGGCAAAAGTCTTGAACAACAAAAAACAATAACAAAAATAACAACTAAAAATACAAGAAAAAATTACAAAACTCGTCTTGAAAATTGCAAAAATTTGCCAGCCAAAAAGTCATTGCCAATGGGCAACAGAGAAATAGATCCAGACGAAAGACTGCAGGGCATTAAACAATTCAAACTAAAAACTAACACAAAATATTTATAGGCATATAGCATTGTGTGTGTGGGTGTAAGTGTGTATATTTGTTGTGCTAGTTTGTTATTATTGGCCTGACCAATTCATTTTGAAGCCCTTGGCCATGACATGTTGCACACATTTTGTTTAATGTTTCGGACTCTTGTCTGAACTCCTCCGATGAGCAACAAACAATTAAAACAATTTCTTCAATTTCTTGGCAAATATGCAAAAGTTCTATAGAAGTTGTATTTTTATTTTTTAACTTTTAAATACCCTGTGCCTATTAAAAGTAAAGGAGGGTATGTGTAAATTAGATATGAAGGTATATTAATAGTTGAAATATAAAAATTAATATAAAAATCGGTGGGTAAAATAAATCTAACGTAAATTAACAAAATAAAAAAGTTTTGCTTTACATTTTTGCAGACTGACATATGGCTTAAATTTTTTTTACTTTACTTGCATTATTTTAGCTTTCAAAGAATTTCTAGGCAGACTCTTTAAAAAAAAAAAATAAAATTATATTTATATTTGTATTTTTGATCAGCAATCACACACGAGTTGTGTTCTATTCTTGTCCGTATAATCTTAAGAACTAAAATAGCTGGAGAAACCACAAATGTTATTTACATTTGAGTATTTTAAATTGTTTTTAAATATTTAACTTCCCCAAAAATTATTAAAATCCTATTAATATAGTATTTAATAAAATAAAGCCTTAATATTTGGAATACATTTATTTTAGCATGTATTCTTTGTTCTCCAAATATTTCATGAAAATTTTATAATTAACAGAAAACAGTATAACAGAGAAAATTTATAATAATAGCAGTATTTAATCAATTATTTTTTCATCAATAAATTTAATTCAATTTTTACACGAAACTTATAGCATTTTCCACTTAATAATACAGCGTTTTAAAAAAATAATTAATTCTACAAAATAATATTTGAAAGCGGGGGATATGATACAAAAATATCCAAAAACATAACATAATATATAAATATGGTGACTTCAGACCCAACTACAGGGCATTTCCTAGTCAACCTACCCAAACTAAAACATTCTTACCTTGCTTTTGTTTTCACAAGTTTAAAAAAAGTCTTCTCTTCAGTTTTGCCAAGCTGTTAAATTAAAAATGTTGCCCCCAAAATTGATTGCAACACCTAGAGGCAGTGAGAAGAGCTTCACTCGGCACTGTACACTGTAGAGGAAGGGATCGTTGGGGAGACTTGTGTTGTTGCAGCACATGGGTAAAAACTTTTGAAATTAAATCTGTAAAATCTCACAAAAGTTTTCAATATGTGAGCGAGTGTGTGTGCGTGTGTGTGTGTATGTGTGTGAGCTGTTCTTTTGAGTAACTTTTCGTATAATTTTGTTTGGCATAGAAATAATTTCAACTTGACTAAAATTAAAACTTACTTCAAAAGTCGTTGCTATCAGAAACTGACATTACAACTTCTTATTAGCCAAATTAGTTAACAAAATACACTGGACGCACATTGTCAAGAGGGAGGCAAACACACACAAACTATAAACTACACACACACACATTGCAATTGGAAAACTCATTAATAACAACCGGGCCAGGACAGGGTGTTGGGGTTTTTGGACAACTGCAAACCACAAAATTGCATTTCATGACGGACACGCAAAACAACTAAATAACAAACAACAGGCGTCAAATTACACAAAATACAAAACCAGAGCTAAACACACACACACACACAAATATATATGTGTTTGTGTACCACATGGCGTATGGACAACAAATTAATTTTAGATTTATATATATTATTGTACCAAATGGTCGTGTGGATTTGTTTGATGTGGAATAATAATCAAATGTCGCCCTCATCGCGTGTTAAATTCAATGATTAATTACGTCTGACGTATTTTCAAAACACAGAAGCTAAACCATATTAAATATAATTTAGTGTTTTAAGCTGTTTCAAAATGGAAATTAAAATTGTGTGAGAGCTTTGAAATTAAATGAAAGAAAACTAGAAATTATATATTTTAGAGAATATGGATGTTTTCAACATTTATTAATTCATGTGAGAAAAAGATTCAATAAGCTTTTAATAGAATTGGAGTAGTTTAATTCAACATTCAGACAGATTTTATAAGAAGTATAGAACCTGCCAAATATTAATTATTTCTAATATGTAAAATATTTATTTAAATTCACAAAATAATGCAGCTTAGTCTCATAAAATTAACTTGCTTTATTTATAGGGTCAAATTGATTATTTTATACAATTTAGTAAATTAGCATTAAATAAATGCAAAAGTGTAGCCTATAATATTCGACATAAATAAAGTGATTAACTTGTTCAACAAATTAACGAACTGCTTCAGAACTGGAAATAAAAATTTCCAAATTATTTGTTATTTTTATTTGTAAACGCGATCATCTCTAGAATATTTATATTAATTTTTGAACTGCATAATTTTTACTAAAATATTACATAATTATATTTACTTTCATTGAACTTGTACATTTTAAATATTGTTTTTTAATATTCAGCAAAACAATTATCAAGTAAAACTTTACTAATACAATATATATAATTTTATTTTAATTTCTTTTTCTTTTTATCTATAAACAGGGTCCGATCCAAATCCATTGGCATCGGCGTATATGTCATCAGCTGCTGGTTTACCGCAATTTGGAAGCAACACTGCCCTGTCCACCTCCCCCTTAGCCACCGTTGCGTTGAGCGCCGCAGCGGCTGCAGCTGCTGGCAAGCAGATTGAAGGTAAGTGACAATATGGAATGTGGATTGATGGGAGAGAGAGAGGGAGGGTGGTGCAATTGATTGGGGTAGCAGGGTATGCTGCTGTTGCACACAAATAGATATGTCTAAGCGCCATTTTGATGAATGCAACAAAATGGCTGACTGCGGTGTTGTCTGTTCGTCAGTCAGTCAGTCAGTCAGTCAGTCAGTCAGTTCGTGAGTCAGTGAATCAGTCAGTTCGTCAGTCAGTCAAACAGTTGCGTAGCTTGCTACACTCTGGTGCTGCATTTAACTGAATGTTGTCGCTGCGTTGCAACATCAAATGCATTAACCCGTTCATTACTGTCAACATCATTCGCATCCATTTTGCGGTTTTACTCGTATGCACTGTGTCCACCCCACTGTTCCCCTTTTATTTGCTTCCAACTGTCAATTTACTTAGTAATTTTTTTTGTTGAAAGATTTTTATTTTATTAGTGTGTGTGTGTGTGTGTGCCTAATTGAGGTGTGTGTGGTTGTCAATGTATATAAATTATATATTTTTGTTTAGCAAGTTTACTTTGAAAGATTGATTAATGATTTTAACAGCCAAACAATAAGAAAATTGTATTAAAACATGTTCACAACAATTATAAATAATTAATATATGATAAAATTAGAAAATATTTCATCTTAATAGTGAAAATTAAAAGCGGTAGAAAATATTTCAAAAGGAAATTGAGGTTGTATTTCGATTATTTTTAAAATTGTCTCTCAGTCTATAAAGTATAAGTATATATTCTTGATCAGCATCATTAGTCTTCTTTCACTTAACTTTAAACTATATTAGTTTTTTAGATCAAAATCCTATTAAATTTCAGTTTGAGGCGCGAGTTCAGGAATATCTTAAGACGTTCTCTTACCCCTTAAAACAATCAGGATATTACAATGTAAAATCTATCGATAATAACAAAGAATGCAGCAACTTAATTTAATATAATGTTGACCTGAAAGAAGGCAACTTCAATTTTCTAAAGTCAATTTGAATTTAATTAAATTTAATCCAACAAATCTCTCTAATATTCACATATATATAATGTACATAATCAAGTTATGTTTTATGTGTACAAACAGCACAAAAACTCTTGTATGCACGCCTCAATCCTGATTTCAATTGGCAATGTCTGCTTTAAGCTACCAAGCGTTGAGCAGATAAGAAAAATCAATAGGATCAATCATCTTATACATTTCCCAATCCCACACAAGCAAGCAAACACACACACACACAGAGACGGAGACGTAGTCCTGGCGCAAACTAATGCGAATTTATATGTACGGGGGCATTTTGCTGAAGCTTAAATTTTTATCAGCTTTTGACACAGTGTAAATATTACACACTTGACACACAATTCCATTAGTCAGACGTGAATGTCGATATCAGAAAATATTGCAATGCTTTGCTGCTGCTGCTGCTCCTTGCAACAAGGACACAACGCCAAGAGCGCGAATATAGCTTTGGCACACATAACATTAAAGTTGCAGTTGCTGCCACGGCTTGTGTGTGTGTGTGTGTGTGGAGGAGTGTCACTACTAAGCAGATATTGTGAGAAGGATAACGAAGACGACGAGGACGATGACGATGACATTGCCTGGTCCAAAATGCAACGGAAAATGTTTTGGCGTTGCACTTTTTGCCATATTTCCGGTTACATAAGCAACAGTCGTCAGACTAAGGAAGCGCACTTGCGGGGGTTAGTGGGAGCAGCGTGTGGGGAATGTGAAGCAGGAAGAGACATACTGTCTAGAGAGACCACGGGGAGACATTCAGCGAGCCAGTCATGCCAAATACACATACGAGCATATATGCATAGTACTATGTACTATGTCTCCCGTATACTATATGTAGTATATATTGTGAGATATATTTTTGCAGTTGGTTGACTTTTGTGTAGCACATTTCTAGATGATGATGCTGATGCTGCTGTTGTTTCTTTTTTATGCTCTGCTTTCAGTAGGGGAAATTGAGTGTATTGGGTTCGTACTTCAACGAAAATTTTTCGAAATCGTTATTCGAGGATGTTGATTTTGAATTGGAAGTAATGAAATTAAATTGATTTTTATATCGATAAATTTCTATTTATAACTTCTTTTTTTTACTGAAAAATTGTTGTTAACGCCTTTGTTTTATTTAAATATCAGAAAATAAACATTTAAAAATATGTATGCAAAAATTAAAAAAATTACCCTATTTCTGATAATTAATTAAAACTTTGAAAAAAATTATTTTGCTATTTATATAAATGAAAAAAGTAAAAAAATATGTTTAATATTTTTGAGAAAAAAAATCGTTATTAAGGGGCTTATTGAGTTTAGATCGAAAAACTGATTTTTTTTTGCGTTGGACTTGGTTCTATTTTAAATTCCTCTTATTCATTAGAAATCTTTAAAGATTTTATTTTGTTAGTTTTATTTATATAGTAGTAAGATTCAGGAATTAATATATATGAACTTTTTTCCAAACAATTAAATTTATAATAATTTTCACATTTTTGCCTCTGAAAATACAATCTGCATCTCCCACAAGCTTATATCTACAGTCACGAATTTAGGAATTAGGACTCTCTTTTTTATAAGATTAAACTAAAATAGAATATTTTTCAGTCAGGCATCCGAAGATTTTCCGCCATTTTTACTTGTTGTAGCTTGTTGGGTTTGCTGACTCATGACGTCGTCCAAAAATTCCCTCGTGGCCAACAAAACACACAACAAGAAGAACCAAAACACACATACAAGTCATGATTGTTTGTTACGGGGGGGAATAGTAAGCATTCGGTGTATGGAGAGGGGGAAAGTATAGTGCCATCAGTGTCTACATTCAAGCAAATTGCGCATGTTATGCGACATGCGAGCTGCCATGTTTTCCCCCCCTGCAACACTGTCTTCCCTTCCCATTCTATCCTATGCTTCAGTGCATTTGCAATAACTACTTCATATTTCTCTAGAGAAAGAGACAGAGGGAAGAAAGCATAAAGTGGCAAAAAATTTTTGCGTGAAGATAATTAGTCTCAACTTACTTATTTAGTTGGTTACATTAATATTATACTGTGTATCACATAATTGAGTTACAGTTTTGTTTGATATTGTTGTGGGAGAAATATCGATAGTATCAAACTTTTTGGTTAAATCTGACTTAAATAAATAAATATATAGATATATAAATAAATAAATATATAAATAATAAATAAAAATTAAGAATATAATATTTAGATCTAAATCGAAGTAGTGCAAAGATCCTGGAATATATTCAATCTAAAGTTAATGTTAGTTAAAGTTGACTTTAAATTATTCCAGGGACATTTTGTAGTGCGTGATGCTTTAATATTTAAGCAAATATAACTATGTATTTGTTTATCAGTTATTTATTGATATTGTCAAATATGAAGTGCATAAAAAGGCTTTTTTTAAATTTAGTGCACATAATTGTGCTTAACTACAAGTTAAAATGACAGTTAAGTTCAAAGCTTCAGTGAGCAATAGAAAACAGCAAATCAAGCTGTCATTAATTTGTTTTAACCACAATTTAAATTCGCAATTTATATTAAATCCTTTCTATACTTTGTTATAAAACATTATTTACTCTATTGTTTATTAATAAGATCATCCACTCGTGTTTAATTCCAAAAATACTTGGCAGCTTGTTTAATGTGATATAAATAAAATAAATCGACTCGTTGACTGACTCATAAATATAGTTAACTTTGAATCATTATTTTACCAAAAACGACATTCCCTATTGCGTTTCTGAAAGCCACAAAGAAAAAAAAAATATATATATACATATATAGCAAATTTTACCCATACGATTTTATTTTTATTTTTTTTTTTGTGTTATTCGTGACTTTCTTTTACCACATACACAAATAAACTTCCTGTTTTGTCTTTTCTTTCGCTTTTCCATTTCTTTCGCATCCATTTCTTATTTTTTTTGTTGCGGGCTTGGCGGTAGTTTTATGTGTGTGCGAAAAACGATTTCCTATATTGCATTTTCCTCTTCCGTTGAGCAAAGATGCCGCATCCGTTACGAGTTCTTGTCCTTGTCCTCGTCCTTTCCTTCTCGTTCTAATAGTGTTTCCTATTGATGCACATGCAGTCGCAATATATATAAATATATATGTATGCATGTCTGCTTGTATATAAGACATATATCTTCTCTTTCCCAAAACGATGCCTTCTAACATGTTTGCTAACAAGCAGCAGGGCAACAATTTTCCATTTTTCTTGCCATTTTTTTTGCCTTCGTCGTCGCGTTTCAATTCGGCTCTCAAGGGCATGGCCCAGGCAAATGGAATTTATATGGCAGCATAACAGCTGCTGTGTGCATGCATCTTTATTGATTTCATTGCCACACACATACAAATATATATAATATATATATAGACAGGATATAGGATAGTATCGTGCAATATGTCAACGTTCTCATAATCACTCACTTGCAATTCTGTGTAGAAGGAGATATGTAGTTTCTTCATTCTCCCAAGTCAAAGTTTTGTCGAATATTCAGCCAAAGCGCAAATCTTTTTTTTTTTTTTTGACTTCCTTATGGTCCTTGCTTATTTTATATTCCAACTTCCGGTTTATGCACATGACTTTAATCCCGACTGCATCCGGCTGAAGGTCTGTTGCCCTTTGGGTGTTATTCTGTTTTTTTTTTTTTGCATTTATCAGTGCATTTAAAGCATTATATTTATATATTATTTTATATATACTAGTTGCTTCGTTCTTCTGCCTGATTTTTATATTTATTTTGCTTTCTACATCCTTTAGGATTTTTTTTAATATATTTTCTCTGCTTGCTTCCTGCTTAATTTTGCGCCTGTCTACAACATGCTTATAACTTGTTTCCTGTTTTTGTAACCAAGTGTTTTTTTATTTTTTGTTGTCACTTGATAAATTTGACATGCTTTCTGTTAGACATTGTTGCTGCTGTCTTCTTCACAAATGGCAGCATAAATCTGCTACATTTAATTTTTGTTGCAACATTGATTTGAGATTTGAAAATTTCAACATTGTTGTGAATGTTTTTTGCCTGAGTTGCTAAGAAAAAAACAAACAGATTGAAAATGTACTTTGTACCAGAGAACGCAGAAACTTTCAACCCAATTAGTTTTCTTGCTATCAATCAAGAAATTTGATTTATTAAAAATTAATATAATTAATATTAATTTGCCAAATTTATTTATTTATTAAAATAATTAATATTATTGATTCTAATGTGATTATAATCACCTAATTGATTGTACTATTTCATTAGAATTTATAAATAATGTTTATACATTTTGCTACTTGAATTATTTATTGATAAAATTTAAAAATATATTTTTTGATTAAAATCAATGCTAATTTATAATTTAGCTATACTACTTTTATTGCTTAGCTTTGCACAAATTTAAATACAATTTTATTAAAAATATATAGTATTGACATAGTCGTTTTCGATGCTAAAGGTAATTAAAATCGTCTAGGGATCAGTCTTGAATAAACTTAATATAGTTTAGAAACTCAGCTACGCCAAATAGAATTTTTGTTTTTTTTTTGTTTGTATAGTCTGTACTAAATATTTCAATCAAATATTATTAAATGACAGTACAATTCTTTAAATCAAATTAATTAAATTAATATGTCTGCAAGGCTAAGCTTTAAGCTTTAGCAGTTCGACCATATTTTTTATTAACTTTTTTTCAATAATTTAATTACATTTAAGAAGCAACAAATGAGTTTTCCACAAGATTGGCTTACAGAGTGCATTTTATAGCAGTGCTGTCAAAAGAATTAAATACAGATTTATGCCATTTAATTGCAATGCATTTGTTTTTGCCTGTTGTCCTGGCAACAATTTCAGCTCTCCGCTAATTATGTATTATCCTGTGTGTGTGTGTCTCATTCTCTGTTCCAACTCAGTTTTTTTTCTTTTTTTTTTTTGTTGCTCTGTTTGGGGCACGTGTTGCTCGTTAGTAGGGCTAATTCAATAGCCTAGCAACATTTTTTAATTGGCACTCATGACTCTCTAATTACCAACACTTACACTTGTGTCTTTTGTGTCGGTGCATGTGTGTAAACCAAATTAATTGTTAGGTGTGCGAAATAACAAAGCGCCATGTGACGACACACACAACAAAGTCAATTAATATGTAGACTCATTTGTATAGAAGCTACGCAGCGGCGTTGCCTGTGTCTTTAGGCAGCGGAAAAAAGGATACAAAGGAGCAGTGAGATGACGCCGCCTCTCACAATTTGCTTTCATTTTATAATCTCATCAGTCAATCAGTTTGTCAATCAACAGGCAGCCTTTGATTTGTGCCAGCAGACGCTTGCCTTTGTTTATAGCTGTTTTTACCATCATATTCAATCAAACTAAAGGGAAGAGAGGTTGCACATTGGTTGAGAATGTGTTTAACGATCATTAATTTAATATAATAATTTTTATATTTACAATTGCAAAAAAAACAAGCGTACAATTTATTTATGTTCATATTTTATCTCAAAATTATGAAATTTCGATAAATTGTGTATTTTTTGCGTGAAATTTAAAAGTGAATAAAAAATTTGATAGCACATCACCGTAAAGAATATCACAGGACTTCAACCTTTTTCGATGGGAGTCTTGTGTGCCACGTATATGACACATAAGGTGCCAGTTGTTTAATGAAGATATAGCCTTGATTTTTGAAAAAATTTAAATATAAGGAACCTTATTAAAAAAAAAAATATATTAATGCAGAAATTAAGACCATAAAAATATGCAGACGTGTAATTTTAATTTTCAAACAAAGACAAGTAAATGCACATTCAGGACCACTGTAGGGCGTTTAGCATTTGGGCGTGGCATAAAGCCTACAACACCCGCTTTCTGCCTCCCGCGATGCCTTCACCCTTCAACTAAGCTGACAAAGATGTATCAATGTTATTAATAGCGCTTCTGGCAAACGATGATGGAGTTGACGTTCATCAGAGAGAGTAGAGCACAAAGTTATTTGATTACAATGCTATGCATTATGGGCTTATATGTGGGTGTGTGGGCGTGGCATGTTGCAAGCATATATGTACCATACAACATACATAGGTTTGCTATTGTTTTTGCTGCAGCCATTTATGATAGTCTTGTCTATTGTGCGCAGGCAATGTAGATTAATTACATACACGACATGGCTGACAAAATGCAGAGAGGGAAGGAGGGAGGGTCAAAGACTGTAGTTAATGTGAAAATTGTATTAGATTGAAAACATTTGCAGATTAAAAGATATTGGAAAAGTGTGCAAGTTAATAAGGCTCTAAGTGGTAAATAATTTTTTAATGCTTTTAAATTTTAATTAAGTAATTAATATAGATTTATTAAGAAAAATTGTAAACCTTGAGTTTGCAATACTGCCTTTTCGAAAAACTAATGAATTCGATTTTTGTGTGCTTTCTAATCAACTTAATAGTGAAATGTTTGTTCGTTAATTAAATAAATTATTAAAAATTTTCTAGAAAGTAAGTTGGCTTATATTAAAGCAATAAATCAGTAAAATTACAAAAAGTTGAACAGGAAAAAAATTAAGACCCTTTGTAACATTTTAATTGTTCAATAATTCCCACCCATTTTATTAATATGAAACGTATTTTTAACTGATATTTAGAACATTGACCTCAAATTGATCTTAGCCTAGAATAATTAGAATTGATGGAATACTGCTTGCAGCCTATTAAATAATGTGCTAAATTTATGTTTCTTCCTAATATTATATTTTTTATTGTAAAAATCAGAAATGCATCAGTTTATGTTTTCTTGATTGAGACTTTCTGTATTATGAAGTTCCGCTAACTTAATTGTTTTCGTTTTCAAGTCCCCAAAATTCAGAAATAATTTGTATGCTTATTAAATTTTAAAATCGTTTGAAGACGGGATCCTCCCTGGATTTCACTTTCAATTTTAAGAAATTGAAGTTTCACTATAATTTGTATAATAGCGGTTGCTGGTCATAAACCGAAACTATGCTTGGCTTATTAGCTGGAAATTGAAACCGCAAAATTGGCAACGGGCACGTTTAAAGCGTCATTAAAAGCAGCGCGAAAGTGAAAATCTAATGATGATGGTGGCAACCTACAACAGGGGCAACCAAAATGGTCTGCTGATGTTGCAAATGCAACTGCTGCCCCACGACTCGCACGACTTTCTGCCTCTGACGTTGACAGTAATTTGTGCAAAAAGTGCAAACCGCAGCAGGACGCAAGCGTTGACGTTGACGCAGCTGTTAATATGCGACGCCAGCGACAGTTGGCAGCACGTGCTGCTAAACAAAATGTCACACGCCCACCATACACACACACACACACACACACAAACACGCAGGCAGACAGACATCCTGAGAGAGAGGGCACTTGGGCGCATCATTTCCGTTTCCGTTTTGGCAATCAGCCCCTCGCAACGCTTTCCTTTTCCTTTCGACTCTCAGAACTTTGTGTCTCCTGTGCTCCTTAAACTGCAAACTGATGCTCGCAGCGTGTATATAATTTTAGTCCTTTGTCAGCTCAACTTTCAGCTTCAGCTCTCATTATGTGAGTTCTGTGTGTGTTTGTAAGGTAAATTAATTGCTCATTGCAAAGATGAAACCCAGACATGAGTTCCAAAAACGTGCTACGATTGACGATTAGAACAAAAACCAGCTTAAACGAGCTATAGTTCAATGCCAGATGAATTGGCATTTCAATTGTGGTATTGGAATCTTTGATAACTGTGAAAATTGCAGTTTAAAAAAATATTTTGAGAAAATTAAATTTCTGATTATTTTTGAATATTTTCGCATATATTCCAATCAGCGATTTCAACTCTTAACTTTTTTATGTGTACAAATTATAAGTAAAGAATTATTTATGGTTTTTTTTCATTAAAATTGGCAATACCTCTTTTTTTTTTGACCAACAAATTAAAATAGTTATTTAAAATTATTTGCCAACTTTTTAATATAAAAGTTATTTTTCAATTTGTATTTTAAATTTAAAAAAATAAAAAAAAAATTAATTTTGAATAAAATGCGATTAAGATCATTTACATATGTCAACTTTTGAAATACACGCCTTGGCTAGGAAGATATTTTAAATCAATTTTTATTTTTAACATATAAAATAATAATTTAAAATAAATATTTTTTGCTGTGAAGTTAAAACTAAAATTTAATTATTATTTGACAATTTTGTTTATTGATCAGAAATTACAACTAAAAATTTAGATTATTTATAAATATTGACAACAAAAAAATGTATTCTATATTCAATATCCTGCCTTCTGAATTAATATATCTTAGATTTTCCCATTCATCTAGAAAATCTTTTTTGTTTTGATTTTTTGAACACATGACCCTTATTTCAGGTCCCAGATTCAAATTTCTTTCACTTCTCTCTCGTAACTACGTTCAATATATAAATCAATTAATACTAAGGTTAATATTTACGAAACTATCAATGCACCCTTTACCTTAATTAATTTATGATTTCTTTTATTCTTTTTCATTTCTACAGGACCAGAAGGCTGCAATCTATTCATCTATCATCTGCCGCAGGAGTTTACTGATACCGATTTGGCCTCCACCTTTTTGCCATTTGGCAATGTCATCTCGGCCAAGGTGTTCATTGATAAGCAAACAAGTCTATCCAAATGTTTTGGATTTGTTTCATTTGATAATCCCGAATCGGCACAGATTGCCATTAAGGCCATGAATGGCTTTCAGGTGGGCACAAAGCGTTTAAAGGTGCAACTGAAGAAACCCAAGGATGCCTCCAAGCCCTACTAAAATGATGGATGGATAAGAAGCAAAACAAGAGAAATAGCCGCAAACAACAACAACAACTATAACAATAACCACAAGAACAACAATAGCTAAAAGAGCAACAAACAACAACAACAACAAATGTTTTCTAGTACAACAACCAGAAGAGTTGTCAAATGGAGTAGTCCAAAAATTATGAAAAGTTTATCCGGGTGTGTGGAACGCGCGCGTTTAAAAGTAGAAAACCTTTAAAGTCAAGAACCCTACGTTGTACGTATCATTCATAACCAACAACAACAAAAAAAAAAACCAAAAAAATTAAAGAAAAATCAAAAAAAAAAAGAAATATATATCATACTTTGAAAAAGACATGAATTTGTGCCAAAAAAGAGACAGCAAATATAATTTAGCACGTTGAATGTTGAAGTTAAACAAAAAAAAAACGAAAAGAATACATTATATGATACCTTATTTTTAAGTTCTTAGTTTTTTAATTTTTTGAGCCTGTCTCGCAATTTGTCAAACACTTTTTGTTTGTTTACCTTTCTGAAGTTTCTCTCTTTCTCTTGCACTGTTTCAACAACGACACACACACACTTTCTTTTTAAACTGTTGTCGTACAGTTAACAATTTTTTTAAATAAATATTTTCTTGTACACTTTTTTTTCTTAACGAAAATCTGACACACAAAATATTTAATCTGTCTAAAAGTGTTAGTTCTTAAGTTTGATATAAAAAAACAAAATACTGAAAAAAAAATCCAAAAAAAAACCACAAAACTATTTAATATGCTTATTTTAAAAACAAACTCCTCACTTGTCTGTTTCATTTGTTGCATCTCATGTTACAAGTCACAAGTCACGTTGAATATTTGAAGTTCTCTTTACTATATATCCTTAAATATATATATACTCTACCAATATATAATTGGTTACTCGTTTTGTTAAATGGATTATCTTTTTTATATGCTGATACGTATATATATTTAGTGCTAGTGCATATTTTGATTTGTTGAACCAATATAATTTTATTTGTATTATAATTATATAATATTATTTTTATTATGCTTATTATTATATATTTTGTTTAGTTTTAATTTGAATTAATGCGCTTTTGAGTTTCACGAATATTAACTATAAAAACTATTAAAACAAAACAAAAAATTGAAAAAAAACGAACCAATGAAATTTAAAAAAACAAAAACAAACATGGAATATTATTTCTTTTTTCATTAACTGAAGTTATTAGATTATAGTTTTTTCCTAATATTTTTTTTTTTTCTTTTTTTTATATCCTAACTGGTATTATAACTGTAACTTGCTTTGCTTCTCAATTTCTGTATACTTTTCTTGTACCATTATCAAAAATGTCAAAATTCATTATGTTTACCTCTTTTTTTTCGCACCAAAAACATTTTGTAGTAAAATAGAACAGCATAATTAAATAGCATTATTTTTGTTTATGTAAAATACACACACACACATACAAAAAAACAAACGCAACACACATACATACATATAATAAATAAAGTTTTGTTTTCTGTTTCAAAAATGCACATTCGCAATTATTATTTTGTGTACTCTCAACTTTTGTTAAATGGCATATTGTGATCTCATAAAGAGATTGATTTTTCTATTTAAATTTATCAAATTTATCTTTCCAAATAGATTCCAAGTTGACGTTTTCGAGTTGCCCTAGAATTTGACTAAAATTTCCCCCTTAATTACTGGCCAGTTCAAATGATGCTGCTAACGCGAGTCAAAAGGTAAGTTTAACTAAAAAATATATTTAAAAATATTGATAACTAAAGTTTAATTTGTTTTCCTATAATTTCAGTTGTTTGCCGTCGTTCTGTATCGCACATTGGTCCCATAAATCTATCTTATTGTACATATATTAATGCTGCCCATCAAATTGCTGTCACATACAAATTTGCTAACAAAAATACCGTGTAAATTTTTTAAAGCTGTACACATGATATATTTGTAAAAACAAACAACAAAAACGAAAAAAATAAGAACGCAGGAAAACCATCTTATTAGGCTATTTGTAAGATAGCAGCATGAAGCCATTTTTAAATAATGCTTGCAAAGCAAAAGATTTTTAAAACAAAATAAACAAAAAAAAAAACAACAAAAAAAATTATAAATATTAGCATACAGTGTTTTAATTGTGTTATTTGATATGTTGTAAATTAATTTGTTTTTCTGATTTTCTCTTTATTTGTAGTACTATAAAAGCATTGACAAATCAAAGTTTGGAAATTATTTTGATTATAGAATGAAAAATCTAATTTTTGTTTAGCATGATAAATATATTTAGTTCAAATGTGGCTGCTCTAAGGTTTGGAAAGCTAAATGATATTAAATTTCAAAAAAAATCTTTATAGACATAATAAAAAGTTGCCACATTTTATGCAGAAAATACTCTGACCACATTTTTGAAATACTTTACAAAGCTTTTTAGATATATTTATGATTTCTGTCCCACAAGAAAAGGGACTAAAAACACCGACAAATATGATAATTTCTTATGTAAACTATAATATAGAATTTTAAAAGAAATATTGCTGCAATATAGAATGTTTAGCAAATTGATTTGTCTTAAATAATGCGTAGTTCTTAGACAATTTAAACCATAGGCCTAAGTATTTATGTGCATTTTGTATAACTATCTGGATGTGGCTTTAAATTAAAAAAAAAAAAAATAAACAAATTTTCAAATGCTTTTCTGGCATCGCAACTAAAAATTAAGCGTTTCTGTCGGTGTGTAATTTAATATAATGAATGTAATTAATTAGCAAGCTAAGTGTAATTTTTTAGAGAAACAAAGCAAGGCTGTGTGTTCTAATTAGAAAATAAGCTAAAAAAAAAAACCAAAAATATTTGATATATGCGCTAATTCAAGATTGTAATAAGTTTAAAATAAAAAAACTAATATTTGCTGATGCGATTCAAGTTAAAGTACAGTTGCACTAAATAAGCGAGAACATAATAATCTAGTGATAAATAAATTTAGTTAAGTGAATAAATTATATATATACATATAAATGTATGTATATATATATTGTATATTGATATGCAACACATACATAAACACAAACACACACATCTCACACAAAACTAAATCAATAAAAGGTGTCATGATTTTTATATTAAAACTAAAAAAATAAATTATGTCTTTAAATTATTTGGTAGTAAGAGATAAACGTACTTTTTTAGCCGTCGCTTTGGTTGCTGTGCGCAATTTATCAAAATTTCTTGGAATAAAAGTTTTTTGGAGCAAACTTTTCCAAAAAAATAAAAAGAAAAGTATACAAAATGTTGACGAGCTCGCAACTAAAGAAAACTTCAACAATAAACGAAATATTTTGCTAAACTTGCGATTTGCATATGAAAAAGTTTATGCCAATTGTGTACGTGTGTGTGGGAGGATAGAGGTGTGTGTGTGTGTGTGTGGCTGGGGCATTGCCTGAAGATTCGAAAACTAAAACGACGACGACTCCTGCAACATGTAAACAAATTTACCAACTACGTGACGCAGCAGCGCTCCAAGGAATGAGGAGGATCCTTGCTGCTATTTCTGAGCCTTTCTCATAGTTACGTTCGTCTGCCAGACGCCGCCGTCATATTGCATAATCCAAATCCAAGTCGAATCTTAACACAAGATTTATTCGCATTTAAATCATGCGTGGAAAAGTTTGTTGCTGTCGACAGCAAAAGGCAAAAACGAATGAGGGCTTGGAGAGAGTTTGATGATGTGATGGAGCATAGTATAGAGGGGGGAATACCATACATGGCATTCATTTTGTCTTCGCATATTCAAATATATGTTGGCTTTTGATTACGACAAAAAAGTTTTATTTTGGCATTTTTTCAATGCTCCGTTAGACAACAACAACAAGAATATTTATAAGGATAGCATAATAAATTGATTTACAGATAAGCATTAAATGCATTAGAGTTGAATAATCTGTGAGTTTTCAATGGTCTGACCGAAGGATGCGACACGGGTCTTAAATAAAAGTTTAAAAAAAAAAAATTTTTTTTTAAAGAATATTTTGAATTTATCAAAATCTGTGTCAATCAATAGTCCAGCCTACTGTAAATATAAGCACAAAATCACAGGAATACACAGCAGAATAAAAGAAGATCGGACAATGTTAGATCGATACTTTTTTGGGTTTTTTATAAAAAATACTTGAAGCATAAGCGCTTACATTTTGTTGGAAACTTTAAGGCTATATATATAGTATATTTTAATCTATAGTATATTTTAATCGAAAAAGTAAGAATGCTTTTATCGAGTACCGCCGACTGTACCCAGTTCAAAATTTGTTAGGATCATCGCAATAAACACCAATATAGATTTGTTGTTCAAGGATTAATGAATTATCTAATTAATCGGTAGACGATTACTTTGAAACTTTCACTCAGACAGCGTCAGAAAAAGGCTAAAAAAAACCCTCCTGAATAATTCAGAAAGTACATGGACGATTTCGTTGTTTTGTCGCAAGTTGATTGCTCTCACTAAATATTCAATATTTTAGTGAAAATATGGATAAGTTTCTTTATAAGAAAAGGTTTAACATATAATTAAATTACTATGCTGATTACTAAATTTCTGATGTTTCCTGAAAGAACCATTAAATTAAATTAATCTGTGCGTAATCTCATTCTAAATTACTTTTATGATGATTTTAAATTTGTATGCCTATGTGAAAAAAATTATATATATTTATATTATATTATTTATTTATATTTATTTTCTAATCCATATGCATTGGCAGGCTTCGTCATAAATTAATTACTTAGTTTTGTTCCTATTATACACATCTTCATCTTTACTCGTATATTATTAACATTCACTTTCACATCAAAACAAAATTTACCTATCATTTGTCAATTATATTATTGCCTATTATTCTCCTTGTCAGTTAGTGTAGATTGCAATTTAAGTTTTCAGAATATTTCCTTCATTAACTATAAACTTGCTAAATGGGCACACAATAGCAATCATGGCCAGAAATGTCCATGCTACAAACATTGGCATTGATTTCAATTGGGTCCCCCGTCCACCTCAAATCCCTCACTGATCTCATCAATGTGTCTGGGTGTTTGGGTGTGTGTATGTTTAAACCTAAGCAGATTAGCAAAGTTTGTAATTACGTTGGTAATTGATTAGGTTCGAACAACAAACTGCTAATAAGATTATTGCAGTCGAGAACAAACCGAGCTGAAAAAACAACGCAAGCCCATAGAGTTGAGGCAACAACAACAACAAAAAGACTTTCCCCGAAAAAAAAGCCAAACACGCAACGAAATTGAACCGATTTGTGGCACAAGTTTTGCATGTAGCATCCTGACGAGATGACGCTATCCCTTTCTTTATCTATCACTCTCAGTCTCTATCTCTCTCTCTCTCTCTCTATCACTCTCTGTCATTCCCACGCTTGTTTGCACAATTTGCGGCTGCGGTGCATGCAACTTTTGGGAGAGGGTCGCAGTAAGCTCACGCAAGCCGGAAGAACAACAATCGACCACCGAAATAACAATGGCTTTGCCGCGTTTTCCCGTTTGGCATTGGGCGTAATGTTAATGGCATTGCACGCACACAAACACACAAATACACGCGCACACACACACACACACACAAAGACAAACAATTTAGTGGCATTGCAACGTGGGCAAACAATCAGTGTCCAACAGACGAAGAGAGTTGATGTACGCCTACCACTCCAGCTAAGCTTGAAGATTGCCCCCTGTATCCCTTGTATTTCTTTGGCCGGAAACGGAAGTGCAAGTGCATGACCAGCTGCAAAAACAGTGCGCCTGAGTGTGTGTGTGTGTGTGAGATAAATGCCTGTGGCCAGGCAATGCATTGCCGCAAGGATATCGCTTCGCTCGTTGTCCCTGTGTGTCTCCATAGCTCCGATCGGCTTTCAGTTGC